>CM032233.1:120622500-121365000 GCA_019009955.1 Riptortus pedestris
TAACGCAAAAAAAATGTAATGGTATAATAATAATGACAAAGAGTGTTAAATTTGCTTAACTCTTATAGAATTGTGTGCTCCTTTACTTATTTCAATAAAACATAACAAAAATGATTATTTTGTTTACATTAACTTTTTTTTTTATTTGACTTTTTAAAAAGTAGGGTAAAACGTCTTTAAAAATTTAGATTTTGTTTTTGAAACTGTGGTTGCGTTAAGTACAGCTTTATTTCAACAAAACTTTACTTATTTGTGGTAAAATGGTGGTTTCTGGAAGCCTTCAAACCTTAGCTACCCGGTTTTACCCCACTTTTCCCTACATATATTTGTCTGTGAACGCTTTAGCGCTCGTAATTTTTGTTTATATCTACCAAACTCAATATTTAATCGTTTTATGTAAAGAAAAGATCAAGTTCGTTAACGGCTGAAATAAACCAGTGGGAGGGGGCTTTAGAGGGGAGGATTTTCGAAATATTTCCGTTACTATACGTCGGATCGAAAAATTATATAGAACCAATCTAATGTGCTATACATTTATTCTCTATCTTCCGTATTAACCGAAATATCTGCATTTTACAGTTTTCAGCCTTCACCAAACCCCTACTCCTATTCATGTCAAATTAACAATAAGCTGTTATACTGTGAACCATGTTATTCTAAGTGTAAATACTAAATATTGTTTTCATTTGAGTTATAATGTGTGAAATACAGGAAAATACGTTGTTGTGATGACGTCGACGAATGTTTATTTTATCTATACCATTCTCAATATTTAGCCGTTTCAATCGACCCTAAATATCATATTTGTTATTGACTGCAATCGGCCCTGAGGGAGAGGAGGGGTTTAGAGGGTGGATTCGAAAATTCCCAAATATCTCCGTTAAAATGAGTAGCTTCGAGAAATGTTATAGAACCATTCTTGTGAAACTATTAATGTTGTTCTAATGATTTTTTCGTAACTCAAGTATTAAGCCAGTTATTCGTATTCTCTTGATTTCAGTCAGAATGAGATCACTACTGTGTTATACCAGCACGTGGAAAATCTTCTCAGTTTACGCAACCCTCGCGGGACGGACTTTTTTTTTTATTGTCTTTTTTTCCCCACAAAGGAAATATCTAGGAACAAATATCTTTGGGAGGTGATTCGCCCAATGTTGCAGAAAGAAGGAAGTTGGAGGGATCTAGGAATAGGGGTAGGGGTAGTTCTTGCTCCTATGTTTGCCCTAGCCAGGGATCCAATCTACCATTCCCACCCCACTCAAAATAAGCGACCTTCTACACCTCTCCTGGGACTTCTTTCTCTCTTTCTCCGACCCGACGAACAAAGTGAAACACGCTCCTTCTACCAACTGCTCCTTTAAAAAAGAAAAAGACAGAAAGACCCAATGAAAACAAACGGCTTGAAGAACGAAAAACTCTAATATTCCAACACAACTGTTACATTTTATAATATTTTGAAGAGCGCACGTGGGTTTATTTTTCTTCCGAAGAATACTATTGAGTAAATTGTCAAATGTCTCATACTGAACAATAGTAGAAATTCGCTCAAATTTATAAAATGTCAGAATGTTAATCACAAATTAAATAACTCGGTCACGCAGGGGCTGCAAAAACTAAGCAGATTTCCCACGTGAAGTTTTACAATAGACAAATCTACATATTGGTAAAACTTAAAAACACCTTGAATATTAAGTGAATAAATGCAAAAGGTAATGAGATATATTTCAGAAAATTTAATAACCCCCCAAAGGAAACCGTCTGAATAGTAAACAAACAGGTTAGCCAACCTCTCTGACCTGAACAGATAGATAGAAATTTACTTCACCGGAAAGAAAAACAATTACTGGAATATATCGGAAAATAACATATTAATTTTATTGAAAACTATTTACTATAGCTTGTGCTGTAATTTATAATGAATCAGAATAATCCCTATCACAATCACTACATTTTTAGTAGCCCAAGAACTAAGACAGGGGTATCAAAAGAACGTAATTACATGTCTCGTAAAATAAAGGTCTCTTGAAAACAATATTTGGTATTTATGCTTCGAATAATGTCTATTATATAACAGAGTATTGTTTATGTGGCATGAGTAGGAGTGGGGGTTTGCTCAAGGATGAAACTGAAAAATGCAAATATCTCAGTTAATATTCAAGAGGGAGAGAATAAATGTATATAACAATATTTGTAGTACATTTAATTTGCAATAAGATTCATTTTATTTTTCGATCCGACGTATAGTAACGGAGTTATTTCTAATTTTCGAAAATCCTCCCCTCTAAACCACTCCCCTCCCATTGGTCCAATTTCAACCATTAACGAACTTGATCTTTCTTTTTACATAAAACGATTAAATATTGAGCTTGGTAACGATCAAAGAAAAAATGCGAACTCTAGAGCGTTAAGAGACAAATTATTTATATATATATATATATATATATATATATATATATAAAATTGTAACCTCTGTCTGTACATTGATTTTTTTCGCGAAATTTCACGATAACTTTTCGTTTCACATGCATTTTGTTTCTTTCGTGAATGTTTGTTTGTTTGTTTGTTCGTTACCTTTTCACGCATAAACGGCTGAACCGAATTTTATGAAACTTGGTATGTATATTACTACTAACCCAACTTAGACTTTAGGCTATATTAATATTCTCTCAGACGAAAAGGAGTGGGGGTTATAAGGGAGGCCTGAAATTAAAAATAGCGATATTTCGTTTCCTAATGCATTTTCGGCAATTGTGCACATAACAAAAGGTGTTTATTTTTTTATTTGGAGTAACTTTTCTTATATACACTTTTGTCGTATACCTAAGTATAAATGAGTTATACGTTAAAAACTACTAAAGCGGGAGTCAACTATATCATTGGGCGCTCACGATTAAACCGAACTTTAAAAAACTCGGGATGTCAATTACCATTAATTCTTCCGTGATTATAAGCTATATTACAATTTTTATTTTAGAACGGGAGTGGGGGTTATAAGGGAGACCTGAAATAAAAATACGCGATATTTCTTTGTCTATTTGTTTTTCGACAATCGTGCAAATAACAAAAGTTGTTTACTTTGTTATTTAGATTAACTTTTGTTTTATACATTTCTCCAGGAACAATGTGTGGAGCAAGCAATTTGCGTAGAAATATTGATATGCTCAACAATTCATTCCTATTTGAACTATCAGGTACCTCAGCTGGAAAAATTAATTCAAATCAATGTTAATATTTTGTCCTTAATAGCTGAAATCTATGCATTATGCACAGGAGACGGGAAATATGACAATTTGGAGGACAGTGAAGACTTATATAAAAACTTAATTTTATTATTAACAAATGCCAACAACGGGTATTAACCGTAAACACTGGGACGGGTAAATGTCAAAATATTGTGCAAAGTAAAGCCTTGCCAAAAAAATACCATCACCATTCAGCCTCAAATCAATTCCCGGGCGAAGCCGGGTATTTGAGCTAGTATATATATAAAATTTTGGACGGACCTCATTTTCGTCATCTCCTGGATAGAATCGATAGGCATTTGAAGACATTTTTCAAAAGTCGAGTCATGAAAACGACCTCAATAGCTGATTTCCCCTAAGGGAAACTTGCTAACAAGTTCCCGATAGATTAGTTTACCTTCACTATCTACTTCAAAGAAGTAATTGTACTGTATGCAAAGCTCATCCAAATAGTTTGTGCAAATGCGCTAAGGTTAGAGTTTACGATAGCTAACACTTCACAAAGGTAACTTACGATATAAAAGCAAACACCTCAGATGAAAAGCTAAAGCCCATAACGGCTTTTCATAACCTTTCTGTTATAATACCAAATTTCTTTTTACTACCTCTTAGCAGATTTCCCAGATTATATAAATGTGCTATAAATTTTGGCTATATACATTTATTCTCTGTCTTCCGTACTAAATGAGATATTTTCATTTTACAGTTTTCAGCCTTCAGCAAATCCCTACTCCAACTCATGTCACATAAGCAATACTCTGTTATATAATAAACCACATTACTCGAAGCTTAAATACCAAATATTGTTTTCAAGAGACCTTTATCAAGATACATGCGAATATGTTGTGGTGACCCCCCCCCCTCCCTCCCTGTCTTAAGTTCTTGGAATAGTAAAATTTGATTGATTGAGATAAAAATTATTCTGATTCATTATAAATTTACCAGTACTAGATATAGTAAATAGTTTTCATTAAAATTAATATGTTATATTCAGATATATTTTATTAACAGTTCATCTTTCCGGTCTAGAATAATTACATCTATTTAGCTCTGCCAAGTTGGCTGCCCTGTTAGTTTACAATTCAGACTCTTTCCGTTGTAGATATTTTTAACATATCGAGCCATAGGAGTACTAGACGGGAGGAAGTTGTTCTTGCCAGACTCAGGATCGGTCACACATAGACACTTAATGACAAGGACTGATAACCCTATATGCAAATACTGCAACAAACACCTTACGATAAAACACATACTGACAGACTGCATCCAACGAAAAAACCTTCACATATCCTACGATATGACAAAACTATTAACTGACAGCAGTCAATATATTCCACAAATTCTAACATACCCAAAGCACATAAACATTTACAAAAACATATAGCACAAAATAAAATAGGTCCACAGCATACTTAAATAATAAAAGTCCGTCTCGCAGGGGCTGCGTAAACTAAGCAGATTTCCCCTGTGAAGTTTTACAATAGAGAAATCTGCATACTGGTAACACAATACCACCGTGATTAGATAATGAGAAATATTTCAGTTAATTAAAATAAATTCCCAACTGAAACGGCTTCTGAATTGTAAGAATAATTTATATTTTAATATCTCAAATTTTAGTAGTGCAAGAACTAAAGAGGGGGGGGGCGGATGAACAGAACGTATCTGCATAAATCTCACAATGTAAAGAAGGTAAGGTAAGGTTAGAAGAAGCTTCCACCTGAGCCGAGAAATGACGAAGATGGCCGACGTAATCCGAACTATATCCGACCACAGACTTCATAAAAATGCAAATATCTCTGTCAATATTCAAGATAGAGAATAAATGTATATAGCAATATTTATAGTAAATGTAATTTGCTATATTGTATGTAATAAGATTGGTACTATACACTTTTTCGATCCGATGCATAATAACGGAGATATTTTGAATTTTCGAAAATCCCCCCTCTAAACCCCCCCTCCCTCTGGTTCGATTTCAGCCATTACCGAACTTGATCTGTCTTTTTACATAAAACGGTTAAATATCGAGTTTCGTAACGATCAAACAAAAATTGCGACCGCTAGAGCGTTAACAGACAAATATATCTATATATATATATATATATAGATATATAGATATATATATATATAATTTTGAACGGACCTCATTTGCGTCATCTCCTGGGTAGGATCGATGGACATTTGAAGAAATTTTTCGAAACTCGCGTCATGAGTACGACCTCAATAGCTGATTTCCCTTAAGGGAAATCTGCTAAAAGATTTAAAAGGGTTAACTTTTATTATATTCTTTAGACAAAGCAGGGATATGAGAAACAATCAGATATTAAAGGAATATTTTCCATAATATAAAAATAAAGTACAACAAAGGTAAGTGCATGAAGAAGTAAATATATTATTCAAATTATGCCAATCACCATCGCTGTGGGGCACAAACCAAATAATAAAATAAAATAATATTATTAACTTGTAAATTGACTGAATGATTTCTTATTAGAGTTTGTATTTATTCCCTTAACATTCACGGTGGTGTTGCCAGTATGTATATTTATCTGTTGTAAACCTTCCCGTGTGTAATCTGCTTAGTTTACTTAGCCCCTGCGTGACGGACTTTTTCTCTTTAAATATAGGAACGGAGATATCGCAAGACAATTTGAAATGAAATCTTTTGACATGAATTGCAGAGTAACATTTTGTTTAATTAATTTAATAGGAATCCTAAGAAGTCATGTAGCGTCCACATTAGATTTTTCGTACATGAGTAATGAGCTTTATCTATACCTCAACATCTAATATTTAGTGTTTGAAATTCTAATTTGGATGATAACTATTATGTAACTCAGGATCTATAACTCTCACAGGGGTGAAAATTAACCATTTATAGCCAGGGTAATAGTAATAAAACACCCCCTTGAGTAGGTATATTTTATTCATGATTACCCCCTCGGAGAAGAGCAATATGTGGTTAGTCTCGACTAAGGAAGAGCCTAGTAATAATATTATAACTCCCATAAAGCCTCGTGGTAGCGTTTTGAAATTACTGAATATGAATATAATGCCTAAAATAAGCGTCACAATGTTATAAATCTTGGATAAAGAATCTTACATATAGCCACCATATAAGGCTTTTTTAAATTGGTTTAGGTCCTCTGAGAAATTTTCAAAGGAACTTTCTTTAAGAAACGTTTAGTTAAACAATTTTTGGTTATATAAGGAGCAACGGCAAAAGTGTATCTCATTTATTTAATTAAGAAATTAAACAGACAACTAAGTGCTACCAATTATTGAACTATCGTAATAAAGTAGTCCCTAAAGGGAAATTAGCTGTTCCACATTTAGATGAAATTTCACAACGTACTCCACCATGAAATAAAAACGTCCGTCACGAAGGGGCTGCGTAAAATAAGCAGCTTTTCCTCTTGATGTATTGAAATAGATAAATCTACACACTGGTAACACACCATCGTGATTATTAAGTGAATAAATACTAACGGTAACGAGAAATATTTCAGTCAATTTTAATAACATCCCAACAGAAAGCATCTGAATTATAAAAAAACAGGTTAGCCAACCTCTCTGACTTGAACAGATAGATAGAAATATACTTCACCAGAAATACAAACAGTTACTGATATATATCTGAATATAACATATTAATTTAATTGAAAATACTAACTATATCTAGTACTATAATTTATAATGAATCAGAATACAGGGTGTGGTTATTAAATAACGAGACTGACGCTGCTACAGAAGAAGTGCGCATGCGTCAAACGCCAGCAACTAACAGCTGTTATCGTGAAGCTTCCTCTTTCGAATATAGTGCCTCTCGCTTCTGTAAACAAATCAGTAGAGCCGTAGCCTTCGTTCGCATTAGAGTTGTTTTTTTGTTTCGCCGGAAAAATGTTAAGTGTAACAGTAGAGCAACGAATTGTTGTGAAATTTCATGTGAAACTTGGAAAAACCGCTACTGAAACTTATAATTTATTGAAAGAAGTGTATGGCAATGAATGTTTATCGCGTGCACGTGTTTTTGAGTGGTTTAAGCGTTTTCAAGATGCCCGAGAAGACGTTCAAGATGATTCACGCCCGGGTCGCTCTTCCACGTCGAAAACGGATGACAATATCGAAAAAATCGGTAATCTGATTCGATCTGACCGTCGGTTAAGTATTCGTGCGATTGCTGAAACTGTACGAATTGATAAAGAATCCGTACGGCAAATATTACATAACAATTTTAACATGCAAAAAGTGTGTGCCAAAATGGTGCCTAAAATTCTCACATTTGAACAACTGGAAGCTCGCAAAAATGTTTGTACTGACACTTTGAATGCCATTGAAAATGACCCAAACTTACTGGAAAGGATAATAACATGAGTATATTGAAGGTGATAATAAGTAAAAATGTATGAAATAAAAATAAAATGTTTTACAGCGTCAGTCTCGTTATTTAATAGCCACACCCCGTAATTTTTATCTCAATCACTCAAATTTTAGTAGCCCAAGAACTTAAGATCGGGGGGGGGGGGGGGGGGGGGGGGGGGGTCAGAGAACAGATTTGCATTTATCTCGTATAATGAAGATTTTTCAAACAATATTTGGTATTTAGGCTTCAACTGAAGTGGTATATTAATTAACAGGATATTGTTCATACGGCATGAGTAGAAGTGGGGGTTTGCTAAAGGCTAAAAACTAAAAAAATGCAAATATTTCGGTTAATATTCCAAATAGATAATAAACGTACATAAGAATCTTTATAGTACATTTTGTATGCAATATGATTGGGCCTATACAATTTTTTAATCTGACGTATAATAACGGAGATATTTCGAATTTTCGAAAATCCCGCCTGTAAACCCCCTCCCTCCCCCTGGTCCAATTTCAGTCGTTAACAAACTTGCTCTTTAGTTTTGCATGAAACGCCTATATAGCGAGTTTGGTAACGATTAGACAAACATTGCGACCGCTAAATTAAATGATTTTGGTAACAGATAGCGGGAACAACTTCAATGGCATTGTTCCTCGATATCAGTCCTCCCAGATATTGAACTTATGTACAATTAGGAAACATGCACTCCCCCAGACGATCGAATCCTCTTGTCTCTCTGGCCATCCTAGACGATCACATCTATTTCTTCTTATCGAATTCAAGGACAGAACTTGAGATATTTTCAGCTCCTGGGAAATCTGATTCGCTCATGCTGCACCTGCGTGATGGACTTTTAGCAGATTTCAATTAAGGGAAGTCAGCTATTGAGGTCGTACTCATGACGCGATTTTTGAAATTTTTCTTCAAATGTCTATCGATCCTACCTTGGAGATAACGAATATGGGGTCTGCTCAAAATTAAATACATATATATATATATATATATATATATATATATATATATATATATATATATATGGTGTTGTTATTCTTTTTGGAGTTTTGGTCAATGTTGGTGTAAAAATCTTAGTTTATGCCGATATTTCGAGAATATTTATTTTCTCTTCTTCAGGGCAAGACTAAAGATACTTAAAATCTATTGTACCATACAATACCCGCTATTGTAAAATAAATATTCTCGAAATATCGGCATAAACTAAGATTTTTTCACCAACATTGACCAAAACTCCAAAAAGAATAACAACACCATATATAAATATAACCTGGTCGAAAACATCAACACAATTATATATATATATATATATATATATATATTTATACAGACACACACACACACACATTTTTTTCTGTTACCGCTCTAGTGGTCGCAAATTTTGTTTGATCGTTACCAAACTCTATTTAAACGTTTTATATAAAAATAAAGATCAAGTTCATTAATGGCTGAAAATTGATTATTGGGAGGTGGGTTTAGAAATATTGGGAGGTGGGTTTAGAAATATTGGGAGGTGGGTTTAGAAATATTGGGAGGTGGGTTTAGAAATATTGGGAGGTGGGTTTAGAAATATTGGGAGGTGGGTTTAGAAATATTGGGAGGTGGGTTTAGAAATATTGGGAGGTGGGTTTAGAAATATTGGGAGGTGGGTTTAGAAATATTGGGAGGTGGGTTTAGAAATATTGGGAGGGGGGTTTAGAAATATTGGGCGGCGGGTTTAGAAATATTGGGAGGCGGGTTTAGAAATATTGGGAGGTGGGTTTAGACATATTGGGAGGTGGGTTTAGAAATATTGGGAGGTGGGTTTAGAAATATTGGGAGGTGGGTTTAGAAATATTGGGAGGTGGGTTTAGAAATATTGGGAGGTGGGTTTAGAAATATTGGGAGGGGGATTTCAAAAATTCAAAATATCTGCGTTATTACTCGTAGAATCGAAAAATTATATAAACCCAATCTTATTGCAAATTTAATATCCTATAAATGTTGTTGTATACATATATTCTGAATCATACATATTAACCGAGACAGTTGAATTTTTTACTTTTCGGCCTCAGGTAAACCCCCACTCCTACTCATGGCATATGAACAACTTTATTTGGTTTACGTACGAAGTATTGTTTTCGTTGAACTTTTACTGTGGGCAGGCAAATATGTTGTGTGAGGAACTCGAAATGTTAATTTGATCAATACTATACTTCATGTTTAATCGTTTCATTCAACAATAAAGTTCATCGTAGTTAACGGCTACAACCGGCCATGGAATGGGGGGAGAGGGATTTGAAAATTGATGACATCTACGCTGATATGAGTCGTATTGAAAAAAGTCCGTCACGCAGGGGCTGCGTAAACTAAGCAGATTTCCCACGTGATGTTTTACAATAGAGAAATCTGCCTAATAATAACAGTAGTAGTAACCTATTCACGAGGACGAATAGTTACGGAAACGGCCGCACTAGCTCTCGGCGGAAACTCCCAAACATAGCCGACTCCTGCCGACCACACACAAAATACAAATGCAAATATCTTGGTTAATATTCAAGATACAGAATAAATGTATAGAACAATATTTATAGAAAATTTAATTTGCAATAAGATTGATTCTATACAATTATTCGATCAGACGCATAATAAAGGAGATATTTCGGATTTTCAAAAATCTCCCCCTCTAAGCCCACCCTCCCACTGGTCCGATTTCGGCTGTTAACGAACTTGATATTTCTTTTTACATAAAACGATTAAATATGAAGTTTGGTAACGATCAAAGAAAAATTGCGAACTCTAGAGCGTTAACAGACAAATTATATATATATGAGATATATAAATATATATATATATATAAATATATATATAAATATATAATTTTGAACGGACCTCATTTTCGTCATCTCCCGGGTAGGATCGATGGAAATTTTTCAATTTTCCAAACTCGCTTCATGAGTACGACTTAAATAGCTGATTTCCCTTCAGGGAAATCTGTATAAAATATTATAGAACCAATATTGTTAAATTATTGATGCCCTACAATTGTTGTTCTATACCGTTTTCCATGGCTCAAATATTGTACGACTTACTCGTACTTTTTGTCATCAGCCTTCAAGTCAAATCCCATTTGTACTGATTCGGATTTTTACTTAGAAATATGAAATATAAGCTGAGGTGAGATCAGCAGTGCGTCCTTCCCTCGAGAGTGAAATCTGCTTAATTTAGCTCCTGCGTGCCGGACGTTTTAATACTCCAGCCTCCGGTTTCGTTTTGGCCATCTATATTTAGGCCAATTGCTTTTGTATGAATGCCAAAGAAAATTTTCCGTTGAGCTATTTCTTGGAAGCCCAAAGAGGATCTATTTATTGGGCAAAAGTTGGCATCCAAAATTGTCAAGTCCTTGAGGTATGGAAGTAATAAAGTTTAACTAGTGAAAAATATATTTTTCCTGGACTGATTTGGACAAACATCCTGTGCTGTAAATGTCAATAGCGGAAACATAAATTAGATATAAGTGAAATACTTTGAACTATTTCTGAAGACTTCCTTTAAGGTAGCCTTGCATATATATATATATATATATATATATATATATATATATATATATATATATATACACATATGTTAACTGTGACAGGGTAATTCATTTCCCTGGTTTTACGATGGTGGACTGTTTAAATATGGGCAAGTATGGTAAAATAAGTACATATGTCTATTGAAAAGTGATACAAAACAGGAATAGAGATTTAGTGAAATTACAATCATGTGGAGTTGATACGAATCAGGGAACATTGATTGTTACTTCTAAAGTTATGTCGAGTTTATTATGAATAATCTCGAATGATGATTGAAATATGATGGATTATTAACAGATTTCCATTAAGGGGGCCAATATAGAGTCTGACAAGAACTACTTCCTCCCGTCTAGTACTCCAATGGCTCGATGGCCACTCCTTAATAGTACTTTTGATTCTGCGGATGTGGTTTTAGCAGATTTCCCTTAAGGGAAATCAGCTATTGAGGTCGTACTCATGATGCGAGTTTCGAAAAATTTCTTCAAATGTCCATCGATCCTACCCAGGAGATGACGACTATGAGGTCCGTTCAAAATTATACATATATATATATATATATATATATATATATATATATATATATATATGGGTATCAATCCTAAACACTGTTACGGGTAAATGTCAAAATATTGTGCAATATAAAGCCTGCTAAAAACTACTATCACCATTCAGCCTCAAATGAATTCCCGGGTGAAGCCGGGTATCTGAGCTAGTATATATATATATATATATATATATATATATATATATATATATATATATATATATATATTTGTCTGTTAACGCTCTAGCGGTCGCAATTTTTGTTTGATCTTTACAAAACTCGGAATTTATTCTTTTATGTAAAAAGGAAGATTAAGTTCCTTAATGCCTGAAATCGGACCAGTGGGAGGGGGGGGGGGGGGGGGTTAGAGGGGGATTTTCGAAAATTCAAAATATCTCCGTTATTGTGCGTCGGATCGAAAAATTGTATAGAATAAATCTTATTGCAAATTAAATTTACTATAAATATTGTTCTATACATTTATTCTGTATCTTGAATAATAACCGAGATATTTGCATTTGTATTCTGCGTATGTTCACCAGTAGGCTATGTTCGGACTTTCCGCCGAGAGCTCTGGTGGCCGTTTTCATAACTATTCGTCCCTCGTGAATAGGTTTAGAGGTTAGGTTAACTGTGTTTTGGGGCTAGAAACTACTGGGTTATTACGCCCTAAATAATGTTTTAGGTTTAGAGGTTTCTTACTACTACAGTTGTTATTAGGCAGATTTCTCTATTGTAAAACTTCACGTGGGAAATCTGCTTAGTTTACGCAGCCCCTGCGTGACGGACTTTTTTACATTCGTCCATTACCATTTGTCTAGGATTCGGTTGGCGTATATGTCTCACTACGTTTTCGTATAGTCGTGCCTAGTCCATGGTCCTCGAGTCCTGGCAGCCAATATAGGGTTATGCATTATGTGTTTAAACGGACCTAATGTTTGCAACCCACTAGGTAGAATCCAAGTATATTTGAAGACTAGCAAAGGGACCCGGCTTCGCTCGGCTAAATGATGATGGTAGTTTAGCAGATTTCCCTTAAGGGAAATCAGCTATTGAGATCGTATTCATGACGCGATTTTCGAAACATTTCTTCAAATGTCCATCGATCCTGCCCAGGAGATGACGAAAATGAGGTCCGTTCAAAATTATATATATATATATATATATATATTTGTCTGTTAACGCTCTAGCGGTCGCAATTTTTGGTTGATCGCTACCAAACTTGATATATAAATGTTTTATGCAAAAAGACAGATCAAGTTCGTTAATGGGTGAAATCGGACCAGTGGGAGGGGGTTTAGAGGGGGGAATTTCGAAAATTTCGAAATATCTCCGTTACCATACGTCGGATCAAAATATTCTATAGAACCAGTCGTATTGCAAATTAAATTTACTATAAATAATTACATATACATTTATTCTCTATCTTGAATATTAACCGAGATATTTGAATTTTAGTAAATGTGGCCGGATAACGGATGAGTGTGAGTTTCTCGCCAAATGCTAGTTCAGCCGTTCTCGTATGGAGATTTCTTTATTGTATAACTTCACGTGACTTTTTTTTTGGCAAGGCTACAATATTTACGACTACACTTCCCGCCTGGACGCATTGTTTCCCGTGAGTGTCAGGTAGGGGACTAATTGAATAGAAATTTTAGTTTTGATGAATAAATAAAAGTATTTCCCCTAATCAATCCCTCTCCAAATCATAATCATGGTAGTATTTATTATAATTAAATATCATCTTTAATATACATATTTCCTGCCAAAAACCAATCCAAGCTTAGTTATAAACATAATAGTAAATGTGAGTAGAAAGCAAATACATTTCACAGGAAATAAGTTATCACAATTAACTGTTTAGCCCACCGACAACGTTCGCTCCCGCTTGAGTGTTATCAACGTTGCTTTACTCTAATTATTTATTCAAAACATTAAAAAAGTTCGAATTTTCTAGTAATTTATATAGCTGGTGTAAATAAATAACAGTGGTACCCATAGAATAAGTAAATTTATATTGTAAAAGCTAGGTGAGAGAAAGAGATTGTAGCAACCCTCAACATCAAATGATATTGAGTTTGAACGCATATTGTCTTTTTTATGATGTTATAATGACAATACCAAGAAACGTTTAATAGTTATGGATATTACATAGTCATTCAATATTGTCAACATGTAATATATACTTCAATTTAAGAGTTTGATTCCACACAACTTCCGCTATCGTGAAGAGTACACATTCAATTGTTGATTTAACCTTCACGGAAACCTGCTAATGGGATGGTGTCAGCAAGTTTTATATACGGGGTCTTTCAAACAGAATGAACCGATTTCATTAAGCTATATCTTATTAACAGACAGTAATACAATATTGCAACAAAGACACATGTATTTAACGGGTGTTGAAGTTTTATGGTGCCATCATCTTCAGCATGTTCCATTTCCTACATGATTGTGTTTTAGCAGATTTCCCCTAAGGGAAATCAGCTATTGAGGTCGTACTCATGACGCGATTTTCTAATTTTTTCTTCAAACATCCATTGATCCTACCCAGGAGATGACGAAAATGAGGTCCGTTCAAAACTCTGTGTGTGTGTGTGTGCGTGTGTTGTGTGTGTGTGTATATGTAGATTCCTCTTAAGGGAAATTTAGCTATTGAGGTCGTACTCAAGACGAAATATTCGAAAACTTTTCTCAAATGTCCATCGATCCTACCCAGAAGATGACGAAAATGAGATGTGTACACAACTGTATGTATATGTCTATATATATATATATATATATATATATATATATATATATTATATATATATATTTGTCTGTTACCGCAACATTTATTCATTTTTGTCTTTATCGTTACCAAACTTGATACATAATCGTTTTATATAAAAAGAAAGGTTAAGTTCGTTAACGGCTGGAATCGGACAAGGGGGAGGTTAAGTTTAAAAGGGGAGAATTTTGAAAATTCTTAATATCTCCGTTATTAAGCCTCGGATCAAAGAAGTGTATAGAACCAATCGTATTGCAAATATAATGTTCTATAAATGGTATTGTGTACAATTTTTCACTATCCTGATTATTAACTGAGATATTTGCATTTTTTAGTTTTCGGTCTTCAGTAAAGCCCCCTCCTACTTATCTCATATTAATAATATCCTATTATGTTATGAAGAACTTTATTTGAAGCTTAAATACCAAATATTGTACTCATTGAACTTTGAAGTTTTCAGATAAATGTAAACACGTGGGAAATCTGCTTAGTTAACGCAGCCCCTGCGTGACGAACTTTTGTGTTCTGCTGCGATGAAATCATTGTTCATTCTTCTTGAATGACCCTGTATTAGTACAAGTTGCATATAAATACAAAGCATCCCCTCCATCTCAATAAACGTTACTAGATAGATAGATAGATAGATAAAAATTCTGTATTTAAGTATAAACTTTTTACAGGGGGTCCGAATATTTACAAAAAAAATAAATAAATAAAAAAAGAGAGAGAAAAAAAAAGAAAAGAAGAAAAATTAAAACACATAGCTAGGTACAATACTTCTCTAAAGTAATACATATAATATTGGTGATTGATAAAATAAATAATTTGGCTATAATTAGTATATCAATAAACAAAGAATTACATTATAGTAAAAATAGCTTACTCAACATTGGGTGATCTTCAAATTTGATACATAATTAATCTTAATTTAATAGAAACAAAAATAAAAATAAAGAATAAAGAAATAGAAAGAAAGAAAATAAAATAAAAAAGAACATAAAATTTCATTAATCTGCTTATATTGAAGAAAAATAAATAAATAAAGAAAAAATAATAATATAATAAAATGAAATTATAATAATAAGTAAATATAATAAAAATATATGTATAATAATAGACAAAATAAAGAGACAGTTCTTCTAAATCATCAATCAGTTCCGAAGGCACAATATTAATTATGAAAAATAAATAGATAAATAAAATATATAAATAATTATAATAATAAATGAAATATTTACAACTTGTGTTGGACGTGATAAATCAATCAAACATTATGAAAGCTCGTACTTTAAGGGCATTTATTACAAATTTATAGGTATCAAGTGCCTTAGATTTGTCTTCTATTGTGAACAATTGCTTGAGCTGTGTATTTGGTGAATCAGTAGGATTAATATGTTTGGAGATGTATGCATTTCTGATGTGGCTATACATAGGGCAGCGGAAGAAGAAATGGTGGAGTGTTTCCTCTTCATACAGATTGCAAATGCTGCATAATTCCTCACAGTTAAGCTTGTATGCACTGCCGTTCCAATAAATTTTGAGAATCCTGTCCGATGAAAGTCTGCACTGTGCTATGATTCTGGTAACGTGGATATTGTTGATAAAAATTAGGTACTTCTCCACATCTTTGTTTGCTTTGAACGATTTTTATTGCTGGGAAAATGAAGATTTAAGAACTCACTGGATATCCAATGCTTTTAATTTTTCACTGTAACTCGTTAAGACAGTTTCCTTGATGGCCTTAAGAGTTGTCCAGTCCTGAGTTGTCCAAACATCCTCGTAACCTGCTTCAGAAATTATTTTTCTTAAATGAGAGACCCAGTTTAGATAAAAACAAAGCATCCCCTCCATCTAAATAAACGTTACTACTATAATTAGTATTACGTACGAATTAGGTAATTTGCAAGTTCCCGCAAAGCCTTTATAATGAATTGGGGTGACACTTGTGTATATTAGCTTGTTGTGTGCTGTAAGTTATTTAGGAAGATAAGGTTACCAGAAATGGGGTTAATACGCGAATTGAATATGTAGGAGATGGGAGGAATAAGGAAAGAGGATAAGGTGAGGGAGTTGGAATTATGTTCCTTTGTATTTAGTTGTAGTGGGAGCTGCGGTGGGGGAGGGTGTGTTGGAGTTAAAGGCTCCCCTCTACACATCCCAATACTACTGCCGACTTTGATCAATCAACTCATCTGCAGTTGCCCGGATTCTGGGGGCGGGGGAGAGCCGCTTCCATTCCCTCCCTCCTATCTACATCATATATCTCCTCCGAGGATGTGCCCAATATTCCTCTACCACATTTCCACTTTCTCATAATAGATAATGGTGGGAGGTCGTGAAATAAAATTTTCTATCTTCTTCTCACATTCGCTATATTCAATCAGACTCCATGTTCCGCTATCTAAATCGTCTCTCCGGGAGTACATAAGTCCTAAAAAAACTCCGTCAAGCAGGGGCTGCGTAAACTAAGCAGATTTCCCACGTGAAGTTATACAATAGAGAAATCTCCATACGAGAGCCTAACAGTTACGGCAAAGGGCCGAACTAGCTTTTGGCGGGAAACTCATTCATTCGTTATCGGCCCACAATTAATAAAAATGCAAATATCTTTGTTAATATTCAAGATAGAGAATAAATGTATAGAACAATACTTATAGTAAATTTAATTTGCAATAAGATTGAGTCTATACAATTTTTCGATCCGACGTATAGTAACGGAGATATTTCGCATTTTCGAAAATCCCCTTCTCTAACCCCTCTCCCATTGGTCCGATTTCAGCCGTTAACGAACTTGATCTTCCTTTTTACATCAAACGATTAAATACCGAGTTTGGTGGCGATTCAAAAAAATTGCGACCGCTAGAGTGTTAACATACAAATATTCATAGTTTTGAACGGACCTCATTTTCGTCATCTCCTAGGTAGGATCGATGGACATTTGATGAAATTTTTCGAAAATCGCGTCATGAGAACGACCTCAATAGCTGATTTTCCTAAAGGGGAATCTGCTAAAACTACCTTGCCCAAGTTCCAACTCCATCATGTACAGTGTGAGAAGAATGCAGTTCTGTTTCATGACCTCTTGCCTAGGAAATTACGAAAATAACGTCGGATTAAAATTACATCCATATTTGTCTGTTAACGCTCTAGCGGTCGCAATTTTCGTCTGATCGCTACCAAACTCTATATTTGAACGTTTTATGTAAAAATGGAGATCAAATTCGTTAACGGCTAAAATCGGACCAGTGGGAGGGGGAGGGGTTTAGAAGTGAAGAATTTCGAAAATTCGAAATATCTCCGTTATTATGCGTCAGATCGAAAAATGGCATAGAATCAATCTTATTGCAAATGTAATGTTCTATAAATGTTGCAATATGTTTTTTTTTTATTATTATTAACCAAAATATTGGCATTTTTTAGTTTTTGGTCTTCAGTAAATCCCCACTCCTACTCATGTCATTAAATTAAAAATATTACAAATCAATATTAGTAATTATTATGTTACTACTTGACTGTAGTAAGATAATGCTAATTCTAGTTTATGAGAATGATAAAATTTACACATTTATAATAATAAATAAATAGCTTTGGGTTAGAGTAAATATTTGTCATTAAAATCCTTAACAAAAGGAAATCTCCCAATCGAAATATGAAGAAAAGAGCATTTGAAGAAAATAGTTTTTGATTCTTGCGTTTTTCCGACGTATTAGCGTACAATAGCCAGATCTAAGCAGATTTCCTACGCGAAGTTTACAATATATAAATATACATAGAGGTAACACAACTGTGAATGCTCAGTAAATGTACAATACAAGGCTGAACTGTAAACAAACAAGCAAGCCAACCTAGTAGCTCTGCATAGATAGACATGAAACACAAACAATTAATGAAATATATCAGAAAATAACATATTAATTTTATTGAAAACAATTTACTATAACTAGTGGTGTGATTTGTAATGAGTCAGAATCAGTTTTATCTCGATCACTCAAATTTTAGTAATCCAAAAACAAAAGAAGGGGGGGGGGATTATCAGAACGTATTTGCTTTTATCTCACAAAGTAAAAGTTCAATGAAAACAATATTCGGTATTTAGGCTTCATTTAATATCTTTTATTATATAACAGAGCATTGTATATGTAACACTACAGTGGGTGTTTACTGAACGCTGAAAACTGAAAAATGCAAATATCTCGGTTAATATTCAAGATACAGAATAAATATATATAACATTATTTATAGTGCATTTAATTTTCACACTTTTTCGATCCGACTAATAGTAACGGAGATATTTCGAATTTTCAAAATTCTCCCCCTCTAAACCACCCGCCCCTTGTCCGATTTCAGCCGTTAACGAACTTGATCTTTATTTTTTTCATAAAACGACTAAATATCGAGTTTGGTAATGATTAAACAAAAATTGTGACCGCTAGAGCGGTAACAGACAAATATATAGATAGATAGATAGATCTATATATATACAGTTTTGAACGGACGTCATTTTCGTCATCTCCTAGGTAGGATCGATAGACATTTGAAGACAAATATGAAGAAAAGAAAGAAATAGAACTTGAAGAAAATAGTTTTTGATTCTTGCGTTTTTCCGACGTATTGGCGTACAATAGCCAAACATGCCCTATCACAATGCATCACTATGCAAGTTTTTTAGCCGATTTATAATATAGGTAATATTTCGATTTTAAAAAGTTCCACCCTCTAAACCACTCCCTCCCACTGGTTCGTTTTCAGCCGTTAATGAACTTGGTGTTTAGTTTTACACGAAATGCTTATATATCGAGTTTGGTGGCGATAAGACCGGGAGTCTTATACCAAACTCGATATATATTATTCGGTAACCGAAAAATGTAATTTTGATCGGACATCATTTTCGTCATCACCTAGACAAGAGGTTGTGAAACAAAGTCACGCATGGGCTGCGTTATGGGAACTTTTAGACGGGCCGAAGAGACTGAAGGTCCCGTTGATTTACAAGCTGCGGCACTAGAGCTAGGGAGAACAGTAGCATAAATTCAGATTTCCCACGTGCGTCACGTATTTGCATTTATCTCAAAAATTAAAAGTTCATTGAGAACAACATTTGGTATTTAGGCTTCAACTAAAGCGCTTCATAATATAACAGCTTAATCTTAAAACGTTGGGATAACGTATAACAATGCGTGACTTTGTTTCACGACCTCTTGCCTAGGTGATGACGAAAATGACGTCCGATCAAAATTACATACATATATATTTGTCGGGTACCTCCCGGTCTTATCGTTACCAAACTCGATATATAAGCATTTCATGTAAACCTAAACACCAAGCTCGTTAACCGCTGAAAATGAACCAGTGGGGGGGGGGGTGGTTTAGAGGGTGGAACTTTTTAAAATCAAAATATTGCCTATATTATAAATCGGCTTAAAAACTTGCATACTTCCAGTTTCCTTGATGGGCCTTTAGCAGATTTCCCTTAAGGCAAATCAGCTATTGAGGTTGTACTCATGACGCGATTTTCGAAATTTTTCTTCAAATGTCCATCGATCCTACCTAGGAGATGACGAAAATGACGTCCGTTCAAAACTGTATATATATATATATATATATATATATATATATATATATATATATATATATATATATATAGATATATATATTTGTCTGTTACCGCTCTAGGGGGTCGCAATTATTGTTTAATCATTACCAAACTCGATATTTAGTCGTTTTATGAAAAATAGAAAGATCAAGGTCGTTAACGGATGAAATCGGACAAGGGGGAGGGGGGGGGGGGTTTAGAGGGGGAGAATTTTGAAAATTCGAAATATCTCCGTTACTATTAGTGGGATCGAAAAAGTGTGAAAATTAAATGCACTATAAATAATGTTAAATACATTTATTCTGTATCTTGAATATTAACCGAGATATTTGCATTTTTCAGTTTTCAGCGTTCAGTAAACACCCACTTCTACTAGAGTTACATATACAATGCTCCGTTATATAATAAAAGATATTAATTGAAGCCTAAATACCAAATATTGTTGTCATTGAACTTTTACTTTTTGAGATAAAAGCAAATACATTCTGTTGTCGCCCCCCCTTCTTTTGTTTTTGGATTACTAAAATTTGAGTGATTGAGATAAAACTGATTCTGACTCATTACAAATCACACTACTAGCTTTAGTAAATTGTTTTCAATAAAATTAATATGTTATATTCAGATATATTTCATTAATTGTTTGTGTTTCCTGTCTATTTATGCAGAGCTACTAGGTTGGCTTGCCTGTTTGTTTACAGTTCAGCCTTGTATTGTACATTTACTGAGCATTCACGGTTGTGTTACCTCTATGTATATTTATCTATTGTAAACTTCGCGTAGGAAATCTGCTTAGATCTGGCTATTGTACGCCAATACGTCGGAAAAACGCAAGAATCAAAAACTCTTTTCTTCAAATGCTCTTTTCTTCATATTTCGATTGGGAGATTTCCTTTTGTTAAGGATTTTAATGGCAAATATTTACTCTAACCCAAAGCTATTTATTTATTAATACACTCAACCGCAAAAAAAAAACCGGACACTTAGATTTAGTCTTATAATTTTGTTAAATACTTAATATATATGTATATTAATCTTTTTAATTAAAATAATTGGTTAATCTATAGGTTATTTAAAAAAAATCTGCCAAAAGTGAATAATTTTTATTGATTATTTACACAAAAATACAAAATAAAAAAAAATAAAAAGATAAATTAACACATTTAAAAAAAAAATTATTCTTCATTTTTATTACAGTGAATGGTAGACTTCGCTACCCCAAGCGTTTCGGCAATGTAACGTAAGCTCCGGCCTTCCATCTAAGTTTGAAAGACCCATTATTCTGGACCGAAATAAAAATAAAACATTAATTAAAAAAAATGCTTGGTTACTAATTAAAGATGTTTAAATGTGCGAAAAACTACTTACAGTTTAGAATAGATCAACTTCACGACAAATAAATATAATCTGAGTTTTATTTAATTGTTTACTAATCCTGAAGGGATTAGTTCAATGGACTTAGACTCTAAATTCTCTGTAATAACTAGAATACCCACATAAAGAAAATTGCTGAAAATTAGCTTTTTAATACGACAAATATGAAGTGTCCGTTTTTTTTTTTTTTTTTGCGGTTGAGTGTATAAATGTGCAAATTTTATCATTCTCATAAACTAGAATAAACATTATTTTACTACAGTCAAGTAGTAACATAATAATAACTAATATCGATTTGTAACATTTATTTTTAGAATTTTGTTTGTTTATTTGTACATACATCCCTTTATATATAATAGCAGATGATTCCCACCTTGTATATCTACCGTACCACCACGGTTTTGAAAAGTTTATTTTTTTATTTTACACAGTATCATTCGCTTCTTCTAACCCCAAAAGGATATCTTTAGCATCTCATTCAGAAAAATTAGTCAAAGGTATTTATAATAGACAATTTAACTGATAATTAAATGGAAACTTTCATGGGAGTTTTGTTTAGGCCCTGGGGGAGGTTAATGTACCTCTGCCTGTTATTCTATCACCACAGTCTTTATTAGGACGTTCAAATAATATATAATGTTCATTCAATCCTACCCCATTAGTAGCTCGATCTCTCAGTTTTATATTCAGCTTTAACCTATAGAAGTACACTACCATTTCAAATGCATTCCCTACTCACGAGGATTTCTTATCCAAACAAAGCTTTACTTTTGAAATGTATCTTTAAAATTTCTGAGTTCATTTACTTATTCAATAAATACTTAGTAACAACCGTCATTGTATGTGTGTGTGTGTGTGTGTGTGTGTGTGTGTGTGTATATATATATATATATATATATATATATATATATATACTAGCTAAGGTACTCGGCCTTGGTCGGGAACCCTTAGAGTCTTAACGTTGGTGGTATTTTTTATTTGGCAAGGCTACAATGTCTACAACTACACTTCCCGACTGAGCGAATGGTTTTCCTGTAAGGGTCAGGTCAAAATAGGATATAGAATAGAAATTTTAGTTTTGAAGAATAAATGAAAATTAGTCCCAAATATATCCCTATCCACTGTTTGGTACACCTTGAATAATTCAGATCATAATCATGGATAGCATTCATTATAATTAAATTCAAGTAAATTAAATGTACATATTTCCTGTCAAAAACCAATCCGAGCAGAACATTATATGCATAATAGTAAATGCAAATAGAAAAAAAAAATACATTTCACAGGAAATTAGTTGATACAATGTCTACCGGCAACTTCCACCCCGCGTGAGTTTTATCAACATTGCATTACTTAAGTACCTATAAATCATACTGGGAAGAATTGTTGAGCATTGAAATATTTCTGCCCAAGTTACTTGCTCCATGCATTATTTCCGAAAAAATGTGTAAAACAAAAGTTACTCTATATAACAAAGTAAACAACTTTTGTTATGTGCACGTTTGTCTTAAAACAAATAGAAAATGCCTCCCTTATAAACCCCACTCCTGTTGTTAATATAGCTTAAAGCCTAAGTTGGGTCTGTAGTAATATACATACCAAGTTTCATAAAATTTAGTTCAGCCGTTTATGCGTGAAAAGGTAACAAACATACAGTATCGTGAAATTTTGCAAAAAAAATCAATGTACAGACAGAGGTTACAATTTTATATATATATATATATATATACAGGGTGGGGCAGAATGGACTCCCTGATTTGAAGGACGAATTGTGAATGAAAAAATAAAGATAATCTCAAAACGTTTGTATTTCCCAAAACTACATTCAATGCAATTTTATTCTCATTTGGTTTTGAAAATTAGTTCATCCAGGTGACGACTTTGCGCGAAAATGCGCTTTATCGCTGGAGTCCACCAAAGACCTCTTCATAGCCTGATCTCCTTCCATGGCCCCCTTGCTCCCCGGATTTGAGCCCATGCAATTTTTTCTTTGGGGTTATCTCACAGCTGAGGTTTACAAAGTTCGACCAAGGAACTTGGAAGCCCTTAAGGAGGCAATTACAGATGTCGTTGCTGGAATATCAGAGGATATGCTGAGAAGAGTTATCGGAAACTTTTTTGAACGACTCAACATGTGCATCGCTCGCCAAGGTCATCACCTGGATGAACTAATTTTCAAAACCAAATGAGAATAGAATAACATTGATGTTGTTTTGGGAAATAAAAAAGTTTTGAGATTATCTTTATTTGTTCTTTCACAAGTTTTGAATGGACCTCATTTTCTTCCTCTCCTGGGTAGGATCGGTGGACATTTGAAGAAATGTTTCAAAAATCTCGTCATGGTACAATCTCAATAGGTGATAAAAAGCGTCGAAGTAGGTCTACAGAATAATACTTACTGTTGGAACCAGGGATAGATAGGGAGGGGCAAAGCTTGTATAACTGTAGTTAAGGATTGAAAATGAAGCGGGCTTGGTAGGAGATGAATAACATAAGAGCTGGGTCCTGTGAGAGGGAGGGCAAATAGATAGAGGTGTAGCTGAGGTGGAAAGTTGATGGGAAATAATAGAATAGTATGGAAACCGCCTAGTAATCGCCTTAGCCATAACATACGGGCTCGTATGATCCCAGCCTCCCATGATCCTACCCCCTCCCCCTATTTCCCGCCCAATAACATACACCAAAGGACTTAGACGAACTCGCCAAGTCTCGAATACAGCCAATTCCAACCACAATACAATTTGGCCTAATATCTAAATAAAGTCCGTCATGCAGAGGCTGCGCCAACTAAGCAGATTTCCCACGTGAGTCATATATTGGCACTTATCTCAAAACGTAAATGTTCAATAATAACAATTTTTGGTATTTAGGCTCCAAATAAATTTCTTCATAATATAAAAGCTTATTGTTAATACGACGTAAGTAGGAGTGGGGTTTAACTGATGACCGAATACTAATAAATGCAAATATCTAGGTTACTAATCAAGATAGTGAAAACATTTATAGAACATTAAATTTGCAATAATTTTGGTTTTATACAATTTTTCTATTCCACATATAATAACGGAAATATTTTGAATATTATACCCCTCCTAGTGGTTCGATTTCAGCCATTAACGAACTCGACCTTTAGTTTTACATGAAACGCTAATATATCGAGTTTGGTTACGATCAAATAAGAATTGCGACCGATAGAGCTGCAACAGACAAGTATATATATGTATGTATGTATGTATATATATATATATATATATATATATACAATTTTGAACGGACCAATAATGACGGACCTCATTTTCGTCATCTACTAGGTAGGATCGATGGACATCTGAGGAAATTTTTCGAAAATCGCGTCATGAGTACGACCTCAATAGATGATTTCCCTTAAGGGAAATCTGCTTATAGAGTCCAAATCGCAGGAGCTGCGTAAACTAAACAGATTTCCCACGTGCTAGAATAGCACAGTTTGTATCTCATATTCCCTATTTGTATGTAAAAAACAGATGTGTAGAAGGAGCGTTGGGTAGGGGAATAAAAATAAATCACGAAAAAACGAATAGCGCAACAATTATAGAGAAGCAATAGATTAACAAGATTGGTCCTATAACAGTTTAAGATCCAACTCCGATATATATATATATATATATATATATATATATATATATATATATATATATATATATATATATATATACGCACACGCACACTCACACACACACACAATTCTGAACGGATCACGTTTTCGTCATCTCCTAGGTAGGATCATGGACATTTGAGGAAATTTTTCCGGAAAATCGGGTCATTAGTACCACCTCAATAGATGATTTCCCGTAAGGAAAATATGCTAATATAAACTGAAACGCTTGTAGACAAACTATATAGCCCCTTGCTTATCCACATAATAAACACAGGAAAGCGGTTAGTTGGCTGGATACCCTTTGTAAAGCCGGCTTGTAATACCGTGTACATTACAGACGCAAAATATCTCAATATATTCTACAAAGATACGGAAATGCCTGTACACGGAAAACACGCCATAATAATTACACATGCTTCCCTACCCTTCCCTTGTTTCAGTCCAAGAGTTATCTAGTCCTTCTTACTGATCTACTGTAGCTCTCTACAACATTTGGTTTGCACCCAATGTACTTTTTTAATTGTGAATAAAAAAAATTAAAATCCTTTATTTCATTTCTATTGTATATAATTATATTCCTTTCAATGAATATGAATATCATTGTCGATTTATCCTTATTTACATTATTAGCAAATTTCAAAATTTTTCCTCGAATGTCCATCGATAGAGGGAGGGAGGGGGGGAGAGAGAGAGAGAGAGAGAGAGAGGGAGGGAGAGAGAGAGGGAGAGAGAGAGAGAGAGAGAGGGAGGGAGTGAGAGAGAGAGAGAGGGAGAGAGGGAGAGAGAGAGAGAGAGAGAGAGAGAGAGAGAGAGAGAGAGAGCGAGAGAGAGAGAGAGAGAGAGAGAGAGAGAGAGAGAGTGGGAGACCGCGAGAGGGAGAGTGAGAGAGAGAGAGAAGGGAGAGGGGGAGAGAGAGAGAGAGGAGAGAGAGAGAGAGGGAGAGAGAGAGAGAGAGAGAAGAGAGGAGAGAGAGAGGAGAGAGAGAGACGAGAGAGAGAGAGGTAGAGAGAGAGGGAGAGGGAGACGGGGAGAGAGGGAGGAGAGAGTGAGAGAGAGAGAGAGAGAGAGAGGGAGGGAGAGAGAGAGAGAGAGAGAGAGAGAGAGAGAGAGAGAGAGAGAGAGAGAGAGGGGAGAGAGGGAGGGAGAGGGAGAGAGGGGGAGAGAGAGAGAGAGAGTGAGAGAGAGAGGGAGAGAGAGAGAGAGAGAGAGAGAGGAGAGAGAGGAGAGAGGAGAGAGAGAGAGAGAGAGAGAGAGATGGAGAGGGGGAGGGAGAGGGGTAGAGAGAGGGAGGGAGAGGGAGAGAGCGAGAGAGAGGGGGGGGGAGATGGAGGGAGAGGGAGGGCGGGAGGGAGAGAGAGAGAGAGAGAGAGCGAGAGAGAGAGAGAGAGAGAGAGAGAGAGAGAGAGAGAGAGAGAGAGAGATTTTGTTTGATCGCTACCAAACTCGATATTTAGTCATTTTATGCAAAAAGAAATATCAAGTTCGTTAACGGTTGAAATCGGACTAGAAAGAGGGGGAGTTTAGAGAATGAGAAATTTGAAAATTCGAAATATCTTCATTACTGTACGTCGGATTGAAAATTGTATAGATTTAACTTAATTATCAAATGAATTTCCCCACGATGCTGAGTAGGCACCGAGTGGGTGAATAGAAGTCTAATAGAATGACGATCTTTTTTGATCATCGTTTTTGAAGCCAGCGCCTGGGTGACGAACTTTATATTGATATTTTATTTATTTGAGGTGCCGCTACAATGGCGATTCATCTTTTAACATGTTAGAATATAATTTCACAAAATAAGATAAATATTAAAATTTTTACAAGTGTAAATAATAAATAGAATGGCCAAAACTAAATATAAGTTGTTGGTATATTTACAACATGAGAAATAAATAAATAAAGATAAAAAATTAAATAAAAATCTAAAAGAAAAACTATAAATATTTAAACTGGAAGGAGGCAAAACTTATATTCCACCTACCTATAACTTTCATAATGGAAAATAATAGCTTTTATATTTCATCAAATAATCCATTATTTCTTAAATGCTAAACTACGTCACGCAGGGGCTGCGTAAACTAAGCGGATTTCCCACGTGAAGTTTTACAATAGAGAAATCTGCATACTACGAGGGCGTATTGAAAAGTAAGGTCTCCTATTTTTTTTTTCATAGAAAATTTAATTTATTTACAACTTTGGTTACATCGTTGGAAGGGTTGAATATTTACCTATTTTTCTACATATTCGCCTTGACGATCAATAACTTTTTGCATTCTGTTTACCAGCTTTTTAATGCCGGTGCCGTACCACTTTCCCGCCGCGTCACGAAGCCAACTGACGACTGCTTTTCAAGACGGAGAAGTCAGCGAGAAAGGTTATGACCACCGTTTTCTGGGACCGGAACGGGGTTCTGTTGGTTGATTTCATGCCAAAAGGAACAACAATCAACTCAGAAAGCTACTGCGAGACTCTCAAGAAACTTCGGCGAGCCATTCAAAACAAAAGAAGGGGTAGGCTCACCAAAGGAGTGTGTTTGCTTCATGACAATGCGCGTCCACATGTGTCACATCAAACGACCACCCTACTCAATGGATTCGGCTGGGATATCATCGACCACCCTCCTTACAGCCCGGACCTTGCCCCCAGCGACTACCACTTGTTTCCCGCTCTCAAGAAACACCTTGGGGGACAGAAATTCAAGTCTGATGAGGAAGTTCAAGAAGCAGTCGTCAGTTGGCTTCGTGACGCGGCGGGAAAGTGGTACGGCACCGGCATTAAAAAGCTGGTAAACAGAATGCAAAAAGTTATTGATCGTCAAGGCGAATATGTAGAAAAATAGGTAAATATTCAACCCTTCCAACGATGTAACCAAAGTTGTAAATAAATTAAATTTTCTATGAAAAAAAAAATAGGAGACCTTACTTTTCAATACGCCCTAGTAGTAACAGAAGTAGTAACGAATCTCTAAACTAATTTCACGAGAGCCGAACAATTACGGAAACGGCCGAACTCGCTTTCGGCGGGAACTCAAGAATAGAACCGACATCAGCCGACCTCATCCCGTCCGTTATCCGCACACACTTAATAAAAATGCAAATAGCTCGGTTAATATTCAAGATAGAAAATAAATGTACATAACAATATTTATAGTAAATTTAATTTGCAATAAGATCGGTGTTATACAAGTTTTCGATCCGACGTATAGTAACGGAGATATTTCGAATTTTCGAAATTCCCTTCCTTTTTCGAAAATCGGGTCATGAGTACGACCTCAATAACTCATTTCCCTTAAGGGAAATCTGCTAATACTTAAAAACATCATCTATAAATTGGCTACTGTCGGCTAGTAGTTCGAATAAATTTGTGGGACATGGCTAAGTTATTACTTGTGTGCAGCCAGTTAATATGTGTTTTACAGTCAGCCTCCTGTTGCGCTAGCGACATATACATAGGTTCATCTTGTCTGCTCATTAGATATGAATGCGTTAGTCGAGTGTGTTCTGTGCATAGGCGTGTTAGTACAATTTCTTCTCTTCTAGAGTGTCTATTACTTGAAGTCCACTTGAGCGTATTTGATTTGATTTCTCTCTCTTCTCCTCTTGATATGAAGTTTACTGTCAGATTTCTACCATAAATTATTCCAGTCATTAATTACGAGTTTCCTTATTTCGTAGAAAGCGTCTTGGTGAGGTACGTCCAAAAAATCTATTTGTTCAAGTTCAGCTGATTGTTTGGCTGCTTTGTCTACTATATTACTTATAAGAGCCCACATGGCCGGATAACCAATAAATAGTAATTTGACTAACTTTAGTAATAGCACTGAAAGTGGATTACTCTCTTTACTCTGCTCCATTAATTTGGTTTTTGATGCACGCGCTGCACACCAGCCTGCCAGGGGTTTGATACATTGTAGCAACCATGAGCTGCTTTTGGTAAAACCACTACTAGAGCCCTCAGTTAAATATAAAGCTGATATATTCCACCTCTGTGTTGAATTTCACCATATTTTACACTTCTCTAATGAAGTCACATTTTATCACGTTAAAAACCATTAAATATGTAAAAACATAGAAATAATGGACGGCAGAATTATTTATAGTTAGTCTCGGACTGAGAACTCTCACGGAGTCTTTAAAACTGTGTGGCATAATTACTTAAACTTGTTGTCCTTGTCTTTGTGAGCCCGGGGTAAAGAAATATTAATTCATTTTAATACTAACTACAAGCTGAGTGCTTTATACCTATTTCCCGTCGTCTCCTACTTTCGTGATGCCTACCCCTGGAGCTACAAAATACATTTTGCCCTGGAAACAAAGCAAGGTTGAACTAACATATGTGTTCGGATTTACTTCACGCAGCTTGCACTTTGCATACATTCTAAGCAAATTTCAAAACACAATGTTTCACAAATTTTGAAATTGCATCTCAATATCCGCAACTAATTTTGAAGAGTTCTCAATAATTTAAACTTTATAATAGGAAACAGGTCTCAATAACACGAAGTCTTCCCACCAATTTATTTATTCACGCACAAGGCCTTTCGGCACTAACGTGCCATCATCAGGTGCTAACAAACAAACAACAAAGAAACAAGTTTTGGCCAAGTTATGCATCCACATCCAAATATTTTAACAAAATAGAATTTCATACTAAAATCAGTCTTACGAAACGTCCTATCTTAAAACTACTAAAATCTAAGTTAAACATTAAAAGAATATATTATAGTTCAATTAATTAAAATAGTTAAAGTGAATAAATACTCTAAACATTAACAACACATGTATACCCTATGAAAAAGTTACTATAAATTAACAATTATCCTACCTTCTGCTGTATAATTGGCGTTAACGCCACGGCTTTGGGACCACTACTGGCGACTAGCAGAGATGGAGGAGGCCTACTCAACAGGACAGAACTTGCCATTTCCCACGGCATTTCGTGTTATTGAGACCTGTTTCCTAGATCTGCACTCCCACATCCAGCAACATACGAATTATTATTAAAACTTTATAATCTTTTTAAATAAGAAAATTAAATGGAATGTGATTATAATTTTCAAATTAATATCAGTTAGGCGGAAGCCCAGTAATATTTTTTCCCTTTTATTTACCGGTGAAATTTCCCACGAATCATTTCAAAAGAAATATAGAAAGAAGAAGACAATCGATCAATACAGCACATAATGCACCATATACGAGTATGTCATGTCCTTGTGAATATTTTGATCCTGATTTTCAAACATAAATAACGCTGTCAGCAAGCATTATTGAGGTCTAATTGTACAAGTGTAGAATTTCACTTCCTCCCATTGCCCGCCATCCATTACCAAATGTATTTGTTTTCACTGCTCACTGCTAATCAAATATCGTTAAGCTAGGTCGTTAACGGGCATTCTCACTACCTGTCATTCAGTGTTGGGTACACAAGGAAAGACATAAGACCCACTCGATGGCTACCCACTCTTGATTAAAACGGTTTCTAAGATCTTATTACAATTATAGCTGAATTGTTCCGCCCAGCATCTACTTTCAACAGCTTTCTCCGTTAAAAAAATCACCTACTGAAACTTTACTCATGATGCAATGTTTCCCCTTTCTTTGTCAATCCTACGTAGTGCATGAAGAAAATGGGTTCTTTTCGAATTTGTGTTTATATGCATGATTAGAGCTGTAACGCGTATATGCACACACACACACACACACACACACACATATAAATGCCCTATTTGTCGAATTATTTATTTGAACTTTGAACCGGATTTGGTATTAAAAACAGTAAATGTTACCTTAGTACAGTCAAGTAGTAACATAATGAGTACTAATATAGATTAGTGACTTTTGCTTTTTTTTTAGAATTTTGTTTGTTTATATATATATATATATATATATATATATATATATATATATATATATATATATATATATATTAGCAGATTTCCAATTAGGAGGAAATTAGCTATTGAGGTCCTAGTATATGACGCGATTTTTGAAAACTTTCTTCAAATGTACATCGATCCTACCCAGGATATGACGAAAATGAGGTCCGTTCAAAATTTTATATATATATATATATATATATATATATATATATGTGTGTGTATATATATATATATATATATATTCGAAAATTCAAAATATCTCCGTTACTATACGTCGGATCCAAAATTTTATAGAACCACTCTTATTGCAAATTAAATGTTCTATAAATATTTATATATCAAATTATTCTCTATCTTGAATATTACCGAGGTATTTGCATTTTTCAGTTTTCAGCCTTTAGCAACCCCCCCCCACACACTTCTGCTCATGTAACATAAACAATACTCTGTTATATATTAAACCACATTATTCGAATCATAAATACCAAATATTGTTTTCAAGAGACCTTTATTATACGAGATGCGGAACTACTAAAATTTGATTGATTGGGATAAACATTATTCTGGTTCATTATAAATTACAGTACTAGATATAGTAAATAGTTTTCAATAAAATTAATATGTTGTATTCAGATATTGTATTTCAGTAATTGTTTTTCCTTCCGGTGAGAGGTTGGCAGACCTTTTTTTTTTTTTACATTTCAGACTCTTCCCGGCGGGAGTTTGTTAAAATTGACTGATTTTTTCTTATTATCGTTTGTATTTATTCACGTAATATTGACGGTGGTGTTATGTGTTACCAGTATGTAGATTTATGTTTTGTTAAACTTCACGAGAGAAATTTGCTTAGTTTACGTAGCTCCTACGTCAATGACTTGTTTAGCTTGCCGTTTAGAAGAAAATGTACCACTCGTCTAATAAATGAAACTGTGTAGTCTTCATCCCAAATTAACGCATATCTCGTTGCAATTGAGTACTAGATTCTAGGATAAATACATTTGTTGGAAAAACCATTGCTTAAAGGAAACTTAATTTTGCAAGCTACTATAGTGAAAATTGTAAAATGCAAGGGATTGTAGGTAAGACAGGAAATATAGGTGAAGGTATAAAGATAACACTCAAATCAACATAAATGCGTTAAGTCAACAGCGCTGAGCTTAGAACTAATATCATTAATATTATTACTTATTTAATATTCAATTTCCAGAACCGGAGTTCCGGAGAAGTGGATTTAGTATGGAAATATAGGATTCTAATGTCAAGCAAGAATGGATGAAGTTCTTAGCCCTTATATACACCTGACTCGGGTGTTCTCTATTCCTTTTAGCATCTATCTAGTGACATAGTACATTAGTCGACCCATTTATGGAGATTTTGTTTAACATTGAATAAATTGTCCATTAAACACGAGGACCTGCCTCCTGTGGAGTAAAAATGTGCAAAGGAACTATGAATTCCCCATTTTCAGCGATTTTTTTCTTTAGGGAATTTGGTATTACAGCAAATCAAATGGTATAAGCCAATCAAAATAGCTTTTCATAAAGACTGCAACTTTATAACTTTTATTTTCAGTTATGAACATTTGACTGACATAAGTAAATATTAAAAGAAAGTCTTTACACTGTAAAATAAAATAATCGGCCTTCATAATTGAAAATAAATACTCAACAATAAGAAATTGTTCACTCTTTATTTAAAGCCCAAATCCCCTTCACTCGTCTGCGAGGTCGTACTCATTGTTGCGAGAATTGAATGAGTGGGCGAATACACAAAGAGAGAGAGCCGCGTGAGGGGAGGAACAAAGACTAGTGGAACGAGCGAATCTAATTAGGGACCTTCCACGAAGAACTGGAACCTTCTATGCCTAGACACTTCTACAAGCATTTAAAAGGGACTCTCACAGTACCCCTCAGTTGAGTGGTTGCTCGACGGTCTTCGAGGGATGTTCAGCGAGACTTAGTGCAGTGCGGTAAAGTGTTGTGTGTCTGTAATAGTTTAGGGCGTGTTTAAGACAGTTCAGTGCCGCGAAGTAAAGGATAGTGCAGTGCCGTCGTTTTATGTAAAGTTCAGTGACCACGATTGAATTATTGGACTGTGTAACCTGAAGAACAGTTACACTGTCAGTGTAATTCTGTGAGTAGTAATAATTAAACAAGAGTATTGTGCATTGTGAAATAAATTGTGCAGTGATAAACTGTGAAACTTGTGTGTGTTTAATTTTGCAATCCAAAAGAACTCTCATTAACAACGTTTATTACTGGTTTGGTAATAAAAACGTAACAATATGTTCATCGATCCTACCCAGGAGTTCATACGAAAATGGGGAACATTCAAAATTATATATATATATATATATATATATATATATATATATATATATATTTTTGTCTGTTACTACTCTAGCGGTCGCAGTTTTCGTTTGATCGTTACCAAACTCGATATTTAATCGTTTTATGCAAAAAAAAAAAGTTCGTTAATGGCTGAAATATGACCACTGGGAGGGGAGGGGGTATAGAGGGGAGGATTTTCGAAAAATCAAAATATCTACGTTACTATACGTCGGAGCGAAACATAAATTGAATGATCTATAGATTTTTTTCTATACATATTTTCCGAATAATTAGTATTAACCGAGATATTAGAACTTCATTTTTTTCCGCTTTCCGTAAACCCCCCACTCCTAGTCGTGTTATATTAATAATAAGCTGTTATATCATGGACCACTTCATTAAAAGGTTAAATAACAAATATTGTGTTCATTGAACCTTTACTTTGTGAGATATTTGCAAATACGTTCTGTTGACCCCCCTCCCCTTCTTCTACTACTAAAATCTGAGTAATTGCGATAAAAATTATTCTGATTCATTAAAAATTACTGCACTAGCTATAGTAAATAGTTTTCAATAAAATTAATAAGTTATATTCAAATATATGTCATTAATTGTCCTTTACGGTGTAGAATAATTCTATCTATTCAGCTCTGTGATTGTTGGTTGCCATGTTTGTTCACAACTCAGACGCTTTCCGTTGTAGATATTATTAACTTGTAGATTGACTGATAGATTTCTTATACCGTTTGCATCCATTTGCTTAACATTTACGGTGATATTGCCAGTATGTGGATTTCTCTATTGTAAACCTTCCCGTGGGAAATCTGCTTAGTTTACGCAGGCCCTGCGTGACGGACTTTTATATTGGTAAATGGAGCAAAAAATTCACTGAACACGAGTAGGTTAGATTACGACTCAGAACGTTTTCTTTCGCCATTTAGGGCATCCACTTGCAAGTGGATTTTGCTCAGAAGACGAAGATTGACAACAATTCACAACCATCTAGCCATAGAGAAATGTTCTGAATGCTCTGATGTCCTTGCAATCAAAGGGGATGAGTTAATTAAATAGCGGGCCGAAAATGCCGATGACTGAGGTTATTGGGTGGTTGTTCAGAGAGACACTAGAAAAAGCCTATCCTCCTCATAGCCCTACCGGGGTTAAATATAATAAAAACACCTTTATTCATCATACATTGATTTGATACGTATATTAAATTCAAATTGAATATATAAATTCATTTTTTTTTTAAAAAAAGGTTAAAACTAAATTGAAACAGACTAAACAAAACGAACCAAGAAAAAGTCAATCACGCCGGGACTGTATAGACTAAGCTGTTAAGTTGAAACCTTTGAACTTGAGTTAAAACTTATCTCCAGCCTAATGTTGCCACTAATGTGGTACTGCAATTCGGTGTAAATATACATCACATCTACTGATGACATTTAAAAACTGGAAGCTTATAATTAAGCTGTCCGGTACATATTCAATGCAAAGAGAGCACATTACTTCGTATATAAAAGCTGGATGGCTCACTTCTAAGATGTATAGGAGTTTTAATATATTGTGTCTTGCAAAGAGAATTCAGGGTCTTGGAGTAGAAATCCCAGAAATCTTTATGAAGGTTTCATTCCAGTGCATAGTGAAATAATTTCCAACTAGCAGTCTGCAAGACCAACATATCACCAGTCTTTCTCTTCTGTTGCTGCAAGAGAATTAAACGTTTTACCTAATGAAATAAAAACATCATCATCATTCCGGAGGGCCTGCATTAATCATTTTCTGACGACCGAGATGGCGATATAACAAAATCATTTTTATTTTAGTTTTATTTGCTTGTTTCTTTATATTTATGTTGTGTATGTTTTAATTTAATTTATAATAGTTTAGTTTAATTTATAAATAGCACAATAATAAGCATGCTTGTCAATTGTCTGTAAGAGAGGACCTTGGTCCTATGAAAATAAAAGCATCTATCACCCCTTCCCTCACTCTCTCTCTCTCTCTCTCTCTCTCTATATATATATATATATATATATATATATATATATATATGACAATACAATTTTTAAATTAGTTTTAATTTTTTTATATATTTAGCAATAAATAACACAGATCTACGACTAAAAAGCTGCAAAGAATTATGTAACATTTTCTTATAGATTTTGACCTCCCAAAAACAGGACAAATATTCAAAAAATTCTATCACAAGTATTTATATGTTTTGCAGTATTTATGTTCATTCGTAATAAACCTATGTGCTTATTTTAATTTAATACTTGATAAGAAAACTTAAATTTAAAAAAAGGTACAATATTGACTATTCTTTGCTATCACTTCATGGGGTGGGGGGGGGAGGTACTGTACAGTAAATTTTGTCTTAAGAAGTTCAGAGATAGTGTTCATTCACGTTAAAGAGCTTTTAACTGATAAATGGGGAATTTGGCTGGTAGGACTGAGCAGGTATTAACGTGAACACATGGCCACTAGAAGCAAATGCAAACAAATGTTCAGTTTTTTCGTGTTGCGACAGGTCAAATAAATAGAAACTCTCAGTAGACACATTGCTAGTCATGTGAACAGTGCTGTTGTTTCTGTCTAGTCACGGCTACAAGAAGTTGTGTTATTTTTCCAAACAGTTATTGTAATATCTGTCGTTAATACACTATTAAAAGTCAACTGAGAAACATAAGTGATTTTGAGAGGAAAGTTTATTTTGCTTACTTTAAATTGAAATTCGGTGGTCAAGATAAACCATTGGCCCCGCATAAGGTGTGTAGAAGGTCTTTGTGTTTTAAGGGTAAGAAAAATGCATTTCGATTTGGAATTCCTATGATATGGCGTTGGCAGAAAAACCATACCACTGATTGCTACTTCTGTTCAGTTGACGTAAAGGGATTCAATTCAAAAAACAAAAGAAGCATAAGTTATCCTAACCTTGACTCAGCTAAACGTCCAGTGCTCCAAAAAACCTATCCCAGTTCCAGTTTAGATGAATACCCGAGTGAGTTGGAGGACCAAGTTACATTACCTCCATAGGGTGAATAAAGCTCAGAGTTTTCTTTGGACGAAGATAAAATGCCTCAACTATTTTCTCAAAGTGAGCTCAATGATCTAATAAGATATTTATCAAAAGATGCAGCCGAAATGTTAGGGTCCAGGTTAAAAAATAAAATCCTTTAATCATCTGGCACCACATTTTCATGGTACGGACACCGACAAAAAGAATTTACCCAGCTTTTCCCAAAAGTTGGAAATTTAGTTTTTTGCAATGATGTGGGAGGGCTCATTCACTGCTTTGATATACAGTATGACTCATCTGAATGGCGCCTATTCATTGATTCATCTAAAACTAGTCTTATAGTAGTATTATTGCACAATAGAAATAAATTTGCATCGCTTCCGATGGGGCATTCTGTGCATATGGCAGAAAACTATAACGATTTGGCCGTTATCCTGGAAAAAATCAAATATCAGGACCATCAATGGATTGTTTGTGAGGAAAAATACTCACGATCCTCTTGGCTTAGCAGGCATGCTATACTAAATACCTATGCTTCTTATGCTTGTAAGATAGTAGAGCCAGAGAACAGCACTGGACTAAAAGTGATTGGCCACCCCGAAAAACTTTAAAACCGGGTGAGAAAAATGTTATCAATATTACTTTGGTACCACCAGAAAAGGGTTTGTTGCCTACTCTCCATATCAAATTGGGGTTGATAAAACAATTTGTAAAATCTCTGCAAAAAGATGGAGACTGTTTTAAATATCTATGTAAAAAATCCCCAAAGCTGTCAAAAGCCAAGTTGAAAGAGGGAGTTTTCACTGGCTACGACATAAGAAAACTTTTAACCGACACCCTCTTTGTGGAAAGTATGAATGAGAAGGAAAAAGAAACTTGGGCATCGTTCAAGGATGTAGTTTTTTTTTTGGAAATACTAAGGATTCTGACTACAAAACCATTGTTCAACGGATGCTAGCAGCATACCAAGCTCAAGGCTGCAACATATGCTTGAAACTCCATTTTTACACTCCCACATAGACTATTTTCCTGAAAACCCGGGAGCAAACAGTGAAGAACAGGGGGAGCGGTTTCACCTGGGTCACTGTACCAAAGAAGAAGGTCACTATGCTTGCAGACTACTGTTGGATGCTTAAGGGGGAAACTAAAGATGGAAATCGGCGGAGTATCAAGGAAAAGAAGTAAAGGTTTCATAAAAAACATAAATAAGTATAATATTGTTACTATATGTCTTAAAATAATGTTTCTTTGGTTGTAAAAAAATATTATGTTCGATAATTTTGAATAAACGAGTGATTTTACCAATTTTTTGTGTTTGAATTTGCAAAAAAAAAAAATGGGCATCACTTCTGAAATCAGCGAATTCTAAAGCATACAATTCAATAAAACATCTCATGCAGCCGACAAAAAAAATTGTTTGCAGTCCTGTGTAATTAGTGTATATTTCTATATAGTCTTTAGAGCTAATTTGTAAATACTATAGTAATAAGTATGTATTTCTATTGTCTTTAAGAGGTGTAGGACCACTGGTCCTATGACAATAAAAGTCCGTCACGCAAGGGCTTCGTAAACAAAGCAGATTTCCCACGTGAAGTTTTACTATAGAGAAATGAGTACAATGGTAGCACAACACTACCGTGAGTCAATACAAACGGTTATGAGAAATCGTTCAGTTAATTTTAATAAGCTCCCCACGGAAACGGCTTCTGAATTGTAAACAAACATTTAAAATAAACATACTCTGCCAACCACACAGTGCTCAACAGATAGATAGGCATTCTTCACCGGAAAGAAAAACAATTACTGATATATATCTCAATATAACGTATTAACTTTATTGCAAACTATTTACTATATCTAGTCCAAGAACTAGCAGGGAGGGGAGTCATCAGAACGTATTTGCATATATCTCACAAAGTAAAAGCTTACACGAGTCTCTAAACCAATTTCACGAGAGCCGAGCAGTTACGGAAACGACTTAACCAATTTTCGGCGGAATCCCACGAACAGAACCGACAATAGCCGATCTCATCTCGACCGTTATCCCCAAACACTTAATACAAATGCAAATATATCGGTTAATATTCAAGATAGAGAAAGAGAGAAAGAGAAAGAAAATTTTTATTTTGGCCCAATACAACTAAGGTATTATACACAAATTGTTACATGATTTTTACAAAATTAAGATGTTTTGGTACAGCCTCGGACGTAGTCGTCCCTCAGTAGTTGTACCTAAATTGTAATGAGTGGCTCCACTTGACATAGGAAGGCAGGCATGATGTTTCCTTACAAGTTGTTGGATGTGAACTGAAATAGGAGCAACCTCCAATTCCCTGTGGATTTGGCTGTTCCTAACAAACCAGGGAGCATTTGCCGCTATCCGAAGTACTTTGCTCTGGACGGACTGTATTTTGTTTTTGTGTATGTTGCTGATGCCCAGCCATTCAAGATAGAGAATAAATGTATATGTCAATATTTATAGTAAAATTAATTTACAATAAGAGTGGTTCTATACAAGTTTTCGATCCGACGGGTAGTACAGGAGATATTTCTAACTATCGAAAATCCCTCCTCTCAACCCCCCCCCCCATCCCACTCATCCGATTTCAGCCATTAATGAACTAGAGTTTTCTTTTTTGCATTAAACGAGTAAATATCAAGTTTGGTAACGATCAAATAATAATTGCGACCGCTAGAGCGGTAACAGACAAATATATAGATAGATAGATAGAAATATATATTGATAAAAACTCATTTTCGTCTTCTCGTATTGTAAAATTTGTTTCTAGACTTGAGAACTCCAATATCTATAAAAGTATAGGTATATTTAAATTCCTTTCCACATAGAAAATAACATTAAATTCATATAACTCACTATTATGAAGACAGGTAAACAGCTGCTACTGTTACGAGGGATGAATATGATTACACTTACCTGAAACAAAAATAGAAAGCAATGAGATAAACAGTTAAAATATAATCAACATTCAGTGGACATGACCATTAAATATATTAATAAAGCGTTTTGAACTAAATCCAATTCTGCTGATTAGCTTCCACCACGCTTCCTCGTCCGACTGATTTCATTCATTTCAATTTGTCTTGGCTAACCACGAGTATAATGAGATCTCAAAAATAAAAGTTCATTGCCGGGATGATTAAATTTTACTTATGAACTATTTTCGTAATATATAAGTTGATTGAGCTTTATTTTGAAATTAGGTTCAATGGTTGAGGGTCAACAACTAAAAGGTCCGTCAACCAAGCAGATTTCCCACGCACTGGTAAAACACACTAATGGCCTCATCTCACTGCTAATTCTGACGGAAATTAAAAAAAATACAAATAACTCACTTATTACTAGAGTTACAAAAAAAATGCATAGAACAACTATCGTAGAATATTAATAGTTTCACAAGAATGGTTCTATAAATTTCACAAAGCGACTTATTATAATGAAGATATTTCGAATCAACCCCTCTTATTCTAGGCCCGATTTCAGCCAATACCAAATATGATATTTAGTGTTTACTGAAACGGTTAAATATTGAGTACGGTCTAGATAAAATAATCATTTACGAGTTAAGAACGTAAAATCACAAATTATCACAACACCGTATTCGCATGTATTTCAAACAGTGTTCAATGAAAACAATATTTAGTATTTACACATAGAGTAATATTGTTCACTGTATAACAGCTTATTAATACGACATGATAGAAGTGAGGGTTTACTGAAGGATGAAAACTAAATAATGCAAATATCTCGGTGAATGTTCATGACAGGGAAAAAATACATATAAAAACATTTGTAGCAAATTAAATTTGTAATAAAATTGATTCTATAACATTTTTCGATCCGACGTATAATTATGGAGAAATTTCGAAATTCCTTCCCTCTAAAAACCCCCTCCCCCAGTCCGATTTTAGCCATTAACGAACTTGATCTTTAGTTTTACATAAAACGCTTACAAAACTAGTTTGGTAACGATTAAACAAAAATTGCGACCGCTAGAGCGGTACAGGCATATATGTAATTTTGAATGGACCTAATTTTCGTCATCTGCTAGGTAGCATTGATGGACATTTCAGGAAATTTTACAAAAACTGCTTCAACTCCAACCTCAATAGCCGATTTCCCCTAAGAGAAATCTGCTAAAATATCACATTTTTTTTAAGTGACTTTAGATTATCATCACGTAATAAATGAGACAGAAACCTGGTGACCCGACCAAGCCGGTTCGAATTTCACGTAATAATATAAATAACACACAAACACGCACATGTATATATATAGTTTATGATGAATGAGTCTTCGCATATTTTCCCAATATTGTGACAAAACTAAGTACTTATTCACAAAAAAAGATTTTACAATTCAATCCCGACTGAGTTTTGCGCATTAACTATTCCTTTTCATGAGTTTTTCCATGCACCTTTCAATACTGCAATGAGGTTTTTCATGTACTGTTTATCAAAATTGTCATGCCTAGTCTTCCAAAATATCAGGTCTTACCACATATTTCCTTTTCCTTCTAACATAAATTTATTTCACAGCCTTATATTAACAACAGACAAACATTCTCACGTATACTAATTTTTTAGCAGATTTCCCTTAAGGGATCAATATTAACTGAGATATTTGCATTATTTAGCCTTCAGTAAACCCCCACTTCTACTAATGTCTCAAACATTACTCTGTTATATACTGCGGCTTTGAAACTTAAATACCAAATATTTTTTTCATTGAACTTTTACGTTTTGAGATAAATGCAATTACGTGACGCACGTGGGAAATCTGTTCAGTTTACGCAGCCCACGAGAGAGAGAGAGAGAGAGAGAGAGAGAGAGAGAGAGAGAGAGAGAGAGAGAGAGAGAGAGCGAGAGAGAGAGAGAGCGAGAGAGAGAGAGTGAGAGAGAGAGAACGAGGAGAAGGGGAATATTGAAATGCATAAAGAATAATAATAGAATAATAGATATTGCATCTAAAAACCGGAATTTAATTTTAATTATACATATCCATAATTCCGTCAACGTGAATTGTAGGAAATTGCTTCCACTTTGGGCAATGTATTCGCACTTCATGCTTGTGTAGCTTTAATAACATAAATTAAATTTCTTCAGTCATTATTAAGTTGTTATATTCTCCAATTAGTCCTAGTGTAAACTTTCTACGTGTTAGCTCAACTGGTACCAGGAGTTCTAAAGCTCACGTTAATTTATTATTCTTTGTTGGCCTGAGAGTGGAGTTTAAAGTGGTTTAGGATCAACATTAATTGCTGCTCTTAAAACTTTTAAAATACATTTGTATGAATTTTGTCGAGCATTTACGAGCTCTTCAATAGCACAAAGAAATTAGTCATGCTACATTTTCATTCTAAAGCCCAAAGTTTATGACTTTTTTTATGCATTTATTAGTAATAAAATAAAGTCCAGAAAATATTTTGAGTTTCACTAATTAACTTAAATTGAAAATTAGAAGATTTTAGGTTCATAAGATAACCAAATGTTAATGCCCAATTTCCTCTCTATACGCTCATAGGAAAAAAAAAGAAATTAAAATACGCAGTAAATAATCTACTATTTTCGTAGTATAAAATGTATTAAGGGAGATGAAATTTTTATTTTTGACCTAATACCACAATACATTCATATATATGTACATATATATACTTTTATTTTTTTTTTTTTATTTCCTTCCTGAAGTAACCCTACAGTAAGGGAGTTTATTAGCCACACGTCCCGTACAATAATTAGTACATAACCTGTGCTTGATACATAACATTTTTTTTAAGTATAATAACATAAAATATTTGTACAATACAAATTATTTACAACAAAGAAAAAGAAAAGAAAAACAAAAACAAATTTTGGATTCAATGCTGAATAATTAATTAATTTAACTGTAATTCAGTTTTAAATAATTCAGAATACATTTCTTCAGCAAACTATTTCAGTGGTTTATTATGTTTATAAAATATTGTTAAAAATAGTTTACGCAGCCCCTGAGTGACGGACTTTTTTCTTTCTGCAAAGCTCATGATGACTAATATTTGACAGTTTAAATCTACTAATAAACTTTGTTCAATCAATCTCATAGTGATTTTATTAATATATCTTATTGTGTTCAAAATAAGCTCATTTGGAAAGCGAGATAGAACTATCTTTATTGCAGGATGTAAGGACTTTATTTGATCTTGCTGTGATAAATAAATAAAAAGATACACATTTTTTTTTGTATCCTTGTTTAGGAGGAACAAATTGGTAAATTGTATAACTATATTTTTTCCTTACAACCACATAAGCACGCACACTCTAAGCCCAACGCCTTTTGATGAAAGATATTTTAGATTGAAATGTTTAAAGCAGGTGTGAGCAACCTTTGACATGCTGCGGGCCAAACTATAGTGTGCATACGCACACGGGCCGCTTTTAAAAGTAGAGCATTTTAAAGTAGTGTTCATAACGATAGATTTCAGACATGGAATTATAATGACAATGTAATTATAATACATTTTTTAAAATAAACAAATGAAATGAAAAAAAATAGGAATAACATGATACAATCAATGAGTTTGAACTTGGGAAACTAATACATCGATATTTGGATTAATTCCACTGATCCAATACGAAAAGAATTTTACAAATCATCGTCAGTCAGCCTTTTACGATGTTTTGATTTATTAACTGTCATCAATGAAAAGAACTTCTCGCATTTATAAGTACTGCCAAACTCACAAATCTCTCCTCATCTTCCTCATTTGGAGTTAGTAGTTGGAGTATGTTTGATCGGGGTTTTCAAAATGACTCGAGGGCCGGATCAAACCTTACCGCGGGCCGGGGGTTGCCCACATATGGTTTAAAGCGTGAAGCAGGACATGGCCACTTTAACTAAGAAAGGCATTTAATGATGCAGAAGTGAATGTAGTGAGCATGTTTGGTTGATTTAAAAGAGAGGCTATGATGGGGAAAAGGAACAGGAAATCCACTACAGCTGAGGTGTGACTTCTGAGATGGTATCAGAGACATATGAACTTCAAGGACTGCAGTGTTGAGTTGTGAAACATGTTTATACGCGATCTTCTATTGGACACTGATCCTGGTATATATATCCTCATTACTGCAGAAGCAATGTGAAAAGGAAAGGCTCACAAGGAGATGTAGTGATCTTGTCTTTGTTGTCTTCTGCGTGAGATTATTCAAACAATAGAAGCATTAGAAAGAGAGAGGAGGAAAATTCACCTTGCGGGAATTGTTAGAGAGGCTGCATAAGCCGACTAATGACATGCATTAGCCAGTATCAAAATGAAAACTTGATTATGTCTCCATTTTCCTCCACTGGCATGGTGCGGAGGGACTTTACTCAGGGAAATACAGGAATGAAACGTCACTTGTGATAGTCATCTGACGTTACCTATGTATTTCTCGTGAATGTGCTGCATTTTGGCTTGAGGTTGTTCTTATGCCTAAGGAAAAACTGTATGAGAAAATCGGTTTAGTTTGCACAGTACCTCTAGGGCAGATGGTATTAATGCTCAAGTGATTGTAAACGGCTAGAGAAAAGCTGTGTAAATACTAACCACTTATTGAAGCTTAAAGATCATTGGCGGATTTCGTCAGAAAATTGGCCACTAGCTACAGGGAAGGCCTACAAGATTTATCGCCCAAGGAAAATTAGATGATCCTTGAAACCTAATCCAAAGCATTACTGATCTTCTGAGAATTAGGGGACTCGAATTAAAAAGAAAGAAGATACATTGAGAAAGAAGAGTATTGGTTGGGTCGTATATTGGGAAGGAGACGGGGATGAGGATGGAGTCTAGGGGATTCGCCACATGCTAGCCCGTATCAAAAACCAATCTATTCCAATCTAAGGCCGACGCTGATGGCATCCCCCTCTCCCCTTCCCAGTTCCAACACTGAATTTAGGGGTATCTCTGCGGCCCCAGGGCTTTAGTCCCTCTTCTCTCTGCATTCGAGACGTGCCTTGTTTCCCATCTACTGCCCTTCTGGCCAGAACGTGGTTATAGCAACCCCCTATCTACTTCATAGAGGCCGGTAGATATCATACCTTCACTTAAAGCCCCTTAATAAAAATAAGTACAGCCCTCCGTTCTAATTTAATCCCTTCTATCGTAAAGTACCCGAAGTAATAATAATATAACTATTTCTGACTTTGGATCATAAAAGTTCTAAATTTATTTCGGGGTGTTTTTAATGAAACCTCATTAGACTAGTACACTGTTAGCCAATACCAGAATAATGTGTTGTTCTATACCCCAAAGAACCCACTGTTTTCGAAGTTGTTATACAATGTGCCCGTCGGACACGGATCACCCCCTTTAGATTCTATAGTTTTTGAAATAAACCAATAAAGCACGGGTGTCGTAGTTAAAAACTAGGGCCTTTCATTTCCTGATATTACTTTCTCGGCAAACCTCTCCATTTGTCCTCCAGCACGTCAAGATTAGAATTTCCAATGGAATGGAAAACCTTTGGTAACAGATTCTTTTAGACAATCTATTTCTACAACTAAAGTAAATATTGTACAGGCAAAGTCTTTTTATTATCATTATGCTTTTAAAACCACATATCAATGACCCCATCTCCCACTGGTTCTATTTACAGACATTAACGAACTTGATCTAGAGTTTTACACGAAACAATTAATTACCGAGTTCGGTGACGATCAAACCAAAATCTCTCTCTCTCTCTCTCTCTCTCTCTCTCTCTCTCTCTCTCTCTCTCTCTCTCTCTCTCTCTCTCTCTCTCTCTCTCTCTCTCTCTTCTCTCTCTCCCCTCTCTCTCTCTCTCTCTCTCTCTCTCGCTCGCTCTCCTCTCTCTCTCTCCTCTCCTCTCTCTCTCTCTCTCTCTCTCTCTCTCTCTCTCTCTCTCTCTCTCTCTCTCTCTCTCTCTTCTCTCTCTCTCTCTCTCTCTCTCTCTCTCTCTCTCTCTCTCTCTCTCCTCTCTCTTCTCTCTCTCCTCTCTCTCCTCCCTCTCTCCTCTCTCCTCTCTCCCTCTTCCCTCTCTCTCTCTCTCTCAAAAAATCGCATCATGAGTGATTTTCCTTAAGAGAAATCCGCTAATAAAACCAAACATATCCAACCAGCTTAATGGTTTATATGACCATAAACCTACAACCCTAGAATAATATTCTAGAAAATGAAGTGTTGGCATCTGTGAGTCGTTCCCGCACTTGAAAACATCTGCTCAGTTTTTGAGACCTCCATGTGATGACTAGGAAATCTATTGTAGAAATTCACTTAAGAAATCCACTTACTCTTACGCAACCCATGGGAAGCATTGTGTAAGGTCTCTTCTGCAACTGATACCAAGATTAAATGTAGAGAGGGGAGTAGAATGAAGGAGTGTGAATGGGTGGGACGAGACGAGCCCGCCTAGATATTAGTGCAGTGTAGCAGCTGATTGGCAAGGAGCCGACAGCCCTGCATATAGAGCCACCTATCTGCCAACAATACAGCCCAAATATATCCCCTACAACATTTGTGTCCCCTCGAACCCACACTAGCTCCCACAGTGGAATGCTAAAAACAAGCTGACGCGCAATTTTCACCATACTCCAAATGCCAATGGAGCCCGTAGTTGAAGTGGCATCGCCAACAAAGACCCATTTATCTCGACACATACTTGACCACGCTTGTCGAGTTACACCCACCTAAACACAGAAAGGGCCCAGTGAAATTCGACGTTTTAAACTTGAAATAAACAAAGAAAAGTAAAACATTCTCACAGAGAAAAAGTCCGTTACGCAGGGGCTGCGTAAACTAAGCAGACTTCACTCGAGAAGTTTAATAATAGATAAATTTGCATACTGGCTACAACTTAACACGACCGTGAATCCTAAATGAATAAAGACTAATAAAGTCATGAGAAATCTTTCAGAAGTTTAAGAATAGATAAATCTATATAATGATAACACAATAGCACATTCAATATCAAGTGAATAAATACAAACGGTAATACGAAATCTTTCAGTCAATATTAAAAACCTCAAGACGGGAAGCATTTGAAATGTAAACAAACAGGTCTACCAACCACTCACCAGAAAGGAATCAGTTACTGAAATATATCAGAAAATAACATATTAATTTTATTGAAAACTATGTACTATATTTAGTACTGCAATTTATAATGAATCAGAAACAATTTTTTTTTCAATCAATCAAATTTTAGTAGTCCAAGAACTTAAGGCGTGAGGAGTCATTAGAACAAATTTGCATGTATCTCGTATAATAAAGGTCTCTTGAAAACCATATATTGTATTTAAGCTTCGAATAACGTGGATTATATAACAGAGTTTATTTAATATGAGTAGAAGTGAGGGTTTGCTGAAAGCTGAAAAATGCCAATATCTCGGTTAATATTCAAGATAAAGAAAAAATGTGTATAACACTATGTGTACTACATTTAATTAGCAAAAAGATTGGTTTTATAGAAATTTTCGACTTATAGCAACGAAAATATTTTGAATTTTCGAAAATCCCTACTCTAACCCCCCCCCTCCCACTGGTCTGATTTCCATTAACGAACTTGATCTTTCTTTTTACTTAAAACGATTAAATATCGAGTTTGGAACGATCAAGCAAAAATAGCGACCGCTAGAGCGTTAACAGGCATATATATATATATATATATATATATATATATATATATATACACACACACACACACACACATACATAGACATATTTTTCTTCTTTTTAGCAGATTTCCCTTAAGGGAAATCAGCTATTGAGGTTGTACTCATGACGGAATTTTCAAAATGTTTCTTCAAATGTCCATCGATCCTACCTAGTAGATGACGAAAATGAGGTCCGTTCTGTATATATATATATATATATATATATATATATATATATATATATATATATATATATATTTGTCTGTTACCGCTCTAGCGGTCGCAATTTTTGTTTGATGGTTACCAAACTCTATATTTAGTCGTTTTATGTAAAAAGAAAGATCAAGTTCGTTAACGGCTGAAATCGGACCAGTGGGAGGGGGGGGGGGGGGGTTAGAGGGGAGGATTTTCGAAAATTCGAAATATCTCCGTTACTATACGTCGGATCGAAAATTTGTACAGAATCAATCTTATTACAAATTAAATTTACTATAAATATTATCAATATCTTGAATATTAACCGAGATATTTGCATTTTTATTAAATCTGGGCGGCTAACGGAAGGAGTGACTTTCCCGCCAAAAGCTAGTTCGGCCGTTTCATTAACTGCTCGGCTCTCGTGAAATTTCTCTATTGTAAAACTTCACGTGGGAAATCTGCTTAGTTTAAGCAGCCCCTGTGTGACGAACTTTTTTTTTTTTTTTTAATGAACCTCATTTTCGTCATCTCCTGGGGAGGATCGAAGGACATTTGAAGAAAAACATCGAAAATCGCGTCATGAGTACGACCTCAATAGCTGATTACATTTAAGGGGAATCTCCTAAAAATAAGGTCATGTGCAAACTCTTTCCTATATTTCTCCCTTAGTTAGAGACCATTATGTCAAAAAAAAAAAAGATTTGAAATTTAAGCAGCATATGAGATGTTAGCTGGCAAAACTGTCGAAATTAAATTTGTGTGAGTAGATACACAAATTTACAGAAAGCAGAAAATGATAAGATACAAATATCGCCGTTAGTCCATATTTCCATGCAATATATATATATATATATATATATATATATATATATATATATATATATAGATATATATGTCATAACACTGGCATAGGATACTCATATACGCATATCTTAAAACACTCGAAGTTAAGGAAGATCTCTGTAGACATATTGGAATAGCACCGCGCCAAAAATATTTCTAGAAAGTTCTAAAGTCTGCTCTGGTTCAGGTTTGAAAATTACGAGTGCTTAAGTAGTGTGTGTGTGTGTGTGTGTGTGTGTGTGTGTGTGTGTGTGTGTGTGTGTGTGTGTGTGTGTCTGTGTGTCTCTGTGTGTGCATGAGTACATATCAATTTGAATGGAAAATTTCGTCATTGACGTCGGAACATTGAACATTTTCCGGAAATCACTTCACGAGAGCAATTGGTGAATTCCATGAAGTGAATTCAGCTGACACATGGCACTTCAAAAGCTACATGGTTGTGAGTTGATATTGTCAGATCAATAATACTATATAACATTAATGCATGTCAATTGTTTTACAGGTTTGGAAATAGTTGCATGGCTGAGGCGAAGAGGATCAGGTGAATATTAATTGGCTCTATTGGGACAATAGTCCGGTAATAAAATCCATTAATCTTAGGTTAGTAGGAACAAGCACTCCCCTTGTAGATAATAATAGTCCATCAACCATTGTTGAATAATTAAATCAAGGCCAAGGGAACTGGGTTTGAATGTGAAGGTGTGTACCGTTTCTAATAATCGCACATTATCTTGAAGAGACTGCGGTTATATTCATGAAGCGATTTTCGATAAAGATATTTAAAATTGTACGGTCATGTGTACAATTGGTGATGAAGAATAGAATGAATTTTAATGCATTCCTGTCTAGATGAACATTTTTAACTTCGCGATAGAAATAAAAGTCAGTGACCCAAGACCAAGCATAACGAAAATAGAGCTTGAACTGTTAAAGAATATTTTTATGTTAAGAGCTTTACGAGAGGCATTTTTGCCTTCAGCTTACTGATGTTAATGGTAGATGTGCCCACGCCTTAACCCACACGGCCACCTGTAGACCCATTTATATATATATATATATATATATATATATATATATATATATATATATATATATATATATATATATATACTAGCTCAGATACCCGGCTTCGCTCGGGAATTCATTTGAGGCTGAATGGTGATGGTATATTTTTGGCAAGGCTTTACTTTGCACAATATTTCGACATTTACCCGTCCCAGTGTTTAGTAATACCCGTCGTTTCTGTGGATTTGTTAATAACAAAATTAATTTCTTATTTAAGACTTCACTGCCCTCCATATTGTCATATGTCCCGTTTCATGTGCATTATGCATAGATTTGAATTATTAAGGACAAAATATTAACATACATTTGAATTATTTTTTCCAGGTGAGGTACCTGGTAAATCATATTGAAAAGAATTGTTTAGCAAATTTCTCTAAATAACAAAATAAACAACTTTTGTTATGTGCATATTTGCCGAAACCCCAATAGGAAACGAAATATCACTATTTTTAATTTCAGGCCTCCTTATAACCCCCACTCCTGCCCGTCCCTAGAAATGTTAGTATGGCTTATTATAAGGAAGGTGTTAGTGCTAATACACATTTAATTCGGTTGAGTCTTTTGTGCCAAATAAAATTGTTCACGTCCGCTATAGGTTTTAGCGTATAATTCGGTATACGACGAAAGTGTATATAACAAAAGTGATCAAATGATGATTTCACATCTTTTTGGAATATAAGTACTATGTACCCTCCATATTTGGCCTATTTGGTTACGCGTGAAATGAAATCTAACGTCTGGTTACAAAGCATTGGCAATAATTATACAAATAACTAGAAATGATCTAAGGGCAGCCTCAAAATATTTAACATTTGGAATCCACTCTCTGATAATTGGCTTTTGATTGGATTTTTCATAGTGAAATAACATTAATTAAAGAGAAAGGTTCATTTGTCTGAGTAAAAACTAAAAAAAAAAAAAATTAATCCTCTCGGATTGGAGAAAAATTAAAATATGCTTGTTTCACTCTATTGAAAAGCCTTGTGTCTTCTAAAAACAATGGTTTAGAGAGACCGTATATAGAAACTAAGATTAATTGAAATATTGCTAATATTTTTCTCTTTTTTAAGTCTCTGAGGAATTAAAATAACTCTGCCCATTCTCTCTAATTTATGAAATAGATCTTTAAAATGTATTCTTCAATACATTTGTCCTTGTTTTTAGTAAATTTATTATCGGGAATCACCTATTATTGTACTCATGATGTGATTTTGAAAAATTTCCTCAAATTTCCGTAACGCCCTAATGGTCACAATTTTTGTTTTATCGTTACCAAACTCGATATTTAAATATATATATATATATATATATATATATATATATATATTTCTTATCCTGGACCCAATATTCTTATTTGTTTTCATAGCCTAATGGCAAGCGTCACTAATAACAATACATTTCTTTCCCCGCACACTTTCAAGAGAGGTGGCAGTTTCAACGACCTCCCCAGTGCGGATGTAAGAGGGTCTCAGTACACTGTTATTATCATGGACCACTTTATTCTTAGCTTAAGTACCAAAGATTGATTTGAAGAGACCTTTACTATGCGAGATACATGCAAATTTGTTTTGGAATCGTAGTGGGGAATTAAAAATATCTCCATTATTATGAGTAGGATTTTTTATTGTTGTAGAACTTGTCTTATAAAATTACTGACGGTCTGCAATTGTTGTTCTATGCATTTTTTTCACCGAAGAGATATTAGCCGAGTCATCCTTACTTATTTTCAGCCTTCATTAAACCCCCTTTTCTAGTCATTGGATTTTTACATTGAAATGGAATATACGTGGTCAGATGAGATCACTAGTATGTAATAACACCGCGAGCACATTCTACTAGTTTGCACAGCCCCTGCGTAACGGACGTTTAGCTGATTTCCCCTAAGGGCTTTTGAAATTGTACTCTCGACACGATTTTCGAAAAAAATCTTCAAATGACCATCGATCCAACCTGGTAGATGACGAAAATGAGGTCCGTTCAAAATTATATACATTTTTTTCTCTGTTGCCGCTCGAGCGGTCGCAATTTTGGTTTAATCGTTACTATAATAGATTTTTAATCGTTTTATGTAAAAAAAAAGATCAAGTCCGTTAATGGTTGAAATCCGACCTGTGAGAGTGTGTGAGGGGAGGGGGTTAGAGGGAAGAAATTTCGTAAATTTTTAACATCTCCGTTCTTATACGTGGGACCGAAAAATTGAATAAAACCATTCTTGCTGCAAATGTAAAGTTCTATCAATTTTGTTATGTACGTATTTTCTTTATCTTCATTATTAACCGAGATATTTGCGTTTTATAGTTTTCGGTGTTTCGTAACCCCCCCCCCTACTCATGTCACATTAACAATAAGCTGTTATATTATGAAGCACACTATTTGAAGCATGAATACCAAATATTGTTCTCATTGAACATTTACTTTTTGAGATAAATGCAAATACGTGGGAAATCTGCTTAGTTTCCGCAGCCCCTGCGTGACGAACTTTTTATAATTACGTTTAATACTTATTAGCTGTCATCAGACCAATTTAATTCCCCCCGAACAGGAAATAGAGGAGGCATGCAAAAGTCACGAGGGAAGGTGGCTGACTGGGGGGGGGGGGTGGAAAGGAGGAGGAAATAGAGGGAGTTATTGTGTACATAATACTAACAAGAACCTTGAGTACACTGCAAAGGCTCATGGGAGAAGAGCTCCAATCCTTCAGCAAGTCGAGTAAACAAAATGATAAACCTCGATTGCGTATGGAACAGTTTCATAGAGCCAATTCTACATTGCTTCAATATTGTTCTAACAATCTGCATGTTATCACTCAAGGGGCCTTACTAGTTTATCACAAAACTAGCCGTGTTTCTCGTATTTGACGGGTTGAAATAGTAATGGTTTACCATGGAAATATTGGGATGTAAATTAAGTTCGTAGCGTTTATCAATATTTAAATTTAATCCTCTCTGTGTTTATAAAATCATGTTTACTTGGTCAATAATGTTTACATTTTCTAAAATAAAAGTCTGTCACCCAGGGGCTGCGTAAACTAAGCAGATTTCCCTCGTGAAGTTTAACAATAGATAAATCTACATACTGGTAGAATATTCCACCGTGAATATTAAGTGAATAAATACAAATGATAATAAGAAACCTCTCGACGGGAAGCGTCTGAAATGTAAACAGGTCTGCCAACCTCACAACGGAAAGAAAAACAATTACTGAAATATATCAAAATATAACATATTAATTTTATTGAAAACTATATACTATATCTAGTACTGTAATTTATAATGAATCAGAATGATTTTTATCTCTATCAAATTTTAGTAGTCCAGGAACTTAAAACGAAACAATACTTGGTATTTAAACTTCGAATAATGTGGTTTCTTATATAATAGAGTATTGATTATGTAACAGGAGTAGAAGTGGGGGTTTGCTGAAGGCTGAAAACTGAAAAATGCAAACATCTCGGTTAATGTTCAAGATAGAGAATAAATTCATCTAACAATAATAATAGTATACGTAATGTGCAATGAGTTTGCTTCTATACCATTTTTCGAACCGACGTGTAATAACGGAGATATTTAGAATTTTAAAAATTCTCCCCCTCTAAACACCCCCCTGGACCGATTTCAGCCATTAACAAACTTGATTTTTGCAGACCCGGCAGAAGTTATTGTAATTTGGCTGGGATGTGATCCCGCACCCACCCTATTCACCATACCTTGCCTCAAGTGATTTTCACATATTTCGGGCCCTTCAAAACTCTCTCAACAGGAAACAGTTCAATTCGCTCTAGGACAGCAAAACGCACATAGAGGAGTTCATTGTGCAAAAATCTGAGAAGTACTGGGAGGACGGAATTAAAAAATTACATGAAATATGGACATGTAATAGATCAAAATGGGTCAAATATAACTGATAAAAAATATTTACAATAATCTGAAGTTTTTATTGAAATCACAACTAAAAAACGCTACGAACATATTTTACAACCTATTATTAAGATTGGATACACAAAATCATCCCGTCAACATGAACAGTAAATATTTATGATAACAAATTTATGATTAGAATTGCTGTTATCCTGAAACTAATTGATATAATAATGGTTTCCGGTCGAAATAAAAATATTCGATAATCGAAAGCAATAAATAATCCAATTATTGCCTTCAATTTCATATCTATAGTCTTAAGCACTAAGCTTGGAACACCTTTTGGACGAAAATTGAGGAATTTATTCTAGCCGTTGGGATCAAATAAATCTAGATTCCCATTAAAATGAAACGATAGTCATTTGAAGAAATTTTTCGAAAATCACGTCATGAGTACGGCCTCAATAGCTGATTTCCCCTAAGGGAAACCTGCTAATATATATATATATATATATATATATATATATATATATATATATATTATATATATTTCTAAATCTATGATTATAACTATCATTATGATGGTTGCTTGCGTTAGCGTAAACTCTATAATTTGGAAAGTCTGTTAAGTAGCACAGATGATGAATGGCCCAGATCCTAAATATACATTTGGTTTCAGTAACTAAGTTGCTCATATTTATTCAATAATTTTTAAATACTTAAATACAAGAAAGTAAAGAAAAAATCCAACATTTCACAATATGATTTAAATGTTTACTTTTACGCTATGAGTTTGTACCAAGTTGTGCAAACACAAAAACAATTATTTATAGCCCAACTATATACGGATTCCATTTGGAATGTACATATTTAACGTTATAATATTGTCATATGAAGATGTTAAAGACATCACTGCAAAATGGTTCACTTATACAGTAAACCCATTCACTAATCGAGGCGAAAACAGAAATAAATCTTGGCGGCTGGCCTCAGCTATATTTATCTGTGATTTGTTTAACCCAATGACTTGTCCCTTACTACTCCTCTTGGGGCGTATGCTGTAATGAGATGACCCAAATAAGTATTAATGAAGAATTATGAATGGGGGATTTAAATCGTCAGAACGTGTTCACTAGAATATCCATTGGTCACAAGGAAGTGAATATTGGAAAAATAAATAATGAGTATAAAGCATTTTATCGTAGTTGTTTCATCAAAATATAAAATACCCCTGGTATTGTTGGCAGTGTAAAAGTGTAAGGCGCATAGAACAAATTTGTGAAGGAATTTAAAACTCTCCTTGACGTGACTATATAATTTCAGGTTTTAGCAGATTTCTCTTAAAGGAAATCAGCTATTGAGGTGATGACGCGACTTTCGAAAAACTTTCTCAAATTTCAGCAAACCTCCACTTCTACTCATGTTACATAAACAATACTCTTTTATACAATAAACCACATTGTTCGAAGCTTAAATAACAAACTGTTTTCAAGAGTCCTTTATTGAACGATAAATGCAAATATATGTAGGATGAAAAAATTGTTGGCTACGCTTCCACTATAATAATTTATTAAAACGGCAGAGCGCTTTCGATGCTGTGCATCATCGTCAGTGCCGTGTAACAGTGTGCTAATGGTTGATGCCAGGTTGGGCTTGTCGAGCTTCCATATTCTCAGTTGGCATTCTGGCAGGTGGAAGTGACTTCTAATGTAGGTAGGATGAATAAATTGGCTACGCTTCCACTATAACAATTTATTAAAACGGCAGAGCGCTTTCGATGCAGTGCATCATCGTCAGTGCCGTGTAACAGTGTGCCAATGGTTGATGCCAGGTTGAGCTTGCCGAGCTTCCATATTCTCAGTTGATATTCTGGCAGGTGGAAGTGACTTCTAATGTATGAAGGATGAAAAAATTGTTGGCTACGCTTCCACTATAATAATTTATTAAAACGGCAGAGCGCTTTCGATGCAGTGCATCATCGTTAGTGCCGGAAGCGTAGCCAACAATTTTTTCATCCTACATACATTAGAAGTCACTTCCACCTGCCAGAATACCAACTCAGAAAATGAAAATATGTTCTGGTGCCCCCCTCCATCTTAAGTTCTTGGACTACTAAAATTTGATTGAGATACAAATTATTCTGATTCATTATAAATTACTGTACTAGATATAGTAACTATTTTTCAATAAAATTAATATGCTACGTTATATTCTGATATATTTCAGTAATTGTTTTTCTTTCCGGTGAGAGGTTGGCAGAACCATTTGTTTACATTTCAGACGCTTCCCGTCGGAAGGTTACTAAAATTGGCTGAAGGATTTCTTATTAACGTTTGTATTTATTCACTTAATATTCACGGTGATATTGTGTTACCTGTGTGTAGATTTATCTATTGTTAAAGTTCGTTTACGCAGCCTCTGCGTGACGGACTTTTTGGAATGTGACTTGTTATAACAGCATTACATTATTATTTACGCCCACTTTATGCTAATAGGCTAATCGAGACGGGTTATCTACAGGTTACCACCCTTTTCTAGCCAAGGTGGGTTCAAGGAGTTTATTTAGTGAGTCCGTCACTAAATAAATTTCTACTGCCCAGGGCGGGAATCGAACCCGCCATTCTAGGCCTGCCACGCGAGATTAGGACCAACTCGCACGGCCAACCTGAGCCCTTGTTATAACAGCTTATTACTGGAAATAAATTAGTTTAAAGATTGTAGCATGATTTTCTGAACTCAACCCTGGTTATTGGCTTCACCAACCCTTCCTGAAACTGCTGACTTCAAGATAGCAGCTTTTTCACCGGCCAATAAGGAAAAGGCGCGAGGGTGAGCTAGCGGTGGTTTGGTGCTATTAACTAACCCTCAATTAACAAGTATTGTAATTTAAGATAATATTGTTCTTATAGATAATGCTAGCTGGTTCCATGATGTAATTAACACTTCATCCCGAGATGATCTATTGCTACTTTATGTACATATTGCCAGTCTGGTTAAATTAAGGTCATCATTATTACCTTTGTAATATAAACATCATTTTTATGATCCATATTTCTTCTGTAAGTTAAGTTTTCTTTATTCATATTCTGTATAAGTGACATTCTTTTTCAATATTATTTATTTTTTTTTAAAAAAGAGATGTTCAGCGAATGCTTTTTTCTGCATTTATTTTTTTTTCAGTTTTTATGGTTGTTGTAAATCATTTTATTTTTATTATCGTTTTGCCAAGAAAGTATTTTTAGCAGATTTCCCTTAAGGGAAATCAGCTATTGAGGTTGTACTCATGACGGAATTTTCGAATTCTTTCTTCAAATGTCCATCGATCCTACCTAGGAGATGACGAAAATGAGGTCCGTTCAAAACTGTATATATATATATATATATATATATATATATATATATATATATATATCAATCTATCTATCTATCTATATATGTGTCTGTTGCCGCTCTAGCGGTCGCAATTTTTGTTTAATCGTTATCAAACTCGATATTTAGTCGTTTTATGTAAAAAAAAAAACAGATCAAGTTCGTTAATAGCTGAAATTTAGATGGTTTAGAGGGGGGGAGAATTTTGAAATTAATCCGTTACTAATTATAAATCCGTTACTATAAGTCGGATCGAATAAGTATATAGAATAAATCGTTGTTTTCATTGAACTTTTACTTTGTGAGATATACGCAAATACGTTCCCTAGACCTCTCCCCTTCTTTTGTTTTTGGATTACTAAAATTTGAGTGATTGAGATAAAACTGGTTCTGATTCATTACAAATTACACCACTAGCTTTACTAAATTGTTTTCAATCAAATTAATACGTTATATTCAGATGTATTTCATTAATTGTTTGTCATTCCTGTCTATCTATGCAGCGCTACGAAGTTGGCTTGCCTGTTTGGTTACAATTCAGCCGTGCATTGCACATTTCTGATTCATTACAAATTACAGCACTAGCTTTACTAAATTGTTTTCAATCAAATTAATACGTTATATTCAGATATATTTCATTAATTGTTTGTCATTCCTGTCTATCTATGCAGCGCTACGATGTTGGCTTGCCTGTTTGGTTACAATTCAGCCGTGCATTGCACATTTACTGAGCATTCACGGTAAGGTTAGCTGAATGTATATTTATCTATTGTAAACCTTCGCATGGGAAATCTGCTTAGTTTACGCAGCCCCTGCGTGACGGACTTTTTTAATTTAAAAACTTGTTATTAATTACATATAATCAACAACTATATCATTAAAAAACTTATACAGATTAACACTACTTTAAAAGCTCAGCCCCTTTTGCATGGGAATAATCCTGTAAGCAATTGTAAATAAAAAATTAAAAAAAAAAAAAAAAAGAATTGTCTCATCTCTATATATTTGAAACAAAGTACGTTTCTCTAGCACTACAAGATGTAGAATTATAATACCTGATCTCTACCGAACTCTGATAGGACTATAAAGAATAGGCTTCCAGAATATGATATTAGTAAATCAAATATCATAAAGACCGTTTTACCGTTTTCCTTGGCTATTATTATTGTAAGAGCAGCAGTAAATGGAGGACTTTGCACTATAGCACAAGGCACGGCTGAATGTGGAGGGATAATAAAACCATAATCCATCACTCCTCACTTCACTGGTTATTAAAAGCTCTCTAGATGAACTTCAAAAGCTGGCCAACAGCTTCACCTATTCATTGAAACCATTTGAGTTTATTTTCTAATTAAACTAACGTATCTTTATTACAAAATTTTTGGGATACCTATTAAATGAAACGGATATGCAAAATTGGCAATTTAAACACATGCACAAAAGATAATGATTTTAGAAGTTCTTGAACTTCACAATTTCAGATTTTAGTAGCTACATCAGATTTTGGAAATTTCTGAAAGTGACATAAAATATTGAGATTCAAACATGGATGATAGTGTTTGATCATATTCACTCAGGCAACCCAGTGAAGTCTGTATAGTTCCTCCGCATCATTAACAGAAGAAATTAATCACGTTATAATAACATTCCTGTATAAGTGCCTATTAACATTCTGATAATATGAAGTAGCTTCGAAACCCATATTTTCAGCTTGCTGCATTCCCAACGTAATTCTCATTAAGAACAACACATATTACCTTTTATATCCACGATGGATTAAACGACACAAATTTGCACTCATGAGTATGTAATTAAACTTGTTCTTACTCTGAACAATTTTTCTCTCCGCGACTGTAATCTAGAGGCGCCCCAAGCAGAACGATTCTTAAAACTTCAAAATATACTATGATATTAACTATATGCTTCAGTTTAGAAACATTATTAAGGGAAATAATTGCATAAAACAATATAAATCGTCCTTTAAACAGATTTTCCTTGAGGGAAATCAGCTATCGAGGTCTTACTCATGACGTGATTTTTGAAAAATAACAAAAGTTGTTTATTTTGTTATTTAGAGTAACTTTTGTCATATTCATTTTTGTCTTTTAACAAATTATAAACGAGATATACACTATAAACTAAAGCGAGAGTCAACTATTTCATTGGGCGCTAACGATTAAACCGAACTTAAAAAAAAACTCAGTATGTCAATTAGCATTAATTCTTCCATGATTAAAGGTATATTAAAATTTTTAGGTTAGAACGGGAGTGGGCGATATATGGGAGGCCTGAAATAAAAATTCGCGATATTTCATTGTCTATTTGTTTTTCGACAAACATGCACATAACAAAAGTTGTTTGCTTTGTTATTTAGATTAACTTTTGTTTTATACATTTCTCCAGGAACAATGTATGGAGCAAGTAATTTGAGTAGAAATATTGATATGCTCAACAAGTCATTCCAATTTGAACAATGAGGTACCTCACCTGGAAAAATTAATTCAAATCTATGTTAATATTTTGTCCTTAATAACTGAAATCAATGCATTATGCACAGGAGACGGGAAATATGACAATTTGGAGGACAGTGAAGACTTACATAAAAAATTAATTTTATTATTAACAAATGCCAACAACGGGTATTAACCCTAAACACTGCGACGGGTAAATGTCAAAATATTGTGCAAAGTAAAGCCTTTCCAAAAAAAAAAAACCATCACCATTCAGCCTCAAATCAATTCCCGTGTCGTACTAGTTGGTCGTACTCATGACGTGATTTTTGAAAAATGTCCACAAATGTACATCGATCCTACCCAGGCGATGGTAATGATATATGTATATATGTTACCGTGAAAGACCGAAATCAGAGAATGTCGACATTCACCGGTGAATGTCAACAAACACCAAATACGTCGGTGAAAGATGGAATATTTCATTACATTCTTGTACATTCGGACCCTCGCCGGTGTATATCGACAATTAGTCCATGGTGAATGTCGATATTCACTAGGGAAAGTCAGAAATAAGGGTATTTAGCAAATATGTGAATATTGAATGTCGACACCGCGGTGATAGCCAGAAATAAGGGTATTTAGCAAATATTTCGGACATACACCAAGCAACTATGTGAATGTCGACATTCACCGGTGAAAGTCAGAAATAAGGGTATTTAGCAAATATTTCGGACATACACCAAGCAAATATGTGAATGTCGACATTCACCGGTGATAGCCAGAAATAAGGGTATTTAGCAAATATTTCGGACATACACCAAGCAACTATGTGAATGTCGACATTCACCGGTGAAAGTCAGAAATAAGGGTATTTAGCAAATATTTCGGACATACACCAAGCAACTATGTGAATGTAGACATTAACATGTGTAAGGCAGAAATAAGGGTATTTAGCAAATATTTCGGACATACACCAAGCAACTATGTGAATGTCGACATTCACCGGTGAAAGCCAGAAATAAGGGTATTTAGCAAATATTTCGGACATACACCAAGCAAATATGTGAATGTCGACATTCACCGGTGATAGCCAGAAATAAGGGTATTTAGCAAATATTTCGGACATACACCAAGCAAATATGTGAATGTTGACATTCACCGGTGAAAGTCAGAAATAAGGGTATTTAGCAAATATTTCGGACATACACCAAGCAAATATGTGAATGTTGACATTCACCGGTGAAAGTCAGAAATAAGGGTATTTAGCAAATATTTCGGACATACACCAAGCAAATATGTGAATGTTGACATTCACCGGTGAAAGTCAGAAATAAGGTAATTAGCAAATATTCGAACATACACCAAGCAAAATATGTGAATGTTGACGTGAAAGTCAGGTTATTTAGCAAATATCTTCAGATTTCGGTGTTTCACAGTCACATATATATATATATATATATATATATATATATATATATATATATATATAAAAGAACGTTTTTTGAGCCATAAGGCAAATTATGGAAAGGGAAAACAACACATTTAAAAGAAAAAGAAAAGAAAATATGTACATAGCAGAAATTGAGGAGGCAATAAATGGGAAAAAATAATTAAGATATTTAAAAAATATTTATCATAAAATATTGCAGCACATGCTGCAGGCTTTGAAAACTTAATGTTTTAAAAAAATTCTAATATTGGGTTTGGTACAGTTAACTCATAAAGTTAATTTGATATAATGTAGACTAAGCTTAAATTAAAAGTTTGTATTGTACATATCACACATTACCAAATGCATTTAAATGCAGACTGTAATATTCTTAATAAAAAAAAAATTAAAAGAGTGGAAGTGCCGGTTGCACATTGGCCGAAGTAAAGATGGTTTAAACTGAAGTAGGCCAGTTTACATAGTTTCCTCGCTCAATTGATTTAAAGATGTGCTAAAAAGTTTCTAGACAATTTCAGCGTTAAAGACGACTGTATTATATAGTATATTTCATATGTATAATATAAGGATTAATTTTAACTTTTAGTGAAGGCTGTGAGTAGAATAAAACTCTCTTTAATTATTTGAATAATGTTAAAGTATTAAGCAATGTTATTAACAATTAATTTTTTTTCTACATTAATATAAAAATAACCCCTTGAGAAGGAGTAGTGTCACTCGAAACGCGTCGGGAATAAAAGAAAATACAATCTGAAGAAACAGTTCTATTTTCTAATCTTATGGTTTAAAAAACGTTCTTAAATAATAAATGATCAGTGTATAAATCTACTGTCTTTATATATATATATATATATATATATATATATATATATTTGTCTGTTTCCGAGCTAGTAGACGCAATTTTTGTATGATCGGTAGCAAACTCGATATTTAAACGTTTTATGTAAAACTAAAGATCAATTTCTTTAACTCCTGAAATCGAACAAATGGGAGGGGGGTTTAGAGGAGGAAATTTCAAAAATTTAAAATATCGGACTTGCACAGCTAGTGGAAGGTCCTATATAGCGATGTAGCTGTTACATTAGTTACCACTTTATGTTATATTTTGCTTCTGATGAGTCGTCAAGTAGATGCGAAACTAGAAACTGTAGTCGAGAAATAAAAGTCCGTCACGCAGGGGTTGAGTAAACTAAGCAGATTTCCCACGTAAAGTTATACTATAGAGAAATCTCCAAACGAGTGCCGAACAGTTACGGAAACGGCCGAACTAGCTTTCGGCGGGAAGGAATAGAAGCGATAATTGCTTGTCCGTTACACTTAATAAAAATGCAGACATCTCGGTTAATATTCAAGATAGAGAACAAATGTATATAACAATATTTATAGTAAATTTCATTTTCTATAAGATTAGTTCTATACAAATTTTCGATCCGACGTATAGTAACGGAGATATTTTGAATTTGCGAAATTCCCCCATCTACCTCCCCCTCCCACTGGTTCGATTTCAGCCGGTAAGGAACGATTAAATACCGACGGTTTGGTGACGATTAAACAAAAATTGCGACCGCTAGAGTGTTAACAGACAAATATATATATATATATATATATATATATATATATATATATATATATACATATATATATATATATTTTTGTACGGACCTCATTTTCGTCATCTCCTGGGTAGGATCGATGAACATTTGAAGAAAGTATTCGAAAATCGGGTCATGAGTACCACCTCAATAGCCCCCCCCCCCTTGAGGGAAATCAGCTAAAAATGATCTTAGTAATCATTTGAGGTTTTTCTTTCAAATAGATTAGTCAATAGAAGTTATATAGGTCATATTTTCTGAATCATTTAAAATCAATTCTAACTTTGTTGATAAAATACAAGAATTCTCAGCGTGTGCTTATTGTGGAAGTAGTTTAGCGAACATATGGTAAAATACTCATTTCCCCTCGGCTATTGATGTTGAGCTGAATGCATGAGATTTGGATCCATACAAGGCATAGAATTCTGTATTGGTGTGTTTATGTATGTACATGAGCCCACCACAATAATGTGCTACAATGTTTGGCGGAGCCTCACCACCATTTTCACCACTAACTGCGGTCGGTGGTAAGGATATTGCCCATGTTAAGCTCCGATCACATAAGTCCTTCTCCAGCGTATGACCAATCTCCAGAACTAATTTTATTGGTACAGCAGGCGTCATAAGTTTCGTGGCATCTGTGTAAATGATCGTTTTCTCCCCTCCCCCCCCCTCTTAAGCAGAATCACACAAACAATAGTTTTAATGAAAAAATTATGTTATAAAAAATAAATAATATAAATGTACTAGTATATAGGAATATACTAGTACATTTATATTATTTTTTTTTATTTATTTATTTTTTATTTTATTTATTTAGTTTTGTACCCCCATAGCGATGGTATTGACATTACTAGGATGATATATTTACTCATTCATGTGCTTACCTTTTTTGTACTTTTAGACTATGGAAAATATATCTTTAATATCTGATTCTTTCTTATTTTCATGCTTTGTCTAAAGAATATAATAAAAGTTAACCCTTTTAAATCGTTTAAGGTATGCTGTAGACCTATTCTATTTTATATTATATGTTTTTGTAAATGTTGATGTGCTTTAGATAAGTTATTATTTGTGGAGTATATTGGCTGCTGTCAGTTAATAAGTTCTGTCATATATTAAATTTAAACTGAGTCCAATCAGTACTGCGATCGAAATGGAATTACAGACAGACTCATTCTAAAGAAAGACTCCGTTACTTAATTTCAATAATATTGGACTGGCAGAGGAATATCGACGGTTCATTTTTAGCTAACATCTTCAGAGGAACTCTATAGCGAATCTGGAGTCCTTTCATTGCCCACAAGTAAAATTTATTGCAGGAAATAATTGTGACGAAGAATATTTTTTCGAATCTTTAGACGAACAAACTTTGCTAGCCAACAAGAATACAATCATTGAAACAATTAGAAACCATCTCCATTCCTTTGATGTTGATAGAGTTCTTAACTCAAGTTACCGCCATATCTATAGAAGTATATGTAATTTTAAAAACTCTCTCCCTGAAAAGTATTCAACGTTTCACACAAACATAAAAAAATAAAACTAATCAGTCAAATAAGGATTTCGTCTTGTGAATATTTAAAATTAACCTATAAAAACATGACTCACATAATAAAAACTGGAGAGGCATGTAAATAATGTCAAAAAATATATGTATCTACATTTGAATCATTTACTATTGTATTGCCCCGCTTTTACACCACACAGTGTAAAATTCCTTGGTAAACATTTTGGATTACAACAATAAAAATAAAGTTAATGATGTTTCTTATCAAAAGTTTGCGAAAGTTAACAGTATTAATGAAAGAATTTTATTATTTTTATGGGGGCGCTTAAACCAAAATAATCGGCACATTATTTATTATATACAATAATGCTTATTATTAGTATTCTGTTTGTCATAAATCTTAGAGAAGAATTATGTTAATTTGATATATCAGAAAACTGATCATTATTCAGACTTTAAAAAAAGTTATATAATCTACATTTATATTAAATTATGATTTATTGAATTAAGTATTATTACTTAGATTAATATTTATATTGTATTACATGCCAATGTATAAGCTGTGAATTTGTAATTTAGAAATAGTTATTTATTATACAAGTGACGAAAGTAGATCATTTTACAACTCGAGTGAAACGTTTACCCACACGAGCGAAGGAGTGTGGTAATTTCACGAGAGTTGTAAATTCTACTTTCGTCACGAGTGTAATATTAAATATTTTCTGTAATTGTGTAATACATGATCAGATCTAACCAGAATATGAACAAAATTAGGATGTTGTGAAGATTATGGTATATTGTTGGTAGGTTATAAGCATGGTTGTGAAAGGTTATAAGCATAGTTATAAAACAACTAGTGATGATTGTGAAGTAGTGCAGTTATATACAAGTGCAGGTTATAAACAAGGAAGGTAATTATTATTATATTTAAATTTTAAAATATATTGATTATTTCCACCAATAATTCATTCACATTTCAATTTATTTTGTTAAAATAAATTCTTACAATGTTAAGAAACATTTAAAAGCATTTAATTTCCAACTTTAAATTATTTTTTAATTTATACTTATTACTAATTAAGAATTCACTTTCTTCACTCTATTGCAAAATGTTTCACTTTCTTCACTCATTTCAGTTTAGTAATGTTACCATTATTCAAGGATTAGAGAAAAATATTATTATTTGTATTTATACATTTTTAATACGTTATATTATATTAATAACCATACTAACAGTAATTGGACTCGTGGCAACATGTTTGTAATCATAAGCCAATAAAATATTTATCTATCTATCAACCCAGTCCAATCAGTACTGTGATCGAAATGGAATTACAGACAGACTGTCTACAGGAATATTCCGTTACTTTATATCAATACTATTGGATTGGCAGGGAGAATATTGACGGTTCATTTTTAGCTGAAGTCTTCAGAGAAGAGTATTTGAACTCTATAGTGAATCTGAAGTCCTTTCATTGCCCTTGCTACAATGCTTAGGGTCACATTCCCCTTTGTTCTTCTGCTAATTGGGACTGTTCAACACACACACACACACACACACACACACACACACACACACACACACACACACACACACACACACACACACACACGCGCGCGCGCGCACTTCAATACACAACCCAACAGATGGTCCGACCCTAGTCATTACACATCTTATCAAATGTCTTAATAAAAAAAAATGCTCTTAGGTCATAAAAAGCGTCCACGCTCCTTTATCCGAGAAACAAATCATGCCAGGAAGTAGTACTCTTAAAAACGATTTGGGCATTGTCTAAAAGAACTAATTTACAAGAAACGATTACCGTCGCCAGTTCTCAGTTCCACAATGATAAATGAAAAAGTAAAATATACCCTATAATTGTTAGTTTCCTTTTAAAAAATAGCTATTTTTTCCTAGGCTTAAACCCATGGTAAAATTTTATGTTTATAATCCTTTGTATATTTTTAACTGATTGAAATGATCAGTGAAAGACCGAAATCTGGTGTATGTCGACATACACTAAATACCCTTACCAGTGTATGTCTACAATCACATTTGTTGACATTCTCCAGGTTTCGGTCTTTCACCGTAATATATATATTACGATTTCCTCATATATATATATATTATATTTCGATTTAATGAACTTGATCTTTCTTTTTATATAAAACGATTAAATATCGCGATAGGTAAGGATCAAACAAAAATTGCGACCGCTAGAGCGTTAAGACACACACACACACACACACACACATACATATATATTTAATGGACCTCATTTTCGTCACCCACTTACTTAATTTTTCTGCTATATTCATGGACTTCCCTGTCGAGGAAAGGAAATGTGCTCTTTTATAAATGAAATCTTTTTTAGCAGTTTTCCTTTGGGGAAAGCGGCTATTGAGGTTGTACTCATGACGCGATTTTCGAAACGCTTCTTCAAATGTCCATCGATCCTAACTAGTAGATGACGACAATGAGCTCCATTCAATATATATATATATTTGTCTGTTAACTATCTAGTGACCGTAATTTTTATTTGATCGTTAAAAAATTCAATATCTAATCGTTTTATGTAAAAAGGAATATCAAGTTCGTGAATGACTGAAATCCATTAACAGTGGGAAGGGGCATTAGAGGGGAGGAATTTGGAAAAGCCTTAATCTCTCCGTTATTATGCGTCGGATCGAAGAGCTGTATAAAATCTATCTTATTGCAAATGTAATGTTCTATAAATGTTATTTTGTACGTTTTTTCACTGTAATGATTATTAACGGAGATATTAGCTTTTTTCGGTGTTCGGTCTTCAGTAAACTCCCACTCCTACTACTGTCGTATTAACAATAAGCTGTTGTATTGTGAAGCCCATTATTTAAATCCTAAATACCAAATATTGTTCTCATTGAACTTTTACTTTTTGAGATAAATGCAAATACGTGACGCACTTGGGAAATCTGCTTAGTCAACGCAGCCCCTGCATGACGGACTTTACCTGAATTTATGCTACGCTACTGTTTTCCCAAGCTATAGTGCCGCAGCTTGTAAATCAACGGGACCTTCAGCCTCATCGGCCTGTCTGAAGGTTCCCATTACCTAGTTAACTACTCCAAGATCATGTTCTATATCTACCAGAGATAAGCACGCTATATGCTGTAAATGTATGTTGCATAGGTATTTTTTCCAGCTCCGGATTTTAATAATGTTATAATTATTAACAGATTTCCCTGTTGAGGTCGTACTCATGACGCGATTTTCGATAAATGTCTTCAAATATCCATCAATCCTACCCAGAAGATGACGAAAATGAGGTTCCTTCAAAATGATATATATATATATATATATATATGTCTGTTAACGCGCTGGGGATCATAATTTTTGTTTGATCGTTACCAAACTCGAACTTATGCAAAAAGAAAGATCAAGTTCGTTAATGGCTGAAATAGGAAAATTCGAAATATCTCCGTTACTATACCTCGGATCGAAAACTTGTATAGAACCAATGTTTTAGCAAATTAAAGTTACTATAAATATTGTTATATACATTTATTCTCTATCTTGAATGTTAACCGAAATATTTGTATTTTTATTAAGTGTGTCCGGATAACGGAAGAGATGAGGTCGGCTAATGTTCGTTCTATTAGTGAGTTTCCGCCGAAAGCTAGTTCGGCCATTTACGTTACTGTTCTGATCTCATATAGAGATTTCTCTATTGTAAAACTACAAATGGGAAATCATATATATATATATATATATATATATATATATATATATATATATATATACATATTTGTCTGTTGCCGCTCTAGCGGTCGCAATTTTTGTTTGATCGTTACCAAACTCTATATTTAGTCGTTTTATGTAAATAGAACGATTAAGTTCCTTAACGGCTGAAATCGGACCAGTGGAAGATGGGGTTTAGAGGGGAGGGTTTTCGAATACTCGAAATATTTCCGTTACTATACGTCGAATCGAAAAATTGTATAAAATCAATCTTATGGCAAATTAAAATTATTATAAATATTGTTATATACATTTGTTCTCTATCTTGAATACTAACGGAGATATTTTCATTTTTATTAAATCTGGGCGGATAACGGATGAGAGTGAGTTTCCCGCCGATAGTTAGGTCGGCCATTTCCTTAACTGTTCGGCTCTCGTGAAATTTCTCTATTTTATAACATCAGGTGGGAAATCTGATTAGTTTACGCAGCCCCTGCGTGACGGACTTTTTAGATCCTTATTATGTACCAGATAAATTGTTGTTATATTTATTTACCGATGTTTAGAAAATGTTCCTATCATTGGAACATCTTCAGAATTATAATTAAATAAATACTACCTACGTAGTAAATAGTGAGGTCCAATATTATATTTCATAATTTGTTTGTGTTATTATAATGAATTCATCAAATATTTGTATAGCTTGTGCGCGTGATGAATAATAATTCTAGACCATGGATGATGTGTAATAATTCCAGTTGGGTGGAGGTAAAAATGTATTAAGTGATATCCAATATTGGGAGCTCGAAATAGGTTTAAATGATGAAAAGAAAACCCTCAGATGCACTATACCCTTTATTACACGGGTATATATTCATGAAGTTTTACATTCATGATAACAAAAGGGTATTGAGAATCTGAGAGTTTTATTTCCATATTTTATAATCATTGCAAGCATTCAATAAGTGTAAAAATATCTCTCAGTATTGGAACAAATGGAATCACAATACTTTTTTTTTATTTGTATAAAAGGTCAAAGAGAACATGTAAAAAGTATTGACAATAATGATCATAAAACTGCCTTGACGGTTACCACGGACTGCTGGAGCATTTTAAAAGCCGAGTGGTATCTACAGCTACAAAGATCCGCCTCTATAAGACACTTCTGAGGCCAGTCCTAACATATGCCTCGGAATGCTGGACAATTAATAAGAAGCAGGAACAAGCTCTGGCTAGGTTTGAGAGGCGGATTCTGAGGAAAATCTTGGGAGGCGTCTGTGAAAATGGGATCTGGAGGCGACGGACTAATGCTGAGGTTATGACAAGCCGTCTCAGATGGGCTGGACATTTGGCGAGAATGTCAGAAGACGAGATCCCCAAGAAGGTGCTGCAAGAGGTGCTATATGGCACAAGAAGGAGAGGGAGGCCAAGGTTGCGGTGGATAGATGGCGTGGCCGAGGATGCCCGATCCATGCTGGGGATTCGGGATTGGAAGATGGCGGCGCAGGACAGAGAAGACTGGTGGTCAAAGCTGCAAGAGACCCTGTCCCCTCGCGGGATGTAGCGCCAGTGATGATGATGATGATGAATGGTATCCTATTTATATATTTCCTAGCAGCTGCTGGATAAAAGGTCAAAGAGAACATGTAAAAAGTATTGACAATAATGATAATAAAACTGCCTTGACGGATCATTACATCACCAAGAAACACACCATCAATTTTGAAAAAGCTCAAATAATTGATAAAGAAAGTAATAATACTAAACGAAAAATAAAAGAGAATATTCACATATTGAAAAAATGCAGTAAAAAAAAAAAACCTAAATTAAATACCTCAATCCTATATTCTGTAACATTTAATATTAAAATAATTGATTTTAAATTTTGACGCAAAATAATCGAGTTGAAGGTTGACGTGTAAATAATCGATCTGTAGTCAGCTGATTTAACCTACTTCGGTAACCTCAGTATCAACGACCTCACCAGTGAAGACAGTCGCAGAGAGGAATGAGTACTTGAGAAATGTAAATAGTAATCTGTAATTAGATTTAATAAAAAGTCTGGCACGCAGGGGCTGCGTTAACTAAGCAGATTTCCCACGTGCGTCACGTTTTTGCATTTACCTCAAAAATTAAAAGTTCAATGAGAACAATATTTGGTATTTAAGCTTCAAATAAAATGCTTCATAACATATTAGAATGTTAATATGTGATGAGTAAGTGTATATCTCAGTTAATAATCAAGATAATGAAAAAAATTTATATAACAACATTTATAGAACATTAAATGTTCAATAAGAATGGTTCTATACGATTTTTCGATCCGACTCATAATAACGGATATATTAAGAATTTTCGAAATTCTCCCCCTGGTCCGATTTCAGGCGGGTACGAAGGATAGTAACGGAGATTTCGAATTTTCCTATTTCAGCCATTATATATAATGAACAATGAACATGGTCTGTCTTTTTGTATAAAACGATTATATATCAAGTTTGGTAAAGATAAAACAAAAATTGCGACCGCTAGAGCAGTAACAGACAAATATATATATATATATATATATATATATATATATATATATATATATATATATATATATATATATATAAAATTGTAACCTCTGTCTGTACATTGATTTTTTTCGCGAATTTTCATGATAACTTTTCGTTTCACATGTCATAGACACCATAACTGCATTCTGTTTCTTTCGTGTGTGTATGTTTGTTTGTTTGTTTGTTTGTTACCTTTTCACGCATAAACGACTGAACCGAATTTTATGAAACTTGATATGTATATTACTACTAAACCAACTTAGACTTTAGGCTATACTAATATCCTCTGAGACGAACAGGAGTGGGGGTTATAAGGGAAGCCTGAAATTAAAAATAGCGATATTTCGTTTCCTAATGGTTTTTCGGCAAATATGAACATAACAAAAGTTGTTTATTTTGTTAATTAGAGTAACTTTTGTTGTATTCACTTTTTTCGTATACTGAATTATAAACGAGATACACGCTAAAACCTATAGCGGAAGTGAACAATTTTATTTGGGACAAAAGACCCAACCGAAATAAATAAAACTCCTTATGTGTATTAGCACTAACGCTTTCATTATAATAAGCCATACCAACATTTCTAGGGACGGGCAGGAGTGGGGGTTGTAAGGGAGGCCTGAATTTAAAATAGCGGTATTTCGTTTTCTATTCGTTTTTCGGCAAATATGAACATAACAAAAATTGTTTATTTTGTTATTTAGAGTAACTTATGTAATAATCATTTTTGTCTTTTAACAATGTATAAACGAGATATACACTATAAACTAAAGCGGGAGTCAACTATTTTATTGGGCGCTAACGATTGAACCGAACTTAACAAAACTCGGTATGTCAATTAGCATTAATTCTTCCATGATTATAAGCTATATTAAAATTTTTAGGTTAGAACGGGAGTGGGGGTTATAAGGGAGGCCTGAAATAAAAATTCGCGATATTTCATTGTCTATTTGTTTTTCGACAAACATGCACATAAAAGTTGTTTACTTTGTTATTTAGATTAACTTTTTTTTTCTTTTTTTTTATACATTTCTCCAGGAACAATGTGTGGAGCAAGTAATTTGCGTAGAAATATTGATATGCTCAACAATTCATTCCTATTTGAACTATCAGGTACCTCACCTGAAAAAATTAATTCAAATGTATGTCAATATTTTCTCCTTAATAATTCAAATCTATGCATAATGCACAGGAGACGGGAAATATGGCAATATGCAGGACAGTGAAGTCTTACATAAAAAAATAATTTTATTATTAACAAATGCCAACAACGGGTATTAATTCTAAACACTGGGACGGGTAAATGTCAAAATATTGTGCAAAGTAAAGCCTTGCCAAAAAAATACCATCACCATTCAGCCTCAAATCAATTGAGAGGGTATCTGAGCTAATATATATATATATATATATATATATATATATATATATATATATATATATATATATATACAGTTTTGAACAGACCTCATTTTCGTCACCTCCTGGGTAGGATCGATGGACATTTGAAGAAAAATTTCTAAAATCGCGTCATGAGTACGACCTCAATAGCTGATTTCCCTAAAGGGAAATCTGCTAATATATCGCGTACGTAGGCACTTATTACTACTTTATTTAAACGTTTTAGGTAAAAATGGATATCTAGTTCGTTAGCAGCTAAAATCCGACAAGTGGGGGGAAGGGGGAGGTGTTAGAGGGGGGGGGGATTTCAAAAATTCTTAATTTCTCCGTTATTATGGGTCGGATCGAAAAATTGTACAGAACCAATCTTATTTTTTCTCACATTTTTTCTCTATCTTGATTATCATCTGAGATATTTGCATTTTTTTAGTTTTCGGCCTTCAGTAAAACCCACTCCTGCTCATGCCATATTAACAATAAGCTGTTATATTAATAAGCACTTTTACGTTTTGAGAAAAATGCAAATACGTGGCGCACGTGGGAAATTTGCTTAGCTAACGCAGCCCCTGCGTGACGGACTTTTTAATTTATTGAAATGCAAATTAATTAATCGATGACAAGCTCTCGAAATGATAAGAAACTTGTCCAACCTGAAAGAGACAATGTACCTAATCACAAACTATTTTCTGAAAGAATTTTATGTCAAATATCTTGTAATTTCATTTAGTAATGAACAGTTTTGATGGTATGCATATTGTGTATAAGAACATCCTTCACACATGAAGTTCTTTAATTTACTATTTAACAAAGAATATTTTTTAATAGATTTAATACATTGGTGCTAATGATTTTTATTCCTGAAAATGATACGCTTTTCTGGAATAATTATGTTTGTGGATGAGGGTTTGTAGCATATATTTGATTATGTGTTATACTATTTTTTTAAAACAAGTTTATGTTTTGTTTCACAGACAATATTGTTGGGTACATATATATTTAGGGAAAACTCTTATTTTTAACTCCTGTCTCTCGGCTTTCTGTTGAATATAAACCTTATTGCTCTCTTCTGCAATTTAAATATTGAAATATGATTGTTTGAGTAGCTCCAATTCATAAAGCGACAAGTTAACCGTCTATGGAAATAACCTTAGTATATTAGTAATAGAGATTCCATTGAAACATATTTTAATAAGAAGGAAAGCGATTTTAGTTTATTACTTAATTCTTCAATATGTTTGAACCAGCCTAGGAATGGATTTGTAAGGCGAACATTAAATCATCACTGACTCTAAGGGGGATTGATTAGATCAGTTGGATGACGATGTGAGAATGGGAGCCAATAGGTTGGACTCCATGAATGTACTAATATGCATAGAGATGGATGAATAGGAGAGGCCATATTAAACCTAGATGCCTTGCTGATCTGGCGGAGAAAGGGACTCTCAATTAGTGGATTGAGCACACTGACTGGTCAAAGGGTGACACAGGACCCATCTCCTCCAAGAAATTTAGTATCTAGTAATCAGTTAACTGTGATATTTATATATGTCAGTGAAAATGCATCTTGCGAGTAATGCGTATACTAACTAACTTGTGGCTTTCAGCTTTACAAGACGTTAATATATATTGCTTTGATATCTTGCTGGAACTTAACATTTTTTTAATTTATTTATTCATGGACACCCAGCGAAGGTGATTTGCCCTTTCAAAAGTAACAACTAGTAACAATAACAAATACCTTAGTAATAATAACAAATACCTTAACAACTAGTAACAATAACAAATACCTTAGTAATAAGTAATAATAACAAATACCTTAACAACAAGTTACAATAACAAATACCTTAACAACAAGTAACAATAGCAAATACCTTAACAATAAGTAGCAATAACAAATACATTAACAACAAGTAACAATAACAAATACCTTAGTAATAAGTAATAATAACAAATACCTTAACAACAAGTTACAATAACAAATACCTTAGTAATAAGTAATAATAACAAATACCTTAACAACAAGTTACAATAACAAATACCTTAACAACAAGTAACAATAACAAATACCTTAGTAATAAGTAATAATAACAAATACCTTAACAACAAGTTACAATAACAAATACCTTAACAACAAGTAACAATAGCAAATACCTTAACAATAAGTAGCAATAACAAATACATTAACAACAAGCAACAATAACAAATACCTTAGTAATAAGTAATAATAACAAATACCTTAACAACAAGTAACAATAACAAATACCTTAGTAATAAGTAATAATAACAAATACCTTAACAACAAGTAACAATAACAAATACCTTAACAGCAAGTAACAATAGCAAATACTGTGTCTGTCTCCAAAACTTACAGAGTAATTACTATTTTAAAACCGCCCGTTTCCCGTGGACCTCCCTGTATAACAGAATATTGTTTATGTGACATTAATCTAAGTGGGGGTTTGCTGAGGGCTGAAACTAAAAAATGCCAATATCTCGGTTCATATTGAAGATAGAGAATAAATTTATAGCACAATACTTATAGTACATTTAATTTGCAATAAGATTGGTTCTGTACAATTTTTCGATCCGACGTATAGTAACGGAGTCATTTCCAATTTTTCCTACTTGTCCGATTTCAGCCATGAACGAACAATCTTTCTTTTTACATAAAACGATTAAATATCAAGTTTGGTGACGATCAAACAAAAATTGCGTTAACAGACAAATATATATATAATTTTGAAGGGACCTCATTTTGGTCATCTCCTGGGCAGGATCGATGGACATTTGAAGAAATTCTTCGAAAAGCGTGGCCTGAGTACGACCTCAATAGCTGATTTCCCTTAAAGTTGAAATAAGCTGCTAACGAAAATATGTGTACAAGTGTGGCGTGGGTTTCCCTTGTAGCTTAACTGAGTCAATTCGACCATGAACAGGCCAAGCGGCAAGCTGATGGTAATATCAGGATTCATTAGTTGACTACTGCCCTAAACTAAGCGAATAAATAAACAATACTGGAGACCATCTCATTTAGAATGGTTGGATATTAACTTCGCCGTATCATTGTGTAATTAATCAGTGTTTGAAGTGCAATTTTATTGGATTTGTACATAATTAATTAAAGGAACGTTTGCCCAGGAAGATAATCAATTCTACCCTCCATTATTGTTACCGATGCAACTTTTCACTCAGGCAGGAAACAAACCAATTCAAATCGAATCAATCGTATTCATGCTTGTAAAAGCATTATTAATTAATTTTCGATTTTGCAATGTTATACATAAGTCAACTAAAATAAGGATGAATATATTTTAAAAAAGGTATATACTCTATAAAACTATTAATAAAAATATTATAGTCTTAAGTAATTAATTCGCTATGTAATTATTACGTTTATTCTAAGTTTAAAAATTCCGTCACGCAGGGGCTGCTTAAACTAAGCAGATTTCCTGTGTGAAGTTTAACAATAGATAAATCTATATACTTGTGACGCAACACCACCGTGAATATTAAGTGAATAAATAAAAACCATAATAAGAAACCTCTTAACGGAAAGCATCTGAAATGTAAACAAACAGTTCTGCCAAATTCTTACCGGAAAGAAAAACAATTACTGTAATATATCTGAATATAAAGTATTAGTTTGATTGAAAACTATTTACTATATCTAGTACTGTAATTTATAATGAATCAGAATAGTTTTTTATCTCAATCGACAAAATTTAAGTAGTCCAAAAACTTGAGGAGGGGTCGCCAGATCTCGTATAATAAATGTCTCTTGAAAACAATGTTTGGTATTTAAGCTTCGAATGATGTGGTTTATTACATAACCGAGTATTGCTTATGTAACATGAGTAGAAGTGGGGGTTTGCTGAAGGCTGAAAACTGAAAATATCTCGGTTAATATTCAAGATAGAGAATAAATGTGTATAACAATATTTATAGTACATTTAATTTGCTATAAGAATGATTCTATACATATTTTCGATCCGACCTATATAACTGAAATATTTCGAATTTTCAAAATTCTCCCCCTCTAAATCCCCCTCCGATTTCAGCCGTTAACGAACTTGATCTTTCTTTTTACATAAAACAACTAAATATCGAGTTTGGTAACGATTAAACAATAATTGCGACCCTCAAGGGAAATCTGCTAACAAGTCAGAATATGGTTCGGGTGCAAGGAAATAATGGAACCTGCTAGTAGCCCGATGATATGTTGCTTGTCACAGAGGAAGCACGACTAGGGACCTTGCAATACTGGATTCGATCCGATATCTGGTATCGATACAATACTGGTATAAAAGTATCGATACTCCGATAATATCGCATTAAAAGCATCGATACCAAAGGTATCGGTATCGAAACACCTCTGATTATTAAATCAGGTTTTTTAGGAAAAAAAATTGTGATTTATTACTGTTATAAAACGTTAGTTTTATCTCTTTAAAAACGTTTTCTTGTTTCTTAAAATAAAAAAAAAATTATTTTTTTTTCTTTCATTATGGAAATTGATGAAAAATGTAGGTAATCCTCAATTGGCGGTTATCCTTTATCCCCTGCCTTTGAAATATCGTACTACGACATAATTTGATTTATTACTCATTATAATGTATTTTATTTACTTTAAATTCGAATTTTTTATTAATTTACTTTTAATGTAATTAGTTGATATTAAATTATCAAACGTTCGATACCGATACTCATCTTTTTGTTGCGATACCGTTGAAATATCGGAAACAAAGTATCGATACCAAACTCCTAGTATCGAAACAAAAGTATCGATACCTACCCATATCGGTAGTATCGCAACGTCCTAAGCACAACCATGCTTTCTGGATGTCTGATGTGGAAAATGCCCGTCACGCAGGGGTTAAAATTATAAATAAAAGTATTATAGTCTTAAGTAATTAATTAGCTATGTAATTATTACATTTATTCTCAGTTAAAAAATACAGTATAGTTTATTTTTAATTTCGAATTCAAACATTCGTAACTTACCCATATAAATGAAATAATGTTTATAAATTGATCTCCGGCCAGCAAAGATTCGAAAATTCGAGCAACAGAAAATCAAAAATTCAAACTAACTCCATTATTATTAATTGGATCGAAAAATGTTATAAAATCAACCTTGTTTTCAAATTTAATACTCCCTAGTTGTTTTTAGCAGATTTCCATTAAGGCTATTAGCTAATGCTGGTTGTACTTTCTTCAAATGTCCATCGATCTTACCTAGTAGATGACGTTTAAAAGTATATATATATATATATATATATATATATATATACATACATACATACATTCACAATTCTTGTATACATACGGTCACAATTCTTGTATGATCATACCCAAACTCGATATATAACGAATATCGTTTCATGCAAAACATAAGATCAAGTTCATTAATGGCAGAAATCGAACCGGGAGGGGGTGGAGGTTTATAGGGGGAAATTTCGAAGATTCGAAATATCTCCGCCATTAGACATCGAATAAAACAACTATATGGAACCATCTTATTTCAAATAAAATTTCGTAGAAATATTGTTCATACGTTTATTCTCTAACTATAATATTAACTGGAAGTAAACCGCCACTCCGACACATGCTGTATTAACAATAATTAGTTATATCATGAACGACTTTATTCCAAACTTAAATACCAAATTTTCATTGAACGTATACTCTGTGAGATACATACAAATATGATGACGTCAACAATTAAATTTTTGCGTTCGTGAATAGAAAATATTTATTTCTTCTTTACCATAATACTCGATATTTAAATGTTAAGATAATATTAGTTAAGGGCTGATTGGGGGTAGAATAGGATGAAGTTTAAAGGTGGAATTATGAACATTAAAAATATCTCTGTTATTATGAGTCGTATCGCAAAATGTTATAGAACCAATCTTATTGCAAATGTAATGTTCTAGAAATATAGTTATTTACATTTTATCACTATCTTGAATATTAACCGAAATATTTGCATTTTTTTTTAGTTTTCGGTCTTCAGTAAACCCCCATTCCTACTACTATTAGCAATAAGCTGTTATAATATGAAGCACTTCATTTGAAGCCTAAATACAAAATATTGTTCTCATTGAACTTTTACGTTTTGAGATAAATGCAAATACGTGACGCACTTGAGAAATCTGCTTAGTTAAGGTAGCCCCTGCGGGAAAGGCTTTTAAAAAAATGTACGACTTTAAAAAATAAATACTTACAGTCATCTAGTAATTCGTACTTTTAAGAAATCTTAGTTAACCCCTAATTAGTTCAATGAACATTGTATTTCCTAAATACTAAATATTGTTTCTTTTTATATGCCCTTCATATGGACTGTCCACCGAATCATACCCATGCTCAGTCTGACCACCTATTGGAAAATATTAATTAATGCAAATGGGATATTACTGAATATAAATCCTAATGTTCTGAGCATATTTAAAGTAATTAGTTAGGTCTACTAAGGGAATATGTAATACATGTAGGAATAATATAAGGTGGATTTAGAAGACTTGTATACTGAAGAAAATAATAGGATTCCTGTTGTAACAGAGCCTTACATCTAGAAGATCAAAATGGTGTAGTTTTCTAAGCAATCTACGCCTACTTAAGATAAACATCAAGGCCTAAAATGCCGCCACATGAAGGTTTAATAAAGGTCCAAGGCAACAAGGGAGAACACATCTGATATTTGGAGTAATAAAAGACAAACAGACTCCATCTCCTTAGCAACCCAGGGTTATTTGATATTTGCAACCACCAAACATTTGCTACACCAGCTATAATTAAAACTTAAAATGATCTTTTATAACTAGATTAGGGAATAATTCATTTAAAATAAATTCAAAGGATGTTAACTCTATAACAAATTACAGCTTTGTTCATATATATATAGTGGTGGTTATAAGGGTGGCCTGACATGAAAAATTCCGTTTCCCATTGGTTTTTCAACTGATGCACATAACATACGTTGCTTATTGTGTTATTTAAAGTAGCTTTTGTTATATATACGTTTTTCGTATACTGAAGTATAAACGAGATATACGCTAAAACCTATAGGGGAACTCAACAATTGTATTGGGTGCAAAAAACAACCGAATTAAAGAAAGCTCGGTATGTGAATTAGCATCCTCTCCTCCATGAAAATAAGCTATGTTAACATTTCTCTGGACGACACGGGGGGAGGGGGGGGGGAGTTACCCGGGAAGTCTATTATCTCATGCACATTACAGGTTTTTATTTAGAGTAACTTTTGATGCATCCACTTTTGTCGTTTAACAAAGCATAAACGAGGTTATACTCTAATACTATGGCGGGGGTAACTAATTGTATTAGTACTAATTCATTTTTATTTGCTAATTTCAGCCTCTAATGATTTCCCGAGCGAAGCCGGGTACCTTAGCTAGTATATATATATATATATATATATATATATATATATATATATATATATATATATATATATATAATTGTACCTCTGGACGTAAATTGATTGTTTCTAGACATTTCACGATTCTTTTTTGTTTCAGATGCCATAGACACGATATCTGCAATTTGTGGCTTTGGAGTCTTTTTGTTACCTTTTCACGCCTACACTACTGAACCGAATTTTATGAAACTTTCTATGGATATTACTACTATCTCAACTTAGACTATATTAATATTCTCTGATCACAGCAGGAAATATTGGGATATTTCGTTTCCTATTGGTTTTTCCGCAAACATAACAAAATATGTTTATTTTGTTATTATGAGTAACTTTTATCGTATACTGAAGTATGAATGAGATTTACGCTAAAAACTATAGCGGGAGTCAAACTCTTTAATTGTGGTATATATTATCTTATTTCCTGCGATATGTTGACCTTATTGAAATAACTTTATACTATATATAACTATTAAACGTTATTTGGTAATGTCATTATAACAAAAGATAATATGCACTTGATCTCAATTGAAACACTTTTATTTATTCTTCAAAACTAAAATTCCTCTTCTATAAGTCCCCTACTTGTCCCTTGTTGATGACAATTCGCCCAGATGGGAAGTGTAGTTGTACATATTGTCCGTCGATCCTACCTAGAAGATGACGAAAATGAGGTTCGGTCAAACCTGTATATATATATATATATATATATATAAAACAAAGAAAGATCAAGTTCGTTAACGGCTGAAATCGGACGAGGGGGGTTTAGAGGTGGAGAATTATGAAATTCGAAATATCTCCGTTACTATACGTCGGATTGAAACAGTGTATAGACTCAATCTTATTGCAAATTAAATTTACTATATATATTGATATATACATTTATTCTCTATCTTGAGTATTAACCGAGATATTTGAATTTTTCAGTTTTCAGCCTTCAGTAAGCCCCCACTTCTACTGGTGTTACATAAACAACGCTCTATTATATAATAACACATATTAATTGAAGCCTATATACCAAATATTGTTTTCATTGAACTTATACTGTGTGAGATATATGCAAATACGTTCTGTTTACGCTAATTACTATGATTCATCACAAATTACAGCATTAGCTTTAGTAAATTGTTTTTAATAAAATTAATGTGTTATATTCATATATACACTCGTATTTCATTAATTGTTTGTCTTTCCGGTCTACCTATGCAGCGCTACGAGGCTGGCTAGCCGGTTGTTTTACATTTCAGCCGCTTCTCATTGTAAAGATTATTAACTTGTATTGTACATTTACTGAGCATGCACGGTAGTGTTACCTGTATGTATATTTATTTATTGTAAACCTTTGCATGGGAAATCTTCCCCTTCCTGTCCTTTGTTGAAAAGAATGCGCCGGATGGGAAGTGTAGTTGCACATATTGAAGCCTTGCCAAAAAATGAAAAATGATTTCCCCAGCGAAGCCGGGTACCTTAGCTAGTTAATAATAAAATTACTCCAAGGAGAAGCGCACTGGGGCAAAATATAAATTAAGCAAGCAGGTCTCATGGAAAAGTGGATCTAGAGACGTGAAAATGATAATCAGTCTTTTTTAAATTCAATTGTGAATTGACCCGTGAGGGTTAATGACTGAGGGATCCAAGTTCACGTGATTTTACTAAAAAGTCCGTTACGCAGGGGCTGCTTAAACTAAGCAGATTTCCCTCGGGAAGGTTTACAACAGATAAATCTACGTAACACCACCGTGAAAGTGAAGGGAGTAAATACAAACGGTAATAAGAAATCATTCAGTCAATTTGCAAGTTAATAATATCTACAACGGAAAGCGTCTGGATTAAAAACAAACAGGGCAGCCAAATTCGAAACGCTGAATAGATAAAATTATTCTATACCAGAATGATGAACAATTAATGAAATACATCTGAATATAACATTTTAATTTTATTGAAAACTTTTTACAATAGCTAGTGGGGTAATTTGAAATGAATCAGAATAATTCCTATCTCAATCCCTTAGATTAATAAAGCTTTGTTGAATATAATATTTGGTATTTTACTTTGTAAAGGAGTGGTTCATGATATAACAGCTTATTATTATTAGTACAAGAGTTTATTATTATTAGACACTAGTAGGAGAGGGTTTACTGAAAGCGTAGAACTATAAAATCCAAATATCTCGAATAATTCTCATTATACAGAACATGTATAGAACAACATTTACAGATCATTTAATTTGCAATAGTGTTGATTTGGTAAAATTCTTTGATCCGACGTATAGCAACTGAAATATTTCTAATTTTCGAAATCCCCCTTGTAAACCCCTCCCACTGTTTCGATTTCAGCCATTAACGACTTTGATTTTTTTTTTTACATAAATCGATTAAATATAAATAAGTTTGGTAACGATCAAACAAAAATTGCGACCGCTAGAGCGGTAACAGACATATATATATATATATATATATATATATATATATATATATATAATTTTGAACGGAACCTCATTTTCGTTAACTCCTGGGTAGGATCAATGGACATTTGAAGACACTTTTCGAAAAAATACATTCCCTTAAGGAAAATCTGCTAAAAGAAGAAGTAAAAATATTTAGTAAATATAAATATAACAATAAATAATTTGGATATTGATTGCCCTTCGGGTTTTGCCATTTTTGTTTCATTATTATGCCTCCTGGACGTCAACCTGCCTCCACGATGATTAGAAGCCTCTTTTCCGAGCCTCCTGACCTATACTTGGATAAATCCTGAAAACATTAATTAATTTTCCGTGTCCTTGCCTTGTCAACTAACAACGTTGTTTTCCTAAGCTCGGCAGCTATTTTTCTTTTCTCTATTATTACCAGGAAAGTTCATTAATTGGATTCTTTAGTTTCACATGAAATGTGTAACGTACTTTACCATGTTTTGGAGTATGTCATAATTACAACTTACACTGATCTAGATGCAACAGTGGATGTCATAGTTAGTAATAATTTTAGATGTTGTCTTTTCGTAGTTATATACCATTTCTGTTGCCATTTACTAATTGTGTCAGTTAGTAATTCTGTTGTTCAGTGTGATTTGGTTATTTTGTTTTGTAGTATTTGGAGTTGTGGTATCTTTTGAGGCTAATTTTGCCGATAAATCAGCGAGATCGTTTCCCAAAATTTCATAATAAACATAGTCATTTAACGTATAACTGAATATGAAGCGTAACATACTCCCTTTTAGCAGATTTCCCTTAAGGAAAATCTGCTATTGAGGTCGTACTCATGACACGATTTTCGAAAAATTTCTTCAAATGTCCATCGATCCTACCTAGGGAGACGACGAAAATGAATTCTGTTCAAAATTATATATATATATATATATATATATATATATATATATATATATATAGATCTTTGTCTGTGAACGCTCTAGCGCTCGCAATTTTTTTTTTATCGTAACCAAATTCAATATTTTAACGTTTTATGTTAAAAGACAGATCAAGTTCGTTAATGGCTAAAATCGGACCAGTGGGAGGGGGGTTTAGGGGGGGGGGATTTTCTAAAATTCTAAATATCTCCGTTACCATACGTTGGATCAAAAAGTTGTCCAATCTTATTGCAAATTAAATTTACTATAAATATAGTTCTATACATTTATTCTGTATATCGAATATTAACCGAGATATTTGCATTTGTATTGTGTGTGTGGTCGGCAGGAGTCGTTTATTTCGGGATTTTCTGCCGGTAGCTAGGACATCCGTTTCCGTAGCTGTTCGTCCCTCGTGAATAAGTTTAGATTCCTTACTACTACTGTTGTTATTAGGCAGATTTCTCTATTGTAAAACTTCACGTGGGAAATCTGCTTAGTTTACGCAGCCCCTGCGTGACGGGCTTTTTTATTATAAAAAAAAGTCCAACATACATGGCCTGCAAATAAGGTAATAAATAAAGTAATTATTGAAGATGGAGAAGGAAAAAAAATCATGTAGCCTGGAACGCAAAATCCTAATTTCTGACATCACAGTGTAATCTTAAGTTCGTATTTTGACATAACTCCTGACACCTCACCAACCTACTTTCAGAAAACTTAACAGATTTATACTACCAAGGTATTCTTATTTATTTAGACAGTAGTTGCAGATCTACACATTGGTTTAATATTTGGACTACTAAAATAAGGCGAAAATTAGAATATTTTGTAATATTAAATGACCTATGGGAAGTCTACCATAGAGCTAGCTTAAACTACGAGACCTCTAAATAACCAATTACCTGACTGCGAACATTTATAACTTATTACAAACAAATAAACCTAATATACAAAACATAATTAAGAGCTTATGTCGAAATATTTCGGCTCAAATAGATTGAATCACTGGTGATATTCATCAACATAATTACAGGTTACTTATTAATTATATTATACCGCATTTACCTTCGTCATTAACGGTAGGTGGATCTCTATTTCCTGGAACAAATGAGTTTGCATTAAGAACACCACAGCCTTTTGATGTCTTCTTCAGGAAGGAAGGCCTGAAGGAGTTCTTTTAAGCTTCATCGTATTGAGGAGTTAATGGTTCCTTCAGAACAAGGAGTTAACTTGGTTTTAGGTTCAACACTTTCTTTGGAAGATCACATTTTAGCAGATTAAGGGCTTAGTTTACGCAGCCCCAGCGTGAAGGACTTTTTAATTTTTAAATATATCTATCAAGATAAACTTTTATCAAGATAAAAATCATTTTATTAATAAACATAAACAAATAGATGTTGATTTACTTGTAAATGATTTTAATGAAATCACTTTTTAGTCATTAAGGAATTTTCAGCGCTAATAAATCAATCAAAATATTACAACTCAAGTTCTGATGAAGTGGTTACTAAATATTTATTCAGAAATGGTCATACTGAAGATTAAATAGAATTTTAAGAACTTTACGGGTATGTTATTTCCTCCCAATTTGAGGTGCCAATGAATGTATTATATTTGTCCGTGTTTATTTTTTCTTTCGTAGTTATTATGTTGCATTTAGGATTAATGAATTAGTGGGTCACTAAACATTCTTTGCAACACAGAAATATTTCTTTTATTTTATAGTTTCTTAGATAAACAATTGTTATGGTATCATTTCCAGTATTATGTATTGCCATTAAAGTAAATAGTAGATACTACTTATAATGAGCATTTAAATCAGTTTGTACTCTCTCAGGAGTTTCAACATTTTTGTAAGTAATAAAGATTTTGCATTAATAATTAAAAAGCAAGGTAACTCTAAGCAGTCTATCATGAGAAGTGAAGTTTACAATGAGTAAGCCATGGGATAATCATAATTCCGATAATCAACCAGTGAGGTTGAGCCCTGGAGAAAGGAATAACTTGACGTTTTATTTTTACATTTGAAGAATAATTTAGATAATGTAGATTAGTACGTGATATCTCATTCATATTCAGTCTACCGGCCAGATATAAAATTTGCATATATATATATTCGACCCTGCTACCTCACCCATCTTTAGAGTCCATTCTTAAAACCTCCCTGTACGGGCATCTCATTACTCAGAAATGATCTGCTTACAAGGTCCTGTCGAAGAGGATTGAACATTGTTATGGATCAATGTTATCTTACGACTTAGTTACAAGAAATTTGTGTGTATCCCTATTCAGATCGACAGAACTTGAGAGTTTGAATCCGTAAGATTTTGAGATGTTTCACCCTAGCCACATACCCTCAAATCATATTCCTGAACAATAATCCCGAGAGGTGCTCACTCTTCAGAGTCTAATTGGATTATTAAGTACCATTACTGAGGTAGCTTTGTTCGGGAAATATTTAGACTGAATAATCAATGTGGACGTTATTTTTTGCAAGGCTATCATAAGCCCTAAAAATAAGTCCCAACCTGGTTATATATATAATCAATGACATTTTAAGAAAGTTTTGTAATATTGTGTCTTAACCCTCCGTCGGGTGCGTGATCTCTCAGATACACGATTTCTAGATAAATATTTGCCACTCCACCTAGCAGAGAGTGGTGTTGTTGTGCTTCGAGTTATGTGGTTTTTAGGACCCCCCCCCCTCAAGGTCAGTAGTGTCACTGTGTTTGATGGAGTCGTGTGTTTCACCTGTCATTCAGTTTAATCTCCTAGATACCACGCTCCCGATCTCGGAAGTTTTTTTGAAATCTGTATTTCATAATTATATACATCAATTAACTTTCTCTTTATTGAATGGAATTATTTAAACCAATTTTTCTATTATTTTGCTCATACATGAGCTTTCAGAAGAACTTATTCAAGAAAATATTGTATGACGCAGTGACAACAGTAGACGTTTGCCAACCAAACTAAGGACGAAACTTGAAGAGTACAGAGGCTCATTGGACCATACATTGAACTCAAGTACAGAACAGCATAAAAAAGTCCCTCCACTACAACGAAATAAAGCAAATGATGTGAACCAAGCAAAACTAAAAAGAAATGTAGGTTTACTCATTATTCTTGTAGGATTTGCAACAGCAAAATTTGTTTACAACATAGTTCCACGCCTTGTCCTAATTGTAATGCAGCTCTGCAAAAGAGATAATAATTAAACTGGTATTTTTAAAAGGATTGGTACATTAAAATTTAGATGATTTTTAATAAGTCCTATCTAAAAGTGATTTCGTGCTACTTATTTTTGAATGAAGTTATATTTAGATATTTTGTTTATATTGTTCAAAAACTGAAATGAATTATGAATAATTAAGACATGTGCATTTAAACTATTTCTTTTGGTATTTGTTTGTCTTAATTATATTTTAAAAATTATCGTCCACGGTTTTAATAACAATGAATCTATAACCAACTTGGTTATATTATCTACCATGATTTTTTTTATTATAGTACGTGTCAATTTTGAAAATTGTTTAATTCTTTCAAACAAATACTTCCTCAGATATGATTTATAATTACACACTGAACATTTTTGTGCAAAATATATATTAAAAAACTGCATTGCCGTAGAAACGGTTGAGGTTGTATCTCTGAGATACACGCGCCCGAAGGCGGAATATTTTTGACGCGCCCGACCGAGGGTTAAGGGCTGTCACAATAGCTGACTTTCCTAGTAGAAAAACCTTATGTTGCCTTAGAACGACAGCAGGAACGAGGAAGCAAAAGCAAACGTACTAGGAAAAGTCGGTCACGCAGGGGCTGCGCTAACTAAGCAGATTTCCCACGTGCATCACGTATTTGCATTTATCCCCAACTGCAAAAGTTCAATGGGAACATAGTGTGGTGTTTGAGCCTCAAATAAAGTACTTCATAATATAATAGCTTATTGTTAATACGACAGGAGTAGGAGTGGGGGTTTGCAGAAGGCCGAAAACTGAAAAATTCAAATATATCTGTTAATAATCATTATAGCGAAAAAGCGTACATAATACCATTTATAGAACATTACATGTCCAATAACAGTAGTTGTATACAATATTTCGATCCGACGCATAATTACGGAGATATTAAGATTTGTCTCCCACTGGTCGGATTTCAGCTGCTAACGAACGTGATTTTTAGTTTTACATAATACGATCAAATATCGAATTTGGTTACTATAAAATAAGATTGCGACCGCTAGAGTGGCAACAGACAAGTATATATATATATATATATATATATATATATATATATAAAATTTTGAACGGACTTCATTTTCGTCATCTCCTGGGAAGGATCGATGGACATTTGAGGAAATCCTTCGAAAACCACGTCATGAGTAATCCTTGAGATCTATTGATAGCTGATTTGCCTTAAGGAAAATGTGCTAAAATGAAAGTAGGTCAAGTGTAAGATACAAGATGCAGTGTTCTGTTAGATTTAAATAAAGTCTGTTTTCATTCATAGGCCGGGTCACTAAGAAAATCTTCTAATGTTAGTCGGATGAAAACGGGGTGGATTTATATGATAAAGGTTTGGCAAGGTATGGGATCTGTAAGGGTGTAGTTTGAAAGGCGGAGGCTGATGAAAGTAAGAAATGAAGCTCCCTGGAGAGGTATGTCTAGGAGTGGATTAGCGTCGAGGCATGAAGGAGGTGCCCGCCCCGCCGATCTCTCTCATACCCCTTGGGGCCACATTCAACCATATTCCTTCCCAGATCGCTGCCTTCTATCGCAGCCATTCCTTTCTCTCTCGCTGAGTTAATTTCGGTTCCTAGTTGCTGCTTCTGAGGTCTTATTAGAGATACTCCTTCTAAAGGCTCCCAGACAGCTCGAAAGTGAGATGCGAGCCCAGGGATTCGTTATTTCAGACATGGTTTTCTCACAGCACATTGTTGCGTAAACTACGTATATGAAAAAAAGTCCGTCACGCAGGGGCTGCGTTAGCTAAGCAGATTTCCAACTGAAGTTTTGCAATAGAGAAATCTGCCTACTAATAGCAGTAGTAGTAACGAGTCTCTAAGCCAATTTCCCGAGAGCCGAACAGTTAAGAAAACGGCCGAACAAGCTTTCGGCGGAAAGTCCGACTTCAGCCGAACTCAACTCTGTTATCAGGCACAGACTTAATAAAAATGCAAATATCTCGGTTAATAATCGAGATAAAGAATAAATGTATATAATTTTATTTGCCATAAGACTGGTATTTTACAATTTTTCGATCCCATGCATAATAACGGAGATATTTTGAATTTTCGAAAATCCTCCCCTCTAACCCCCCCCCCCCCATTGGTCCGATTTCAGCCATTTACTAACTTGACCTTTCTGTTTGCATAAAACGATTAAATATCGAGTTTGGTAACGATCAAACAAAAATTGCGACCACTAGAGCGTTAACAGACAAATATATGTATGTGTGTGTGTGTGTGTGTGTGTGTGTGTGTGTGTGCGCGCGCGCGTGTGTGTGTGTGTGTGTGTGTGTGTATGTATATTATTTTGAACGGGCCTCATTTTCGCCATCTCCTGGGTAGGATCGATGGTCATTTGAAGAAATTTTTCGAAAATCGCATCATGAGTACGACCTCAATAGCTGATTTTCCTTAAGGGAAATCTGCTACTAAACAGAGTTAATCACATATTTAAGAAGCAGATCAAAGGTGCCGACACATGGTCTAGCCCGTCCTCAGCAATACCCGTTCGGATCTAGAAGAGTCCAGACAATTCTGCAATAAAAGGAACCCAGCCCGCCCCGAGTTAGCTTAGTTTGTTCTCAGCTCTCTTCAAGTGATCGTCAGTGCGTTCAGTGCAGCTTTAGTGAACAGTGCGACTTAGTTGCAGTGCGGTAAAGTGTTTTATGTAAAGAACAGTGTTGTGCCGTGACTTTGTAAAGAGCCGTATAGTGCCGTGTTTTAGACATTGCAGTGCCCTTAACTTCGCGAAGATCAGTGCAGTGCCGTGTTTTTGTGAACGTCAGTGATCGTGATTGAGTTATTGTACTGTGCAATAAGAAGAACAGTGAGGCTATCAGTGCATACTGTGAGTAGTTAAGAATAATTAACCAAGTGCGTAGTGCATTGTTAAATAAATTGTGCAGTCCTAAAAACTCTGATACTTGTGTATTTTTAATTTTACAATCAAAAAGAACTCTAATAAACGACGTTTATTACTGATTTTGTAATAAACGTAACAATATTTTGCATTAGTTACAAATATGTCTGGTTGTGTAATGATTCCACAGTTGATTAACGCAATAAAAAGTCCATCACCCAGGGACTGCGTTAACTAAGAATATTTCCCAAGTGTTTGCATTTATCTCAAAACCTAAAAGTTCAATGAGAACAATATTTGTTATTTAGGATTTAAACAATGGGCTTCACAATGCAAAAGTCATTACCTCAATAGCTCGTATCCCTTAAGGGAGATCTGCTTAAAAAATTAACATATAACCTGTTTGCACCATGCTGAATAATATTCCCAATTGATGTCGCTCAGTATCATTTATTTTTAATTCTCTAAATTAAAATGTTAAAATAAAGAAATAAAAGAAAAAATGTTTTCAAAATGATTAAAACATAGTATAAAATATAGGGAAATTAAACTAAGGAAGCGTTAAAATAAAACTATGTGAAACTATAAATTTTATGATAAATCCTGGCATGAGGATGGTGGAAGTCTAAGCAACAAGTTTAAAAATGTATTAGACTATTGTTCAGAAAAACACACACACACGAATCAGTAACATAATTTGAGATATAATAAAGCCCGTCAGGCAGTTGCTGCGTAAACTAAGCAGATTTCCCACGTGAAGTTTTACAATAGAGAAATTTCACGAGAGTCAGCAGTTAAGGAAACGGCCGAAGTAGCTTTTGGCGGGAAAGTCACCAGTCCGTTAGCCACTCAGATTTAATAAAAATGCAAATATCTCGGTTAATATTCAAGATAGACAATAAATGTATATAACAATATTTATAGTAAATTTAATTTGCAATAAGATTGATTTTGTACAACTATTCGATCCGACGTATAGTAACGGAGATATTTCGAATTTTCGAAAATCCTCCCCTCTAACCCCCCCCCTCCCACTGGTCCGATTTCAACCGTTAACAAACTTGATCTTTCTTTTTACATAAAACGACTAAATATCGAGTTTGGTAAGGATCAAACAAAAATTGCGACCGCTAGAGTGGTAACAGACAAATATATATATATATATATATATATATATATATATATATATATATATATATACAGTTTTGAACGGACCTCATTTTCGTCATCTACTAGGTAGGATCGATGGACATTTGAAGAAAAATTTCGAAAATTCGGTCATGAGTACAACCTCAATAGCTGATTTCCCTTTAGGGAAATCTGCTAAAACGTAGATAAATGAGTGGAGTAGATTCGAAGATTGTTGTAAATGTCGATTGTCTTCAAGTGATTTAAGAGCTTATTTATATGCGGGCTACGTTCTGTTAATAATTAGTACAAGTCGTTCGGTAAGTTCAAATGTTCACGTAGTCTGCAGTCAGTCAGGAGATGTTTAATGGTCAGTGCTATGTTGCAGTAAGTGCATATAGGTCCCAATTGATGTGCTCATTATAATCAAAAATTCTATAAATCACATTCAAAACGGCATTTACCTCTCTGCAATAAGTTAGACTAATAAAAATGAAATTTATTTTATCGCTGAAATTAAAACGAAACCCATTAATTTCTTGAGTCGCATCATTTGGGATTTTACAATTTTACATTCAGGATGCTAATCAGTGGGCCAACATTTCATTTCACTATTTCTATATATCTTAGGGAAATTAAATGAAGTTCATATAATTAAAATTATGAATTTTAATTTCAAGAAAAAAAAATTGGCGAAAGAAGAAAACTGAATGGAAAAACAGTATAGAACTAAATATGAGTATAAAATAACTGCTATGAAAGAAGCAAAGAAAATAAAACACAGATCCAGGTTAAACAACAAAACAAACTTGGCAGAAAAGTTCTAAACAAATAGCAAGAGAACGAAATCTGAAAATGTATAGCTGAAAATCCACTATGAACCTATTACATTATACTCCTCAGAGAGTTAGATATTATTCTCATCCATTCCAATTTCTTTCAAGGAGTTGGAAGTTCTTATACGTTTGGTTCCCCTTGGCCCGAACCGTTGACCTTGGGCTATTCCCAAAACTGCTTCGGAAATTTATTTGTTCCCATAAAAGGACAGATAGTAGTGGTCAAAACTGGAACACTTATCTTGATCTATGCATAATCCCTAAACCTCCTTCATATTGAACTTTGGCATCACTAATCAAAGCTGATATTGAAATGCTATTATCTCAGAGTACCTATGGATAGTTCATTGTCTACTTACCATGCACATCGATATACGGGCGTATCTTCTTCACCTTGTGTTACCGGTGAGTGACATAAGACAAATAAAGTCGCAGGGGCTGCGTTAACTAAGCAGATTTTCCACGTGCGCCACGTATTTGCATTTATCACAAAATGTAAAATTTCAATGAGAATAATATTTTGTATTCAGGCCTCAAATAAAGTTCTTCATAATATAACAGCCAACTGTTCATATGGCATGAGAAGGAGTGGGGGTTTACGAAAAAACGTACATAACAACATTTATAGGTCAAAACCTTTGCAATAAGATTGATTTTATACAATTTTTCGATCGTATAATAACGGAGATATTAAGAATTTTCGAAATTCCTCCCCTCTAAACCCTCCCCTCCCAATGGTCATATTTCAGCCCTTAACGAACTTGAAGTTTAGTTTTGTATGAAACGCTTATATATCGAGTTTGGTTACGATCAAATAAGAATTGCGACCGCTAGAGCGGTAAAGGACAAGTACATATATATCATTTTGAACGGACCTCATTTTCGTCGATGGGCATTTGAAGACATTTTTCGAAAATCGCGTCATGAGTACAACCTCAATAGCTGATTTCCCTCAAGGGAAATAAATGTTTTCCAGTCGTACGTAAACTTCTAAAATTCTTTTTAACTTTAATCTGATGTATACTATTTATTCAGCTTATGTATTTACATTTATTTATATGTTTACTGTGACGTGTAAATTGACTTTGTTGGGCGTTTCTATATTAAAGTGTTTAATAAACGAGATATTTTTTTATACTATAGTGTCATACAGTTGAACGGAGTAAGTAAATAACGTTAAGTTTATAATTGTCCTCAATGTGAAGAATATTTTCCAGGGACATTAAGTCATCGCTTGTGGCTATAAACTTCTTCAAGTATTGCTCTCTATGATAGCTGTATTGTGAACATTGCAATAATAAATGTTATAGTCCGTCCGATATAAATTCCTGGCAGCATTCACAAATTTCTCTGGATTTTATTATTTTCATTTTTTTTTTATTGTGGTACAGCTTCAAGTTATCACTATTTAAAATTCTCAGTTGGCTAACTAATCTTACTTTCTTCATATTCACTTTGAATTACAGATAATCTTCGGGTTGGGCGCTGGTATAATGACAGACGCTTCTATAAAAGGGATTGTATGGTTAACTCTATTGATGTCGGTGGATAATATGTGACTTGTTGCTTGTTCCAAAATTTTATTTTTGTTTGTTAGGAAATTTGTTTCACACGAGATATCGCCAAAGTACTCTTGCACATTATTTAAATTTGCTATAGCTTTTATTTGTGAGACCCAATTATAATTTATATCATGACTATTCTCATCCAACGCTATTATCTGTTGAAACATTTTCTAGCTATTCTATTTTCTGAGAGTAACAATATTTTTATACAGAAATTAAGGACTTTTTTCAACACCTGACTGTTATGAGGCTCCGTTTAGTTTCCAGTCTAACCATATAATTAGGTGTGCATTTTGGCCCAAAATATAAATATTTGAAAAATGCAAGTTTGGCCTATTCCAGTTGATCCAAGCAGTTCATTCTCCAAATTAATTTCTGCTAAAATGTATTATGTGGTTATATGTACTAAAATAAAGGAAACAAGATGGATTATGAATGAACGGCCGGCGGAGGAGATTCATAGGTGGTAGAGAGTGTCATGTATAGCGGTTCAGAGGGATTGCAGACGAATAATTCATTTTAATGCGTCTCCAGTTGAGGTTATTAATCAGAACTGGCCATTTCAGCTTGAGAGGTTACATCATCTTATAGCCGCATAATGTTAAACTTTAATCAGCCGCAATAACCAACTTCTCAAAGGATGTCATGGCTGAAGGCACAAAGAGTTCTTAGATACTGTAATAGCAAACTCTAAGATTACTCAGTTGGATCAAGTAGAAATAGCCAAGTTCCATGATGTATTCGGATAACTTCATCCCGGCTCATATTTACTCAGTGACAATCTGTCTATGAAAGAGAAGAAAATTATAAGTAGGGCGAGATATGAAGAGGTAGAAATTGGCGAAAGAAGAAAACTGAATGAAAAAACGGTATAGAACTAAATATGAAAATAAAATAACTGCTAAGAAAGAAGCAAAGAAAATAAGACACAGATTCAGGTTAAACAACAAAACAAACTTGGCAAAAAAGTTCTAAACAAATAGCAAGAGAACGAAATCTGAAAATGTATAGCTGAGAATCCACTATGAACCTATTACATTATACTCCTCAGAGAGTTAGATATTATTCTCATCCATTCCAATTTCTTTCAAGGAGTTGGAAGTTCTTATACATTTGGTTCTCCTTGGCCCTAACCGTTGACCTTGGGCTATTCCCAAAACTTCAAACCCTGGAGAGAAGAAAGCCAACACGAATACCTATTATGTAGTGTGTCAGACAGGGAGGGCATTATCCATATCCTCGGTACCGGCCCAGTACCTGAAAGACGTCAGGAAAATTCATTTCGACAGAAGAACCCTCAGAAAGGAAGAAGTGCTGAAGGTGCTGATTGGTGAGGACAGAATGAACCTCGTGGCATATTCAGGATGTCCAAACTTCCCAGCCATCCTCCTTAAAATCGCCAATTGTATTAATAAAAGGCTGAGACTTGGTGAGTCAAAATTGTGAACCCTGAAGATTCTTTTCAGTTCATATTCAGCCTCATAACTTTCTCCAGTACTTCTCCAGCGACCATAACTTTGGAATTTCCTATAGGATGCCATACTTTTCATGACGGATTCTTGTAGGAAATCAAATTCTAAAAAGACTTTTCATTGTTGATTTGATTCATCGTTTAGTCGTAAAATGCACACATGTTTATTTCTGAAACATCACAAATGCTGCGACATAAAAGTGTAGCCAACAAAATTATCATTGAAACAATTCTACGGGAAAAGGAATATAACTATTTCAATTGATGGATTTTATGATATGTAGAATTTGAACTAATTTGATAAAGAATGTATTATAAAAGTATACATGTCATTCAGTAATTTACAAAGAAATAAGTTGGCATAATATTAGAAAAATGGTTTTAGAAAACACAAATATTTGATGTGTCCTATTATGTTATGTTAGCATTTAAAGGAAACTAATGGAAATACACTCTGCACGGCTAGAATTTCCTGGTCATGCAAATTCAGGCAACAAACTCGTCTCCGTCAATCATAATCTGCCTCTGCCAAACTTAATCTTCTTTCTAGGAATGTATACTTCCATGTAGAGAATCAGTTTTGGGGTTATAACTTCTACGACAGGGTTCTAAAGGAGATTCAACTGAAGAAATATCACGACACGCACATAGTATAACAAAACCACTTCACTAATTTTTAACATATATGACGAAACACTGAAGACTTTTTTTTTAACGATTCATTGATTGTTTTAGCAGATTTCCCTTAAGGAATATCAGCTATTGAGGTCATACTCATGTCGCAATTTTCGAAATTTTTCTTCAAATGTCCATCGATCCTACCTATTATATGACGAAAATGAGGTCCGTTCAAAACTGTATATGATACAGATCTATCTATCTATATATTTGGCGGCTCTAGCTGTGGCAATTTTTGTTTGATCGTTACCAAACTCGATAATTAGTCGTTTTATGCTAAAAGAAAGATCAAGTTCGTTATCGGCTGAAATCTGACCTGGGGGAGGGGGGTTTAGGGGAGAGAAATTTGAAAATTCAAAATATCCCCGTTACTATAAGTGGAATCGAAAACGTGTATAGAATGAATCTTATTGCAAATTAAATTTACAATAAATATTGTGATATACATGTATTCTCTATCTTGAATATTAACCGAGATATTTGCATTTTTCAGTTTTCAGCCTAAACAATACTCTGTTATATAATAAACCACATTATTCGAAGCTTAAATACCAAATATTGTTTTCCAGAGACCTTTTTTATACGAGATAGATGCAAATATGTTCTTGTGACACCCACCCCGTCTTAAATTCTTGGACTACTAAAATTTGATTCAGTGAGATAAAAATTATTCTGATTCATTATAAATTAAGGTACTAGGTATAGTACATAGTTTTCAATAAAATTAGTGTTATGTTCTGATATGTTTCAGTTATTGTTTTTATTTCCGCTGAGCCGTTGGCAGACCTGTTTGTTTACGTTTGAGACGCTTCCCCCCTGCAGGGGAATAATTTCTTATTACAGTTTGTATTTATTCACTTAAATTCACGGGGATGTTGTGTTAGCAGTATGTAGGTTTATCTATTATTAATCATCAGGGGCTCAGGTTAGCCATGTGAGTTAAAGCGTTGCCTTTAATCTCGAATGGTAATCCTAGAGTGGAGAGTTCGATTCCCGCCTGGCTAAGGGAATTTATTTAGTGACGGAATTCATTAAATAAAATCCTTAGTCCCACCCTGGCTAGAAAAGAGTGGTAACCTGTAGATAACCCGTCCCAATTAGCCTTAGTTGCAAAAAGTGGACCTTAATAAATAAATAAAATTTAATAATCATCACGAGGGAAATCTGGTTAGTTTACACATCCCCTGAGTGATAGGCGTTTTCATCCTGTACTCTGTTTTATGTGGCTAACTCAAGGATGAATAAGCTGGTTTATATTTTCGTCTCCATGAGCATCTTTTGGAACAGTTTCATTGTCAAAGTTTAGGTAAATAAAATCAATGAGCACGAGAAACAATGATTTTAGATCCAACACAAATACTTTCTTTACACTCTGGCAGTCCTAAATGAAACTTGAGGCAGTAGAGATTACAGAGCAGTGTAGAAGGATGAACGTAGCTCCCCGCTCCTTATCCACAGGCCTCATTGAACCCAATGAAATACTGGGAGCGATTTAGGGAAAAAATGAATTGGGACTTGGAGTAAACCGCCGTTTTGTTCCAGTATCATTTCTCGAGGCCCTTACTCAGTTCATCTAGCGGAAGGACACCCCCTTTACCCTTCTCCTTCATCAGCCTTTTTCACCACTCCTCCTCCCTCGCTGAAAAAAAATTCTCCTTCAGACTATTCTCCAGAGACAGTTCAATTTTTTAAGAAGAAAAGGTACTTCATTACAGAAAGATGTCCTTCCATATTTTTGAACATTTATAAGGCTTAATTCTATATTTATTATGCCCCATGAATAATTCAAAAAAATATTAGCGCCAGTGTAATGGGACCTTACCTGCAGGCTGTCTTATACTGTCGCATGCCTCCTCTCTCAAAGTTGTCCATGTTTCACTGCCTTAGCACACGTTGGACACTTCATGAAGAGCCGCTAGCTCTATTACAACGTGATTAAAAATGTTTAAGTAATTAAATCAATTTAGGCACTAAAAACCCCATGATTTTCAGCCGTTTCTATTCAGTAATTCACATATTATACTCGTGAAGTGCTAAGTGGCGATTGAACGAATACTAAAGAATTTATGCTTAGATTTACAATTAATAAAATAAAAAAAAGATTTCCCTTCGAAATATAAATATTGGTTTAACTTATGTTCTAAATATTCTCCTCCATTTCGAGGTATTGTAGCGGTTATTAAACATATGTTTAGGGAATCCTGTAGCAGATATTGTAAAAACATATGTTCAATTAATTATTAGCCAGTGCTTGGTTACCAGTCGATGAGTGTGCATCTCACAAGAGCCCATTATTTAAAACATTTTAAAAAGACAGCTATGTGGCCGCTTTAACTATTGAACGGTAGTGAACGTGAGTGGAACAAGGACGCTTAACCACAGCTAGGACCTAAAGTTACATTTGATAGTTAAAAAAGATATCAGCCTGGTCGAGGTTGTTAAGCAACTAAAGGTTAGGATATACACTAGCATATGTTTATGTTTTTTATTTTTTCAAATATAAATGTTTTTTTGTCAATTAAGTTAAGTTCGTTTCTAAACATAATAACTTAACAGTATAATGAAAATTTTCTTTATGTACAGTCGTCATGTTTTACGCTTGACGCATGGATCGAGACAAATAATGTTAATTAGTCCTCATTCCTGGATTCAAACACATAATGTTTTCCATCAAAATATAATGATTGCGCCATTTTTTATTTATTGCACCACTTATTTAAAAAAAAAAAAAGTTATGAAATTCTGTCAACGAGCCTGTTGTAATACCAGAAAATAGAAGGTGAAGACAGGAACTCTAAAGTCAAAATGTTGAAATTCATAAATCTTACAACTAGAATACGGAGGATACTAAATAATACCCCTGACCAAGTATATTCTAACTTATTCAGCTTGATTTACAGATTTTTACAAAAGGAAAATATACTATATATCATGCCACTTTCCTTCAGGTAAACCAGCAATTGAGGTTGTACTCATGACGCAATTTTCTTCAAATGTCCATCGATCCTACCCTGAACACGGAAAACAGGCCAGTTCAAAACTATATATATATATATATATATATATATATATATATATATATATATATATATATATATATATATTATGCGCCATATCGAAAAATGATATAGAACCAATCTTGTTAAACAATTGATGCCTTTCAATTGTTCTTCTATACAGTTTTTTCTTATCTCAAATATGAAGCAAGTTATGTTTACTTTCTTGTTTTCTGCATTCAGTAAACCCACAATTCTACTCATCACATACTTAGTTAGAAATGCAAATATCTGGCGAGATGAGATTAATGGTGTTTTATCCCCGCCCGTTGAAAATTTGCTTAGTTTACGCAGCCCCTGCGTGGCAGAATTTTATTTTCTCCCCTTACATTCATATTCATTGTTTACGGTCTTACTCCATGGGTTCCTGGAATATTCTATGATTTTTTTTAATATTTGGAACTCGAATTGCTGCGAGCCATAATTATCCTTTCCCTACATTTTATTCTCCCCGTGTGAAATCATGGGAATTGTAGTAGCACATGAAATGCCGTCTCCCCCCGTGCCACTTTAACTGCCACCGCCCATTAAATTTACGTTGCCCCAAAATTGAGTATTTATTCATTGTTCATCTTCTTCAAACGCCTCTAAACACTGTGTGCGATTGTATAGATATACGTTGAAAATGTTCTAACAGTTTGACAAGAGTTATTTTCCCCGACTAAAGACTTAGCCGTCTTTTCGGGAAGTCCTTAAACAAACGGGGCTAACTTTATTCTACGAAATATTAAATCACAACAAGGAGTAATCAAAAGTCCGTCAGGCAGGAGCTGCTTAAACTAAGCCGATTTCCCACATGCTGCTATGACAACATACTAATCTCATCTTAACATATCTCCTCCATTCCCAAGTAAAAACCCGAAGAGTAGAATTAGGGGATGGAATTAGGGGGAAACAATATAATAGGAATAATTCTCTTAATATATGAGTTACGGATAAATGTGAGGGACAACAATTTTAAAGCGTCAAAATTTTAACCAAATTGGTTCAATAAGACTTTTCCATCCGACTCATAATAAAGTAGATATTTAAAATTGTCTAACCCCCTCTCCCTATTCCTGTGCCTATTTCAGCCATCGAAAACAAACTAACAATATACAAGTTACTACTTAAACCAATATGGACATTCGCAATAGAAGTGTGGGCTACAGCAAAACCATCGAACATCAGACGCATCCAGACTTTCCAATCCAAAGTCCTGCGTACCATAGTAGATGCTCCATATTGTATCAACAACCACACCCTCCATAAAGATCTTAATATCCCATTTGTAAAGGACCTAACTCACCTAAGATTCAGAAAATTCCACAGCAGGCTATCCAATCATCCTAATCCAGAAGTCCTAGCCCTTTCCAGTACCACTCATCCATATTCCCCTCCACGGCGCCTCAAGAGACAATGGCCCAGAGATCTCCTATAGAAGTGCAAAGTGAAGTGATAGCAGTGGCTATTTTCTTATCAAGTGCCATTCCTCCTTAGCTCTTGACTTCCTTGCCAGGCAGGGAGAAGCTGCTCCTCTCATTGTGGTGAAGGGGTGAAGGTAGCTTCTGTCGAGAGTGATGGAGGACGATTGTATTGTACATATCGCATTAAAAATCGAAACTTTTCGAAAATCGCATCATGTGAACAGCCTCAATAGCTGATTCCCCCTAAGGGAAATCTGCTAAAAATGTTAGATAACCGTTCTTATGTATTGAATTATCGTATAATTACTCTTCTATTTATTTTGATGTAACTCAAATTAAGAAAAAAAAAGAACAGAGTAACCTTAATTTCTTAGTTTTAACTTACATAAAGAGAAAACTAAACGTGTCATGGCTGTTCAAGTAGATGTCATTATCGATGAGGGTAAACTGAGAAGAGTCCGTAGTGAATTACTATGTTATTTATTTTGATGAAATAAAAGTTTTTTGATCCGATACCTAAAAGAAGATATAAATATGATTTAGCGTGTGTTACGCGTTTTTCAAAGCCCACTCTTTGCTCAATTTTAGCAGATTTCGTTTTAATCGTTTTATGTAAAAAGAATGATCAAGTTCGTTAATGGTAGAAATCGGGCCAGTGGGATGGGGGTTTAGAGGGGGATTTCTAAAATTCTAAATATCTCCTTTATTATACGTCGAATCGAAAAAGTGAATAGGACCAATCTTATTGCAAATTCTCCCTTCTAACATAATTAAAACGGGGATTTTATATGCAACAAGCCCAGAAAAGACTCTGGTATATGATTTATGGTTTTCTGCGTTTAGAATTGATGGGCAACCTACATCACTCCACAGATGGTCATGTAGAGGCCTTGTGGAGGGTCAACTGCTACTCGAGACATAACAAGTGAGACAGGAAGGCGTAAACGCTGGATGACAGCCGGTATAATGGAAGAGCGCCATTCTCAGCAAGTGCCCTTGGGCCAGAACGAATTTCCGAGGGCTCTATTTTGAAGATCAATACAGTTTACCCCCGTTGCACAGGCCTAAAAAGTGCCATTTAGTAAGCGGGATTAAGGGAGCCTTTGAAGGGCTGATGGAGGGGAGGTGCAAGTGAGAGCCCCCACACACCAGTCACTCTTTCCCAGCAACTATTCAACTTCTTTTAGCGTGCCACCCCCCCCCCTCACAAAGGAGTTCTATCTCCCTAAGACACAAAGGGTTTGCCCAGCCAGTCGGCGAATTCTTCCTCCCTTATCGGAAGTAGGTATTCCTTTAACCGCCCATCCAGCCACAAGGGATTTGCCGAGCATGTGAGTTCTTTCCTGCTCACTACTCCATTCCAAATATGGAATCCCAAAGGTACTGCGGATCTTCGAACGATTCCTCAGCATCCCTTTGTAAGGTATTGGTATATTCCTTTAACTCCCCCAGGTATGGTTGCTCTTCAAAAAAAGTGACATTTTCAGACCCCTTCATATTGCATATAAAACGTTTGAGGGGCCGTCCTCGAAATCTTTATGTCCACACAAGCACACTCACAGGAAATCAACCTCAATAAGCTTGTATTCATGACGTGGTTTTCGACAAAATTCCTTAAACCTCCATCGACCCTACCTAGGAGACGACGAAGTTTGTTCAAAATTGTATGTATATTTGTTTGTTACCGCTCTAGCGGTCCCAATTTTGGTTTTACCGTTACCAAAGTTGATATTTAATCGTATTATGTAAAAAAGAAAAATCAAGTTCGTTAAAGGCTGAAATCGAAAGGGGGGGGGGATAGAGGGGAGGAATTTCGAAACTTCTTAATACCTCCGTTACAATACATCGGATTGAAAAATTGCATAAAACCAATCTTATTTCAAATTAAATAATCTATAAATGTTGTTCTATACATATTTTCTGTATAATAAGTATACCCGGGAAATTTGGATTTTATAGTTTTCCTCCTTCAGTAAACCCCCCCTCCTACTCTTGTCGTATTAATAATATGCTGTTATACCATGAACCACTTCATTACTTAGGTTAAATACCAAATATTGTTTTCATTGAACTTTCGCTTTGTGACATATGTATATGCAAATACATTATGTTGATCCCTCCCCCTACTTCTGTTCTTGGTTTACTAAAATGTGAGCGATTGAGCTTAAAATTATTCTGATTCATTATAAATGCAGCACTCGCTAAATTAATAGTTTTCAATAAAATTAATATGTTATATTCAGATATATTTCATTAATTGTGGTCCTTTCCATTCTAGAATATTTCTATCTATGTATTCAGATCTGCAAGGTTGGCTCAACTGTTTGTTTACAATTTAGACACTTTCCGTTGTAGAAAGTATTAACTTGAAAACTGACAGAAAGATTTCTCATTACCGATTGTGTTTATTCACTTAATATTCACGTTGGATTTACCATTATATCAATTCATCTATTGTAAACCTTCGCGTGAGAAATCTGCAGCTCCCGCAAAACCGATTTTTTTTTCCGAGCTCAATAGAAAACTGAAACCATCACAGAACTAAGCATATCGCCAAGAAATCAATAATAATGTTAATAAAAAAGATTATAAAGGACCATTTCTTCGCAAGATTCAAACTTAGAAACGTCGTCATCACATCACAGATTCAAATAAACCGGTTTTACTGGCTCATCGGGGATTTATGATTAAAGGACTATCAAAAAAGAAACTTCCGTTTCCAAAAAATCGAAAAAATTACACGTTGTAAGGTACAAAGAAAGTCTGCGTTTATGATTTTAGCAGATTTCCTCTAAGGGGAATCAGCTATTGAGGTCGTACTCATGACGCGATTTTCGAAATTTTTCTTCAAATGTCCGAAATTTCACGATAACTTTTCGTTTCACATGTCATAGACACCATAACTACATTTTGTTTCTTTCGTGTCTGTTTGTTTGTTTGTTTATTTGTTTGTTTGTTTGTTTGTTACCTTTTCACGAATGAACGGCTGAACCGAATTTTATGAAACTTGGTATGTATATTACTACTAGCCCAACTTAGACTTTAGGCTATATTAATTTTCTCTAAGACGAACAGGAGTGGGGGTTATAAGGGAGGCCTGAAATTAAAAATAGCGATATTTCGTTTCCTATTGGTTTTTTGGCAAATATGAACATAACAAAAGTTGTTTATTTTGTTATTTAGAGTAACGTTTGTTATATACACTTTTTTCTTATACTAAATTATAACAAGATATACGCTAAAACCTATTGAGGAAGTGAACAATTTTAATTGGGACAAAAGACCCAACCGAAATAAATAAAACTCGGTATGTGTATTAGCACTAACGCTTTCATTATAACAAGCCATACCAACATTTCTAGGGACGTGCAGGAGTGGGGGTTCTAAGGGAGGGCTGAATTTAAAATAGCGGTATTTTGTTTTCTATTCGTTTTTCGGCAAATATGAACATAACAAAAGTCGTTTATTTTGTTATTTAGAGTAACTTTTGTGATATTAATTTTTGTCTTTTAACAAAGTATAAACGAGATATACACTATAAACTAAAGCGGGAGTCAACTATTGGGCGCTAACGATTGAACCGAACTTAACAAAACTCGGTATGTCAATTAGCATTAATTCTTCCATGATTATAAGCTATATTAAAATGTTTAGGTTAGAACGGGAGTGGGGGTTATAAGGGAGGCCTGAAATAAAAATTCGCGATATTTCATTGTTTATTTCTTTTTCGACAAACATGCACATAATAAAAGTTGTTTACTTTGTTATTTAGATTAACTTTTGTTTTATACATTTCTCCAGGAACAATGTGTGGAGCAAGTAATTTGCGTAGAAATATTGATATGCTCAACAATTCATTCCTATTTGAACTATCAGGTACCTAACCTGAAAAAAATAATTCAAATCAATGTTAATATTTTGTCCTTAATAGCTGAAATCTATGCATAATGCACAGGAGACGGGAAATATGACAATTTGGAGGACAGTGAAGACTTACATAAAAAATTAATTTTATTATTAACTAATGCCAACAACGAGTATTAACCCTAAACACTGGGACGGGTAAATATCAAAATATTGTGCAATGTAAAGCCTTGCCAAAAAAATACCATCACCATTCAGCCACAAATCAATTCCCGGGCGAAGCCGGGTATCTGAGCTAGTATATATATATATATATATATATATATATATATATATATATATTTGTCAGTTACCGCTCTAGTGGTCGCAATTTTTGTTTCATCGTTACCAAAATTGACATATAATCGTTTTATGTAAAAAGAAAGATCAAGCTCGTTAACGGTTGAAATCGGACCAGGATGAGGGGGGGGGGGGTTTAGAGAGGGACAATATCTAAACTTCTTAACATCTCCGTTAATATGCGTCGGATCGAAAACTCTTATAAAACCAATCTTATTGCAAATGTCATGTTCTATAAGTGCCGTTATGTACATTTCTTCACTAGCTTGATTATTAACTGAGATAATTTCCTTTTTTAGTTTTCGGTCTTCAGTAAACCCCAACTTCTACTCATCTCATATTAACAATATTAGGAGTATGTTATGAAGCACTTTATTTGAAGCTTAAATACCAAATATTGTTCTCATTGAACTTTTATGTTTTGAAATAAATACAAACATGTGGCGCACGTGGGAAATCTGCTTAGTTAACGCAGCCCCTGCGAGATTTTTTTTTTAGGGTTCCGTCAAGTATTTTGCTTTCCAAAAGGGTTTCGTCAACAAAAAGATTTGAGAACCACTGATCTAGAGTATGGCTAACACTATAATTATCGAGGAAATACAAAGTTCACAGTGCTCAGGGATCTCAGTAATGCTCAACGGATATTGGAAACGAAAGCTTAAACATTTCACGAGGACTTGCGAAGATCAACAGGGCGCTCCCTTGGGAAATTTGTTACCTAATTAAAAATAGATTTTGCTGGCCAACTGAGAAGGGAAGACTGAAGAGGTAATCTGTCTTTCCCCTTCCACCCAAATCGAGGCCCTAAGACGGCACCAAGTGAAAATATTATTTAATAAACCAGATTGGGAAGAGAGACCGACTCAAATCGGAGTGTGGTACAACCGTTTCCTGAAGTAATAAAAAAGTCCGTCACGCAGGGGCTGCGTAAACTAAGCAGATCACCCATGTGAAGTTTCATAATAGAGAAATCTGCATACTGGTAGCACAACACTACCGTGAGTAAATGCAAACGGTAATGAGAAATCTTTCAGTTAATTTTAACAAACTTCCGTCGGAAACGGCTTCTCAATTGTAAGAATAATTTATCTTTTAATAACTCAAATTTTAGTAGTCCAAGAACTAAAGAAGGGGGGGGGGGCGGATGAACAGAACGTATTTGCATAAATCTCACAAAGTAAAAGCTGAAACGACAGGTAAGGTTAGAAGAAGATTCCACTGGAGCCGAACAGTTACGGAAATGGCCGAACTAATCCAAAGATCAAGCTAGAGAATAAATGTATATAACAATATTTATAGTAAATTTAATTTGCAATAAGATTGGTTCTATACAATTTTTGATCCGATCCATAATAACAGAGATATTTTGAATTTTCCCAAAATCCCCCCTTTAACCCCCCCCCTCCTACTGGTCCGATTTCAGCTATTAACGAACTTGATCAGTCTTTTTACATAAAAGGGTTAAATATCGAGTTTCGTAACGATCAAACAAAAATTGCGACCGCTAGAACGTTAACAGACATATATATATGTATATATATATATATATATATATATATATATATATATATAATTTTGTATGGTCCTCATTTTCGTCATCTCCTGGGTAGGATCAATGGGCATTTGAAGAAATGTGTCGAAAATCGCGTTATGAGTACGACCTCAATAGCAGATTTCCCCTAAGGGAAATCTGCTAAAAGCAGTGGTGGAATGAAAATATTTTAGACACAATGCAACAATTACGTTTAATAAGTCATATTTAATCGAATTTGTAAGAGTGATGAGAACGTGCCCGACTTCAGTCCGTTCAAAATTCGTCAAAACTTCGTTAACAGCTATAATCCGACCAGTGGGGGGAAGGGGTTAAAAGAGAAGGAATTTCAAAACTTATTAATATATCCGTTATTATTTGTCGGATCAAGATATTGTACAGAACCAATCTTATTGAAAATGTAATTTTCAGTAAATGTTAGGTACGTTTTTTCACCATCTCGATTATTAACAGAGATATTTGCAGTTGTTTTTTTTTAGTTTTTGGGATCCTACCCAGCAGATAACGAAAATAAGGCCCGTTCAAAATTTTTATATAGATATATATATATATATATATATATATATATATATATATATATATATATATATAAAAAATTGTAACCTCTGTCTGTACATTGATTTTTTTCGCGAAATTTCACGATAACATTTCGTTTCACATGTCATAGACACCATAACTACATTTTGTTTCTTTCGAGTCTGTTTGTTTGTTTGTTTGTTACCTTTTCACGCATAAACGGCTGAACCGAATTTTATGAAACTTGGTATGTATATTACTACTAGCCCAACTTAGACATTAGGCTATATTAATATTCTCTGAGACGAACAGCAAATATGCACATAACAAAAGTTGTTTATTTTGTTATTTAGAGTAACTTTTGTTATATGCACTTTTGCCGTATACGGAAGCATAAATGAGTTATACGCTATAAACTATAGCGGGAGTCCACAATTTTATTTGGCACTAAAGACTCAACCGAATTAAACCAAACTCGGTATGTGAATTAGTATTAACGCCTTCATTATAATAAGGTATACTAGCATTTCTAGGGACGGGCAGGAGTGGGGGTTATAAGGGAGGCCTGAAATTAATAATAATGATTTCCTATTGGGGTTTCGGCAAATATGCACATAACAAAAGTTGTTTATTTTGTTATTTAGAGAAATTTGCTCAACACTTCTTTTCAATATGAACTACCAGGTACCTCACCTGAAAAAATTAATTCAAATGTATGTCAATATTTTCTCCTTAATAATTGGAATCTATACATAATGCACAGGGAAATATGACAATATGGAGGACAGTGAAGTCTTACATGAAATATTAATTTTATTATTAAACAATCCATAGCAACGACAGGTATAATAAACCCTAAACACTGGGACGGGGAAATGTCAAAATATTGTGCAAAGTAAAGCCTTGCCAAAAAAAAAAATACCATCACCATTCAGCCTCAAATGAATTCCCGGGCGAAGCCGGGTATCTGAGCTAGTATATATATATATACACGCACACACAGGGTGTCCATAGGTCCCGTGCCAACCCCCTTGAAAAAATTAATTGTATTAATAAAAGGCTGAGACTTGGTCTGGCATAATTGTGGACACTGAAGAATCTTTTCAGTCCAAATTCAACCTCGTGACCTTCTCCGGTACTTCTCCAGCGACCATAACTTTGGAATTTCCAATAGAATGCCATTCTTTTTATGGCGGATTCTTGTAGAAAATCGAATTTTATAACAAGTTTATATCGGTTAGTTTTACGATTTGACGCACCCTTTAGCCATTAAATGCAATAATCTTTATCTCAGAAACAGGACATTTCATTGACAAATACTGCGACATAAATGTTGTAGCCAACAAAATTATCTTTGAAAGAAGTCTACGGGGAAATGAATGCATTCTGAAATAATAATAATAAATAAATATATTAAAAGCTAGTAATTACAAATGTTCGAGAATGCACGTTGAAATGTGAAACTAAAGCATCATAAAGAGTTAGAAATACTTGTCAAAATTCATCAGTACACGAGCTTGAATGTTATAAATACTATGAGCCGTTATAAATAATATGAAGACTTTACTATGTCTAATAATACTTTTCAGTAACCGAAAAGGAATTTCGTAGATCAAAGGATTCATTAGCCATTCAGAAAGTTCTTTGTGAAGTAGGAAAGTTAATGAAGGTTGCGTTTCCCTTAAACTATCCTCCCAGACATTAAAGAAAATGTGGTATCAACCTAATTATTTCTCTCTTATAAGAATATATATATATATATATATATATATATATATATATATAATATCTACTAATGAAACATTATGAACAAGCGATTTTTTAAAAATTGCCGCCACTAGAGCGTTAATAGGCAAATATATGTATGTATAAAGGATCATTTATATATATATATATATATATATATATATATATATATACTTGCTCAGATACCCGGCTTCGCCCGGGAATTCATTTGAGGCTGGATGGTGATGGTATTTTTTTGGCAAGGCTTTACTTTGCACAATACTTTGACATTTACCCTTCCCAGTGTTTAGGGTTAATATCCGTCGTTTCTGTGGATTTGTTAATAATAAAATTAATTTTTTATGTAAGACTCACTGTCCTCCATATTGTCATATTTTCCGTTTCCTGTGCATTATGCATAGATTTAAATTATTAAGGACAAAATATTATAATAATATATTATAATTTGTATTAATTTTTCCAGGTGAGGTACCTGACAGTTCATATTGAAAAGAATTGTTGAGCAAATTTCTCTAAATAACAAAATAAACAACTTTTGTTATGAGCATATTTGCCGAAACCCCAATAGGAAACGAAATATCACTATTTTTAATTTCAGGCCTCCCTTATAACCCCCACTCCTGCCCGTCCCTAGAAATGTTAGTATTGCTTATTATAAGGAAGGCGTTAGTGTGCATTAATGTAGGCTACATTTGAACGAATCTCATTTTCGTCTATTACGAAAATGTTCGGTGGAACATCTGAAGCAAATTTTCAAAAATATAATCATGAGTTCAATCTCAATATCTGATATCACTAGAGGAAACTCCACTAAAAACCAATCAACCTATAGATTTAATTTAAAACATCGTTACAACCAATTTTGGAGAGATCTCTCAAATATGTTGTTATACTAAGTGAATTTTCTACTGACGCAGAAACAAAATACTGTACGAAAACGTTTTAACAAAAGTGAGCGTACCGGTTTCCTCAGAACTGAAATATAAAAATGGCAAACATCTCGATTAACATTGAAGAGACATTGTTGAATCGAAATACCTGTTATTGTTTGTTATATTATTACTCTCCGGTACCGTTCAGCTCAAACGCTTCAAAGATAGACTAATAGGGAAAATGGTCTCCCCTTAACGGCATTTATTTTCATGACGTAATTTTGAAAAGTTTCTTCAAACGTCCATTGATCCTACCCAGGAGATGACAAAAATGAGTTTAGTTAAAAATTATATATATATATATATATATATATATATATATATATATATATATATATATATATATATATATATATATAATTGTCTATTAACGCTCTAGCGGTTGCAATTTTTGTTTGATCGTTACCAAACTTGATATTTAAATGTTTTATGCAAAAAGAATGATTAAGTTCGTTAACGGCTAAAATCGGACATGTGAAAGTGAGGGTGGGGGATTTCGAATATTCGAAATATATCCCTTACTATATGTCGGATCGAGATATTTGGATTTTATAGTTTTCAGTAAACCCCCACTTCTGCTCATGTCATATTAACAATAAGCTGTTATATTATGAACCACTTCATTATAAGTTTAAATACAAAATGTTGTTTCCATTGAACTTTTTCTTTGTGAGATATATGCAAATGCGTTCTGTTGACCCCTCCCCTTCTTTTGTTTTTGGATTACTAAAATTTGAGTGATTGAGATAAAAATGATACTGATTCATTAAAAATTGCAGCACTAGCTTTAGAAAATAATTTTCAATAAAATTAATATGTTATATTCAGATATATTTCATTAATTGTTATTCCTTCCGGTCTAGAAAAGTTATATCTATCTATTCAGCGCTGCGTGGTTGGCTGGCCTGTGTATTTACAATTCAGCCGCTTTCCGTTGTAGAGATTATTAACTTGTAAATTGACTGAAAGATTTCACATAACCGTTTGTATTTATTCACTTAACATTCTCGGTAGTGTTACCAGTATGTAGATTTATCTATTTTTAACCTTCTCGTGGGAAATCTGCTCAGTTTATGCAGCCCCTGCGTGAATGACTTTTTACACCGACACCTTTGTGGTAGCGCAATAGCAATAACACTTTTGTCAAAAGTGGTGGAAAACCCCATAAATTTATTTGTACAGATATATAGAAGTTTGGATGAATAAAATGAGGGAATGATGAATTGTGAAATGGAGGAAAGGACTTAAAGGATTATTGTTAGAGTTGGCGGATGGGGGAGAGAATTTTGCTCGGCTCAGCCACTCAACTCCTACATCTCATGATAAATGAAAGAAAGGGAAAAAATTTGAAAACAAAGTTCCCCCTGCAGGAGAAACAAAAATACTCAGTCAAACTACAGAATATCAGGTCTAACACAGATCAACAAGTTATATGTGTTGAAAACTCGGCGATATTCACAACGATTTTAAGTAACTTTTCCCTCCAACATAATACAGCATGAGGGTAGAGATTAAAAAAGTCTGCCACCCTGGGGCTGCGTTAACTGAGCAGATTTCCCACGCATTTATTTGCATTTAACATAAAACATAATATAAAAGTTCAATGAGAACAATATTTAGTATTTGGGATTCAAATGAAGTGACTTATAATATAACAGTTTTTTTTTAGTAAGACATGAGTAGGAGTGGGGGTTCACTGATGGCCGAAAAGTAAAAAATGCAAATTTCTGTTAATAATCGAGATAGTGAAGAAACATAGATAAAATTTATAGAACATTACATTTTTGATAAGATTGGTTCTCTACAATTTTTTATCCAACGAAAAATAACGGAGTTATTAAGAATTTTCGAAATTCCTCCCCTCTAAACCTCCCCTCCCACTGGTCGGATTTTAGCCATTAACGAACTCCATCTTCCTTTTTCTTATAAAGCTATTAACCCTAGAATACTAACCTTAATTCGTAGTTGTGTATTACTAACTATGAGTAAATTTTACTCCTAGGCGAAATAGACTGGAAATAGATCGCTAGACATGTTTTTATAATCTCAGTTTATTTAATTGTTAACATATTTACAAATATAGGTGCAAATAAATTGAAAAATTAAATAATACAATATAAAAATAATGAGTAAATTTTTTTTTTAAACTGATCCACATTCCGAACAGAATTTAACTTGGTGCTCACTGCATATGGATTTAAAACATTTTACGCAATATGTAGTTGTATACCTCCTCTTCTTGTATGTACAAAATGAACAATATTTCTTCGGAAATTTGGAAGTTTGTAATTGGCCTTCATTTTGTGAATGCGTAGGTGTTTCCCCACTTTCTCATTATATTATTATATTTTTTACAGGTATTTTAGAAATTCTGCTTGGCTTAGTTGTTTGCCAGGTAAAACCATTCCTACCTTGCACCTCCTCTCCTGGTAATGAGATAATCGGGATTTGTGAGTAATCAGGAGGAATGCTTTGAATTTTCCTTTGTGGAAGGTCTTTTTCCCCCTTTTTGGTTGAGGAGTAGAAATTGTTTCTTCATTCTCAAAATCTATTATAGAATGTACTACCTACTCTTCAATATCTTTCTCCTGACGTGTATCCTCATCTCCAGAAATATAATCAGGGTCTGCGTCATTATCATCTGAATTAATCTCCAGTATATCTTCCTCTTCTTCATCAATGGCATCTTCATTAAAAACTCTCCAGAATTCTTCAATACTGGTAATTCTATGCTCCTCCATTCTCAGAATAATGGTCGGTTTGCAAAAACAGAATTATAATAAAAAATACCGAATTATTTCACAACTATTACTGTACCCATTCTAAAAAATCACTAATGTTTATTGATAACTATGAGTAAATATTACTTACATAATATTCTCTTATTAATAACTATGCGTAAATTTTACTCACCGTCTTTACTTTGATGATGTACCGCTCCGAACTGGGCTGATAAACAAATGTGACCTAGACGGCGCGCCGTTTAGTAGTGTTTGAGACGCCGCGGCGTCTCAAACACTACTAAATGGAGGAAATATACCTGGGCTCCAGGAAGCGCCAGCCAAATTTCTAAAATGGTGCCATGTGTTTCCCTTTACTCTATGAGTAAAATTTACGTAGGTTAGTATTCTAGGGTTAAATATCGAGTTTGGTAACGATCAGATAAACATTGTGCCCGCTAGAGCGTTAACATACCAATATATATATATATATAAAACACGGACCTCATTTTGGTCTTCTCCTAGGTAGGTTCGATGGATGTTTGAAGATATTTTTCGACAATCCAATCATGAGTACAACCTTAATAGCTGATATCCCCTAAAGAAAATCTGCTAAAATACCAATTCGCGAAATAGCGTGTCTACATTTCCAACGAATTCCTAAAACGAGGTCCGTTCAACTTCATCGTTATTTAATTCAAAGGCTTAAGTATGCGGTGACGCTAAAATAACGGAACTCATATGTTTCGATATGCATTCAAACGGAGATATCGTAAGTCAGTTTAATACGCATATATTTTGAACAGACCTTCGTCATCTTCTAAGTAGGATCGATGGACACTTGAGGACATTTTTCGAACCTCAAAAACTGATTTCTCTGAAGGGAAATCTATTAATAAAAATAATTCAGATGTGTATGAAAATAAAAAACGCCGCGATATATTTGTTATATATTCCACTATGAATGATTATGCAGATGATTAATGTTCTATTTCTTATTAATACTATGTAATAGATTCTCCTATTATAAATATACACAAACTCGCACCTACAAAGGCAAGGAAAAGAGGCCGATATAGGCCTAGACTGAGACTGTGTAGGCCAAAAAATGACGGACATGGAACGACATGGTACCTAGACGTCCGGCCACAACCGCTCTAACCCTCAACTAACATCGAGGCTTTAGGGACGAATCCCACTACTCAAACAGACCCTCAGAATTGGAGATACTCGCCTCTCCAAACTAACTAAACTAGGCGATTATTGTCATAGGTGACTGAAGGGGTCGGAAGCCCCTTATTTAATATCATTTCTGACACCTCTACCCTGGGGGTGTAAACGACGACCACCACGTCTGTGACCGACAACCTCAATAAGAATCCAGACACAACCCATCGCATTCTGGTCAACTGATTGTTGGCGATGGCTTCCTCCACCAACCCCCTGGGTCCAGTATGGTCTAGCTTCCAAGCCTAGAATAGTTACAGGTTCCTCTTCAGTTTTCACCACACAGTTATGGCGACGAAGGAGTCCGGGAAGGGATGGTTCCAATACACAAATACACAACAACTGTGTGTACCGGGTGAGATCTACTTTGGGCAAGGCACTTGCTCTATACCCAGACCAGACTCCCCCGATTCTTTGTATCGAAATACCCCCTGGTGAGTCAACATGGCACCCATAACTGCCACACCAGATCCCCGGGAGGAGGGAGAGGCTAAGAGCTGACAGGCAGTTCTCAACCGTTGTACGTGAACATTTGGGTTCACTGATGTTCTGTAATGATTGGAATTGTTCAATATATGTACATATATATATATATATATATATATATATATATATATATATATATAGGAGCATCCGATTCGAGGGGGGGGGGGGTTTGAAGAGGAGCCACTGAGGAATGACAATAAGGAAGGATAACATCTTTCTTGTTGAATGAGCATCGATTGTTTTTAGTGATTAATGATGTTTGAGATTAATGCGGAGCCGGGGGAAGCAAATACTCAAGCCGAAACAAACACTCGAGAGAAAGGAGTACAAGATAGATATATTCAGAAGGAGCCTCCTTCCTCGTCTCCTATTCAGCCAACTCCTTACCCCCTACCAACCCCTTTCACCCTCACCCCTTTTCTCAAAGAGTTAGCAATCATAACATCTTCACGTTTACTGACATCTTTGCCTTAATGTCGTATGAAGACGATTTTTTAGCAGATTTCCCCCAAGGGATATCAGCTGTTGTGGTCGTACCTTGTCGGGAATTCTAAAAAACATTTCTTCAAATGTCCATCAATCCTACATAGGGGATGACGGAATGATTTTTTCGAAAATGGTGTCCCACGCACACACACACGGTGCCGATTTGAGTCACCTAGATCCCGTCCACAGTCAGGCTGCCAAAAGGTGAAGACCAAAGATGCCCCCCGCCAGATACAATGGGTTCTGTCAATCGACTGGAGACAACTCATCCTAGGCCCTCCTTGGTTAACAGGGGCTGTACGTCGAATCGATCATTCACTACGTAAAATTCTGATCACGAATCCCACGAGTCTCTCTCGGTAGCGGCTAGAGATTTTAATCCCAAAAAAATGAAAAGAAAAAGAATGAAGCAAGTCAATAATTTAAAATTAAATTTATATACAAGCATATACTAAATATAATAATATAATTTCTTTGTATAATTATTAAACAGATGTTTTCCAATGAGTTCCTTCAATTTTATATATCCTTAACACAAATTTATTATTTAAGTTTGCTAAGAAAGAATATGTAAAGAAATTAATTATAATCTGTCTTAGTTTTACAATTGTACTTTGGTAAAGCGAACCAAAAATATTTTTGATGTACCAAATTATATTGCTTACCATTTAATGGAAATAAACAACATTTCCTTTCATAGTATTTTCAAAATTTGAGTATGTGAAATATTTGTGAAACAATTACTCGGCCATTTAATAGTTAAAAGGGAAAGATGATTGGAATTAATGGCGGCAGGCTGATTAATCAAATTGTATAATTTACGCCTAGGTATATTACATAGTAGTGATCGATATTTAGTTCTAGCATATTTGGGTGTTGTTAGTCGGATTGTCCATACAGATCAGAGAAGATTTTGCTCCGGTTACTAGTAAACAACTTTTACATCATTAGAGCTGGAACAGCTGCAGGGACCAAATGCTCACATGCCCCGTTGAATGATCGGCGGTGCAAGATTTCCTCTCGGAATGAGAAACAGTATATGAAGAAAAGTTGGAAATTGGACTAACAACACATATGAAGGTTACCGACCTTATAGAGCCGTTTAAGTCTTTTAAGGGACGTCAAAAAGAAACAATGCATAAAACGTACATGTCTACGTCTGTTTGAACCAGTCCGTCAAGCAGGGGCTGCGTAAACTAAGCAGATTTCCCACGTGAATTTTAACAATAGATAAATCTACATATTGGAAACAGCACTGTGAATATTAAGTGAATAAATTCAAACGATAATAAGAAATCTCCCGACGGGAAGCGTCTGAAATGCAAACAGACAGGTCTGTCCGGAAAGAAAAACAATTACTGAAATATACCACAATATAAGATATTAAATTTATTGGAAACTATTTACTATATCTAGTACTGTAATTTATAATGAATCAGAATAATTTCTCATCTCAATCAAAGGTCTCTTGAAAACAATATTTGGTATTGAAGCTTCAAATAATGTGGTTTATTATATAACACAGTATTGTTTATGTAGCATGAGTAGAAGTGGGGGTTTGCTGAAGGCTGAAAACTAAAAAAACGCAGATATCTCATTTAATATTCAAGATAGAGAATAAATGTACGTGATAATATTTATAGCAAATTTAATTTGCACTAAGGTTGGTTCTATACACTTTTTCGATCCGACGTATAGTAACGGAGATATTTCGAATTTTCAAAATTCCCCCCCCCCTCTAAACCTCATCGTCCGATTTCAGCCGTTAACCTATTTGATCTTCCTTATTACATAAAACGTCTTAATATCGAGTTTGGTAACGATAACGATACAATAATTGTGACCGCTAGAGCCGTAACAGACATTTATATATATAGATAGATAGAAAGATAGATAGATAGATAGATATACAATTTTTAATGGACCTCATTATCGTTATCTCCTAGGTAAGATGGATGGACATTTGAAGAAAAATGTCAAAAATCGCGTCATGGGTACGACCTCAATAGCCGACTTACCTCTAGGGAAATCTGCTAAAAGGCACAATAGGTCTTTTTATGGAAAACTTTCTACGTTTGTTTTCTGTATAATAATAGATACAGATTTGCATAATTTTCTGTTCTTTAAGACCAGCTCAATTGCAGGGCAATGGTCTTAATCGGGGTGGTGCTTTTGATAATTAATCACCATCGTAGGATGACACGCTATCGCCGACTTCATAGAAGAAAATAAATTAACTTCCAGGAAAAAGTGCCCAGATTTTTTCACGAGATAAAAGGCCAATGTCAGTGATCCTTTAGTTTGGTCTGGAGTAAATAAAAGATGACAGACGAATAAAAATATATATATTTACAGGAGATGCAGTCTCTTTTATAAGGAAAAGTTCACAAAGCGATTTGGTGAAAGAGAACACAAAAGTCCACAGACTGTGGTTTAGAGCCCCAGGATTCACTCCTGAAAGGATTTCAATCTTCCAGGAAGTACTCGAGATGGATAAAGATTATCCTCAGCTTCTTATCGAATCAATTTATTATTCAGATTCATTTGGTTAATAGCCCAAATGAATCTGAATAATAAATTGATAATCAGTCAACACATAATCAGTGGTAATTTTGTTATTATCTAATTATACCCAATACAGATTCATTCGATGTATTCGAATATAAATAATCGTGATATATATATATATATATATATATATATATATATATATATATATATATATATATATATATCTTCCTAATGGTTTTTTCGGAACGTATAACGTTTGTTATATACACATTTGTCGTATAACAAAGTATAAACGAAATATACGCTAGGACTAAAGTGAGAGTCAACAATTTCATTGGGCACTAAAGGCTTTTGGCGGGAAAGGGGTAGAAAGATTGTATAGAACCAATCTTAATGAAAATGTAATGTACTATAAATTTTATGTACGTTTTTTTCACTATCTGGATTATTAACAGAGATATTTGCATTTTTTAGTTATTCGCCATAACTAACTCCCCCCCCCCCCGGCTACTCATTTTTTACTGATTAAAATCTGTTATATTATGAAGCACTTCATTTGAAGCACAAATACGAAATATTGTTCTCATTGGACTTTTATGTTTTGAGATAAATGCAAATACGTGACGCACGTGGGAAATCTGCTTAGTTTACGCAGCCCCTGCGTGAAGGACTTTTATACATAGAGAAATAGGGAATGTGTTGTGATATGAGATCAAAAGTGTGTTATACCAGCACGTGAGAAATCTGCTTAGTTAATGCAGCCCCCGCGTGAAGGACTTTTATTCATAGAAATAGGGAATATGTTGTGATATGAGATCAAAAGTGTGTTATAGCAGAACGTGGGAAATCTGCTTAGTTAACTCAGCTCCTGCGTGATAGACTTTTATACATAGAAATAGGGAATATGTTGTGATATGAGATCAAAAGTGTGTTATAGCAGCACGTGGGAAATCTGCTTAGTTAATGCAGCCCCTGCGTGACGGACTTTTATACATAGAAATAGGGAATATGTTGTGATATGAGATCAAAAGTGTGTTATAGCAGCACGTGGGAAATCTGCTTAGTTAATGCAGCCCCTGCGTGAAGGACTTTTATACATAGAAATAGGGAATATGTTGTGATATGAGATCAAAAGTGTGTTATAGCAGCACGTGGGAAATCTGCTTAGTTAATGCAGCCCACGCGTGAAGGACTTTTATACATAGAAATAGGGAATATGTTGTGATATGAGATCAAAAGTGTGTTATAGCAGCACGTGGGAAATCTGCTTAGTTAATGCAGTCCCTGCATGATGAACTTTTATGCATAGAAATAGGGAATATGTTGTGATATGAGATCAAAAGTGTGTTATAGCAGCACGTGGGAAATCTGCTTAGTTAATGCAGCCCCTGCATGATGGACGTTTATGCATAGAAATAGGGAATATGTTGTTATACGAGATCAAAAGTGTGTTATAGCAGGACGTGGGAAATCTGCTTAGTTAATGCACTCTCTGCATGATGGACTTTTATACATAGAAATAAGGAATATGTTGTGATATGAGATAAAAAGTGTGTTATAGCAGCACGTGGGAAATCTGCTTAATTAATGCACTCTCTGCATGATGGACTTTTATACATAGAAATAAGGAATATGTTGTGATATGAGATAAAAAGTGTGTTATAGCAGCACGTGGGAAATCTGCTTAGTTAATGCAGTCCCTGCATGATGAACTTTTATACATAGAAATAGCGAATATGTTGTGATATGAGAGCAAAAGTGTGTTACAGCAGCACGTGGGAAATCTGCTTAGTTAATGCAGTCCCTGCATGATGGACTTTTATACATAGAAATAAGGAATATGTTGTGATATGAGATCAAAAGTGTGTTATAGCAGCACGTGGGAAATCTGCTTAGTTAATGCAGCCCCTGCATGATGGACTTTTATGCATAGAAATATGGAATATGTTGTGATATGAGATCAAAAGTGTGTTATAGCAGCACGTGGGAAATCTGCTTAGTTAATGCAGTCCCTGCATGATGAACTTTTATGCATAGAAATAGGGAATATGTTGTTATACGAGATCAAAAGTGTGTTACAGCAGCACGTGGGATATCTGCTTAGTTAATGCAGTCCCTGCATGATGGACTTTTATACATAGAAATAGGGAATATGTTGTGATATTAGATCAAAAGTGTGTTATAGCAGCACGTGGGAAATCTGCTTAGTTAATGCAGCCCCTGCATGATGAACTTTTATGCATAGGAATATGGAATATGTTGTTATACGAGATCAAAAGTGTGTTACAGCAGCACGTGGGAAATCTGCTTAGTTAATGCAGTCCCTGCGTGATGAACTTTTATGCATAGAAATATGGAATATGTTGTGATATGAGATCAAAAGTGTGTTACAGCAGCACGTGGGAAATCTGCTTAGTTAATGCAGTCCCTGCATGATGGACATTTATGCATAGAAATAGGGAATATGTTATTATACGAGATCAAAAGTGTGTTACAGCAGCACGTGGGAAATCTGCTTAGTTAATGCAGCCCCTGCATGATGAACTTTTATGCATAGAAATATGGAATATGTTGTTATACGAGATCAAAAGTGTGTTACAGCAGCACGTGGGAAATCTGCTTAGTTAATGCAGCCCCTGCATGATGGACTTTTATACATAGAAATAGGGAATATGTTGTTATACGAGATCAAAAGTGTGTTATAGCAGCACGTGGGAAATCTGCTTAGTTAATGCAGCCCCTGCATGATGAACTTTTATGCATAGAAATATGGAATATGTTGTTATACGAGATCAAAAGTGTGTTACAGCAGCACGTGGGAAATCTGCTTAGTTAATGCAGTCCCTGCGTGATGAACTTTTATGCATAGAAATATGGAATATGTTGTGATATGAGATCAAAAGTGTGTTACAGCAGCACGTGGGAAATCTGTTTAATTTGCGCAGCTCTTGCGTCACGGACTTTTTTACGATCAGATGCTCTGAGCATTATTAATGGAAATATAGCTGTTGTGGAATATGAACCAGTAGTGGCAGTCTCCTTCAACAGGTATAGCAACAGTAAGTCTATAATTGGGGACAGGTGGTTAGAACTCTAGAATCAAATCGAACCCCCTCCTCTTAACTAGGTTCCCTATTAACCATCCTTCGCTTCGCATCTCAATATAATTATTCCCTCTGGCTGAAATGGATTTAAGCAAACTTCCCTAGAAGGAAATCAGCTATTAAGGCCGTACTCATGAAGCTGTTTTTGAAAAATATCTACAAATGCCCATCGATCATACCTAGTAGATGACGAAAATGAGGTCCGCTCAGAATTATATATATACAGGGTGTCCCAAATTCCTGTCCATCCCCCCTTAATATCTCCAATTATTTTAATACAAAGCTTAGTTGAGCCATAATTGGGACACCTGAAGAATCCTTCGAGTCCATATTCAACCTCCTAAACTTCTTCAGTACTTCTCCAGCTGCCATAACTTTGGAATTTCTAATGGAATGCCATAAGATTTATGGCGGATTCTTGTACGAGTAGAACATCAAATTCTAAAACGAGTTTATATCGGCGATTTTCGATTTGACACATCCTTTATCCGTAAAACGCACACATATTTATTTCAGAAACGGCTCATTTTATTGAAATTGGATGTGACATAAAAGTTGTAGCCTTTTCCTGTACGTAGGTATTCCTGAACGAATTCCAAAAAATGTTTACTTCAAAGAACATCAACATAACAAAAAACGTTCTTAGAATTAATTTATTTTAAACTAATTACGTAGTAGTTATTTGTAAAAGGAATGCATTTTTCCACCAGCATAGTATCATATGAATGGCGATAAATTCAATTTTAGTAGCAAAAATACTCAGTGTCAAAAGGGTTATCTGATACCGCCTTTTGCAGTGCAGAAATGAGGAAGGATTTTCGAATATTGGTACCAGCTTTAGGTATTGTGATACAAAGAAAAAACTGATTTCTGTTTTTTTATATGTAGCTATGCTGGGCGAAAAATGTATTCCTTTTACAAATAACTACTACATAATTAGTTTAAAATAAATTAATTTTAAGAATGTTTTTTGTTTTGGTGATGTTTTTAAAACTAAACACTTTTGGATTGATTCAAGAATACTTCCTTAGTATTTATTTATTATTTTTTAAATGTCAGAATCTGATCCTTGTTCCTTGTTCCTCCTGTTCCCCGTTGACTTGTTGAAAAGATAATTTTTTTGACAGCAACTTTAACGTCGCAGCATTTTTCAATAAAATGTGCCGCTTTTGAAATAAAGATTTGTGCGTTTTACGACTAAATGATGCGTCAAATCGAGAAATTCGCCGATATAATCTCGTTTTAGAATTTACACAAGAATCTGTCAAAAATCTTAGGACATTCCATTGTAAATTCCAAATTTAAGGTCGCTGGAGAAGTACTGGAGAAGGTTAGGAGGTTGAATATCGACTGAATGAATTCTTCAGGTGTCATAATTATGGCACACCAAGTCTCAGCCTTGTACTAAAATAATTGGAGATTTTAAGAGGGGAGACACGGGAAGCTGGGACGCCCTATGTGTGTGTGTGTGTGTGTGTGTGTATATATATATATATATATATATATTGATGTATATTGGAGCGCAGCCATGTCCATGAACTCACAAATGATTGTACCAATTATTATCTTGGCACGGCGAGGTGTTTTAAACAATGGAGAGAAAATTAATAATAATATGAAGATCCTGGGGTATGGCCATCATCACTTCCTTATAGTACTTCACTTCAGTCCACACATCCATCAATCCATTCAGAGCACATTTCAGAAGATTTCCTATGAGGTGTTCTGCTCATGGTGCAATTTTTAAATAATTTACATCGATCCTACACAGGAGACGACTAAAAAGTCCTTCACGGAGGGTCTGCGAAAACTAAGCAGATTATATGAAGCCTAAATATCAAATACTGTTCTCATTGAACTTTTACTTTTTGAGATAAATGCAAATACGTGGCACGCTTGGGATATCTGCTCAGTTTACGCAGCCCCTGAGTGACGGACTTCTTTAATTTTCAGCCTTCAGTAACGCCCCCCCCCCCACCCACCTTTTAGTAATCGCAAATTATTAAAAAGGGAATGTATCATCAAACGTCTTATTCCAAGCCTAAATACCAAAATATTGTTTCGAATACAGATATATGCACCAGCAGGTGAGGCTGCTTAGATTATACAGGCCTTGCGAGACGAGCTTTTTCATCTTGGATTACTAAAATTAGGGTGATTGAGATAATTCTGATTAATTATAAATTACAGTACTAAATACAATAAATAGATTTCAATGAAATTTTTATTATATGAGAAACATGCAAATTTGTTCAGTTGATCTTCCCCCCTCCATCTTATGTTTTTGGATTATTAAAATTGGAGTGCTTGAGCTAAAAATGATTCTGATTCGTTATAAATTACAGCACTAGATCCAGTAAATAGTTGTCAATAAAATTAATGTGTTATGTTCAGATATATTTCTGTAAATGTTTTTTTTTTTTTCCGATCAAGAAGATTTCTATCTATTGAGCTCTGAGAAGTTGGCTTACCGGTATGCTATTGTAAAACTTCACTTGGGAAGTCAGCTTAGTTTACGCAGCCCCTGCGTGACTGACTTTTTTTCATACCTGAGCCACCCCTCACTTTTTTTTTGTCCTTTATATGATATTTTTAAGGGGGATACATCAAGAACCTCGTCCAGAAAAAACTACGCTCGTTTTTGTGCGGAATATTTTAGATATGAGTGAATTTTTCTCTCCTAAGGGACTAGGAAAAAAAATAAAAAATAAATCCAGAATGAGTTTCAGTGGATTCAAAAAGGTACGTATTTTCGAAAGAAATCAGAGTAAGCTTTCTCTGTGCCGCCAATATTTTATTCATGAATGGTATGTTCCATGCTAATTTTAGCACCTCTTCAAAGGCCCACTCTTTTTTCTAGAGTACCATCAGTAATTTATACTTGAAAAACACACTCCTTTTTCTCTCTAATTTTTTTTCGTCTAACAACATTCGCGTATTTGTATTTCATCTTTTTAATTTATTGCGTAAAGAATAGGAATTTAATCGTGAGATGTAGGTCGTATTTCTTTCAAGCAACCGTATTCCTCCTCCTATCTGTCTTGCCAAGTAGCTTATCTGGAGTTCTGAATAATGTCTGACATAAAATTCCTTACATCCTATCCCGTAAAAGGTTTATAGCCCTACACGCTCGGCCTACCAGAAAGTCTACCTTTCAATAAAAGCCAGAACAACAGTAAATATGTCATCTCAGCGTTTTTCCGGACTTTCGCATAAAAAGGAAATAAATATCTAAGTTCCACGCATTCCGTCTAATTTGATAATAGGTTTTTGAAGAAGAAAAATTGGTAAGAGGATGGAATTTCATAACACAGATGGTGCCCAGGCAATCCATTAATGCAAAGTGTCAGGAAATTCGAGAAACCTATTTTCTTACGAAAAGTGGGAATTTACTTCAAATCACTCATTATTTATAACTGTGTTTAGATTAATTATTTAAATAATAAGAAATTTTGAATTGTGTAAAAATCACATTTAACTTCCAGACACTTGATTTTAATTAATTGAAAAAAAAAAAAAAAAATGAAAAATGTTCATACACTGTATAAGTCATTTAATTGTAATACTGGCTAATTATAATGCCAGTTTAATATATGTACTTATAAGGGAGAATATACATATATATATATATATATATATATATATATATATGTGTGTGTGTGTGTGTGTGTGTGTGTGTGTGTGTGTGTGTGTGACTTTTGTTTGATCGATACCAAACCCGATATTTAATCGTTTCATGCAAAAACAAAGGTAAAGTTCGTTAATGGTTCATCGGGCGATTGGGAGGGGGGGGGGTTAAGAGCGGGGATTTTCGAAAATATATCTGTTACTATACGTCGGATTGAAAACTTGTATAGAAACAATATTGTTGCAAATTAAGTGTACTATAACTATTATATACAGAAAGTTACTTCGGTCGTTTCCGTAACTGTTCGGCTCTCGTGAAATTGGCCTAGGAACTAGTGTAAGCTCCTACTTTGGAAGATATATGCAAATACGTTCTGTTGACCAGCCCCCCCCCTTCTTTAGTTCATGGACTATTAAAATTTGAGTGGTTGAGATAAAAATTATTCTGATTCATTATAAATTACAGTACTAGATATAATAAATAGTTGTCAATAAAATTAATATGTTATATTCAGATATATTTCAGTAATTGTTTTTCTTTCCTGTGAAGAATATGTCTATCTATCTGTTCAGCTCTGAGTGGTTGGCAGACCTGAAGTTTATAATTAAGACGCTTTCAGTTGGGAGTTTATTAAAATTAACTGAAAGATTACTCATTACCGTTTGTATTTATTGACTGTGGTAAGGGGTACCAGTTTGAAGATTTCTCTATTGCAAAACTTCACGTGGGAAATCTGCTTAGTTTACACAGCCTCTGCGTGACGGACTTTTTATGTTGCAAGTGGAACTTCCTGTTCACGAGGAAAATTTACTACGCATTCCTTGAAGATATAACTACAATAGATAGAATCGTTTGTCATTTAAAGAAAGATTTTACGACCTCAGTAACTCAGGGAAATCTTATATAAATGAAATATTAGTTGTAAAATCGATAACCTTATGAAAAATGGAAATTAAAATACACAAAGGTTAATGACATTAATTAGTGCTTAACATAAATCATTTTTTTTATAAGAAACTATTTTTATTACTATATTTATACTATTGTCTTGTAAATCATTAGAGACATTTGTCGGCTAAGAGATTTTTTAGTTGTAAACATGTCCAGAATGATTGAGCCTTATTAATCCTATATAGTTGTTGGCTGTGCCGCTAGATGGTGCTGCATTACATTCCTCCAACTCTACCTCAACAACCAGTATATACCTATAGCTAACATTTGAAACAAAAAACACACAGTAAAATAAAAAAGTCCGTCACGCAGGGGCTGCGTAAACTAAGCAGATTTCCCATGTGAAGAATAGAGAATCCTGCATATTGGTAACACAACACCACCGTGATTAAATACAAACGGTAATGAGAAATCTCTTAGTTAATTAAAATAAATTCTCAACTGAAACGGCTTCTGAATTGTAAGAATAATTTATATTTTAATAACTCAAATTTTAGTAGTCCAAGAACTAAAGAAGGGGGGGGGGCGTAAAAACAGAACGTATTTGCATAAATCTCACAAAGTAACAAAGGTAATAACGGAGATATTTTGAATTTCCGAAAATCCCCCCCCTCCCTCTAGCCCGATTTCAGCCATTAACGAACTTGATCTGTCTTTTTACGTAAAACGGTTAAATATCGAGTTTCGTAACGATCAAACAGAAATTGCGACCGCTAGAGCGTTAACAGACAAATATATATAATTTTGAACGGACCTCATTTTCGTCATCTCCTGGGTAGGATCGATGGACATTTGAAGAAATTTCTCGAAAATCGCGTCATGAGTACGACCTCAATAGCTGATTTCCCTTCATGGAAATCTGCTAAAATATGGACTTCTTTAAGCCACATTGTAATAGAACAGTATACAGTTCGGATTTAATTTATACAGAGGGAGATTCAAAAAGAGTTTGGACGGATTACAACGAATCTTATAAGACGAAAAAAGAGCAAGAATCACCAAAACGACAAAAAATAAATAAATTAAGGAACTGAATAGACCCCCAAACTAAGTTTTATGGAACTTCCATTTACAAAACTTGTGCGAATATTCACAGCCTGCTTTTCATTTTGGTAGGAAGAGTTTTTTTAAGTCTATGGACGTATTTTCTTCTGAAGCACACTGAAGAGAGCTATTGGAGAAGAAATGTCAAGAAATTGTAAATGGGTTTCTTTCTTCATGGAAAAAGAACTTCGGTAAAAAGGAATATATAAAAGAAAAAGTGAGAGTCAAGATGGGATCTGAAAAACTTATTCAATCACATTATGCTAATCAACGTGTTTATAACAAAAAAAAACTGCAAAACAAATTAAAAGTACTTTTCCTTCTACCAAGAACCGGAGTTCTAATTTCACTGATAAATCAACTGAATATTTCATTAATACGATTATTGCTATAATCCTTGCTAATCAATAGTTGATTTTAATTTTATTAAAATTACAAATTGGATCTTAAAATACCTATAGATACAAAAGTTATTCAAGAGCCTTTTATTATGTAGAATTGGTGTAGTCAAATATATTTTACCTTTACGCTTCTGCATCATTCCTTTTATAATAGTAAACAACTACACCAGTACAAAAATAAGTGGATTTTGACAGCTGCTGGGGAAAAAATGTAACTTGAAGGATGAGAAACGTATTGGAGGGATAAAGAAGATGCATTTATGGGACGAGAGGTGTTGCAGTTTTCATTTTTATTTTCAGCTGGTGGTGAGGGTGATGAATCAGGTTAATACGAAACACTTTTGTGGCTCCTCACAATTTATTTTTACAAACGCTTAGCGCTTCGTGAATTACATTCAATTTGTATTCTTAAAGTTTTATGTTTTAACTCTTGACCTTTAAAATGTACATATATTTATTGTATATTTTTTTATACATCTTATACGATATTTTTAATGGTAAATGATTGTCATTTTCTATACTCTAAGCGCTCTGTCGCATAGAATAAACTACTGTGAAGTAACGAGGTCTTTCTGTTCTTACCTGAGATAATAATTCCTTCACCATCGAGCATCTCAAAAATAGACATTCAAAAAGATTGATTCAATACATTATGTATTGTTCTGATCCGAAAAAGTAAAAATCCGATGAGTAGATGTGAGGGGTCCCCACAAAGCAGAAGACAAAAATATGGAAAAATTTTGATTAATATTCAATACAGAGAATAAATGTACCTAACAACTTTTATAGATTATCACTTGTCTTATGTTATTTGCAATAATATAATATACAATTTTTCGATCAGACGTATAATAACGGAGATATTTCGAATTTTCAAAGTTTCTCCCATCTTACCACCCTTCTCCAGGTCCGATTTCAGCCAAAATTGCGACCACTTCAGCGGTGACTGACGAATATATATATATATATATATATATATATATATATATATATATATATATATATAATTTTAAACAGACCTCATTTTCGTCATCTACTACGTAAGATCTATAGTCATTTCAAGGAGTTTTTCGTAAATCGCGTCATGAGTACAATTTCAATAGGCGATTTCCCTTAAGAGAAATTTCCACCAGATAACCATTCTTGTTTATCGAGTTATCGTATAATTGCTCTTCAATTCATGTTCGGCTGAGTTCAGCCCAGTAGCATCCCTATAGACACGCCCTACGCTCTGACGCTCTGAGGATGGGGATGTAATTCCCGAAAGCGCTAAGCGTTTGTAAAAATAAATTGTGAGGAGCCACAAAAGTGATTCGGATTAACCTGTTACAGTTTTATTGGGCTACGATTTGTCGGATAATCAGGGCATTATAAGGTTTAAATTTAGTGGTTGTGGAACTCATCTCTCAAGAATATGGGAGCTTATTTCACAAAAAGTCATCAGTCCTAGAAGGTAGTGATTCAGTTTGATTTTTCCCGAAGATATATTTTCGACCTTACGTCAATAAACATTTTATGATTTTATGACCTTCAATTTTCATTTCAATGATACTATTAAGGATATTCTACTATTAAATATTTAACGCGCAAAGCTAAACATTGTGTACGTTAATAATCAAAAATTCCGTAACACAGAGGCTGTGTTACTAAGCAGATTTCCCACGTATTTCCATTTATCTCAAAATGTAAAAGTTCTATGAGAACAATATTTAGTATTTAGGCTTCAAATAAAGTGCTTCATAATATAACAGCTTATTGTTAATATTATAAGAGCATGACATGTTTCATCTTCTTGTAAAACCATCGGACCTGGAGTTTTCTGTTTCTCTTTATGTAAGTCAAAACTAAGAAATTGAGAATTGAATTTGTTACTCTGTTCTTTTTTTCTTAATTGGAATTACATCAACATGAATAGAAGAGCAATTATATGATAACTCGATAAACAAAAATGGTCATCCAACATTTTTCAGCTATTGAGGTTGTACTCATGACGTGATTTTCGAAAAATTTCTTTACATGTCCATATTTCACATGCAATTATTTCACAAAGTAAATGTTCAATGAAAACAATATTTGATATTTAATCTTTGAATGAAGTGGTTCAAGAGTGGTTCAGTGCTTCTTAATAAAACTGCTTGTTCTTAATATGACATGAGTATGAGTGGGAGTTTACGGAAAGTGAAAAACTATAAAATCCAAATATCTCGGTTAATATTCATGATATAGAAAATGTGTATAGAACAATACTTATAGATCATTCAATTAGTAATAAGTTTGACTCTACAATTTTCAGATAACGGAATTTTCTAAATTCTCCACTATACATACCCCTCTCTCTCACTGACTATTAACTAACTTGATCTTTCTTTTTACATAAAACGTTTAAATATGCAGTATCGTAACGATCAAACAAAACAAAAAAACAGAATATATTATTATACAGTCAATTACCTCGAGCAAGCAGAAACAAACTTTTACAAACATCTATTTCAGCTTATTAGAAACACTCCTAACTACATCATTAGACTAGAAACAGGCTCGGATTTTGTGTCAACTCATATTATGAAATCAACCCTTCAGTGGTTGTGTAAAATATTATCAATGGACAGAGAAAGATTCCCTAGGATCTGCTATAATAGGCTCCTATTATTAGATCAGAGTCCCACAAATATTATCAGATTTAATTGGGTATCTCAAATTAAAAACCTACTAAACTCTTTAAATTTCATTGACATCTGGCTTACTCAAGACAAAAACTTAATTAAATTACACATTAGCTCAATAGTAGAAGCATACCAAAGTAAATTACTTTCTATAGACTTTGAAAAACTCCAAATTTCAAATTATAGTCCGTTACAAAAGGCAATTTCCACAACTACCGGTTCACCTCAGGAATTTCTAACAATAGGTTTGCCATTCCAAATTGTAAAAACCATTGCACAGCTAAGAACGTCCAGCAACTATTGTATAAAGTTTTCAATGAAAAATGTATTCTATAATATTAATCCAAAAGAAATTTGCACATTGTGTAACTTAAATATGAATGAGGACATTTATCATATAATGCTTCATTGCCCTATTTACTCCCCTTTCAGAGAACAGTATTTACCATTCATCAAACAGCCAGCAGATAATTCACAACTTCATAATATTCTAAATAATGCAACTAGAGAAGTATAGATTAACATTTTTAAATATTTAAGAAATAGTTTCAAACTTCGCGAATCTTGTCTGAGGTAACATTATTAAATTTCTCTTCTTCTCTTAATTGTTTTTTTTGTTTATTTAGTACCGTTCTAACAATTCTAGTTTGTAAAAATATGTTTATATATAAGCTACTAACATAGAAAAACTAACCTCATTATATAAGGCCAACCCCTTGCTATAAGGAAACTCCTTGTAAGCAATAAATAAAATATATATATATATATATATATATATATATATATATATATATATATATATTTTATATCTTGTCTCTCTTGTCTAATTGTATAATGAACCATTTTATTTAAAGCCTAAATACTAAATATTGAATATCTCATTGAACTTTTGCTATGTGGAGAACCCTCACATCTACTCATCGGATTTTTACTTTGTCGGATCGAAACATTGTATTGAATCAATCTTATTTTATCTTACTTTTTGCGATATATGAAAACACGGAAATCTGCTCGAAAATCTGCTGGATCTGTGGGAAATCTGCTTAGTTAACGCAGCTCCCCGTGACGGACTTTTCTAAATGTCAAGCTGAAACAAGGATATTAGCAATTCTAAATATTCTCCACTGTCGAGAGAAATTCTAAATCAAGCCCCCTCCCCCTAGAGAAAACAATATTAATGGTGATTTTACACTATGTAGTCACTAGACTATTCAATGAAGAATCTATATGCTTTATTTATATGAATAAATTAGTTCTGGAGAATTTTTTATTTAGACAAACATTCACTGCAGACTCAAGCCTGTATTTTTAAGATCTTTATAACTTCCTAGGAACATACAGAAAAGTTGTTTCTAACATTGTTTTATGATAAATTTATAATTAGAATTCCAGGACATGAAAACATGGGACGTACAAGTGACGTGGACAAACTCGCCAAACATACTACCCTGAGACAATCTTCTGACTTTAACTTACTAACCCTACCAGACTTACATTTACAAATACTACACTGTGTGCGCTGCGGAAAGGTGGAAACAGTGAAAGTCGTACCTAGCCGAGAGGCCTTAACCGACTTCCACTCTCCATTCCTACCTCCAGCCCACTGGTGGGAAGGTACCTCATGATGAGAACAGAAAGACCTCTCTGCAGAACATGAAACGAGCCATTAACCATTAAACACATACTGACTAACTGCATAAATTTTGAATACTTAAAAAGACCCCACATGACATGTCCGAACTTCTTACGGACAGAAGCCCACATAATTCTAATATAATTTTAGATAATATAAATGTACTAGTAAGTAGGAATAATATATATACTGTTCGTGATAACAGATGGCCAAATATTGCTTTATATTAAATGTCATTCCCTATTATTTGTGCATTATGTTCAGTGGATTCCGATTACTGCCATATACTTGTCTGTTAACACCCAGCAGTCGCATTTTTTTTTTGGTCGATATCAAACTGAATATATAAGAGTTTCATATTAAATTAATATTAATAAAAAGTTCGTAAGATCCAGGGGGGGGGCGTTTGGAAGGGGAAAATCGAAAATTAAAATATCACCGTTGTAGGATCGAAAAATCGTCTACAATCAAACTTGTAAAATTTTCTCCAAATGTTGTACTAAAACTATTTCTGTGTCTTGAATATTAACCAAGATTTTTTCAGTCGTTAGTAAGTGCCCACTTTTACTCAAGGCACATTAAAAATAAGCGAAAATATCGTTACACGTCTTATTCCATGCCTGAATACAAAATATATCAATAAATCATTATTAAATGAGATTCATGCTAAGAGGTAATTTAAGGTGATATTTTATATTTCTTCACTCGAAAATGTTTGTTTGACGTATACCAGACTCAAACATTTTATTCAAAACAAAAGTCCATCTCACATGGAGGATATAGAGAGAGAGGGGAATTAGAAAACTCATAGCATCTCCTTTATTAAGAATCTAATGTTATAAAGCCGTCTTCTTAAACTATTGATCCTGCACAATAGTTGTTGTGTATATCTATTATTGTTTTATGTAGTTATTCGTCAATCATATATTAAGCGATCTATGCCTACTTTCTTGGTGTCATACTTCATTTAACCTCTACTTCTACTAATCTGATTTTTATATAGAATATATGATGAGATGAGAATAGTCGTGCGTCATTCCAGGACGTGGGAAATCTGCTTCGTTTACGCAGATCGTACGCGACGGACTTTTATAAGGAAGGGTCAAACCGGTTAGGGAGCATTTACTCCCTCCATTGCTTCATAGTCTTCACATTGATTGATGGATAAAAACGCATAACATCGAATTTTCTATCACACGAATGAAGCCATCCTAAATTACTTCATTTGAACTACTAGAGGAATGACATCTCTTCAGATAGATTTTTAACTGAAGATGATATCTGGTGTTGAAGTAGTATTGTAAGGAGGTGCGAAGGGCTCCCACCTCTAGATACTGATCAACCTTTCCGACGGCTCCCTGAAAGAGGGCGTTCATTCATAAAGCCATCAAAGGGGAGAAGGCAGAGGGAGGGGAAAGGAAGGGAAGGGCCTCACTGTGTAGTACGTCGATAAAGGGCCTCCTCTAAGATCGGCTAGCCCCACGTGCATCGTCACTCTCTCTCCCTCTCTCTCCCTCTCTCTCCCTCTCTCTCTCTCTCTCTCTCTCTCTCTCTCTCTCTCCCTCTCTCTCTCTCTCTCTCTCTCTCTCTCTCTCTCTCTCTCTCTCTCTCTCTCTCTCTCTCTCTCTATTCTCTCTCTCTCTCTCTCTCCTCTCTCCCTCTCTCTCTCTCTCTCTCTCCCTCTCTCCCTCTCTCCCTCCTCTCCTCTCTCCTCTCTCCTCCTCTCTCTCCTCTCTCTCCTCTCTCCTCTCCCTCTCCTCTCTCCCTCCCTCTCTCCTCTCTTCTCTCTCTCCTCTTCCCCTCCCCCCTCTTCCTCTCCTCCTCCTCCCCTCTCTCCCTCTCTCCTCTCTCCTCTCCTCTCTCTCTCTCTCTCTCCTCTCTCTCTCTCTCTCCTCTCTCTCCTCCCCCCCCCCCAAAAATTTCCCCTCAATTAAGTTCGATTTCAGCCGTTAATGTTCAACTTCATCTTTAGTTTGACCATTATAGTAAGTTTCGGAACAGGCAATTATACAAATGTCTGATATGGGGGGGGGGGTTAGAAGATAGAAATTTTGAAAATTCGAAATATCTCCGTTACTATGTATGGATCGAAAAATTCTAAAAGATTAATATTATTGAAAATGTAATAATCTATAAGTGTTGTTATGTAAATTATTTCTATATATTGAACATTAAACGAGATATTTCCATATTTTTCGGCCATCAATAAACCCCCACTTCCTGCTCTTGTCATATTATATAAAGAACCACATTACTTGAAGTCTAAATACTAAAAATTGTCCTCATTGAACTTTTACCTTTTCAAGATAAATATACAAACGCGACGCACGTGGGTAATCTGCTCAGTTAACGCAGCCCAGCGTTTATTTAGCTCTTTGGGCTTCCCCAAGGGCCACTGCTATATTATTGGAAATATTACATTCGTTTCGAATGTTTGTATACGTATGGCTTTTCATTAATATATGGTAGATATTTAAATCTGTGCTACACTTTCCACATATCGGGTAACATATATTTCACGTGGGTGTCGCTGACTTAACGGTAGAAAGTCATGATACTGTGTTGCCGACCTTTCAGAAAATATATTTCCTTTCTAAAGACGTAATGAAATAAGAATAATAGATCATTTTATATTGAAGAATTGAGTAAGAAGCTAAAACCGCTTTGCTTCTTATTAAAATGAGATAAAAACTATTTTCCAAACGGAAACTTATTTATTAATATACTTCGGATATTTCCACAATCAGTTAATTTATGGTGTTATGCATTGGAACAACCAAAAATCATATTTTAATATATATGGTTTATATACAACAGAAAGTTGAGAGACTCTTATCGTCCACTTTTTAAAGAGTCAAAAATAATGACTTTTCTCTCAATTTGTATGTACCAAATAATATTTTTGGTGAAACAAAACATAAACTTGTTTTAAAAAAATAGTATAAAAGACAATCATAAAACCAGATACAAGAATATGCTTCAACCCCTCAACCCCAAACATAAATATTTCGAGAAAAGCGTATCATTTTCAGGAGTAAAACTGTTACGCTCTGCCTGAGTGTATCAAATCTCTTTTGTTTAAAAATAAATGTACTTCATGCATGACGGATTTTTTTATACACAAGATGAATACTTTCGAAAATGTTCATTAATAAATAAAACTACAAAATATCTGTCATAAATATCGGTCTAAAATAATTTGTGATCAGGTACATTGTCTCTATAATCCCACCTTATTTAGTTTATCATTTCTAAAGCATGTCATCCTTTACGAAATTTGGATGTCAAGAAATAAAATAATTTATGGTTTAGAGTTAAAAAAAAATGTACATATATAGTTCTATTAAGTTTGTTAATGGAACTAATTTTTATATATATATATAAATGAATGTTTATCTGAATGTCCTTTATAGAATCGTAAACGGGTGAACCAAATTTTATGAAACTTGGTATGTATATTACTACTAACCCAACTTAGGTTTTTGGCTAATATTCTCTGAGCCGATTATAGGGGAGGCCTGAAATTAAAAATAGCGATATTTCGTTTCCTATTGGTTTTTCGGCAAATATACACATAACAAAAGTTGTTTGCTTTGTTATTTAGAGTGACTTTTGTAATGCACACATTCATCGTATACCGAGGTATAAATAGTTATACGCTAAAAAATATAGCGGGGGTCAACAATCTTAGAGATCTGAGTAGTTGACTGAAGATTTCTGATTACTGTTTAATATTCACGGTGGTGTTAAGTGTCACCAGTATGTAGATTTATCTATTGTAAAACTTTATGAGAGAAATCTACTTAGTTTACGGTCTCCTGCGTGACGGACTTTTTTGTTTCGGTCGTTAGTTAATCCTCTCTTCTACTCGTATGGTTTTAACTTTATGTATCTCAGTCTCTAGATATCTCAAGTATAGCTTACATTTGAATTCCTAATTACATGTGCTCCGTAGTAAGGGGGAAATACGGAATTGACGATGAGATGAGACATTCAGGCTGTCATGTTCCAGCAGGTGGCAAATCTGCTCAGTTGACGGAGCACCTCCGTGACGGGCTTTTAGCACATTTCCCTTAAGGGAGTTCTGCTATTAAGGTCGTACTCATGACGCATTTTTGAAATTTTTCTTCAAATGTCCATCGATCCTATCTAGGAGATGACGAATATATATATAATTTTTAGTCCTGTATATAAATATACACTCAACCGCAAAAAAAAACCTGACACTTAGATTTAGTCTTATAATTTTGTTAAATACTTAATATATATGTATATTAATCTTTTTAATTAAAATAATTGGTTAATCTTTAGGTTATTTAAACAAAAACTGCCGAAAGTGAATAATTTTTTTTGATTATTTACAAATAAAAAAAAAAAAAAAAGATAAATTACACATTTAAAAAAAAAAATTATTCTTCATTTTTATTACAGTGAATGGTAGACTTCGCTACCCAAAGCGTTTCGGCAATGTAACGTAAGCTCCGGCCTTCCATCTAAGTTTGAAAGACCCATTATTCTGGACCGAAATAAAAATAAAACATTAATTAAAGAAAATGCTTGGTTAATAATTAAAGATGTTTAAATGTGCGAAAAACTACTTACAGTTTAGAATAGATCAACTTCACGACAAATAAATCTAATCTGAGTTTTATCTAATTGTTTACTAACCCAGAAGGGATTAGTTCAATGGACTTAGACTCTAAATTCTCTATAATAACTAGAAAACTCACATAAAGAAAATTGCTGAAAATTAGCTTTTAATTTTTTTTTTGCGTTTGAGTTTATATATATATATATATATATATATATATATATATATATATATATATATATATATATATATTTGTCTGTTGCCGCTCTAGCAGTCGCAATTATTGTTTAATCGTTACAAAATTCGATATTTAGTCGTTTCATGTAAAAAGAAATATTAGGTTCGTTAACGGCTGAAATCGGACCAGGGGGGGGGGGGAGGATTTTCGAAAATTCGAAATATCTCCGTTACCATACGTCAGATCGAAATATTGTATAGAATCAATCGTATTGGAAATTAAATTTACTATAATTAATGCTATATACATTTATTCTCTATCTTGAATATTAACCGAAATATTTGCATATTTCAGTTTTCAGCCTGCTGAACTGTACTTGTACTCATGTTATATAAACAATACTCGGTTATGTAATAAACCACATCATTCCAAGCTCTTATGGTTTTGGACTACTAAAATTTGATGTATTGAGATAACAATTATTCTGAGTCATTTTCAATTACAGTACTAGATTTAGTAAATAGTTCTCAATAAAATCAATATGTTATATTCTGTATATTTCAGTAATTGTTTTTCTTTCCGGTGTGAGGCGGGCAGACCTGTTTGTTTACATTTCAAACGCTTCCCGTCAGCAGGTTTGTGAAGTTCACCGAAAAATTTCTTATTTCCATTTCTATTTATTCACTTAATATTCACGGTGGTGTTGTATTACCGGTATGTAGATTTTCTATTACTAAGCTTCACTAGGGAAATCTGCTTAGTTTACGCAGCCCCTGTGTGACGGACTTTTTCATTTGGAAGAGGGAGAAGAGTGGAAGTGGAGGATGGCCAGGGCTCATACACTATGTAGTACTGGGGATCATTTCGAAAGAATAGAATGGCTGTGAAAAACTCATTGTATTGCTGAATAAAGAGTAACACGGAACATACAGGGAGGTGGCAACAAGGTACTTCCCAGCGTTCTCTCCAAATTGCCTATAAAAAAGCAAATGCTATGGTATAATAGAGGAGAAATAAAAACATGGAAACACATAAGTAGGCGATAAAATATAACAGCATTCCCGAATGAGCCTGGCTTTATTCTGAGCCCTTAGCGAGTATCTGAATTTAAATTTGAAGTACCTCTGATGAAAGGGTAAAATGAGCTTTAACAAATTTCCGGGAGAAAATTAGTACGTGTGTGGAGAATGTTTAAAGAAGGTTAATTAGAATGTTGGCATCGGATGCAATTTAACCAAAGCAAGCTAATGCGTTATTCTCTAGCGTTATAGTCTTCCTCCGCCGCTAAATTCACTTCCCTATAGCCTCTCACAGCTAACAGCTTCCAGCTTCAATAATCCTTTCTTGATGAAACTATTTAATTTGTGGGATTAAATTTTACTATGTGGTTCACAAAAGCATGGGTGATTTTTCCCCTGCAGTGGGGTTTCATCTGATTAAAATTAATTTCATGTTTAATTATCGTTATATTGTCCTACTAACTGTATTACACATAGCTTTCATGTCCAAATAAGAATGGGACCCTTCGGTTACAAAGCTTCAATATGGATATATTTTAATTCCAGTTTGTTATAATCGTATTTGTAGGATTATTGGTTTGTTTGAAAAATATTGTGGTTCTCTTGGAAAAGGATTATTAAAAATTTGACCGCTAACATCTCTAGCGTTAATATACAAATTATATATACTGCATAGTCAGAGGATGGATGGTCCTCAGTTTATATTATGTTTATTCCAAACCGAGTAGGGTCAATTGTTTTTAACATAAATTTTATTATTTAGTTTACTAAATCCATTTCTTCTTCCGCTGCCCTATGTATAGCCACATCAGAAATGCATACATCTTCAAACATATTAATCCTACTGATTCACCAAATACACAGCTCAAGCAATTGTTCACAATAGAAGACAAATCTAAGGCCTTTGATACCTATAAATTTGTTATAAATGCCCTTAAAGTACGAGCTTTCATAATGTTTGATTGCTTTATCTCTTCCAACACAAGTTGTAAATATTTCATTTATTATTATAATTATTTATATATTTTATTTATCTATTTATTTTTCATAATTAATATTGTGCCTTCGGAACTGATTGATGATTTAGAAGAACTGTCTCTTTATTTTGTCTATTATTATACACATATGTTTATTATATTTACATATTATTATAATTTCATTTTATTATATTATTATTTTTATTTATTTATTTATTTTTCATTAATATAAGCAGATTAATGAAATTTTGTGTTCTCGTTTATTTTTATTTTCTTTCTTTCTATTTCTTTATTCTTTATTTTAATTTTTATTTCTATTAAATTAAGATTAATTATGTATCAAATTTGAAGATCACCCAATGTTGAGTAAACTATTTTTACTATAATGTAATTCTTTGTTTATTGATATACTAATTATAGCCAAATTATTTATTTTATCAATCACCAATATTATATGTATTACTTTAGAGAAGTATTGTACCTAGCTATGTGTTTTAATTTTTCTTCTTCTTTTTTTTTTTTTTTTTCTTTTTTTTCTCTTTTTTTATTTTTTTTTTTTTTGTAAATATTCGGACCCCCTGTAAAAAGTTCATACTTAAATACAGAATTTTTATCTATCTTATCTATCTATCATTTATTTTCCGCCGAATAACAAAAGGAATGAGGGAGGTGTGATTTTAGATTAATAGAATTATAAATACAAAAGGGGGGGTCGAATACCTGGTAAAGTGTAAATATGCATTACATTTTGTCTGCAGTATCATGAATAATACAAAAATTCCGTCACGCAGGGGCAGCGTAAACTAAGCAGATTTCCCGCGTAAAATTTAACAATAGATAAATCTACATACTGGTAACACAATAGCAGCGTCAACATCAATTGAACAAATACAAACGATAATAAGAAACCTCCAGACAGGAAGCACCTGAAATGTAAACAAACAGTTCTGCCAACTTCTTACCGGATGGAAACACTATTACTGTAATATATCTGAATATAACGTTTTAATTTGAATGACAACGATTTGCTATATCTACTGTTGAATGCTATACTAAATTTACTATATCTAGTAGTGAATCAGAATAATTCTTGTCTCAATCAATCAAATTTAAGTAGTCAAAAAAACGTAAGAAGGGGGGGGGGGCTAACCAGAACATATTTGCATGTATATCGCATAATAAATGTCTCTTGAAAACAATATTTGAATTTTTCGATATCCTATCCGACCCATACCCCACCCCCACCCCCCCAACATCATATACCCATCTCTATCCATATACCACACACTACACACCTATACATACCGACATACAGTAACGGAGTTATTTCGATTTTTCAAAATTCTCCTCCTAACCCCCCCCCCCTCCCCCTAGTCCGATTTTAGCCGTTAATGAGCGGTCTGTCGTTTTACATAAAACGACTAAATATCGAGTTTGGTAACGATTAAATAATAATTGCGACCGCTAGAGCGGTAACAGACAATATATATATAATTATATATATATATATATATATATATATATATATATATAATGTTAAACGGACCTCATTTTCGTCATCTCCTAGGTAGGATCGATGGTCATTTGAAGAAAACTTTCGAAAATCGCGTCATGAGTACGACCTCAATAGCTGATTTCCCTTAAGGAAAATCTGCTAAAATAAGCGAATGTATCTTCACAAGTCTTATTCCAAGAATAAATACTAAATATTGTTTTCAATAGATCTTTATTAAATGAGATACACGAAAAGAGGTCAATTAAGGTTATATTTCTTGACACAAAAATGTTTGATTTATTCTGCTAAAAATGAATAATACTCTTCGACATTATTGAAGTGGCAATTCAAATGTGGGAGGCCTAACATATTTGCTACTTTTAAATATTTATTCTACACCGTTAACACATCTTGAACGCCTGATCTCACTGCTCAATTGGATAATCGACGTTGGTAGTAGGGTCGAGCATACTTAACGGTAATAAGAGGCGAACCCTTTGGGACAATTAGGAGTTAGGGAGCCACAGTTCATGTATGGAGTAGTATGCACCTCAAATTATTAATTTTGTAGAGGAATTGTTTATTATGTATTTCTTTAAAAGTTGTATCAAAACCCAAATAAATAGTTAAAAGGGTAATAAGAGGCGAACTCTGTAAAAACAAAGATATGATATTACAAAAGGAGAGTTATAGATACTACCGGGCGATGATAAGTAGTTATTCGCCCTAACACTTATGAAACAAACAAATATTTTATGTTCTTTTATTCATTATTACCAGACTTCCCTTGAGGGAAATCAGCTATTGAAGTCGTACTCATGGCGTGACGACACTCATGGAAAATGAGGTCCGTTCAAAACTGTATATATATTTGCCTGCTTGCTCTAGCGGTCGCAATTTTAGTTAGATCGTTACCATTTTGTATGATATTTAAACGTTTAATGTAAAAATGTCTATTCGGCTCTCGTATGGAGATTTAATGGAAATATCTCAGTTTACTATACGATCTATGGTACAAATGTATAGAATCAATCTTATAGCAAATGAAATGTACTATAAATATTGTTATGTACTTTTATTCCATATCCTAAATATTAACCGAGATATTTGCATTTTTCACTTTTCAGCCTTCAGCCCTCTTCTACTCATGTTACCTAAAACACAATATCTCATGTTTACTAAACGATCTACTCGAACCACCATGTATAGAATAAACCTTACATCAAATTAAATGTACTATACCACATATTGTTTTCAAGGAGACCTTGTTATTATACGTGATACATGCAAAATCGTGTTCTGGTGACCCCCCTTCTTAAGTTTTTGAGCTTCTTAAATTTGTTTGATTGAGATAAAAACTATTCTGATTCATTATACATCACAGTACTAGATATAGTAAATAGTTTTCATTCAAATTAATACGTTATACTCAGATATATTTCAGTAATTGTTTTTCTTTCCGGTAAGAAGTTGGCAGAACTGTTTATGTTTCAGATGCTTTCCGTCGGGAGGTTTTTTATTATCGTTAGTATTTACTCACTTAATATTCACGGTGGTGTTGTGCTACTGGTATGTAGATTTATCTATTCTTAAACTTCACGCGGGAAATCTGCTTAGTTTACGCAGCCCCTGCTTGACGGACATTTTTTATTTTGGGGGGAGGGGCTAGTAATGATTGGAACTCACTAATAAAAGTGACAAATAATAATAATTAAATATGAGGTATTGAATCAATAATGAATTTAAATGAAGGTATGAATGATTGAATAATGCAAATACAGTTTCTGTGCGGTGAAAGAATTCCAAGGTAGTTCGTCCTAAGTGTTTTGAGTTTGTTGTGAACGGCGATGACAATAAACTTATTGCCGTATATGTGGGAGAGACCTCCATTCTATGAGGTGTTTTATGAGGGCGGGAGGGTGGAGAGTAATTGAGGATAGGAATTCTGAGAAGGGCCGGGGAATGGAGGAGTAATTGGTAGATAGAGGAGGAATATGTGTAGGGGTGGAAGGAGGGAGGAGTTCTAGGAGTTGCCAAGAATCCAGAAACCTCCCCAATTCCTACATCATCCCCATTCCCTCTTCGCAACTCCCAACTACAGTGGGAGAAATAAGAATTTACACACCCCGTTTTTTCATTAAATAATAAATAAATAAATTTGTCCAATAATAAGTACAACTGAAACTTGTTAAATACCAGTAAACATTCAATTGAAAGCCTTGATCATAATGAAAAATATATTTTAAAATAACATAAACACCAGGAAAAAAGTATTTGCACAGTTTCTTTGTTTGTAAATCAAGGACAAATTGCGACCGCTAGAGCGTTAACAGACATATATGTATATGGCAAGAGAAATGGTATACGACTATGAAAGGACAACATTTAAAGATATTTATTCCAGACACTAAAAAGTACTTAGGACAAAAATTAATATCAACAGACTTTTACTTGACACAGTTAGAAACTGGACACGGAACAACAAATTCTTATTTTAATCGTTATGGCCTAACAGATCAACCAAACTGTTACTGCGACTTTACTACTGAAAAGACATACAGACACTTGCTCTATGACTGCAGACTACTAACGGACCAAAGAGAAGACTTTAAACCCCAATTAAAATGCCGACAAGAAAATTGGCCTGTTGAGGAAAAACTATTATTTTATACACATAATAAACAACTAAAACAGGTTGCTGAAGAAATGTATGACTTCTTGAATTATTTAAAACTGAAATACAGTTAAATTAATTAATTATTCAGCATTGAATTCAAAATCTGTTTTTGTTTTCTTTTTCTTTGTTGTAAATAATTTTATTGTACAAATATTTTATGTTATTCATAGTTAAAAAAAAAATGTTATGTATCAAGCACACGTTATGTACTAATTATTGTACGGGACGTGTGGCTAATAAACTCCCTCCATGTAGTTCAGGAAGGAAATAAATTGTATATATATATATATATATATATATATATATATATATATGTATAATTTTGAACGGACCTCATTTTCGTCATCTCCTAGGTAGGATCGATGGGCATTTGAAGAAAATTTTCGAAAATCGCGTCATGAGTACGACCTCAATAGCTGATTTCCCTTAAGGGAAATCTGCTAAAAATTCAAACTATAAATCATCTCCGTTATTATGCATGAGACAAAAAAACCTACTCCTAAATAGTCTTGTTGACAGAGTCCCTACAAATAATATTCTATTCATATGCCTCTAATTTGACTATTAACCGAAATACCTACTTTTAGTACATTTACCTTAAAGGGAGTCAGTTATTGGGGCTATTTTCGAAAAAAATCTTCAAATGTCCATCATTACTACCTAGTAGATGACTGAAATGAAGGTCCATTCAAAATAATATATATATATATATATATATATATATATATATATATATATATATCTGTTACCGCTCTAGCGGTCGCAATTTTGGTTTAATCGTTGCCAAACTCGATATTTAATCGTATTATATGTACAGAAGTTCGTTAATGGCTGAAATCGGACCTTTGGGAGGGAGAATTACGAAAATTCGAGATATTTGCATTCTTTAGTTTTCAGCCTACAGCAACCCTTACCCCTCCTACTCATGTCCCATAAACAATACTCTGCTACATAATAAACCACTTTATTCGAAGCTTAAATACCAAATATTGTTTCCAAGAGACATTACGAGATACATGTAAATACGTTCTGTTGATCTTCTCCCCTCCCCCCTCTTTAGTTCTTAGATTACGAAAATTTGAGTGATTGAGAAAAAAACCATTCTGATTTATTATAAATTACATTGCAAGACATAGTAAATAGTTTTCAATAAAGTTAATGTGTTTAGAAATATTTCAGTTATTGTTTTTCTTTCTGGTGAAGAATATTTCTATCTATCTGTACAGCTCTGAGAGATTGGCTGACCTTGACGACTTATCTTCTAAATATTGCACTATTGGAAGTGGTAAAAATAAATAGGAAATTATTTCAGTTCGAGGATTTGCTGCATCATTATTTTTTGCAATATTTGATCAATTATTCTCAAGCCTATTAAAACGATAACTCAAAACATTTCTTAAAACATTCATCGCTACCCAGGAGTTATATGAAACGAAAATGAGGTCCGTTCAAAATTATATATATCTTTTAACGCTCTAGCGGTCGCAATTTTTGTTTTCTCGTTACCAAACTCGATATTTTAATGTTTTATGTAAAAATCAGGTCAAGTCAAAAATGTGAAATATCTCCGAGATAAATGATCCCACTAAAATTTGAGTGATCGTGGAAAACATTATTCTGATATTATCGTTTTCTCATAATCACTTAATATTCACGATCGTGTTAAGTTTTACCAGCATGTAGATATGTCTATTGTAAACCTTACGTAGGAAATCTGCTCAGTTTAGGAAGCTCCTGCGTGACGGACTCTTATTGTTATTAGAGTTTTATTTACGTGGCGATTGGCCTCAAATGACAAATATATATATATTAAACAGCGGTTTGTTAGAATAGCATGGCTTTATGGGTGTCAAAACAGTGGATAAATAGAAGGGCCCGGGTTGTTAATCAAGTTAGCATCAATCAAACAGTGAGTATTTGAGCGGAGATCATAGGCCAGGACATGTTTGCTTATTACGCGCTCCCTGACACACTCAATCCGGCTAGTTCCTCAACTCATGCACTTCACTGCATTCATATTGGATTTCCTTACTAATCGTCCCCAGTCGAACGAGACAATATGCCTCCCAAAGCATTTTAGCAGATTTCCCTTAAGGGAAATCAGCTGTTGAGGTCGTACTCATGAAGCGAATTTCGAAAATTTTCTTCAAATGTCCATCGATCCTACCCAGGAGATGACGAAAATGAAGTCCGTTCAAAATGATATATATATATATATATATATATATGCCTGATAACGCTCTAGCGGTCGTAATTTTTGTTTGATCGATACCAAACTCGATATTTAATGGTTTTATGTAAAAAAAAAAGAGGAGGGGGGGGGGTTTCGAAAATTCGAAACATCTCCATTACCATACATCGAATCGACAAATCGTATAGAACCAACCTTATTCAGGATATGATCATTTGTTCTTTTTGAATAGAAGCTTTGAGTGGATTAATTATTTTTAATTTTACTTAGTTTTCATAGACGAATTTATTTATTTTTAAACTATACTTTATCATTTTGTAGTTATTTATTGTTGTAGTATCTTCTTTTACTAAAATTCTAAATGTTGAAATTTTGCATTTCATTTAGTTGAACATTACTTTGTTTGTATTTTCTTTTGTTCTATGTTATTTATTTATTTATCCTTCTGCCTAAGGTCACCAGACCCCTGTAATAGTTATATAACTAAATACAGAATATTATTATTATTATTATTATTATATAGAACCAGTCTTATTGCAAACATCTCGGTTAATATTCAAGATAGAGAATAAATGTATATAACAATATTTATTAAAATTTAATTGAAGTAAATTTAATTTGCAGTAAGAATGGATACAATTTTTCGATCCGACGTATAGTAACGGAGATATGTCGAATTTTCGAAAATCCTCCCTCTCACTGGTCCGATTGCAGACATTAAGGAACTTGATCTTTCTTTTTATATAAAACGACTAAATATCGAATTTCGTAACAATCAACCTCTCACTGGTCCGATTTACATTTTAAGTAATGTCCCCCCACCCCCCCCCCCCCCCACCCCCCCCCCCCCCCACCCCCCCCCCCCCCCACCCCCCCCCCCCCCCACCCCCCCCCCCCCCCACCCCCCCCCCCCCCCACCCCCCCCCCCCCCCACCCCCCCCCCCCCCCACCCCCCCCCCCCCCCACCCCCCCCCCCCCCCACCCCCCCCCCCCCCCACCCCCCCCCCCCCCCACCCCCCCCCCCCCCCACCCCCCCCCCCCCCCACCCCCCCCCCCCCCCACCCCCCCCCCCCCCCACCCCCCCCCCCCCCCACCCCCCCCCCCCCCCACCCCCCCCCCCCCCCACCCCCCCCCCCCCCCACCCCCCCCCCCCCCCACCCCCCCCCCCCCCCACCCCCCCCCCCCCCCACCCCCCCCCCCCCCCACCCCCCCCCCCCCCCACCCCCCCCCCCCCCCACCCCCCCCCCCCCCCACCCCCCCCCCCCCCCACCCCCCCCCCCCCCCACCCCCCCCCCCCCCCACCCCCCCCCCCCATTAGTCTATGAAATTTCTTCAAGTTCCTTTTTATTTTATATAATTCAAGGGATGACGATGTTCATTTTGTTTCCATATTTTTAGAAGATTTCCTTAAACGGAAATCAGCTATTGAGGTTATGTCGCGTTTTTCGATGTTCATCGATCCTACCTAGAAGATGACGAAAATGAGGTCCGATCAAAATTATATGTATATATAATTAAAGAATATTTATTTATTTAATCATGCAAATTACATTAATAATGTACTATTCAAACTTCTGATTTAGATTTGAACTTCTTTTCAGCCACATAAGTGAACTTGTCAGTGGGCGAAAAATGGCCCCAAAAAAAATAAAGCCAATTGGCTCTGTTAAGCCCACTGTCAAATCACGTAATTCAAATTGATTAGGGTGTTGGAAGAAAAGCTCAATTTGGAGGCTAATTAGGTAAGTAAGCATAATAAATTCGAGAGTAGATGTCAAACTCCAGCGAGGCATTTCAAGAATAGCTGACTGATTAAGATCCCTCCTAACTAGGTAAGCTTCCTTCCCCCTCAGGAATCAGCGGCTCAGCTACCTCCAGATTTATGTCTCTTTGCAGATTAAATCATGCCCAAATCATAACAAATGAGTAGACCGAAATTGTAAGACTTCATTTCTTAAGTTACACTGCGGTAGTGAGCGTGTCTAAATGGAAGACATTGGTTCTTGTAGATTTCCCCTGAGGGAAATCAGCTATTGAGGTCGTACTCATGACGTGATTTTCGAATTTTTTCTTCAAATGTCCGTCGATCCTACCTAGTAGAAGACGGAAATAAGGTCCGTCCAAATCTATATATATAGCGGTCGCAATTGTTGTCTTATCGTTACCAAACTTGATATATAATCGTTTTAAAAAAAAATAAAGATCAAGTTCGTTAACGGCTGAAATCGAACAAGAGGGGGGGGGAGAATTTCGAAAAGTCTTAGTATCTTCGTTATTATGTGTTGGATCGAACAATTTTATGGAACCAATATTATTGCAAATGCAATGTTCTATAAATGTTGTTATGGTCATTTTTTTCACTATCTTGATTATTAACCAAAATATAAACCTCCATTCCTACTCATCTCATATTAACAATATGCCTCTATGTTATGAAGCACTTTATTTGAAGCCTAAATACCGAATGTTGTTTTCATTGGACTTTTACGTTTTGAGATAAATGAAAATTCGCACGTGGGAAACTGCTTAGTTAACGCAGCTCCTGAGTGGCGGATTTTTAGCAGATTTCCCTTAAGGGAAATCAGCTATTGAGGTTGTACTCATGACGGGATTTTCGAAATATTTCTTCAAATGTCCATCGATCCTACCTAGTAGATGACGAAAATGAGGTCCGTTCAAAACTGTATATATATATATATATATATATATATATATATATATATATTATATAATATATATATATATATATATTTGTCTGTTACCGCTCTAGCGGTCGCAATTTTTCTTTGATCGTTACCAAACTCGAAATTTAGTCGTTTTATGTAAAAATAAAGATCAAGTTCGTTAACGGCTGAAATCAGACCATTGGGAGGGGGGGTTTAGAGGGGAGGATTTTCGAAAATTCGAAATATCTTCGTTACTATACGTCGGATCGAAAAATATTACAGAATCAATCTTATTGCAAATTAAATTTACTATAAATATTGTTCTATACATTTATTCTCTATCTTGAATATTAACTGAGATATTTGCATTTGTATTCTGCATGTGCTCGGCAACAGTGGCTACGTTCGGACTTGAGCCGCCGTGAGCTCTGGCGGCCGTTTTCGTAACTATTCGTCCCTCGTGAATAGGTTTAGAGGTTTCTTACTACTACAGCTGTTATTAGGCAGATTTCTCTATTGTAAAACTTCACGTGGGAAATCTGCTTAGTTTACGCAGCCCCTGCGTGACGGACTTTTTTCTTTTCTTTTTTTTCCGCAGATGTCCTATGAGGGAAATCAGCTATTCAGGTTGTCAAAACCTCTTACCCAGAAGATGACGAAGACATAACTATTTTATATCAAACTAAAGGTCAAGTTCGTTAACGGCTGTAATCGGACCGGTAGGAGGGAGAGGGGTGGGAGAATCTCAAAAATTTAAATTATCACCGTTATTATGAGTCGTATTGTATAGAACCACTCTTATTGCAAATGTTATTGTCTATAAATATTGTTATACACACATTTCCTCTATTTCGAATATTAAACAAGCTATTTGCATTTTAGCAGATTTCCCTTAAGGGATTATTTCGGCCGTTTCCATAACTATTCGGCTCTCGTGTAACCTAACTTTTCTCCGTTCTTGCCGTGATTTCTCTATTGTAAAACTTCACGTGGGAAATCTGCTTAGTTTACGCAGCCCCTGCGTGACGGACTTTTTTCTTTTCTTTTTTTTTCCGCAGATGTCCTATGAGGGAAATCAGCTATTCAGGTTGTCAAAACCTCTTACCCAGAAGATGACGAAGACATAACTATTTTATATCAAACTAAAGGTCAAGTTCGTTAACGGCTGTAATCGGACCGGTAGGAGGGAGAGGGGTGGGAGAATCTCAAAAATTTAAATTATCACCGTTATTATGAGTCGTATTGTATAGAACCACTCTTATTGCAAATGTTATTGTCTATAAATATTGTTATACACACATTTCCTCTATTTCGAATATTAAACAAGCTATTTGCATTTTAGCAGATTTCCCTTAAGGGATTATTTCGGCCGTTTCCATAACTATTCGGCTCTCGTGTAACCTAACCTTTCTCCGTTCTTGCCGTCTAACCTTTTTCTTTGTGAGATATATGGAAATACGTTCTGTCGATGCCCCCCCCCCCTTATTCAAGATGGTGTTGTGCTACCGGTATGTTGATTTCTCTATTGTATAACTTCACGTGGGAAATCTGCTTAGTTTACGCAGCCCCTGCGTGACGGACTTTTTAATTTTCAGCCTTCTGCTAACACCCACCATTTTTAATCAACACGAAGCTAATATATCATGAAACGTCTTATTTTAAACTTAAATACGAAACACTGTTTTCAAGTGTATTTATTAAGTGAGATACAGATGATGACTCCATCGATTCAGATTCTATGGTCTTGACCAAATAATGTTTAATTTATCCATACATAATTCAAAATATCTCCGTTTGTATGTGTCGGATTCAAAAATGTATTGAACAGATATCATTGAACTACTGATGCTCTACTCTGCTGTTGTTCTAGGCATTTTTTCCGTAGATTGAATATAAAGCGATTTTGTTTCATGTTTTCAGCCTTTAGTACCTGAAATTTTGTTTCCCAGCTTATATTTTAATTCTTGTTAACACAGGTTACTAACTAAGGGAAAATTAGAGAATAGATTGTGAGATGAGATCTGCTTAGGCTACGCAGCCCTGAGTCAGGGACTTTACTTATACCATACTACTAGAAGATCAAAAAAAAACTGTGTTGTTTAAGCCATGTGATTAATGGTATATCCTTGCTGCGTTAAATCTAATTGATATTGAAAGAAGTGTGATGCAACTCTGAGCGTTATCAGTTGCATCTGAAGGCAGGGCCAATAATGCAGGCTATCAGTATGCTCGCTACAAAGCTTCATTCAATTACATCCAGCCTCAGCCTTCATCGCTTTAACTCCCCTTTAACCGTCCAGTCACTCTCAACAACAATCCGTTTCAATTTTAATGTGTATAGCAACGCTAAATGACCGATTTAGGATGGAAAAAGTCAATCTTTAAGTTTCTCTCCATTGAGTTGTTTAGTGCAAGAGAAGGCGCGAACAAAGGTAGGTTGGCATTCAAAGGCCATTTATAAACATGGAGACACAGATTAACCACTTGACAGTACTGCCAGAGTGCCTGCTCACATATTTTGTTATACTGACAAGCAAAACCTTATTCTGACAAATCTTTTTGCCTGGATGTGGTTTTCCTGAACAAATTTCACACATGCAGTCATACAATTGCAATATTTCGTTTTCTAAGTGGTTTTCGGCAAATATGCATATAACAAAAGTTGTTCATTTTTAGCAGATTGAGCTATTGAGGTTGTACTCATGACGGAATTTTCGAAATTTTTCTTCAAATGTGCATCGATCCTACCTAGTAGATGACGAAAATGAGGTCCGTTCAAAACTGTATATATATATATATATATATATATATATATATATATATATATATATATATTTATTTATCTGTTACCGCTCTAGCGGTCGCAATTTTTGTCTGATCGTTGCCAAACTCGATATTTAGTCGTTTTATGTAAAAAGAAAGATCAACTTCGTTAATGGCTGAAATCGGACCAGTGGGAGGGGGAGTTTAGAGGGGAGGATTGTCAAAAATTCCAAATATCTCCGTTACTATACGTCGGATCGAAAAATTGTACAGAATCAATCTTATGCAAATTAAATTTACTATAAATATTGTTATATACATTTATTCTCTATCTTGAATATTAACCGAGATATTTGCATTTTTATTAAATTTGGGCGGCTTCAGGGTGACATTCCCGCCAAAAGCTAGTTCGGCCGTTTCCTTAACTCCTCGACTCTCGTGAAATTTCTCTATTGTAAAACTTCAAGTGGGAAATCTGCTTAGTTTTCAGCCCCTGCGTGACGGACCTTTTTTATTTTGGGGGGAGGGGATAGTAATGATTGGAAGCAAGTAATTTCTATCGAAATTTTGTTATAGTCAACAATTCCTTCCCTTGTATGAATTTATTAAACTTGGTAAGATATCACACATTCATGGGACTTCTCAAATCCATATTAATTTTTTATATCCACTCACAGGTTGATCGATGAGAAAAGTATATTGCCATTCTCCTTCCCTCTCCCAAACATCAAATAATCCGAAACGCCAATTTCCTCTTAAATGAATTTAATACTTTATTTCATTAAAACAGGAAAATTATTTGAACACTTTTTGTATTGTAAAGAAAATCCGAATTGTTATCATAATTTAATGTAAACAGAAGTGAGATCTTAAATGAGTGGGAGGTTGGTTGGCAATAGTGTCTGCAGGAAGAGGAAGTGGGAGACTTCCTTTCTGTCTTCACACTGCTAATCTTACATTACAGTGAGTTGTACGAGCTACTAGCTATTCCTGATGATTAAGATTACTATAATATTCTTAGTGTTTTAGAAATACTCTTGGATTTTAGTACTGGGAGGATTTGAAGTGAGAAAAAATTATTTTAGTGTAACAGGAGAAATTATTCAACAAGAAGTATTATGGGGCAAATGCACAAATGGGTTTTAATCACTTCTGCCCCACCCCACCCGACCGCACGGGTTTCTGTTTACATGTGATTTTGCTTATTCTTTTAGTAATGTAGTGTAAATCTCAGAAATATGAATTTGTTTAAGTCTTATAAATGTATTATTTAAAATGATGAACGCTGGAGTTATTTCTGGAATTTATTCGATTTACTCTGCTCCCTTAATATATGTTAAACTTTAATATACATACTAAGGACCACTATGAATATACAGTTTACTTTTCAGACATACAAAAGAGTATTTCTAATAGAGGTTATTACGTACATAAAACAGCTGTCACCTTTGTTCATAGGACAGCTTTGAGGAAAGGAACTTTTATTCATACACGGTTCGGAATACGAAATACTTATTTATGTTTGTGAATTATAAGGTCCACTATGTTATAAAAAAAAAGCTACGAGCACAGGAAACGCGTAATATAAAAAACATAGTCTATAATGAAGCCTTACATTACATACTTTTGTTATTAACATATCCCCAGCTCAGGTACTCGGGAATAAAACCTAAACTCGGAGAAGGGGGAAATGTAAAAATATTGTGCATAGTAAAGCCTTGCCAAAGAAAATACCATTACCATTCAGCCTCAAATGATTTCTCGGGCAAAGCCTAGTATATATTTAAAGACAGACAGATAATTTTGATTGGACCTCATTTTCGTCGCATCTCCTAAGTAGGATCAATGAACATTTGAAAATAATTTTTCGAAACTCGCGCCATGACCTCAATAGATGGTTTCCCTTAAGGGAAATCTGCAAAAAGCTATACCTGCTGAACCACATCCTGTTAGTGTTATTCGAGTTATTATTAGTGTTGTAATAATACAACCTTCCCTGGGGACATAATATATAATTTAATTAATAGATAGTTTCAGTTTATCTCCATTGTACGCTCTATACCTAACATAACTGCAGGTGTTGTGCCTTATATAACAACTGCATTTGCAAAACCTGAAATCTGTCACAAACACGAAGAGGTGAATGGTACTTTAAAAAGTAGATAGCCTGAGTTAGAAGGACAGAAAAAAAAAAAAAACCAGTCACTCAGTGTATGTAGAAACTAAGCAGATTTCCTACGTGTTAGTGTGATGGACTATTGACCTTTTATCACCGTATAATTTCTATTTTTAAGTAAAAATCCGATGAGAAGAAGTTAGAAAAGGCTATGTTGACGCTTCTGAAAGAAGAAAGTACGAATATCTGGCTTAATATCTGAAATAAGAAAAAATGTATAGAACAATAACTGTAGAGCATTAATAGTTTAAGATAATTGGTTCTATAAACTTGTTAGATCCATCTCATAATAACGGAGATTTTGGAGATATTTCGAATATTTAACCCCCCCCCCCCTGCTATACCAGGTCCGATTTCTGCCATTAATTACTATTAACTTTTAATGGAACGGTTAAATGTACAGAATCATATATAGATCAAATAAGCAAGACGAGTCGAGAACACAAAATCTAAATTGATGGCGTCATCGCACTACGAATTTCTATGTATTAAACACAGTAAAACCTCAATAAAAATAGCATTTCGTATTTAGGCTAAGACTAAAGTTTTTCATTATATAACAGCTTATTCTTAATATGACGCGAGTAGGATTGGGGGTTTACTGAAGGTTGAAACTTAATAAAGTCCGCCAAGCAGGGGCTGCGTTAACTAAGCAGATTTCCCGAGTGCGTCACGTATTTGCATATATCTCAAAAAGTAAAAGTTTAATGTGAACAACATTTGGTATTTAGGCTTCAAATAAAGTGATTCATAATATAACAGCTTATTGATAATATGAAATGAGTAGGAGTGGGGAGTATTTATTAGTATTCGTACTAATAAATACAAAAATATGGGTTCAATCAAGTTATGCAAATTTAATGTCCTATAAATGTTGTTATATACGTTTTTTTCAGTACCTTGGATAATAATCAAGATATTGAAAAACATATATAGCACATTACATTATCAATAAGATTCTATACACTTTTTCGATCGCACGCATAACAACGGAGGTATTGTTCATGGTCCGATTTTAGGCGTAACGAACCTGATCTTCCTTTTTACAAAAACGTTTAAATATCGAGTTCATTAACGATCAGAAAAAAATTGGCACCACTAGTGCTTACAAACATATATATTGTATATACTTTTGAACGGACCTCATTTTCTTCATAATAAGAAATTTTTCAAGAATCGTGTCATGAGTACGACCTCTTAGCTGATTTCCCTTAAAGGATACTAATATAGAAAAAATATTAGATGGAGAAGATTTGAAGCTACATTTTTTTACTTTTTGACCCGAGACAAATGTAAAATGGTATTTTGCAATATTCAAGTTCGTTCAATATCCCCACCAACTGCAAACAGAGAAAACAAATGCAAGAATACTCTCCAAAATTAAAAAAATAAGATTAAGAAGATAAGATAATTGAAACTATGTATTAGAACCAAGATCGAAAATCCGTACTGTCTGTATATTCACACATACATACATACATATCATTTTGAATGGACCTCATTTTTAGCAGATTTCCCTTTAGGGAAATCAGTCATTGAGGTCGTCCTCATGACGAGATTTTTAAAATTTATCTTCAAACGTCCATCGATCCCACCTAGGAGATGACGAAAATGAGGTCCGTTCAAAACTGTATATATGTTTGTCTGTTACCGCTCTGGCGGTCGCAATTATTGTTTAATCGTAACAAAACTTGACATTTAGTCGTTTTATGTAAAAAGAAAGATCAAGTTCGTTAACCTATTACAATCGTTAATCTTACTGCAAATTAAATTTACTATAATTATTGTTATGTACATTTATTCTCTATCTTGAATATTATCCGAGATATTTTCGTTTTTCAGTTTTCAGCCTTCAGCAAACCCCCTTTTCTACTCATGTTACGTAAATAATACTCTATTATATAATAAACCACATTATTCGAAGCTTAAATGCCAAATATTGTATTCATGTCCTGGAAAACCCTCCCTCCCCCCCCCCCCCGTCTTAAGGCCTTCGACTACTAAACTTTGATACATTGAGGTAACAATTATTGAGGCTCGTTATTAACAAGAGTACTAGATATAGTAAATATTTTTCAATAGTAGTAATGTTATATACAGATATATTTTAGTAATTGATTTTATTTCCGGTGTGAGGCTGGTAGACCTGTTTGTTTACATTTCAAACGCTTCCCGTCGGCAGGTTATTGAAAATGACTGAAACATTTCATATTTCCGTTTGTATTCACGTTGGTGTCGTGTTACCAGTATGTAGATTTATTTACTACTAAACTTCGCGAAGGAAATCTGCCCCTGCAGGAAGGAAACTTCTGCAGCCCCTGCATGACGGACTTTTTTGTTTTCTCCTGAGCAGGATCGGTAAGAAATAGGTACAACACATCCGGCCTGTGAAGGAAAGCATTTTAATTCTGAAAATATTTATGTTTTTGATTGGAGGATTGAAGAGTATTCTTTATATTTTTTGGGTACATATATATATTGTTGCGAAAATTAAATACTTGAATGAATTGGACAGAGATGTTCACGTGTTTGGGGAGTGTGGAGGAGATCAAAGGGTGCCGCTAAGTGGTCGCGCACATCCTAGTCCCAACCAATCCTTCCTGGAAGAGTCTCGGCGTTATCCTTTGATGGTTTGCCGCTTTTCTATATAAGCATGTACAGCTCTGCCTACAGTCAGTTTTATTCTCAGCTGTCTTGATGATCACATCAGTGCGACTCAGTGCAGAGCGGTAAAGTGTTTTTATGTGAAGAACAGTGTTGTGCCGTGACTGTAAGTAACAGTTTAGTGCCGTGTTTAAGACTGTGCAGTGCCGCAAAGTAAAGGACAGTGCAGTGCCGCAAAGTAAAGGACAGTGCAGTGCCGCAAAGTAAAGGACAGTGCAGTGCCGTCTTTTTGTGTACTTCAGTGGCCGTAAGTGAATTATTGGACTGTGTAATAACAAGAACAGTGACGCTATCAGTGCATACTGTGAGTAGTAATTAAGAATAATTAACCAAGTGTATTGTGCATTGTTAATAAATTGTGCAGTGATAAAAACTGTGAAACTTGTGTGTGTTTAATTTTGCAATCCAAAAGAACTCTAATTAACAATGTTTAGTACTGGTTTTGTAATAAAACGTAACAATATGTAAGGAAATGTCATCATTTTTGAGTGGCCGACAAGAGTCTCTGCTGAATATAAACCTCATTGCTCTCTTTTACACATCAAAACTTAAAATATATTATTTTGAGGTACCTTAATGAATAAGTTGACCGACTATGGAAATAACCATAGTGATAGAGTATACTTGGAAGATATTTCTTAACACATTTTAATAAACAAAGCGATTTTAGTTTCTAACATAATTCTTCAGTATGACCATTTTGTCAATGATGTTATTGACTATACCTGTGGCCCATTGTACCAAGGTCAATAATGCTAGGACCTCTTCCTTTTACTGAAGAGCTAAGCGGGGAGTATAAAATAAGTGGAGCTGGGGAAGTAACATTTGGGCGAGGGTGAATGGGGGTGAGGGTGGTGAGGGGGTTGGTAGGGGGTTGGGAGGGTGAATGGTCTGTGAACAAACAGAATGAGGTGGTATAGCTGACTGCTGTGGCTCCTAGCTCAGCAAGAACGACTCCCACAGCCTCTGCACATTGCACTCAAATCGATTAAGTCTATAGCCTCGATAGAACTAGATTAATCTACGCTTATGCCCTAGCCACCCACTCACTCACTCACTCCCATGCTCCTTCAAACCATAATACACAACTCCTTTTTAGCAGATTCCCTTTCTGGGGAAAATCAAATGTTGAGGTGATAATCATGGCGCGAGCTTCAAATAATTCTTCTGACTTCCCTCAGTGCTAACGGGTGGCGAGTTCGATTCCCGTCTGGGCGATAGGAATTTATTTAATGACGGACTCATTAAATCAAATCCTTAAGGGTGGTACCCTGTAGATAACCCATCCAAATTAGCTATAGTTGCAAAATGTGTACGTTAATATAATAATAAAATAATAATAAACAATAGTTTTTAATTTTAATTATTTTATACAATCACAATTAACATTTTCGGATGTTACCTACATTTTACCAGATGTCTTTTCAGAAATGAGTTGTGCACTTGTAGGTATTTCTAAGTTCATTGATCCTACCCAGCAGTTGACAAAACTAGATCCATTCAAAATTTGATATACAAATACAAAAAAAAAATTATAGCATCAAAGAATGTAACATTCAAATTTTTTTCATCTTGTTATCCCAGACAATTTATGTTCTAAGCACATTGCTTTAACTCTAGAATTTATTGAGTGACACACTTTTTAGCAGATTGCCCCTAAGGGAAATCAGCTATTGAGGTCGTGCTCATGACGCGGTTTCGAAAGATTTCCTCAAATGTCAATCAATCCTCGTCAGGAGATGACGAAAATGAGGTCCGTTCAGAACTGTATATATATACACACACACACACACACACACACACACACACACACACACACACACACACACACACACACACACACACACACACACACACACACACACACACGCACGCACGCACGCACACACATATTTGCCTGTCCCCACTCTAGCGGTCACAATTTTGCTTTAATCGTTACCAAACTCGATCTAATCGTATTTAGGCTTGAAATAAAGTCCTTCATAATATAACAGCTTGTTAATATGACATGGGCAGGAGTGAAGGTTTACTGAAGGCCCAAGACTAAAAAATACAAATATCTCGGTTAATAATCAAGAGTGTGAAAAAAACATACATAAAAACATTTCCTAGGTAGGATCAATAGGTGATTTCACTTAAGAGAATGTTTTTAGGGGCCAATGTTTTTATTTTTAGCCCGAGAAGAATGTAAAATTTTAGTTGACAATATTCAAGTTCAATCACTAGCCCCCACCACCTGTAAACAGAGAACAAAGTGCAAGAATACTCTTCAAAATCAAAAATAAAATTAAGAAGTTAAGATAATTGAATCGATATATTAGAACCAAGATCGAAAATCCTTATTGTCTGTGTTAGTAATGACAAATTCTTGGACGATAAGCCGATAAAAAGATAAGCCGGGTCTGTCTATTTCTTATCATGGCTGTATTCTAATTGTCTCTTTATTACTCATGTCTCATTAACTTACGTATGATAACAAAATCTCTCCGCCGACTGTTTCGGTAATAAAGATTTGAAAATTTTAAATGTCACCGCTTCTATGAGTCAGACAGAAAAATGTAATAGAACCAATCTTGTTAAACTATTGATGCCATTGTTTGAAAATTCTTATATACAATTCCTCTTTGGTTGAATATTAAGCGAGTTATTCGTACATTCTTGTTTTCTGCCTTCAATATATCCCTCCTTGTACTCATTGAATTTTGGCACTGGTGAGCAGTCTCTGACTTTACATACGTTCCTCTCAGTTTTGTGATATACTTGCAATGGCGGCTATAATTCACTGTACATGTGACCGCTTACTAGACGATGATCTCAAAAGAAATATCTAGTACGTGGCAGTTTGATATATTTGATGAAATATTTTATAACATTTTCTTATAGCTGGGTACACGATAAAGTCTGATATGTTTATTTGAGTAATTGATTTTGTTATATATCTTGTTCACATATGTTATCAACGTTTTGAAAAGGAATAAACTAACCGCAATGTAAAACCAAAAAACTACCATAGATAGTAAGTAATTATATGAAGTAGCCAATTCTAAAATTAAATGCTTCCATTGACATGTCTATAAAACCAAAGTTTGGAGTACATATTTATTTTCTATTTTCTAAAATAAATAAAAACCTCGTAACTGTTCCCAAATTGAAATTAAAACTGAAGTTTGGTTTTCTATATCATTTATTTATTTTTCTTTATTGACAATGTCATTAATGAGTTTAGAAATTATGCGTACTTTAGAATCATGAAGCATTTGTAAACTAAATGATTCTAAAATACACATGATTTCCCACCAAATGATGACGTCTATCAAAACTATTTGCACATATCTCACATGGTAAAAGTTCTAGTAAAGCAATATTTCATTTATATTAATATTTAATCTTTGAATAATGTGGTTCATGATGTAACAGCTTATTGTTCATATGACATGAGTAGGAGTTTACTAAAGGCTGTAATAAAGATGTTAAAATGTAAACTTAACAGAACGACCGTATGACAAACATTTGAATATACTATCTTTCATTTTAGTACAAAGTTATTTCAAATAATATTGCATATGGTTTTATGTTGTATTTGTGAGGCGATTTTCGAAAAATGACCTCAAATGTCCATCAATTCTACCCTGGAAATGATGAAAATGAGGTCCGTTCAAAATTATATATATATGTCTGTTACCGCTCTAGCGGTCGCAATTTTTGTCTTATCGTTACCAAACTTGATACATAATCGTTTTATGTAAAAAGAAAGATCAGCTTCGTTAATGGCAGAAGTCGGGCCAGTGGGGGGGAGGGGTGTCGAAAATTCAAAATATCTCCATTATTATACGTCGGATCGGAAAATGGTATAGAACAAATCTTATAGCAAATTACAAGATCTATAAATGTTATTCTATACATTTTCAGTATCATTAATATTAACTGAGATAATTGGATTTTATAGTTTTCCGCTTTGAGTAAACCCCCACTCCTTCTCATGTTGTATTAATAATAAGCTGTTATATCATTAATCTCTTCATTTCAAGGTTAAATACCAAATATTGATTTCATTGACTTTTGATTTTTGAGATACATGCAAGTGCGTTATGTGATGACGTCATCAATTAAGATTTATCGTTCTTTACTTAAGAATAATTTGTGGTATTAACGAACCTGATATTTAGTTTTATGATGGATAGGAAAAAGTTTCATGAGCGTAACATAAATCGTTATCGGTATATGCAAATTTATACTTTGTGCATTGAATTAAACTGCAAAAATAAAAGTCCGTCACACAGGGGCTGCGTGAACCAAGCAGTATCCCCTCTTTAACAACATATAAAACTACATACTGGTAACACGGCAGCACCGTCAATATTAAGTGAATAAATGCAAAAGATAATAAGAAACCTCCCGGTGGGAAGCGTCTGAAATGTAAACAAACAGGTCTGCCAACTTCTCACTGGAAAGAAAAACAATTACTGTAATATATCAGAATATAACATATTAATTTTCCTGAAAACTATTAACTACATCTAGTACTGTAATTTATAGGGAATCAGAATAATTTTTATCTCAATCAATCAAATTTTAGTAGCCCTTATGACGGGGAGGGGGCACCAGAACATATTTGCATGTATCTTGTATAATACATATAATGTCTTTTGAAAAAAATATTTGGTATTTAATCTTCGAATAATGTGGTTTATTATATAACAGAGTATTGTTTATGTAACATGAGTAGAAGTGGGGGTTTGCTGAAGGCTGAAAACCAAAGAATTCAAAATAAAATAAAAGGAATCAATAAGAATCTCATATATTCATGAAATTTGGCATGAATTCGCACTTTAATGTGTATCATCGTTCTTGATAAGAACTTGAGAAAAATTTGTCATAGTCCTTATAAAGAGTGAAATGTATGAGAGGTTAGAAACTTTAGGCCAATGTTATTTTCAGTTATTTATATTCCTGATAACTCTTTTTTACTTGACAGCAACTGGGATTTAATCGTCTTGTATAAAACTGAAGATAAAATTGACCATAATCGACCATAAAGAGGGGGGTTAGAGACGAGGTAAAAAATAAATTCCTATATATCTGGAGTTATGTGATATTTCAAAAATCTGTATATAACCAATCTTGTTCTCCAATAACAACAATACTTTTTTTCTAACTCAAAAATTAACTGGCTTTTATTTTGGAGTGAATATCTGTCAGTGTAGATTTGATTATATTTGTTATTTCATTTTATTAATTTATATGTTTATTTAATTAATTAATTTATATTTTGAATTACATGACTATTGAGATATCCATGGACGGATATCTGGGATCACGTCAGTTTCGGGCAATAGGTACTAAACAATTCCCTGAACTAATTGAGCTAGATGAGTTGAGTGGTAAATAGGTTAGTCACATATTAGGACCATGGTTTTGGCAGATTTCTCTTAAGGAAATCAGCTATTGAGGTCGTACTCATGACGCGATTTTCGAAAGATGTTTTCAAATGTTCATCGATCCTACCTAGGAAATGACGAAAATGAAGTCCGTTCAAAATCATATATATATATATATATATATATATATATATATATATATATATATATATATATATATATATATATAAATTGTAAACTCGGTCTGTACATTGATTTTTTTCGCGAAATTTCACGATAACTGAAACGAAAAGTTATTCGTGAAAAGGTAACAAACAAACACCAAAGAAACAAAATGCAGTTATGGTGTCTATGACATGTGAAACGAAAAGTTATCGTGAAATTTCGCGAAAAAAATCAATGTACAGACAGAGTTTACTTTTCGTTTCACATGTCATAGACACCATAACTGCATTTTGTTTCTTTGGTGTCTGTTTGTTTGTTTATTTGTTTGTTTGTTTGTTTGTTACCTTTTCACGCATAAACGGCTGAACCGAATTTTATGAAACTTGGTATGTATACTACTACTAACCCAACTTAGACTTTAGGCTATATTAATATCCTCTGAGACGAACAGGAGTGGGGGTTATAAGGAAAGCCTGAAATTAAAAATAGCGATATTTCATTTCCTATTGTTTTTTCGGCAAATATGAACATAACAAAAGTGGTTTATTTTGTTATTTAGAGTAACTTTTGTTATATACATTTTTTTGCGTATACCGAATTATAAACGAGATATACGCTAAAACCAATAGCGGAAGTGAACAATTTTATTTGGGACAAAAGATCCAACCGAAATAAATAAAACTCGGTATGTGCGTTCATTTTTGTTTTTTAACAAAGTATAAACGAAATATACACTATAAACTAAAGCGGGAGTCAACTATTTTATTGGGCGCTAACGATTGAACCGAACTTAACAAAACTCGGTATGCCAATTAGCATTATTTCTTCCATGATTATAAGCTATAATAAAATTTTTTTGTTAGAACGGGAGTGAGGGTTATAAGGGAGGCCTGAAATAAAGATTCACGATATTTCATTGTCTATTTGTTTTTCGACAAACGAGCACAGAACAGAAGTTGTTTACTTTGTTATTTAGAGTAACATTTGTTTTATACGTTTCTCCAGGAACAATGTGTGGATCAAGTAATTTGCGTAGAAATATTGATATGCTCAACAATTCATTCCAATTTGAACTATCAGGTTCCTCACCTGGAAAAATTAATTCAAATCTACATTAATATTTTCTCCTTAATAACTGAAATCTATGCATAATGCACAGGGGACAGGAAATATAACAATATGGAGGACAGTGAAGTCTTACATAAAAAATTAATTTTAGTATTAACAAATGCCAACAACGGGTATAAACCCTAAACACTGGGATGGGTAAATGTCAAAACAGTGCAAAGTAAAGCCTTGCCAAAAAAATACCATCACCATTCAGCCTCAAATCAATTCCCGGGCGAAGCCGGGTATCTGAGCTAGTATATATTATTTATTTCGTGGATGAAGTAACCCTTCAGAGAGAGAGAGAGTTTATTTCCTAAATGTCCCATACAATATAGTCCATTACATGTATTTGTAGATTAATATCACATTTTAAACAATATATACACTTTTTAAAAGATTTAAATATAAATATTTTCCCTTATTTATTTACCACCTGTTTTAGTACTATGTTGTGTTCGTGCTTCTTGTTTCTTTTGTGTTATTTTGTTTATATGTTTCTTGTTATTTTGTTGTGTTCATGTTTCTTGTTTCTTTTGTGTTACTTTGTTTTGTTATTTTGTTTACTTGTTTTTTTGTTTTTGTCTTGTTTTCCCCCATGTTTAAGAAGAGCCAAGTCGCCAAAGTTGCGGAGCTCTACATAATAAATAAATATAAATAATTAATATTAAATCCAATATATAAAGTAAAACATTATTGAACAAAATATTAAATGATGAAAAGTAAAATGGAATTTTTTTAAAAATAGTGTATTATCAATTTACCCATAATAGCCATTCCAATAACTTATTTTCTGGTATAATACTTCTGCAAATTTCCTCAGTGCTTTAGTGCAACTTATAGAATAAAATTCTATCCTCAAAAGGCCATCGGTTTGTTATTTCTATTACTGTTTCTTTTAAAAGTACCTTTCGATTGAAAGCAGTGTAGTCATGTAAGAGATGGGTGTATGTCTGTTCCGTAGCAAAACCACTTGGGCATAATGGTTTATTAGTCAGTTTAAATATGGTAAGGTACACTTTATTTGAGCCATGTGAAGTTAATAACTGTGTTGTGTAAAAGTCAGTAGGTGTATCTTTAATGTTCAAGTATTCTGCAATATCGGGAATGAAAGTCTTTAAATGTTGTCCTTTATTTGTCACTGTCCAATGCTGTTGCCATTTCTTTATGCTGACAGTGTGTAGTAAATGATTAATGCGTGTCTCCGATAATACCATAACTGCATTTTGTATCTCTGGGGTCTGTTTGTTTATTACCTTTTCACGCATAAACGGCTGAACCGAATTAATTTTATGAAACTTGGTATGTACATTACTACTAAACCAACTTAGACTTTAGGCTATATTAATATTCTCTGAGACGAACAGGAGTGGGGGTTATAAGGGAGGCCTGAAATTAAAAATAGCGATATTTCGTTTCCTATTGCTTTTTCGGCAAATATGCACATAACAAAAGTTGTTTACTTTGTTATTTAGAGTAGCTTTTGTTATATAACCTTTTATCGTATACCGAAATATAAATGAGTTAAACTCTAAAATCTCTAGCGGGCGTCAACAATTTCATTTGGCACAAAAGACTCAACCGAACTAAACAAATCTTGGTATGTATATTAGCACTAACGCTCTCATGGTAATAAGCTGTCCCAACATTTCTTGGGACGAGCAGGAGTGGGGGTTGTATGGGAGGCCTGACACATTTTGTACCTACAAAAAAATACATGCATAAGAGACGGTAAATATTAAAATACTGAGGAGAGTCAAAACTTACATAACAAATAATTTAATTATTAACAATCGACATCAACGACGGACATAAACCCTAAGCACTGGGACGGGTAAATGTCAAAATATCGTGCAAAGTAAAGCCTTGCCAAATATTTACCATAATCATTCAGCCTCAAATAAATTCCCGGGCGAAGCCGGGTAACTTAGCTTATAATATATATATATATATATATATATATATATATATATATACACATAGAGAGAGAGAGAGAGAGAGAGACATAAATATGTAGCAGATTCCTTATGCTCCTACGGTGGCAGTAAATTAGAAACTAAACTATGACGATTAAAGAAGCTCATTAAAATCTGCCACAAAAATTGCTGGGCTGGATACAAAGAAGCCTAAACCAGTTAGTTGCGCCTACTAACTTAATAACAACACGAAACTTTTGGAAGGCCAAAAAGTAAAAATAAAAATCTTCTATAAGATTTAGAATTGTTGGACATTTTATGTCGGTGGTCTTAAACTTTTCAGCTGCAATGTATGTCAGTGGAATGTAGAAGCCTAATTAACGCGGGCGAAAGTCGCCATACTAAAGAAATTTCGGAAGTAGTAGTTAGCGAACTCTTTCAACCCTTTTGAAAAATGGAACTCTTACTTAAAACTTTGAAACTTCCACTACCCCCCACTCCTGCTGAACAGATTGAACTATTCAGGGCAAGTTTTACTTAGTCCAGTTTCACCTCCACGAACAGGAGGTATAATGTTAAAGGAATGGAATAGGTAGGGGGTAGTAATGGCTTTAAATTGAGTACTTAACTGTACTAATTAAGCATTTCATTTTCATGCTGTTTCCCAATTGCCTTAAATCGAACAAAGTTATTCTCCGGCTCATATTAATTCGGGTGAACTACAGCATTTCAGCCATTGTTGATTTATTCTTCTGTAAAATACTGTTAGCAGATTTCCCCTAAGGGAAAACGGCTATTGAGGTCGTACTTTTGACGCGATTTTCGAAACATTTCCTTAAATGTCCTTCGATCCTATCCAGGAGATGACGAAAATGAGGTCCGCTTAAAATTGTATAATATGTCCGTTACCGCTCTGGCAGTCTCAATTGTTGTTTTATCGTTACCAAACTCGAATATAAGTGTTTTAAATAAAAATAAAGATTCAAAATTTCTCCGATATTATACGTCGGATCAAACTAATCTTATTGTAAATTGAATTTTAAATAAATGTTCTTGTATTAATTTCTCAAAGATTAATATTAACCTAGATATTTGGGTATCTTAGTTTTCAGCCTTCAATAAATCGCCACTGCTAGTGATGTCCTAATAACAACTAACAATTTCTAGTTGTACATACTACTGTCGACCATACTAACACAGTCGGTTCCTGGCTGACTGGCTATGATCCAGCCGACTTGGGACTTCTGGCGGGAAGAGTAGTTATTTTTGTTTCAAATTACAGCTAAGCATAAGTAGAGCGTATGTACTCATTAAACATTACATGACAAAGACTTATACATTTATCATTTGCTCTTTTAGTGATGTTACATTCACCATATAATATTTCTTTAAATATCATAAATTACTTAAACCAAACAATGTTAAAGGGGATTAAAATTGGTCGGGAGGAGTAGCCATTTTTGTCTTCTAATTATTAACATTGATCCGCTATCATGTACACATTACAGAGCATAAGTAAGTACAACTATGAATACAAAGTTACTTCTTCACTTATACTTTAGAGTATGTTTAATGATAGTAATTAAATTCATAAAATAGATAAAATCCTTATGCTTGGAGCCACTTTGGAGAAAATATATTTGTATTCTTTCATAGTGTATAATAAACAATGCTGATCATAATTAAGAATTTGATGGCCTGTGGCACTTGAGTGATTGTTATCCGTGACTATAATGACATTATTTTGAACAGTGGAGAGAGATTGAACAGGAACTCATTTTTTCTTTTTTTTTTTTTTCTTCTTTGAGCTAAAGACTTGAGTCGGGAAAGTGTAAAACATTGTGCATAGTAAAGCCAAAAGAAATACAACCATTCAGGCTAGTATATATATATATATATACACTAGCTCAGATACCCGGCTTCGCCCGGGAATTCATTTGAGGCTGGATGGTGATGGTATTTTTTTGGCAAGGCTTTACTTTGCACAATATTTTGACATTTACCCTTACCAGTGTTTAGGGTTAATACCCGTCGTTTTTGAGGATTAGTTAATACTAAAATTAATTTTTTATGTAAGACTTCACTGTCCTCCATATTGTCATATTTCCCGTTTCCTGTGCATTATACATAGATTTAAATTATTAAGGACAAAATATTATAATAATATATTATAATTTGAATTAATTTTTCCAGGTGAGGTACCTGGTAGTTCATATTGAAAAGAATTGTTGAGCATATCAATATTTCTACGCAAATTACTTGCTTCATAGATTGTTCCCAAAAAAATGAGCAAATTTCTCTAAATAACAAAATAAACATCTTTTGTTATGTGCATATTTGCCGAAACCCCAATAGGAAACGAAATATCACTATATTTAATTTCAGGCCTATCTAATAATCCCCACTCCTCCTCGTCCCTAGAAATGTTAGTATGGCTTATTATAAGGAAGGCTTTAGTGCTAGTTCACATACCGAGTTTGGTTTAGTTCGGTTGAGTTTTTTGTGTCAAATAAAATTGTTGACTTCCGCAGTAGTTTTTAACGTATAACTCATTTATACTTAGGTATACGACAAAGGTGTATATAACAAAAGTTACTCCCAATAACAAAATAAACAACTTTTGTTATGTGCATAATTGCCGAAAATGCATTAGGAAACGAAATATCACTATATTTAATTTCAGCCCTCCTTATAACCCCCACTCCTGTTCGTCTCAGAGAATATTAACATAGCCTAAAGTCTAAGTTGGGTTAGTAGTAATATACATACCAAGTTTCATAAAATTCGGTGGTTCAGCCGTTTATGCGTGAAAAGGTAACAAACAAACAGACACCAAAGAAACAAAATGCAGTTATGGTGTCTATGACATGTGAAACGAAAAGTTATCGTGAAATTTCGCGAAAAAAATAAATGTACAGACAGAGGTTACAATTTTATATATATATATATATAGATATATATATAAAATTGTAACCTCTCTCGGTTGTAGGGAAGGGTTTTTATAAGGACACAGAATAAAAAAATCACAGAAATGTTAGATGGTATTTATTCGTTATATATATATATATATATATATATATATATATATATATATAATTTTTCTTCTTATTTTGAACCCAATATTTTTACATATCCTTCTTATTTTCTTGGCAAGAGTCACCAATAAAAAACATTTTTTTGCGCAAACTTTTTTGATACTGCCCTACATGTTTCCTGGTCTATATACCACCTCTTCAGGGGCTCTCTGTTTTCAAAAAATAATAACTTGAGTTTTTTTACATTAATGATAAAAATGTTTTTTATTGGTGACCCTTGCCAAAGAAATATGTAGAATATATATAATTTTGAGCGGACCACATTTGCGTCATCCCAAAGGTAGGATCGATGGACATTTGAGGAACTTTTTTTTTTTTTGAGGAAAATCGCGTCATGAGTACATCCTCAATAGCTATTTTCCCTTGAGGGAAATATACTAAAAATGTACAAGGTGAATTGAAAAGGCACATATTTTGCATACTTAACAATTGAGACCAATAATCAAGCAAAAACTAAAATTTCTAGGGTAGTCTTATTCGAATCATTAGCTCTTTACAAGGGTAAATCGTTCGTCAGCCATGAACAGTTTTTAACGTTCGTTGGTTATGTTATCGGTTGCTGCCCTTGGCTTAGCTGAGAAAGCTCCGAACGTCAAGAACAACCCCACTCAAGGCAACAAAAAAAGTGCAGCTGATAAAGTGCTGACACTGTTTTCCAAAGAGAGGTCGAATTAAAAATTCCAAGTTTTCGAAGCGTGATAGCCTGTTATCAGAACGTATATTTCCCGTCAGACCTTTAGCCACCGTCCATCATTTTTTTAAAACAAATTTCCCTTTTGAGGTCGTACTCATGACGCGATTTCTAAAACATTCCCTCAAATGTTTGTTGATCCAACATAGTAGATGAGCAAAATGAGGTCCGTTCTAAATCATATACATATATAAGCAGATTTCTCTTTAGGGTAATCAGCTATTGAGTTTGAGCTCATGGCTGGGAAAATTCACCGATATAAACTTGCGTTAGAATTTGATTTTCTACAAGAATCCGCCATAAAAAGTAGGCCATTCCATAAGAAATTTCAAAGTTATGGTCGCTGGAGAAGTACTGAAGAAGGTAAAGAGGTTGAATATGGACTGGAAAGATTCTTCAGGAGTTCCAATTATGGCACACCAAGTCTCAGCTTTGCATTAAAATAATTGGAGATTTTAAGGGGGGTGGCACCGGAAGTTGGGACACCCTGTGTGTATACACTCGTATTTGTCTGTTTACGCTCTAGCGGCCGCAATTTTGGTTTAATCGTTACCAAAATGCATATTTAAAAATTTTAAATACAAATAAAGATTTTTGTTATGGGTAGTAAAGTTCGTTAATGACTGAAATCAGACAAGAAGCGGGAGGAGTTTAAACGAGAAGAATTTTGAAAACTCGAAATATCTATTATTATTCGTCGGATTGAAAAATTTATATAACCAATCTTATTGAAAATTTTATGTTCTCTAAATGTTTTTCTATGCATATTTTGTGTACCATAAATATTAACCGAGATATTTGGATTTTCAAGGGATAATAGCTATTGAGGTCGTACTCATGACACGATTTTTGATTTGTCTTCAAATGTCCATCGATCTTACCCAGAAGATGACGAAAATGAGGTCCGTTCAAAACTGTGTGTGTATATATATATATATATATATATATATATATATATATATATATATATATATATATACTAGCTCAGATACCCGGCTTCGCGCGGGAAGTCATTTGAGGCTGTCTGGTGATGGTATTTTTTAGCAGGCTTTACATTGCACAATATTTTGACATTTACCCGTCCCAGTGTTTAGGATTGATACCCGTCTTTGCCGTGGATTTGCTAATAATAGAATTATTTGTTCGATAAGGCTTCACAGTCTTCGATATTTTTATATTTCCCGTCTCTTATACATGTAAATATGGTGAATTTTTATTTCAGGCCTCCCTTATAACCCCCACTCTCGTAAAAATTTTAATATAACTTATAATCATGGAAGAATTAATGCTAATTGACATACCGAGTTTTGTTAAGTTCGGTTCAGCCGTTAGTGCCCGCTAAAGATTTAACGTATAACTCATTTATACTTAGGTATACGACAAAAGTGTATATAACAAAAGTTACTCCAAATAACAAAATAAACAACTTTTGTTATGTTTATATTTGCGGAAAAACCAATAGGATACGAAATATCGCTATTTTTAATTTCAGGCTTCCCTTATAACCCCCACTCCTGCCCATCCATAGAAATGTTGGTATAGCTTATTATAATGAAGGCCTCACTGCTAATACACATACCGAGTTTTATTTAGTTCGGTTGAGTCTTTTTTGGCAAATAATATTGTTGACTCCCTCTATAATTTTTAGCGTATAACGCATTTAAACTTCGGTATACGACAAAAGTGTATATAACAAAAGTTACTCTAAATAACAAAATAAACCACTTTTGTCATGTGCATATTTCCCGAAAAACCAATATAAAACGAAATATCTCTATTTTTAATTTCAGGCTTCCCTTATAACCCCCACTCCTGTTCGTCTCAGAGAAAATTAATATAGCCTAAAGTCTAAGTTGGGTTAGTAGTAATATACATACCAAGTTTCATAAAATTCGGTTCAGCCGTTTATGCGTGAAAAGGTAACAAACAAACAAACAAATAAACAAACAAACAGACACCAAAGAAACAAAATGCAGTTATGGTGTCTATGACTTGTGAAACGAAAAGTTATCGTGAAATTTCGCGAAAAAAATCAATGTACAGACAGAGGTTACAATTTTATATATATATAGATAGATTTGCCTCTTACCACTCTGGCGGTAGCAATTATTCTTTAATCGTTACCAAACTCGATATTTAGTCGTTTTATGTAAAAAAAAAAAAAAGAAAGAAAAAACAAAAGATCCAGTTCGTTAACGGCTAAAATCGCAACAGAGGGACAGAGGGGGGGGGGGTTAGAGGATTAGCATTTTGAGCATTCTACATATCATCGTTACTGTATGTCGAATCGAAAAAGTTTTTAGAAACAATCATATTGCAAATTAAATGTTCTATAAATAGTGTATATACATTTTTTCTCTATCTTCAATATTAACCAAGATATTGCTTTTTCAGTTTTCAGCCTTCAGCAAACCCCCACTCCTACTCATGTTACATAAACAATATTCTGTTATGTAATAACCACATTATTCGATGCTTAAATACCATATATTGCCTTTATTATACGAGATAAATGCAAATATGTTATCGTGCCCCCCACCCTTCTTAAGTTCTTGGCCTACTAAAATTTCCATACTAAAAATTATTCTGATCCATTATAAATTACAGCACTAGATATAGTAAATAAATTTCAATAAAATTAATATGTTCAATTCTGATATATTTCCGTAATTGTTTTTTCTTTCCTGTGAGAAGTTGGCTCACCTGTTTGATTCCGTTTCAGGTGCTTCCTGTCTGGAGGTTTCTTATTATCGTTTGTATTTATTCACTTGATGTTGACGGTGCTATTGTGTTACCAGTATGTAGATTTCTTTTTGTTAAAAATCATGAGGGAAATCTGCTTAGTTTACGCAGCCCCTGCGTGACGGACGTTTTTATCAATTTTTACATCACATATTTTAACTTTCGGTTTTCAGTAACACCGATTGTTTTAGAGATCACAAGTATCTCATATCAGTACGTGGTATATCGGCTTAATTATCCCCTGCTTGGCGGATTTATTTCTATTAATAAAATGTGCTGTTACTCTAGGTAGGAGATAATTACAATAATCTGAACTATTAGAAGTGGGTATTGCAGTAGGAAATTGCATAACTATTAACGACTTATCTTCAAAATATTGAACTATTGGAAGTGATAAAAATAAGTAAGAAATTATTTCAGTTCGAGGATTTGCTGCATCATTATTTTTTGCAATATTTGATCAATTTTTCTCAAGCCTATTAAAACGATAAGTGATATTCTTTATTTTTAGCAGATTTCCCTAAAGGGAAAGCAGCTATTGAGGTCGTGCTCATCATCTTGGTTTTCAAAAAAATTCTTTAAACGTCCATCGATCCAATCCAGGAGTTAGATGAAACGAAAATGAGGTCCGTTCAAAATTATATATATATTTGTCTGTTACACGACGATATTTTAACGTTTAATGTAAAAATCAAGTCAAGTCAAAAATTCGAAATATCTCCGACATAAATGTAAATATGTTCTGTTTATCCCACTAAAATTTGAGTGATCATGAAAAACACATTATTCTGATTCATTATAAATACCAATACTAGATGTAGTGAATAGTTTTCAATAAAATTAATATGTTATAATCAGATATATTTCAGTAATTGTTTTTCTTTCCTGTGAGAAGTTGGCAGACCGGTTTGTTTACATTTGAGACGCTTCTCGTCGGGAGGTTTCTTATTATCTTTTGCATTTATTAACTTAATATTGACGGTGCTGCCGTGTTACCAGTATGTAGTTTTATATTTTGCTAAAGAGGGGTAAATTGCTTAGTTCACGCAGCCCCTGCGTGACAGACTTTTCTTTCAATAAAAAGTTACCTAAAGTTTTAATTTCTATCTATAAATTCATTGAAATTTTTAATGTTTATTTTTGGCAAATGGATTAAGCGAAAACCTAGCTCCGACAGTAGCTGCCCAACCAATTCTGATTAACACACTAATTTATTTTAATTTAAAGCAACGGTGAGGTGGGAATATTACAACAAAAAAAAACCGCTATCAACGCAATTACAGTTGAGGAGGATGATAAATGCATGATTTTCAAACATACACATTCATTCGATGAGGTATTAGAAATGATAAATAGAGCCGAGAGATGGTGTGGAATGTATTAAAGCCGGATGCGGGCCATCGGCCAGGGTGGCCTCTGTGTGTTTTGTAATGATAGCTCCCTTCCCCGTCGCCCGGTATGCACTAGTCAAAATCAATTTTTACTATCGAACATGAGTATCGGGTTTATTCCCTTACAATATACTCCTAATGTTATTTATTTCAACCTCGCATACAAAATTAAACTGAAAGATTGAATGTCCCCCTCGGGGAAAATCAGCTATTGAGGTTGTACATATGACGCGATGTTCCTAAAATGTCCTCAAATATCCATCGATCCTACCCAGGAGATGAAGAAAATGAGATCCGTTCAAAATTGTTTATATACATATATTTGTCTGTTAACCCCCACTCCTGCTCGTCCCCAGAAATGTTGGTACAGCTTATTATCATGGAGGAGTTAGTGCTCATTCACATACCAAGATTTGTTTGATTCGGTTGAGTCTTTTGTCCCAAATAAAATTGTCAACTCTCTAAGTTACTCTAAATAACAAATTAAACAACTTTTGTATTGTACATATTTGCCAAAAAAAGCCATAGGAAACTATCCCTATTTTTAATTTCATGCCTCCCTCATAACACCCACTCCCGTTGGTCTTAGAGAATATTAGTATAGCCTAAAGTCTAAGTTGGGTTAGTAGTAATATACATACCAAGTTTCTTAAAATTCGGTTCAGTCGTTTATGTGTGAAAAGGTAAAAAACAAACAGACACCAAAGAAACAAAATGCAGTTATGGTGTCTATGACATGTGAAACGAAAGGTTATCGTGAAATTTCTCGAAAAAAAACAATGTACAGACTGAGGTTACAATTTTATATATATAGATTGTTATATCATTTTTTTTTTCTAATATTTCCTCTAATTTCCTCAAAAGTCAATCGATCCTACCCAGGAGATGACGAAAGTGAGGTCCATTCAAAATTATATATGTATATGAATATTTGTGTGTGTGTGTGTGAGGTCGCAATTTTTGTTTGATCGTTACCAGACTCGATATTTAATTCTTTTAAGTAAAAATAAAAACAAGTTTGTTGGTCTGCCAACGGCCTGCCCAATGGCTGAAATGGGATCTACCATTGGGGGGGGGGTTGAAAATTCGAAATATCTACGTTATCATATGTCGGATCGAAAAATTGTATATAATCAATTTATTGAAAATTGAATTTCCTATAAATGTGATTCTATCAATTTTCATTATCATGAATATTAACCGAGATATCAGGATTTTACAGTTTTTGGCTTTCAGTAAACCCCCCTCCTAATCATGTCATATTAACAATAAGATGTTATATCATGAACCACCTCATTCCAAGGTTAAATACCAAATATTGTTTTCATTGAACGTTTACTTTGTTAGATAGGTGCAAATATGACGTGCTATTGAGGTTGTACTCAATCGCTGAATTCCCTTAAGGGAAATTTGTTAAAAGTAAGCAAACAATCGAGGTTGATATAGCTCCCTTGAGAAGTAATATATGAATTCTGAAGTTCAATATCGTTGCCTTACAATGCCTTATACAAAAATATATTGGGAGGATAAGAAAGGCCTTGTTTTAAGGCCGGGCTGCTCTTAGCAAAACGTTTATTTTAAAAGCCTAGGACAGCTCGGTGTTGAGTAATTTAGGACAATGCATGTGTCGCAAAACTAAAAAAAAGTCCGTCACGCAGGGGCTGCGTAAACTAAGCAGATTTCTCACGTAAAGTTATACAATAGAGAAATCTCCATACGAGTGCCGAACAGTTACGGAAACGGCCGAACTAGCTTTCGGCGGGAACCATAGCTCGTCCGTTACACTTAATAAAAATTGGTCTGTCTTTTTGCATAAAACGTTTAAATATCGAGGTTTGTAACGATCAAACACAAATTGCGACCGCTAGAGCGTTAACAGACAAATATATATATATATATATATATATATATATATATATATATATATATATATATATATAATTTTGAACGGACCTCATTTTCGTCATCTCCTGTGTAGGATCGATTGGCATTTGAAGAAATTTTTCGAAAATAGCGTCATGAGTACGACCTCAATAGCTGATTTCCCTTAAGGGAAATCTGCTAAAATGGAGTCATTATGTTTATTTTATTTATTAGTGTTACAAGGAAATCATGTGGAGGGAGATCTCATCAATTTTTTTTTTTTCAATTTTAAATTCTTATTCCTTCCTACTCTTTCATCCTCAAAGCACGAGTAAATAGTAATTATTATTATGTATATATAAACGGACCATATTGTCTTCATTCAATACTTTGGTTTTGTGGGCATTGAAGAGATTATTCGACAATTGAGTAATGAGTGACACCTCAGAGCTAATTCCCATTATGAAACGATTAAAAGAAGATAAGGAAAACAAGTCTGGCGACAACTTATTAAAATAATTGCGCTTTCACGGGTTGATTTATTACTCATACATAAATAAAATATTTAAGAACATAAAATATTTCCAAGAGTTGATTTGGCGTAAAATTAACTGTTCATTCTATTATTCTTTCGTCACCGTAATGCTGTGTAACCCACAGCACTAGTTAAACGGAATAAATAAACTTCACTTGCTAACCCTATTTTATAATAACCCCGATCTATAATTATATTTATATAAATTTGAGTGTATGTCTGAAGTGCATATGTTTGTGTGCGCGAGCACTTTCCAACAGACAAGCTTTGAAGAACATAATTCCACTCTTCCAAATTAGACAAACATCAAAATAATGAGGTTAATATTCCAGTTTGCAACTGTTGACTTCCAGATGCAGCTTTTCCACCGGCCAATAAGGAAAAGGCGCGAGTGTGAGCTAGCGGTGGTTTGATGCTATTAACTAACCCCCAATTAACAAATATTGTAATTTTAGATATATCAGCTCATTGGATAATATTTAGATTTAATTACAATAATGTGGTAATTGTTATCATATTCGTATATTTTAGCTGGTTCCATGATGTTATTAACACTTCATCCCGAGATGATCTAATGCTACTTTATAAATATATTGCCAGTGCGGTTAAATTAATGTCATTATTAGCTTTGTAATATAAATATCATTTTTCTGTAATCGTTGAATAATGGTAACATTACTAAACTGAAATGAGTGAAGAAAGTGAAACATTTTGCAATAGAGTGAAGAAAGTAATCACTTTCTTCACAAGTGAAGAAAGTGAATTGCCTTCTTAATTAGTAATAAGTATAAATTAAAAAATAATTTGAAGTTGGATTTAATTCTTCACAACATCCTAATTTTGTCCATATTCTGGTTAGATCTGATCATATATTACACGATTGCAGAAAAAATTTAATATTACACTCGTGACGAAAGTAGAATTAACAACTCTCGTGAAATTAGCACACTCGCTTCGCTCGTGTGGGTAAACGTTTCACTCGAGTTGTAAAATGATCTACTTTCCTCACTTGTATAATAAATAACTATTTCATGGTCCATATTTTTTCTGTAAGTTAAGTTTTCTTTGTTTATTTTCAGTATATGTGACATTATTTTTTTAAATTTTATTTATTTTCTCTAAAAAAATGAGTTCTTAATGAATGGTTCTTTTCTGCATTAATTATATTTAGAATTGTTTTCTGTTGTTTTTTTATGGTTGCTATAAATAATTTTATTTTTATTGTCGGTTAGCAAAGAAATTATTTTTTTAAATTCAAAGCTTGTTATTGATTACATACAATCAATAAATTTATCATAAAACAACTGATTTAGATGGACACAATTATAAAAGCTGAACCCCAAATGCATGGCAATAATCCTGTAAGCAACTGTAAGTAAAATTTAATTTAAAATTAGTGTCTAGATAATGTCAAATCTTTAGCTTTCCACGAAACGCTTAAATATCGAGTTTGATAAGGACGGAAAAAACATCCCCTCTGCTAATGCGTTAAAACACAAATACACCTCCTATCCATCTGTATAGACGTCTGTGTGTGTGTGTGTGTGTGTGTGAGAGAGAGAGAGAGAGAGAGAGAGAGAGAGAGAGAGAGAGACAGAGAGAGAGAGAGAGAGAGAGAGAGAGAGAGAGAGAGAGAGAGAGAGAGAGAGAGAGAGAGAGAGTACTCCAACGGACCGAAGTTTCCAGGTACGAGTGATTGACATTTGTAGAATTTGATGGACATCGAGTCATGATTACAACACTCCCCTAAATTAGTATTATAAGACGTGCCGTAATAAAGTTGCTCATTTTGTAGGATATAACGTTTTCATTGTGACTGATGCGAAAAAAGATATAACCCAGTTTCAACCATTAACAAACTTCAAATTTTAATTTGACACAAATGCTTGTATATATATATATTATTGTTACTAATTATTTTCATTTCCTAGGTCGGATCGAACAGCATTTAATGATAACTTTTCTAAAAATCTTGGAAAAAAGTTCCACTTAAATAACAGATTTCCCTTAAATGACTTCAGCTAAAAGATATTACCGACCTTTATTTTCGTTGTTAGAAACATGAGAAAATGTTTCTAAAAGACGATCTCAATAAATATTTTCCATAAAGAAAGTGTGACAACAAAACTAAAAAATCCGTCACGCAGGGGCAGCGTAAACTAAGCAGATTTCCCACGTGAAGTTTTACAATAGAGAAATTGAGCCAGTGAAGGAAACGGCCGAACTAGCTTTTGACTGTTGGTTCTGTACTATTTTTCGATCCGACGTATAGTAACGGAGATACGTCGAATTTTCGAAAATCCTCCCCTCTAAACCCCCCCTCGCAATGGTCCGATTTCAGCCGTTAACGAACTTGATCTTTCATTTTCCATAAAACGACTAAATATCGAGTTTGGTAACGATTAAACAAAAATTGCGACCGCTACAGCGGTAACAGACAAATATATATATATATATATATATATATATATATATATATATATATATATATATATATATATACACAGTTTTGAACGGACCTCATTTTCGCATCTACTAGGCAGGATCGATGGACATTTGAAGAAAAATTTCGAAAATTCCGTCATGAGTGCAACCTCAATAGCTGATTTCCCTTAAGGGAAATCTGCTAAAACCAAGACTATAATTTATAATAGAAGTGTAATAATCACTGTGTAAACTATCTCTTGTATAAGGTTTAAATTGGATTATGTGGGAATTGGTGAAGGGTATTAGCCGAGTGTGAAATACTTGTACGTAAAGTAGAAAGGGATTTGGTGTTAGCTGGTTAATTAACCAACTAAAACGCGCATCGAACTTCCCACAGTATTATTAATCGAATAGGTTTAACAAACCCCTAAGATCATGATGATAATCCATTCTATAGTGTTACAGAAGTTTGTTAGCCATAGACATCCTTGCCCGAACAATAATGACTTAAATATATGTAATTCTAAAAGCTTGAAGAGCTGTAGACACATCCAATTGATAAATAAATGTAAAACGTTTCTAAATAATATTAGCAGATTCCCCTTAAGGCAAAACGGCTATTGAGGTCGTACTCTTGACGCGATTTTCGAAAAATTCTTCAAATGTTCATCGATCCTACCTAGTAGATGATGATGTATTTGTCTGTTAACGCTCTAGCGTTCTCAATTTGTTTAATCGTTACCAAACTCGATATTTAATCGTTTTATGTAAAAAGAAAGATCAAGTTCGTTAAAGTCTGAAATCGGACCAGGGGGAGGGGGATTTAGAGGGGAGGAATTTCGGAAATTCGAAATATCTCCGTTACTACACTTTGTATCGAAAGATTGTTTATAACAAATGTTATTGCAAATTAAATGTACTACAAATATTGTAATATATATTTATTCTCTATCTCGAATATTAACCGAGATATTTGCATTTTTCTGTCTTAAGCCGTCAGTAAACCCCCACTTCTCCTCTTGTTACATGAACAATACTCTGTTATTTAGTAAAGCACATTATTCAAAGCTTAAATGCCAAATATTGGTTTCAGTTTCAGAAAGATCAAGTTCGTTAAAGGCTGAAATCGGACCCGTGGGAGGGGGGAGTTCGATATATCTCCGTTATTATGAGTCGAATCGAAAAATTGTATAAAACCAATCTTGATGCAATTGTAATGCTCTATAAATGTTATGTGCATTTTTTCATTACCTTCATTATTAGCCGAGATATTTGCATTTTTTTAGTTTCTGGCCTACAGTAAACTCCCACACTCCTGCTCATGTCATATTGACAGTAAGGTGTTATGTTATGTAGCACATTATTTGAAGCCTAAATACCAAATATTCTTCCCAATGAAATTTTACGTTTCGAGGTAAATGCAAATACGTGACTCATGTTCGAAATCTGCTTCGTTTTTAGCAGATTTCTCTTAAGGGAAATCAGCTATTGAGGTCGTACTCATGACGCGATTTTCGAAAATTTTCGTCAAATGTCCATTCCCAGGAGATGACGAAAAAGAGGTAAGTCCAAAATTATATATTTGTCCATTAACGCTCTAGCGGTCGCAATTTTTGCTTGATCGTTACTAACTCCATATTTAAATGTTATATGTAAAAATAAAGATCAAGTTCGTTAACGGCTGAAATCGGACTAGTGGGAGGGGGTAGAGGGGAGGATTTTCCGTTACTCCGTTACTGTACGGCAGATCGAAAATTTGTATAGAAGCAACCATATTGAAAATTAAAAGATCTATAAATGTTGTTATGTACATGTTTTCATTACCTTTAATATTAACAGAGATATTTGGTTTTTTTTTTGTTTTCGGCCTTCAGTTAACCCCCACTCCTACCCATGTCATATCAACAATAAGCTGTTCTATTATGAAGCACATTATTTGAAGACTAAATAATAAATATTGTTCTCATTGAACTTTTACGTCATGAGATAAATGCAACTACGGGACGCAAGTGGGAAATCTGCTTAGTTAACGCAGCCCCCTGCGTGACGGACTTTTTTAGTTTTCAGCCCAGTTCAACTCATAGATGTACCAATTTATGGTAGCATTAATACCAAATATTGTTTTCATTGAACTTTTACTGTGGGAGGTACATGCAACTACGCAGTGTAATGAATTCATCATTTACGACTGATCTATACCATATTCGACATATAACTCTTTATTCAAATTAAAAGTCATATTAGTTAACGAGGCAAGGCAATGGTGGTGGGGGCTTAGGGGGATTAGAAAATCACAATATTTTTGTTATAAATCCTATTGAGAAATGTTGTAGAACCAGTCTTGTTCTGAAGTACTGTTGCACTACAGTTGTTATCTTATTCCTTTTTTTCGTAACTCAAATGTTATGCGAGTTACTCGTACTTTTAGCAGATTTCCCTTAAGGGTTAGAAGGCTATTGAGGTCGTACTCACGAGACGATTTTCGAAACATTTCTTCAAATGTCCATCGATCCTACCAAGAAAATGACGAAAATGAGGTCCGTTCAAAATTATATATATATATATATATATATATATATATATATATATACACACACACACACACACACACACACACACACACACATATATTTGTCTGTTACCGCTCTAGCGGTCGCATTTTTTGTTTAATCGTTACGAATAGTTTTATCTCGATATATAAGTGTATTATATAAAAAGAAAGATGAAGTTCGTAAACGGCTGAAATGGACATGATCCGAGGGGGTGGGATTTGAGGGGAGGAATTTAGAAAATTCTTAATACCATCGTCAGGGCCGGCTCAAGGCAAAATACTGACCCGGGCAAACAACCGTTTTGTCGCCCCCCCCCTCCTAAAAAAGGGGGGTCCGGGGGCCCTCCCCCGGGAATTTGTTCAAAATAGGGTTTAGAATACTGAGTTTTGAGGCATCTTAAGTGGTAGTTATCAATAAAAATATTGTCATATTTTCAAGTGAAAAGATAAGATGACTGAAAAAGTATGTAGGCCATCACCTTTTTGCATACATTATAGTAGGCTATACGTAATACATTGTGTGTTTTTGAGTTAGCTTATATTAAAAAAGTTTATAAAAGAAATTTACGCAAGAGAATACAAAATATGAACTTTATAAAACCCAAAACGAAAACGAAATTATTCACTACTTGGGCGTTTGGTCGCCCCCCTGGCTGCGTCGCCCGGGTTGCCCGGCCCTTAAGCCCCCCCCCCCTGACCATCGTTATTATGCGTCGGGCGAAAAATTGCATAGAACCAATCTTTTTGAAAATTCAATGTTCTATAAATGTTGTTATGTACATTTTTTTCATTATATTTAATATTAACCGAGATATTTGCGTTTTTTAGTTTTCGGTCTTCAGTAAACCCCCACTCCTACTCATGCCATATCAACAATAAGCTGTTATATTATGAAGCACTTTATTTGAAGCCTAAATATCAAATATTGTTCTCATTGAACTATTACGTCATGAGACAAATGCGTGATACAAGTTGGAGATCTGCTTAGTTAACTAACTTTTTTTTTTTAGCCTTTAGTATAACCCTGTTTGTGAACAACGGATTTCTTCTTAGAAATGGAGAATGTTTGATCGCAATTGTGTTATACCAGGACTTGGGAAATCTGCGTATTTTACGCAGCCCAGCGTGACTGACGTTTTCTCAAGAACCATCACATGGGTCATTACTAAGTTATACCAAAGGGTCTTTTTTTAGATTAGCCCCGCATTTCAAATTAGGTTATAATCACATGATTTTAGAAATACTTCTGAGATATTAGTTTAATAACTATTACAATTAATTACTTTCCACAGCTGTTTCAGAACGTTAGTTGCATAATTATTGATAACATGAATCTATCGAGTGCTTTTTCAAGTGAATCAGAGGCTTTGAAATTTTACCAAGATTTCTGGATTATTCACAGAAAGAGGGCCTACACTAATGAACATTACATGAAGTTGTATTGTACAGGTGATGTATGCCCCAGATGGAGGTGCAATAAGTTGAGTTGCAGAAATGAAGTCAGTCTTTAAGTACACATGATTTGAGAATAGTCGCTTACCCTTGAGGAAATCATTACTATTAATCTATGCGTGGGCAAATTGAATATTCCAGTATTAAGTTTTGCAAGAAAGAACTGGGGATATCTTGTAAGACTGTTGTTGATTGGAAGAATATGCTCCGGGAGATTTGTGCTAGTCAAATTTTAGCTAGCCCTATGATAATTGGGCCCTCGCCCCCAACTTACCGTCGAAATTGATGAAACATGTTATACGAAAAGGAAGTACAACGTTGGTAGACTCCTACATTTGTGAGTTCGACTGGCAAAGAAGGCATCAAAACGATGACTTATTTAATGCAATATTATTAAGAATGAGGGTTTATTTTTCACCAAAATACTGTTATTTTTTTTAATTTTATACTTGTAATTAATGTGGTTCAGTTTCTCTTAAAACTTTCTTTTATCAATGTTTATAATAGTTTATTGGTAAGAGTTTTATCACTGGTATTTCTAAAATCATGTGATTATAACCTAATTTGAAATGCGGAGCTAATGTAAAAAAGCCCCATACCAAATGTGAAGCCCGCCTGGTGCGTTTCCCGGGTAATGAGCACTAGAGGGCTAGGTAACTATCATGTATTCGTATGGAAGCCATTAGTGGGAGACATGCATAATAAGGGTGTCTGTCTGAATGCAAAGAGGCGACTAGGCGCAGAATAGGAATCGGTAAATAAAAAATATCTCGTGGGGAGACGGTATTCTTTCCTCTTAAGTAGGGTGAATACCCCCCACCGGCAGGGGGAAAAATTAAACACTTCAATTATATAGCAGCAAACAAGAGCCTCTTTTTTTTCTTTTCTTTTGAAAGTGCAGTAGCTGATAAGTTAGCGAGGGAAACGTCCTCAATAAAACATTCAGACCTATCTGAGCATGACTTGTCCGAGCTTCCAACTGTAAAGCTTGTCGAGAAAATAAATAAGCATATTTCATGGTTGGTAAGAAATGCAATAGATAACCATGATGCATTTACAAAGGCCAGGCGATTAGAAATGCTGCTCTATCACACGCCACGTAGGACACCTCACCTTCCATATTCACCTACATAAACAATGCATTTACAGTAATATATTAGCATATAGGGGAAAACAGACGAGTGGAAATAGAAACCCACTTTAAGCAGAAAACTAAATACATAAAAGTCCTACACGCAGGGGCTGCGTAAACTAAGCAGATTTCCCACGTGGAAGTCTTACAATAATGAAATTTCACAAGAGCCGAGCAGTTACGAAAACGGCCGAACTAGCTTGGCGCCAGTTTGGCGGGAAAGTCACTCGCGTCCGTTATCCACCCACATTTAATAAAAATGCAAATATCTCGGTTAATATTCAAGATAGAGAATAAATGTATATAACAATACTTATAGCAAATTTAATTTGCAATACGATTGATTCTATACACCTTTTCGATCCGACGTATAGTAACGGAGATATTTCCCCTCTAAATCCCACTCCCCCTGGTCCGATTTAAGCCGTTAACGAACTTGATCTTTCTTTTTACATAAAACGAGTAAATATCGAGTTTGGTAACGATTAAACAATAATTACAACCACTAGACCGGTGAGAGATATATATACATATTTACAGTTTTGAACGGACCTTATTTTCGTAATCTCTGAGGTAGGATTGATGGACATTTGAAGAAATATTTCGAAAATCGCGTCATGAGTACCACCTCAATAGCTGATTTTTCTTAAGGGAAATCAGCTGAAATGCAACAACTGACCGAAGAAAAAGAGGCTTTATTCAGTAGCCTTTGCCATAAAAATCTGCAATATATTGAACAAGGGCACAGAAAAGCATTAGGAGAAAAAAAGATAAAGATGGTCAATGCCCGAAATTGAACCAAGAAAAATGGGGGTTCAGAAAAAGGGCGCAAATGCCTATATAACTCAGTTATATATGTGAAAAGGAAAAATATAATACAACCTGTCTTTTCAGTAAAGTAATTTACAACAATTGTTGTTCAAGACAGTTTTCTTCAACTCGAAAATTGAATGGGTGCTATTATGACTTTACGGTATTATATCACGTAAAATGTCTGTCCAGGTATAATTCTTACTTAAAGAAGGTGCTTTCTGAAGGAGAAGTAAAGTCCGAGAAAAGTCCGTCACTCAGAGGCTGCGTAAACTAAGAAAATAAAAGAGATAGAGAATAAATGTATATAACAATATTTATTAATAAGTACATTTAATTTAAGATAAGATTGATTCTATATATTTTTTCGATCCGATGTATAGTAACGGAAATATTTTGAATTTTCAAAATTCCCCCTCTAAACCCGCCCTCCCTCTGGTCCGATTTCAGCCGCTAACGAACTTGATCTTTCTTTTTACATAAAACGACTAAATATCGAATTTGGTAACGATTAAATAATAATTGCGACCGCTGGAGCGGTAACAAACTAATAATATATATATATATATATATATATATATATACAGCTTTGAACTGACCTCATTTTCGTCATCCCCTGGGTAGGGTCGATGGACATTTGAAGAAATTTTCCGAAAATCGTGTCATGAGTATGACCTCAATAGCTGATAGCTTAAGGGAAATCTGCTAAAACGATGCATAGAAAAAGTGGTATACTGAAGGCTGAAAACAAGAAAGCTCGAATTATTCGGTTAATATTTGAGTTACGAAAATGTGCACAGAGCAACAATTGTAGAGTATGAATTGTTTAACAAGATTGGTTATATAACATTCTAACCGCCTCATAATAAAGTAAATATTTTGAATTTTCGACATTCCCTCCCCTCTAAACAGCCCCAATTCCAGGGACAATTTCCGCCAATAACAAATATGTTCTGCAATGTTTGTTGACTGATACGGTTAAATATCCAGTATAGTATACACCTAATAAACATTTTCGAGAGAAGAACGAAAAATCTTAGTTGATGACATCATCACACAACAAATTCGCATGTAACGATAATAAATGTTTCTTGAAAACAATATTTAGTATTCAAGCTCAGAATAAAGAGGTTCATGTTATAATAGCTTATTGTTAATATAACATAAATAAGAGTGGGGTTTACTGAACGCTGAAAACTAAAAAATCCAAATATATCGGTTAATATTTATATTAGAGAAAATATTTAAGCAATGACATTTATAATTAAATTTACAGTAAGATTCCTATAAAAATTTTCCATCCGACGTATAATAACAGAGATATTTCTAATTTTTCAAATTCGCCCCTCTAAAACCCCCTCCCCCAGTCCGATTATAGTCGTTAACGAACTTGATCTTTAGTTTTGCATGAAACGCTTATATATCGAGTTTGGTATCGATAAAACAAAAATGAAGACCACTAGAGATGTAACAGACATATATATATATATATATATATATATATATATATATATATATATATATATATATAATCTCCTAGGTAGGAAATTTGTGTAAATTTTCCGCCAATCGCGATATGAGTTCAACCTCAATAACAGATTTCCTTCAAGGGAAATCTGCTAAAATAGAAGACGCAGAAGACGCCATCTACGTTTACATGAGAAAAAAATGATGTCATCTCAGTTGCAATTGTAATTATAGATATTTCCGTTGGGGGAATCGATTTTTCCATTAGTGTGTCGTATTTAATTTTTTGACAATTATTACCTACACCACACTTATAGTTCAATTGTAAAACCTGAGTAGACGTGCAACTTTCTAACGTTTAAATCAGAACAAGAGTTTACATATTTCATGGGTTATTAGTTATCCTACAAACTACGTTCCAGAAAAAGCTTACTCGAGAAGAATTAATGGTGCTAAGCAGAGAGTCATTACGCAAGATTTAATTTACAAAGTAAGCAATGATATTTATTTTGCTAGCTTCTTAACGATGACTTCTAACTCGCACATCCATGTTTCCTAAGATTCTTCTGCCAAGATATTCCTTCCATAATAACTCCTTGTTATTCCAACTCTTAACAGGAATGTTTCTTTATCCTAGAAAATATCAAGCCCAAAGCTATTTAGAACCTCCGTCAAATTAATTAAAAACAAAAAAAATCAATTTCCGTAAAAAGATGACAGGATTATTATTAGAATAGATTTCCCTGAAGGGCACATTTTCAAATCAAATTTCAAATAACAAGGTGCCAAGAGAAAAAATGAGAATCCATTCTCAGTTTTATCTCAATCAAATTTTAGTAGTCCTAGAATTTAAGACGGGGGGTGTCACAAGTACATATTTGAATGTATCTCGTATAATAAAGGTCACTGGAAAATCATACATGGTATTTAAACTTGAAATAATGTGGTTTATTATATAACAGAGTATTGCTTACGTTAACACGAGTAAAAATGGGGCTTTACTGATGGCTGAGAACTGGAAAATGCAAATATCTCGGTTAATATTGAAGAAGTGGTATAATTGTATATAACAATATTTATAGTACATTTAATTTGCAATGAGATTGACTCTATACACTTTTTCGATCCGACTTGCAGTAACAGAGATATTTCGAATTTTGAAAATTCTCCACCTCTGGGCCCCCCCTCTCGTGGTTCGATTTCAGCCATTAACGAACTTGACCTTTCTTTTTACATAAAACGACAAAATACCGAGTTTGGTAACGATCAAACAAAAGTTGCAACCGCTAGAGCGGTAACAGACATATATATATATATATATATATATATATATATATATATATATATATATATAGACACACACACACACACACACACACACACACACACACACAGTTAAAACGGACCTCATTTTCGTCGTATCCTAGGTAGGATCGATGGACATTTGAAGAAAAATTTCGGAAATTGTGTCATGAGTACGACCTGCATTGCTGATTTCCCTTAGGGGAAATCTGCTAAAATATTTAAAGAACTAATTTTGTTTAGGATAACGATTTTGATCCTAAATCGTTATTTACATTCCTGAATTTTGAAATTTTGACTTCCGCCTTCCGGACCCCCAATACTTTATTTGTGTTCCATGAACTTGCTTTAATAGAATTAGGAAATTGTTTGTTTATGTATTAAGGGAATGAGTCTGGTTAACATGAGTGACTTGATACTTCGACCTCATATATTCTTCTATCGTATTACATCAGATTGCCTGAACAAAATTAATCACAAGTTTTCTCTGGATGCTAGGAAAACATAATCGTTTTGTTTTGACTATAAACTAGATTAATTTGGTCCTAAGAACGATAATAAATTCGTCCATCTTCTTCCAATATACATTCCACGCTTCATGCTCAAAACTATGAATATAGCTAATTTGAAAGCAATAAATGAATTATATATTGCTTCCGATTATCCAATTTTATTTCCATTGGAAACCATTACTGTATCAATCAGTTTCCGGATAACAACAATTTTAGTCGTAAAGTTGTCTAACCGCTGGGCATTTGTGTTATTGATGAACATGCCTGGGTGACTTTTGTGTATTCAATCTACAAAATTACTAGGTGAAAACATTTCTATATTAGCCCGTCAATGAGGGGGAGCACTCATAGTTTCAAAAATAATATGCATAGTACTAAAACAAACTTAAGCCAGTTTGAGATATATTATAGTGGCTGAATCATTAATGGCATCTGCTGAAATTGCAATCTTTATATTCCAGTAGATTTTATAATGAGGAGCATAATTTACATAGCCTTATCTATCAAATGCAATTGCTTTATTGTTTTATGGGCCTCGACGTTTCTGGCGGAACGAGACGGGAACCATAAAAATATCCGGAATCTCCTCAGGAAGGGGAGAGAGAGAGAAAAAAAAGAGATATAAAATCATACAATTCTTCTCACAATAAAACAAAGGAAGAAAAATAAATGGGGAAGACGGGTAGTAGGCCGGCTGTTCAAATATTTCTTTTTTTCCGCAAACAGAATATACTTTTTTTGATTCTCGTCGCGGCAATACAATCTTTTATAGTATTTACATGATTTTCAGTTGTTTCTAAAGGAGATGACCATTGATGATACATGGTTGGACATTGTTATACAGCGCATTACACAATACAAAGGGAAACATATAGAGAAAAAAGTTGCTTCAGACATTTAATGAATAAACCTCAGAAATGAGTAGTCAAGGATGAGGAAATCGTTACAAATACTGGGATTAAACCATTATTTTGGAATATTACGAAAATAACACACACACACACACACACACGCACATATATATAAACCCATTATGAGGCAATTTTGAGAAACGCATTACTTCTTCAATTTAACTCAAATTTTATTTCCCAAATTCATTTCGAGTGTCCTACCTCTGGTTTTCTTATTCTACAGTAATAATACAAAATAAACCTTTTTCTAATTTTACCATCGACTGTAATTTTCAATAATTCCATTCAAATTAATGTCCTAATTCACACCAGAATGCTTACCTTAAACTACATAATTTCTTTCATAATTAATATGGTTAACAATGCAATAAAATTTGAGTTACAGCGTTGACCCTAATCTCACATAGTAAACCTAGAGTGATGAGTTCGATACCCGCCTGGGCAATAGGAATTTATTTAGTGACGGAATTCATTAAATACAATCCTTAGTCCCACCCTGGCTAGAAACGGCTGGTAACCTGTAGATAACCCGTTCCAATTAGCCTTAGTTTCAAAAAGTGGACGTTAATAACTAATTTAAACTTAATTTAATAAAATTAGATAGTATATAATTATTATCCATACATTTTTTACACTGCGCATCACTTCAATAATTCTAAATACACTTATTTTTATAACAGGGATAAGCCAATACTGCTATACTAAACTGTAACAGCTGTTTTCATTGCCAGATAAACTCTTATGTATTTTAGTTTATTGTTCTTCAGGAATATACTTTAAAAATAAATCGGTTTTTATTTCGAGTCATTAAAAGCCAAAATTTTGATTTCAGAGTAATTTAAAATAAAATTATTGAGATTATTAGCGGTATCTACTTTAATTCTTATAATTTCACGCATCGCGCGCGTGCGTGCATGTGTGTGTGTGTGTGTGTGTGTGTGTGTGAGAGAGAGAGAGAGAGAGAGAGAGAGAGAGAGAGAGAGAGAGAGAGAGAGAGAATGTGTGCGTGTGTGTGTGTTTTACATTTACTTGCGCAATTCACAAACCTTCAATTTTTGGATGAGTTCTAGGAAACAAAAAAGAACATTTGAGGACATTAGATGTGTCAGTGTTTTGTTTGTAGTTTCCTCGTAACCCTTCTAACCTAACTGGGTGGAAAGCATTACTCGGAAACCAATAAAACGAATGTTTTAAGTGAAATAAAACTTTGTTTTAAAAATAAACATTTTTCTGTAGTTTACTTTATTTTTTTTTTGTAAACCTAGTTCTAAACGTTCAACAACATGTAATTTTAGAACGCTTGTATGCATTGAAACTGTACTTAAATAATGATGGCAAATAAGTTTTTCGGTTCACACTGTAGACCTTGGTGATCTTTTGCCAACCCAAGGTCGATGGCTTTCACGCTAATGTATTCCGTAGAGTGATAAACTCTACCTACAATTACGAATATATATATGTATCTATATATATATATATATATATATATATATATATATATATATTCTCCATCTTGAATATTAACCGAGATATATTCATTTTTCAGTTTTGAGCCTTCAGCAGACCCCCACTTCTACTCATGTCAATTTAACAATAAGCTACTGCATTATGAACCACTTCATTACAAGGTTAAATACCAAATATTGTTTTCATTGATTTTTTACTTTGTGAGATATATGCAAATAAATATTTGATGACCCCCCCCCCCCTTTCTTTTGTTCTTTGATTACTAAAATTTGAGTGATTGAGATAAAACTGATTCTGATTCATTACAAATTACAGCACTAGCTTTAGTAAATTGTTTTCAATAAAATTAATATGTTATATTCAGATATATTTATTTTTTTGTCTTTCCGTTCTATCTATCTATTCAGCACCACAAGGTTGGCTGGCCTGTTTGTTTACAATTCAGCCGCTTTCCGTTGTAGAGATTATTAACTTAAATTGTAAATTGACTGAAAGGTTTCTCATTACCGTTTGTATTTATTCACGGTGGTGTTACCAGTATGTAGATTTATCTATTGTAAACCTTCACGTGGGAAATTTACTTAGTTTACGCAGCCCCTCCGTGACGGACTTTTTTTTTTTTTTTTTTAGTTTTCAATCTTCAGTAAAGCCACCACTCCTACTAATGCTATTTCCACTTCCTGCATCTGAGTCACTAAACATCTCATGTCAAACTTATAATTTCAAGGTCTGTTCACGCCGGATTCTTTTTAAAGAAAACTTGTAGAATAATTCATGGCAGATCAGTTACTTGTCTATCTCCTGGTAAATCTGCTGAGTTCAGGTATTTTATGTGGGACAAGCTGTTTCCGAGACAGTTTTATAGTTGAACCTACCGCAGAAAAGAAAATCCGTCAGCCACTCAGCATACAACATACGCTTTCGAAAGCATACTACATACAGCATAGAAAATACTAGTCATTGGCAAGAAATTAATGTTACTTAACATGCTAAAACATTATTAACTAACGGAAGAGACTTAATATTTCCAAAGAATAATTATATTTTCTTCATATTTTATGGCAAGGGTCTCCAATAAAAAACATTTTTTTCGGTGCAAACTTTATTGCAATTGCCATACATGTTTCTTGGCTTACTTGCCACCTCTTCAGAGGCTATCCCTTTTCAAACAAAATTAATTAGATTAATTTAACACATCCCTTACTAATTCTTTTGCTATATATTGTATTCGATAATATCGATTTGTAGTAAGCTGACTTAACCTACCTCGGGAACCTCTCAGTATCAACTACCTCCTCTGTGAGGACAGTAGCAACGAATGTAAAAGGGAAACGAGCACTTAAAAAATGTTAGTAGGACTTTATAATTAAATTGAATAAATATTTCATAGATGTAAGCACATACTAATACAATATATAGCAAACGAATTATTAAGGGGTGTGTTAAATTAATGTTATTAGTTTTTTATTTTTATTTTTTTTTGAAAAGGGGTAGCCCCTGAAGAGGTGGCAAATAAGCCACGAAACATGTAGGGCAGTTTCAATAAAGTTTGCACCGAAAAAACTGATTTTTATTAGAGTCCCTTGTCATAAAATATGAAGAAAACATAAGCAATACTGTTTCCAGAATAAGAAAAAGAATATTTATATTTTACATCCATAGAAGTATGTGCATATCTATGTACAGTTAAACAATTACCGTACAAGCAATATTTCGATTAACTTATTCTTATCATTATTATGAATTAAGGTCCACTTTGCTCTACTAATTGGGACCGGTTATCTACAAGTTAACACCATTTTCTAGCCAGGGTGGGACTAATTATTTCATTTAATGAGTTCGCCACTAAATAAATTCCCACTGCCCAGGCAAGAATCGAATTCGCCCCTCTAGGTTTACCGTGTGAGATTAAAGCCACAATGGCTACCCTGAGCCCTGATTTGGTCTGATCCATGGAGATTTTCAAAGTTCTGGCGCTAAATATTTCGGGCTCTAATAAGTATATCTACGTTCACAATTCCTTAGAATTTTAAACATAATCGAATAATGTAGCTAGAACAAAAGTCACGCACGGGCTGCGTAAACTAAGCAGATTTCCCACGTGAAGTTTAACAATAGAGAAATCAGCATACTAATAACAGTAGTAGTATCGAATCTCAAAACCAATTCACGGGGGACGAACAGTTACGGAAACGGCCGCCGGAAACTAGCTTTCGGCGGAAAGCCCCGAATATTGCTGACTTCTGCCGACCACTCACACAATACAAATGCAAATATCTCGGTTAATATTCAAGATAAAGACTAAATCTATGGAACAATATTTATAGTTAATTTAATTTGCAATAATATTGATTCTATAGAATGTTTCGATCCAACGCATAATAACGGAGATATTTCGAATTTTCAAAAACCCCTTCTCCCACGGTCCGATTTCAGCCATTAACGAACTTGATCTTTCTTATGACATAAAACAATTAAATATCGGGTTTGGTACCGATCAAACAAAAATTGCGAGCGTTAATATATATATAATTTTGAATGGACCTCATTTTCGTCATCTTCTGGGTAGGATCGATGGACATTTGAAAAAATGTTTCAAAGAAATCGCGTCATGAGTACGACCTCAAAAGCTGATTTCCCTTAATGGAAATCTGCTAAAAAAACGAAAAGGTTTTTTGTTAAAGGGTAAGAGTAGTGAAAAGCTCTCATATAAACAATGGCATTTTCACTTTTTTCATGAAGTGATTTTGATCCCATAATACATGTGCCATTGTGTTTTGCAAATTGCTTCCTTCAATTAGTGCTCAACACTTTTAGCGGAATATTATATTTTTTTGAAGGGGTGTCAGTAAGCTAACGAAATATATAACGATTGTATAGCGACCTGACGATTTGAAAATTCCATCACACAGTGGCTGCGTAAACTAAGCAGATTTCCCACTGGAAGGTTAACAACAGATAAATCTACACACTGGTAAAACCATCGTGAATGTTAAGGGAATAAATACAAACGGTATTAAGAAATCATGCAGTCACTTTACTAGTTAATAACATCTACAACGGAAAGTGTCTGAATTTTTACAAACAGGGTAGCCAACATCTTTATATTTATTTAGTATTTAACCTTGTAATGAAGTGGTTCATAATATAACAGCTTATTATTAATTTGATACTAATGGGAGTGCGGGTTTACTGAAATCGTAAAACTATCAAATCCAAATATATTGGTTAATATTCATTATAAGGAATATATATATATATATATATATATATATATATATATATATACAAATATTTATTGTAAATTTCTGTTGCAAACAGATTGTTTCTATACAATTTTCCATCTAACGTATAGACAGAGATATTTCGAAATTCCTCTCCTTTAACCCCCCCCTCCCCCGGAGTTCCTTATCAATAAAATACAGACACTAGTAATATATATATATATATATATATATATATATATATATATATATATATGTGTGTGTGTGTGTGTGTGTGTAAAATTAAAATTTGAATATTGTTAAATGAGTAACCTAATTTTATGAATAACCTACTTTGACTAGGGCTTGTGGTTGAAACATAACAAAGGTTCTGTATGGGCAAATTTAATTATTTTAAAGGAATAAAATTACATTACCCGATTTTAAGTAAAATAATTTTAGTCTCTGTGGCATATAAAAAAACGTTTTTATGTTATAATAGGTTGTGTATAAATAGAATGAAATTAATTTATTGGGAATATTATTTTTTTTAAGATTGAATTTTACCCCTTGAAAATCGAAAGACGTTCGGGTTATTTGAAAAAATGAACATGTTTTAAATAATAATTTTTTAATAAGGTATTCGACCCAGAAGGCTCTCAATTAAAGAAATATATTAACAAGAAGGACATTGGGAAAGAATGCATTGATATATATATATATATATATATATATATATATATATATATATATATATATATACTATCTCAGATACCCCGCTACGCGCGGGATTTGATTTGAGGCTGAATGGTGATGGTATTTTTTTGGCAAAGCTTTACTTTGCACAATATTTTGACCTTTACCCGTCCCAGTGTTTAGGGTTAATACCCGTTGTTGGCGTTTGTTAATAATTTAATTAATAACTTAATTTTTTATGTAAGGACAAAATATTAACATAGATTTGAATTAATTTTTCCAGGTGAGGTACCTCATAGTTCAAACTGGAATGAATTGTTGAGCATATCAATATTTCTACGCAAATTACTTGCTCCACACATTGTACTGGAGAAATTTATAAAACAAAAGTTAATCTAAATGAAAAAGTAAACAACTTTTGTTATGAGCATGTTTGTCGAAAAACAAATAGACAATGAAATATCGCGAATTTTTATTTCAGGCCTCCCTTATAACCCCCACTCCCGTTCTAGCCTAAAAATTTTAATATAGCTTATAATCATGGAAGAATTAATGCTAATTGACATACCGAGTTTTTTTTTAAGTTCGGTTTAATCGTTAGCGCCCAATGAAATAGTTGACTCCCGATTTAGTTTATAGTGTATATCTCGTTTATACTGTGTTAAAAGACAAAAATGAATATGACAAAAGTTACTCTAAATAAAAAACTTTTGTTATGTTCATATTTGCCGAAAAACGAATAGAAAACGAAATACCCCTGCCCGTCCCTAGAAATGTTGGTATGGCTTGTTATAATGAAAGAGATAGTGCTAATACATATACCGGGTTTTATTTATTTCGGTTGGGTCTTTTGTCCCAAATAAAATTGTTCACTTCCGCTATAGGTTTTAGCGTATATCTCGTTTATAATTCGGTATACGAAAAAAAAGTATATAACTAAAGTTACTCTAAATAACAAAATAAACAACTTTTGTTATGTTCATATTTGCCGAAAAAACAATAGGAAACGTAATATCGCTGTTTTTTAATTTCTGGCTTACCTTATAACCCCCACTTCTGTTCGTCTCGGAGGATATTAATATAGCCTAAAGTCTAAGTTGGGTTAGTAGTAATATACATACCAAGTTTCATAAAATTCGGTTCAGCCGTTTATGCGTGAAAAGGTAACAAACAAACAAACATACACGAAAGAAACAAAATGCAGTTATGGTGTCTATGACATGTGAAACGAAAAAGTATCGTGAAATTTCGAGAAAAAAAATCAATGTACAGACAGAGGTTACAATTTTATATATAACTAGCTAAGGTAACCGGGAAATCATTGTTGACTGGCTAATGATGGTATTCTTATTGCAAGACTTCAATGTGTACAAATACTTCACTCCACGACGTAATGTTTTTCCGAAATAGCCAATCCTAAAGGGTAAATTTTGGGTATTATTAGAATAGAAATTTTAGTTATGAAGAATAAATAAAAATGTGCTCCAAATCTATCCCTCTACACTTTTTGACTCACCGTTTTTGAATAATTCAAACCATAATCATGAATAGCATTTATTAAAAATTAAATATCATCTATAATGAACATATTTCCTTTCAAAAACCAATCCGAGCACATATAATTTAAGCATAGTTTAGCACGTAAGGTTATATTCGTAATAGTAGAGCTCAGTGAAAATCACTTCCCGTAATGCCAGCATTTCACAGGAAATAAGTAAACTCAATTACTATGACATGTGAAACGAAAAAGTATCATGAAAATTTGAGAAAAAGATCAATGTACAGACAGAGGTTACAATTTTATATATATATATATATATATATATATATATATAAAGTTCTGAACGGACCTCATTTTCGTCATCTCCTACGTAGGATCGGTGGACATTTGAGGATTTTTTTTCAAAACTCGCGTTACGAGTACAACCTCAATAGCCGATTTCGCATAAGGGAAATTTGCAAAAACGATTATTCAGGAGAATGGCGCAAATCGAAGTAAGACTTCCTCGCCTCTAGAAAATTTCTTAGATCTAGTTTTGCATTTATAAAAAAGAATAAAGCGTAGAGTATGAATATGATAGATAGATAGGGGCTATTTTCCAGGATAATTTAAGCCATTTTTCCAATTAATCAGTATTCAAGTTCAGCTCATTTGACAAGACATCGTTAATCTTCATTCACAACTTTTTGGAGCTTGCTAACTTTGCTACCTATTCTGTCTAATTGATATTAATCCAATACTTTCATAGTAAAAATTTCTACTCTTATATTATAAATCAAGAATACAATAGTGAAAAATACATCTTCAAAAAGTCTTGGCTGCGTGAACTAAGCAAATTTCCCACCAACACTAGTGTTCACATATTATCTATTTCTAGAAATCCAAAGATCGATAAAAATGTATAGAACAACAATTCTAGAGCATCAATAGTTTACAAGATTGGTTTTATAACATTTTTTTTTTCAATCCGACTCATAACAATGGAGATATTTGGAAATTTTCGAATTCCCCCTATTCCTGGTCCGATTTCAGCCATTAATGAAAATTTATAGACAATTTATTTATTTATACAGGAACATCTGCAAGATTTTTGAAACGATATATTAGAACCAAGATCCAAAATCCTTATTGTCTGTGTTCAATTTTAGCACTTAACGAACTTAATCTTTAGTTTTAGTAGACTTATTCTTCACGAGAACTTTCTTCTTCTTTAGAGAAATCAGCTATTAACGTTGTACTCATGGTGTGAAAAATTTCCTCACAGACTTACAATAACGGAGATATTTTGAATCTTCGAATCCCCGGAGTTCAAAATTATATATATATATATATACTTGTCTGTTACCGATTTAGCCACCAAAATGTTTGTGTGCTCATTACTAAACTCTATTTGTAAGCTTCACAGGTAAACTTTTTTTTCCTTTATTTCCTAGATAGGATCGATGTACATTTTAAGTAATATTTGAAAACTTGCGGATGAATACTTCCACTGTAGCTGATTCCCTTTAAATCTGCTAAAAATAAAGGACCACTAATTGGCGCCAAGAAAAAGAAGAGACTTGAACATTTTAAGTACTGTCGTTCATAACATGTATATCTCAAAAGGACTCAACAGCAGTTTTTCAATTAAAATATGAGGTCCGTTGTCCAAACCGTTTCAAAGGAATTAATTCCTCCCTAATTTTCGTGTATTGATGAAGGCGCGCCATCAATAACGATCAATTACATATATCAATATCCAAATGCATGCTGAATTTCGTTAATTTACTTCTACTCGTAAGGAAGTTATAATACGCGGAGACCGCTGGAAGGGAGGACACTGTGATGAGAGAACGGGCCCTAAAAAATTATGAGGATTTTATAATAAATAACATATAGTACGTCACTCTTATGTAAGACAGGAATTATTCCGCAATGCAGTGGTGGCTGTAGCTATTAGACGGGCTCTCAAAGGAACGGCCAATACAGCCTTGAACTAAAACAATTAACATAAGGATAAATATGCAAAACTGGACTATACTTAGAATTTCATAGCCACAATATTACTTTTACATACCCGCTACAGTCAGTCAAAACAACAAAATGTAATTTGCCCTCTCAAGATGTATATACATTAACTATCAAGTTTTTTCTTTTTCTAAATGATTTTATGTAAATTAGCAATATCCATGTGAAATAAACGTCTCGAAATAATACTTTCCGTAATATAAAGAGGAACTTAATCATACAAAAGCAGTTTATATATAATTTTATTACGTAAAATATTAAAGTATTCATTTTAAAAATGCAAAAATAATAAAATAAGTAGGAAGCAAAAATGCAATGCCATTGCTTGGGCCTAGTTTGGCGACATTTGGCATGTCATCAAGGAACTTTACTCTGTCTTCCATAGCGTTTTTTTTATTTTAGCGTTGATATTGTATAAATACTCCAATTGTTTGTAAGTATAACGAGAGGTAACTCCACTAAATTGTTAAAACAGCATATAGAAAATTGATTGGAACCGGTTTTGTTGAACCACAACCCCCAACAAACTGGCATGAATTATGTTATTGCGATGTCATAATCTTTATATCGAACTTGAAAAATTCTTAGAACATTTCTAATGAAAATTGCTTCTTTTAATCGATATGTCATTGTTCAAAAAAAGCACCCCCACTCAGGGACTGCGTAAACTAAGCAGATTTCCCCGGTGAAGTTTTACAATATAGAAATCTGCATACTGGTAACACTTAACACCACCCAGAGTAAATGCAAACGGTAATGAGAAATCTTTCAGTTAATTTTAATAAGCTCCCAACGGGAACGGCTTCGGAATTTTAAAAGTTAGGCCTTCCAGTCATTCAGAGCTGAATAGATAGATAGACATACTCTTCACCGGAAAGAAAAACAATTACTAATATATATCTGAATAAAACATATTAACATCAAACTATTTACTATAATAGTACTGCAATGTATAATGAATCAGAATAATTTATATTTTAATAACTCAAATTTTAGTAGTCCAAGAACTAAAGAAGAGGGGGGGGGGGGTCAACAGAACATATCTCGTATAATAAAGGTCTCTTGAAAACAATATTTGGTATAAAAGCATCAAATAAAGTGGTTTATCATATAACAACAGAAAATATTTACACAAAGGAAAAGCTTACACGAGTCTAAACCAATTTCACGAGAGCCGAACAGTTACGGAAACAGCCAAACAAGTTTTCGGGTGTTTCCGTCGAACAATACCCATAATAGCCGATCTCATCTCGTACGTTGTCCCCACACACTTAATAAAAATGCAAATATGTCAGTTAATATTCAAGATAGAGAATAAATGTATATAACAATATTTATAGTAAATTTGCAATAAGATTGGTTCTATACAAATTTTCGAATCGACGTGTAGAAACGGAGATATTACGAATTTTCGAAAAATCTCCCCTCTAAACCCCTCACACTTGTCCGATCTCAGCCATTAACGAACTTGATCTTTCTTTTTACATAAAACTATTAAATATCGAGTTTGGTAACAATCAAACAAAAATTACGGCCGCTAGAGCGTTAACAGAAATATAATATATATATATATATATATATATATATATATATATATATATATATTTGAACGGACCTCATTTTCGTCATCTCCTCGGTTGGATCGATGGACATTTGAAGACATTTTTCGGAAAATCGCGTCATGAGTACGACCTCAATAGCTGTTAAGGGGAATCTGCTAATAAAAAGCCATTGAGTAGAAGTGTGGGTTTAAAGAATGATGAACTCATGAAAATGTGAAAAACTCTCTCAAAATATGATTTACGAATAAATGTAAAGAGGAACAATTGTAGAGCATCAACGTTTTAATGTTAACATGATCGGTTATATAAAATGTTTCGTTCCGACTCAGAAGAAAAAAGTCCGTCACGCAGGGGCTGCGTAAACTAAGCAGATTTCCCACGTGAAGTTTTACAATACAGAAATTTCACGAGAGTCGAGAAGTTAAGGAAACGGCCGAGCTAGCTTTTGGCGGGAAAGTCACCCGTCCGTTATCCGTCCAGATTTTATAAAAATGCAAATATCTCGGTTAATATTCAAGATAGAGAATAAATGTATATAACAATATTTATAGTAAATTTAATTTGCTATAAGATTGATTCTGTACAATTTTTCGATCTGACGTATAGTAACGGAGATATTTCGAATTTTCGAAAATCCTCCCCTTTAAACCCCCCCTCCCATTGGTCCGATTTCAGCCGTTAACGAACTTGATCTTTCTTTTTACATAAAACGACTAAATATCGAGTTTGGTAACGATCAAACAAAAATTGCGACCGCTAGAGCGGTAACAGACAAATATATATATATATATATATATATATATATATATATATATATATATATATATATATATATATAGATGTATATATACAGTTTTGAACGGACCTTATTTTCGTCATCTACTAGGTAGGATCGATGGACATTTGAAGAAAAATTTCGAAAATTCCGTCATGAGTACAACCTCGATAGCTGATTTCCCTTAAGGGAAATCTGCTAAAAGATACTTTGTAATTCCAGCCATTAGAGTTGAATTAAACGGTTAAATATTGACTATGGTATAGATCAAATTACGATTTTCAATTCAAGACTGGAAAATTTTAATTTATGACGTCTACAAAGTATTTGCATGTATAAAAAGATTCATCTTATAACAGCTTAGTGTCATTGCATTGGCTGTATATATAAACATAAATGGTTTGTAAGATGTGTTTTCGCGAGTCAATATACCAATTAAAAGGATTCGGTATTTATAGCATTCTAAATATATCAAGCAATTAGTATTTGTGTGTCAATAAATGGCAACTAGAGTGTGACAGATTGAAATAGGACTGGTTTTCCGTGAAAATCTAACTACTGGATTTAATGAGCACCTAATAATCCCTTTCAACGCTCATTAAAAATGTCCATATAATACAATTAATCTCTTGTTTTGCCAGCGAAAGAAAAGTGGTCTTTGATTGGAAATTAACGTGTTTATGTTCTGATTTCGTTTACGGCGGTTTGCAATACAACGGCTTACCACTCAAGTCTATAGACTAGATTTATTAAAGCTCCTTCATTATTAATCCTTTCATTTTCATTACATACAACAGACATTCTATCTAAACATACAATCATACTGGAGAGAAAGCTTTGGAGTTATGAAGTGACACAATTGATGAATTAATGTTTAGACTAGGCATGACCAACAATGATAACAATTGTGTTCAAAAATTGTTTCCTACTGAAATATTATTTTACTGACGTATCTTCAGACAGTATTTCTTGACACCAGAAAAATCCTGTGGTGGCCAGATGTTTTAGTTTTCATTTTTAAAAATAACTGCTAATGCTGAACAATATATTTTATATACAATGTGTATATATATATATATATATATATATATATATATATATATATATATATACACTCAACCGCAAAAAAAACCGGACACTTAGATTTAGTCTTATAATTTTGTTAAGTACTTAAAATATATGTATATTAATCTTTTTAATTAAAATAATTGGTTAATCTATAGGTTATTTAAACAAATTCTGCCAAAAGTGAATAATGTTTATTGATTATTTACAAAAAAATACAAAATAAAAAAAAAGAAAAAGATAAATTAACACATTAAAAAAAAAAAAATATTCTTCATTTTTGTTACAGTGTATGGTAGACTTCGCTACCGTACAAGCGTTTCGGCAATGTAACGTAAGCTCCGGCCTTCCATCTAAGTTTGAAAGACCCATTATTCTGGACCGAAATAAAAATAAAACATTAATTAAAGAAAATGCTTGGTTAATAATTAAAGATGTTTAAATGTGCGAAAAACTACTTACAGTTTAGAATAGATCAACTTCACGACAAATAAATCTAATCTGAGTTTTATCCAGTTGTGTACTAACTGAAGGGATTAATTCAATGGACTTAGACTCTAAATTCTCTGTAATAACTAGAATACCCACATAAAGAAAATAGCTGAAAATTAGCTTTTAATACGACAAAAATGAAGTGTCCGGTTTTTTTTTTGCGGTTGAGTGTGTGTATATATATATATATATATATATATATATATATATATATATATATATATGTGTGTGTGTGTGTGTGTGTGTGTGTGTGTGATTGGTAACGATTAGACAAAAATTGCGACCGCTGAAGCGTTAACAGACAAATGTATCTATCAATCTATCTATATTATATGCGCGCGTGTGTGTTCATTTGGATGTATATTTGTCTGTTAACGCTCTAGCGGTCGCAATTTTTGTTCGATCATTACCAATTATAATATTTTAACAGTTTTCAGGGGGATGAGAGGAGGAGGGATTGGAGAAGAGGTCAAATCCAAAATCAAAATATTTTGGTTATTAAGTCAGATCGAATATGTCATATAACCAATCATGTTGAAAATTTGATTTTCTGCAATTGTTGTTCTATATGCTTTTTCAGGAAGTACACCTCTTGATGCTTGTTCTGGATGTTCTTTCCTATGGTAAACCTAGTTTTAGTCCTAGATATAATTGTTGTGTTAGTTTTTCATTTTATCAGTATATGTTTTTTTGTTTGTTTTTTTTTTAATTTGTAAAAGTTGTTTAAAGTATTTTAAATGTTGACTAGCTAAGTATGCTATTAAGAAGTGAGATTCCCGATTTCTGTGATATTCTGTGACTGTTACCTAGTATTTTAATTATGATTTATATAGTGTCAGTTAGATGATTTTCATAGGTTTTTGATTATGTCAACAGGCGCTGAAGATGGAGCTGTTGCTCTGAAAGTGCACTCTGTCACGCATTGTAGCGGAATAGGCCTACAATGTCCATCCAGATTAATTCGTGCCTCTACCTCCCTGCTTCCCTAGAAGAAATATATGCTTTTCCACCAACTCAAATATTAATCTGGTTATTAGAATGTTTTAGTTTACAGTCTTTTTTACGATTTTCATTTAAAGCGACTGTTTCAATCGAAATTTTGGCTTCAGCTTAAATTTCAATTCCTTTCCTTAGCAGATTTATCTATTGTAAAACTTCATGAGGGAAATCTGCTTAGTTTACGCAGCCCCTGCTTCTAATTAGGGCAGAAATAGCGGAAACAGTATGGATAAATTCACAATTAAACTAAACAGATGGCGAATCTGCTTAGTTTAAGCGGTCTTCGTGACGACTTTTTTTTTTTGTAGACTATGGGACACTACATCAAATGTTATAGAGTTGTAACTCTAATGGAAACACAATGCAAAACCTAAAAAAAAATATTAGGCCAATCTTAAATAGTCAATACTGTAACGCATATGTGGGCAACCACCGGCCCGCGGTATTGTTTCATCCGGCCAGCGAGACATTTTGAAAAACCCAATTAAACAAAAATATTACACTACTTACTCCAAATGAGGAAGATGAGGAGAAATTTGTGCGTTTGGCAGTACTTATAAATGCGAACAGTTTTTTTTCAATGATGAAAGTTAATAAATCAAAACATCGTACAAGGCTGACTGGCGATAATTTGGAAAATTCTTTTCTTCTTTGTATCAGTGGAATTAATCCAAACATCGATGGATTAGTTTCCCAAATTCAAGCTCAAGTGTCTCATTGATTTCGGTGTCGGTTGTTTGTAATAATTCCAAATTTTACGATTTAATTATAATGTTGTACCTATTTTTTCATTTCATTTTATTTTAATAAATTGTATTATAATTACATTGTCCTGTAATTTCATCTCTGATAGCCATCGTTAAAAATTGTGAACACTACTTTAAAATGCTCTAGCTTTAAAAGCGGCCGGCTAACGCATTTGCAAATTAAAGTCTGGTCCACAACATGTCAAAGGTTGCCCATTCCTGTGCTAGAGGGATGAATATTATTTTTAATCATTATCGAAATTTTTAAATGGCATTTTTGAATAATTCTGCTCTAAACCAACTAAATTAACAGAAAAGATTCTACAATTTCGACTCTCGCAATGGCAAAAATAGCTAATCTTATTTAATATCAGAAAGATTTCGATGTCTTTATGGCACATCCAATGCTCTTCAAACCTACGCAGGTTGAAACTCATCTACACCTAATTAATTATTAACTAACTGAGGGGGTGGGGCAGATTCGTCTACAGCAAGCCACATTCATATATCATGCTAAAAATTCATACGTATATATATTCTATATTACTAAATTTTAAAATTTTAGCGAAAAGAAATAGAATAAAATAAAAGAACAGTTGACTTCAAACCCTGCCAGCTTTGCAATATAACAATCACAACTCGGAAATTTCGGGCCTGAAGTCTTTCATTGCTCTAAAATAACAAGGATATAGAAAGGGGGCGTTATATTATTATAAAGGTTAAATCAAAATGGTTATAAAGTTTAAAAAAAAAATGAACTTGAAAAAAGGGTGTTTATTCAGGAGAAAACCAACATTGATTTCATTTAAAATATGGGGCGGCTCACTTGGTTATATCGCCCTCAGATTTAAAAACATATTCAATTTATTCTGTCCTGATATTTCAATTACAGAACTCTGTCACTTAATTAAAATATTAATAACACTACGAAACCTAAGGATTATTAATGGAAAATACTAAGGGGCATTCATTTCCATTGTTGTTACTCCTAAGTCAATATTAAAACTGGAAAGCTACTGCAATAATATATCACTGTTTTCCTGAATAAGTAAATTAATTTAGCGATTGTCAGTATTAATTAAAATATATTAAAAGCTAACCCTAAATGAGACCTATTTGATTAATGTTATAAATTAAACGCCCTTTAAAGGTAATGATAATTGTCTCTTAATATATAACGTTTCTCTGTATTTCATCGTTCAATAATGAATTAATTTATTTTCAAGTGTAAATGTATGAGTGAAATTGAAAATCGGTTAATATCTTGAGAGCAAAAACCCTAAGATTAAATTAGATTTAAAATACCAAAAAGGTGCTTTACTTCTTTTAAAAGCAAAAAACAAAAAATTCCGGAAAATATAACAATAATAAGCCAACGTAGAAAATAATCCCAGAACTCTCTCGTCGTACCACTCTTATAATTAAATAATACTTAAGTACCGACACAATACTAAGTGGAACAGAGAATGGACGACATGTAACGAATCTTACAGCTTACACCAATACATACCAAATATAACTCACAACTACAACACAATTAAGAGTCACCATCACAAATGCACACAATTTCTAACGGAACATGGACAGACAGGACATTATTTAACAAGATTCAAGACAATGACAAATGTACTTGCGACTCACAGACAACACAAACGTGTTTACATATACTTTATGACTGATCAACATTTAATCAAAATAGATCAAATTTAATAATGAACATAATTTTAAAAGGAGGTAATTGGCCAGAACCACCTCATACTATATTTAATTAATATAATAAAGAACTTATAAAGTTTATCAAAAGTATAGATATGGATGTAGTAAAAATACATTAGAATGTAAAGTTGATTGCGAGGAATGAGAATTATAATTCAATATATTTGCCTTACATAGACTCGCAAACTAAACATAGGTTCAGTTTAACTTTAATTGATTTGTTTTTTTTTTGTTTTTTTTCATTTCATTTATTAATTTTATTTGTAATTATCTTACTTATTTTATTATCATTATTTTTTTAATATTATATTTGATTAGATGGTTGATTAACGTGTACATACTGTAAAATAAAAATGTATTTAAACATGATCATACTCGTACATGTAATATGCCATGTAGCAATGGAACATGTATTCAAAGAAATAACTAATAAGGTTACTATGAGGAGAAAAAAAAAAACCAACATACATGGTTATTGCTTTATTATTATGAGGTACTAAAATTAATAGATTACAAGCATTGCATTGAAGTAGGCAGCAAGCAGGTGTGGTAGGAGAGGAGAAGGCAGATCTGCCAAGGTATGTCCATTACCATCTGTATAAAGTCAGCTGCTAAGAATTTTCTCATCAAACCAAATCCAACCTAGTAGGTGGGAAAAAGATACATTCAAAATTATATATTTATTTGTCTTGTAACACACTAGCAGCCGACTTGTTTCTTCATCGTTGCTAAACTCCACACTTAAACGTTTTAAGTAAAACTAAAGACTAAATTCATCAAATAAATAAAATAAACGAGGAAGATTGGACGTTTAGAAAGTTGTAATATTGAGTAAAAGAAAAAAAAAAGGGGGAAAATTGTAAATTAATACTTGTTTTACTTCCTTGTTTTTGGGGTGTCTTTATCTAACTGATAATTAAGAGCTCGAATATGTCCAGCCTAGGCCGATTTCTTAAAGATTTTAATGTTTTTCATTTTGCATATATGTGACAGCCATGCGGCATCTGTTTGTCATTTAAGTGGCGTAGCAATGTGTCGCTTTGCGATAGTATTTTGAAAATATGTAGTATGTATTTGTATAATTGCGAATACAGAACGTACCAGTTGGGTCTCATTCTTTTTATTCAAAAACGGGGTCTCTGGGCGAAATTCTGAAGAAAGAAAGACTAAAATCATTAGGCCATGAAGAGAAATAGCCTAGGATGCACGGCTTGGTGTGAAGACATGCTGCAACATGAGACAATGGAGACAAAAATCGTACAAAGCACTGTATGCATGCGTGTGTGTTTGTGGGGGTATATACGTAAATACATGAGGTGCAATTCGTGGACGGATCTTGCGTGGTGCAGTGCAGTTATGCATAGGCTTCTATCCGGTCCCGCAATTGAGGTAATTCAATAGCCAGTTCAAAACGTCCGTCACGCAGGAGCTCCGTAAACTAAGCAAATTTCCCACGTAAAGTTATACAATAGAGAAATCTCCATAGGGGTGCTGAACAGTTACGGAAACGGCCGAACTAGCTTTCTGCGGGAATGAATAGAAGCGACCATAGCTCGTCCGTTACACTTAATAAAAACGCATATATATTGGTTAATATTCAAGATAGAGAATAAATGTATATAACAATATTTATAGTAAATTTAATTTGCAATAAGACTGGTTCTATACAATTTTTTACAGTTTTGAAAGGACCTCATTTTCGTAATCCCCTGGGTAGGATCGATGGACATTAGAAGAAATTTTTCGAAAATCGCGTCATGAGTACGACCTAAATAGATGATTTCCCTTAAGGGATATCTGCTAAAAAGAATAAAAGTTCGTCACGCAGGAGCTGCGTTAACGTTATTGAAAACAATTTATTAAAGCCAGTGATGTAGTTTGTAATGAATCAGAACCAGTTTTATCTCAATCACTCAAAGTTTAGTAATCGAAGAACAAAAGGAGGGGGGATATACAGAACGTATTTGCATATATCTCACAAAGTAAAAGTTCAATGAAAACAATATTTGGTATGACATGAGTAGAAGTGGAGGTTTGCTGAAGGCTCAAAACTGAAACTTGCAAATATCTCGGTTAATATTCAGGATAGAGAATAATAGTATATAACAATATCTATAGTAAATTTAATTTGCAATAAGATTGGTTCTATGCACTTTTTCGATCCGACATATAGTAACAGAGGTATTTCGAAATTCCTCCCCTCTAAACCCCCCCCTTCCACTGGTCCAATTTCATTGATCTTTCTTTTTACATAAAACGACTAAATATCGAGTTTGGTACATAGCGACCGCTAGAGTGGTAGTAGACATATAAATATATATACACACAGTTTTGAACACATCTCATTTTCGTCATCTCCTAGGTAGGATCGATGGACATTTGAAGAAAAATTTCGAAAATCACGAGTAATGAGTACGACCTTAAGGGGAAATCTGCTAAAAAGAAAAATTGGTCATTGGCTTCTAATTGCGCCTCAATATTGTATAAAAGGGGTTAAAGGTTACGAATTGACGCTTCCATCAGGGCCATATATCAGGCGCTTCGCCCTTTCATAGGCTGTTAAGCCAAAGATTTTCATTTTTCATTGATATATATAAGTTATCCGAATTTTTTTGTGTTATGTATATATGGTTTAATCAATTAAAGGTGTTCATTCAAAAACAAAAAATAATTTTTTTTTTTTTAAATGCCAGACACCATCAGCGAGAAAGAAAAGAGCGCCCCCCTTTGTGCTTTAGTTGTTAGTTAATCACTAATTAGTCCCCTTGCTGGTTTAATTTTATTATATTTTTTAATTATAAAGAAAAAAATGAATAGCAACTAAGCCAGCAGAGTTTCATCCTCTTCCTACATTAAATTATGATTTCGTTTGAAGAGGGGAGAAAAAAAATCGCTATGAAAAGGATAGAACTTGCAAAAAAACTAGAAATAATGTATCTAAGAGCCTCACGTTCTTTGTTAAATGGTGAATAAATACCCATATAATATATTCACTGTCTCCAATAAAAACATCACAACTTGAAAGAAATTGGAACTAACTTTTTGATGTTAGATCCGCGCCAAAGCAATATAATAATATGATTTATAAACTTTTAAACCCTGGAAAACTGAGGGGAAAAAAAATCTCCCAAGAGCTTTGTGGAATATATAATACAGAGCAATAACAAAAAATTCTGGAAGCTTCTAAAGAAAAAAGCTTTATCTAATTTCCTTGCAAAGGTTTAGCTTTATCTTCTATAACTTCTGTAAGAGAAACCATAGTAAAGCAATATCAGGCTTGACTATCACAAAGCCTGCGGGTTGTAGGGCGGCCCCTTCCCCTTCTACATCTCCCGCTTACCCAGCGGTTTTAAGGTAATTCTCCCCTCACTTAACTCAGCCAGTGATCCCGGCTTACCTGCAGCTCCTCCCTCAAGACCGCCTCCAAGATTGTTCACGAAACAGTTTAATCTAGAACTCATGAGACTCCAAAGAAGGGTCAAAGGTGCCACCAGGCATTAATAAACCACTTATAGCTCAAATGGTGTATAAATTAATGACTATTACTTCAGTGTAAGAAGTAAAGCTTATATTGGCAACCACCGGCCCGCGGTAAGGTTCGATACGGTCCGCGAGTCATTTTGAAAACCCCAATTAAACAAAAATATTATACTACCTACTCCAAATGAGGAAGATGAGGAGAGATTTGTACGTTGGCAGTACTTATAAATGCGAACAGTTCATTTCAATGATGAAAGTTAATAAATTGAAAACATCGTACAATTACGTATTGGAAAATTCTTTTCGTCTTTGAATCAGTGGAATTAATCCAGTAACTTTTGTTTTATACATTTTTTCAGGAACAAAAATATTGTTGATATGTTCAGCAATTCTTTCCAATATCAACTACCAGGTACCTCACCTGGAAAAATTAATTCAAATCTATGTTAATATTTTGTCCTTAATAATTCAAATCTATGCATAATGCACAGGAGACGGGAAATATGAAAATATGGAGGACATCAAAAATTAATTTTATTATTGACAAATCCATAGCAACAACGGGTATAAACCCTATACACTGGAACGGCTAAATGTCAAAATATTGTGCAAAGTAAAGCCTTGCCAAAAATATACCACCACTATTCAGCCACAAATGAATTCCCGGGCGAAGCTACCCCTTAGCTAGTCCAAACATAAGTTTCCCTCAGGTGTCGCATTGATTTCGGTGTCGCTATTCCCTTAAGGGAAATCTTCTAAAATTTAGTCCAGTGTTAGCTCCAATCAATATAGTGAGGATGAAGTGTGAAGAACGCTTCCCAGAATCAACATGGAAAAGTAGTCGACATCTATTTCCGCCGTTTTCCTTCTTCCACAAACGAGGAAAAACAAATATTGTAGAGAGGTATTTCAAAGAGCCACTCAGTTAGGACCACAATAAAATAATTTAAACCCACCTATTCAGCGGAGTGACCGACCATTTGCCAATGCCAAAGGGAAAATAAAGACGCTTAACTTTTTCAATGATATCTTCGATGTTTTATACCAGACGTGACTTGTGAATATCAAGCGAGTGATATTTGTCGTCATACCGTTGGCATTTTTATCATTTTTCTCAATGAACACTGTGAACATGAGTCAATAAACTTTTCAACAAGTCATCTTTGGCAATTCGGTAATTAGCAACGGTGGACAGTGAATATTGCTGACTTGACAATATCTTACATTATATTATTAAATGCAACCTTTTAGCAGATTTCCCTTAAGGGTCGTACTCATGACGGGATTTTCGAAACATTACTTCAAATGTCCATCAATCCTACTCAGGAGATGACGAAAATGAGGTCCGTTCCATATTATATATATATATATATATATATATATATATATATATATATATATATATATCTATGTGTGTGTGTGTGTGTGTGTGTGTGTGTGTGTGTGTCTGTTAACGCTCTAGCGATCGTAATTTTTGTTTGATCGTTACCAAACTCGATATTTACTCGTTTTATGTTAAAGAAAGATAATGTTCGTTAATGGCCAGTCCGATTTCAACCGTTAACGAACTTCGTCTTTTGTTTTACATAAAACGCTTATATATCGAATTTGGTAACGATTAAACAAAAATTACGATCGCTAGAGCGGTAACAGACCAGTATATATATATATATATATATATATATATATATATATATATATATATATATACAATTTTGTTCGGACCACATTTTCGCCATCTAGTAGGTAGGATCGATGGACATTTGAAGAAAATGTTCGAAAATCGCGTCATGAGTACAACCTCAAAACTGAATTCCCTTAAGGAAATCTGCTAAAAAGGTTCAAATTTATTTACATATACATTATATATATATATATATATATATATATATATATATATATATATTGAATTTTCAAAATTCCCCCTCTAAACCCTCCTCCCCTCCTGACTGATCAGTCATTAACGAACTCAGTCGTTAACGAATTTCATCTTTAGTTTTACGTAAAATGCTTATATTTAGAGTTTGGTAACGCTAGAGTTTGCTACCGCTAGAGTAGTAACTATTTTTTTATTAAGAATATTACAGTCTGCATTTAAATGCAAATAGTGCATTAACAGACAAATATATATGTATATAATTTTGAACGGACCTTTTTCCAAAAAACGCGTCCTGAGTACAACATCAATACCTTGATTTCCCCGAAGGGAAAACTGCTAAAAGCGGGTTGAAAACAAATTTAGTAATAAATGTATTCATTTTTTTTAAGCTAGTCTTTATATAAAAGGAAATTTAATTATTAAATATTAAATCAAATGGATTGAGCCCAGGCTGATTTATAGAAGTTTTGATATTTTTTATTTGTATATAATATATGTTACAGCCATGCGGTATCTGTTTTTTTTCATATTTAAGCTACTGTTTTTTTGTTTTTTTCTAGGGGGTTGAGTGTTGGTATGCATAAAAGTGATATTTTTCCTGTTCATATATTACTTTATACAGGGACCCCGCTACCATATGTGCTAAGTGTGCAATGCACACGGGGCCATCCTTTAGGGGCGCCAAAAAAAAAATAATAAATTTAAAATAAAATTTGAGAAATTAAATAGGATTAGGTATAAGTGCACACGAAATTTTATTAGTATAACATCCAGTTATTGTCGATTCCTATGGGGATAAGGAGCCAAAATCCTTTTTTGCACACAGGCTCCAGTAGCCCTTACGGGGGCCCTGACTTTATAAATGGCACGTCTAATGTAATATATTTCTCCCATAAAATATAATAGGACAAACACCCGGGAAGAACTAATCCAAAAAATGATAAAACTCGCGTCATGAGTACGACCTCAATAGCTGATTTCCCTTAAGGGAAATCTGCTAAAACGTTATAGATTATATATACGGGAACTGGCTTTCTAGCAGCTGAATTTCATTTCAATTGCTCCAATGATTCCACTAAAATACTATATCAACCCCCTTTAAGAATTAATAAAGCGCCTGCAACGCTAACAGTAATAGTATTATGCTTCTCATATGGGTATTATATTGTTTAAAAAATACCCATTAGTATTTAGGCATTTTTCTAAAACCTTAATAGAAACTGCGGACGTTTTAAACACCGTACTTAAAAAATAATATATTAAGTCATCCTTCCTTTCTTTTTTCTTTTTAACGCCTACATCAACAATAATGCATTAGAGTGAGTGGCATAACTTTCTGAATGAAGTTAAATTAACATGTTATTGGATTGTTTCGATATTTCTTATTATGCGTACTAATTTTTCATCACTTTGATTGTTTGTACTTTTATTATGTATATTATTTTTTTTTTTCATTTGTTTCCTTTTCTTTTCTTTTTATTTTATTTTTTTAGTCTCAAGAACAAATGTATGAACATCATTTCTTGTACACAAAACACGATGTATTATGAACATACATGTTATATACTGTAATAGTATGGCACATGTAGCAAATAAACGCCCTTTGTGCATGGGTAATGTGCAAAGGAAAATATGAAAAAAAAAAGAAAAAAAAAAGGTTATTATATTCTGATATTGAGTAGTAGTGTGCTTCAGAATTAAATAGCTTATAATCCGCCTCAGAAAACAACAGTTAATCCTTCTATATTATAAAATAAGCAAAATAATTTCTAGTTGTTTTTTTATTCTTCAAGGGGAATGGCAGATATTTAGAGAGCTTAAGCCGAGATATTAAGTCTTCCTATGCAGTCTTCACCATTAATACCCTACATTATTTTTCTCAACAGATTTCGGTTAAGAGAGTCATCGGCTATTGAGCAGGTTGAAGTTGAGACCTAGATTCTGCCTCCTCATTCATGCCGCCTCTGCCTGACCTCCACCAATTAGAAATTATCGCCCATATTTAGTGAATATATGATTATTTATAACAATTTATTAAAGATTTCTAAATTTTCCGAAGAAAATAAATCCCTTGATTATGTTCCATAGCTCGTGCCCCGTTAGAAAGGGACATAAATTGCACTCAAGGAGAAAACATTTTTTTTTAATTTTTATCCAATGTAGGAAAATTAAGAAGAAGGTCATCTGCAGCAAAAAATACATACAACTAGTGGACCCGATAGACGTTGTCCTGCATGATATTTCAAGCGATTAGGATATTAAATTTAATAATATTATGTTTAAAATAAAAGCTACTTTTAATAACACAAAAAACAACTTTTGGTATGTGCACGTTTGCCAAAAACAAATAGAAAATGAAATATCGCGAATTTTTTATTCAGGCCTCCCTTATAACCCCCACTCTCGTTCGAACCTAAAAAATTAATATAGCTTATTATCATGGAAGAATTAATGCTAATTTACATATAGAGTTTTGTTAAGTTCGGACAATCTTCAGAGACCAATAAAATTGTTGGCTCCCACTTTAATTTTTTAGAGTATATCTCGTTTATACTTTTTTATACAACAAAAGTTACTCTGAATAACAAAATAAACAACTTTTATCCTGTGCATATTTCCCGAAAAACCAAATATCGCTATTTTTAATTTTAGGACTCCCTTACAACCCCCACTCCTGCTCCATCTGCCGGGCTGATTTGTGAATCTAAACCATCCAGGGCGTCACAAACGCACACAAAAAAATTCATTCAAATCGGTCCAGCCGTTTAGGAGTTCAGTGACATACACGTACAGTAGAATTATATATATAAAGATATAAACTTGAACCGACCTTATTTTCGTCATCTATAAGTAGAATCGATGGACATTTTAGAAGCGGTTTGGAAACATATAAAATAAATAAAATGCGCTGAACAAGGGGAAAAACTTTTGTTTTTGACCCAGCATGGCAAAACACTTTGTGTGTGTGTGTGTGAGTGAGTGTGTTCGTGCAGACATAATCAATGTACAGACAGAGGTTGCAATGTTGTATATATATATATATATATATATATATATATAGATAGAGAGAGAGAGAGAGAGAGAGAGAGAGAATTCTGAGCGGACCTCATTTTCGTCATCTACTAGGTAGGATCGGTGGACATTTGAAGAAATGTTTCGAAAATCGCGTCATAAGTACGACCTCAATAGGTGGTTTCCCTTAAGGGAAATCTGCTAAAAGGATCCCAAAGCCAGTGCTTGCTAAGATTTGCTGTGGTCATCTCACTACGTTGGAGGTAATGAGGTATGAGAAAGATGATCGACATAGGAAATATTATGAAGGTGCCCATAATAAGGGATGAGAAGTCTATTAATGACCAAAAAGACTGCTTACAAAACGGAACTTGGCCGACGGACAAATCAGAACTTTTATTCAAATTCAACGTAATGTATACACACGTCTTTTTTTTTATTTTATTTTGATTGTTCTTATGTTTATAATTAATTATTGTATTCGAAATACTATAATTCTATCAATGAAATGTGTGTAGTATCCACAAGGATGGAGCACACAAAAAACTTCAATAAATTCCCACGTTAGAGGGATACTCTGCGTGAAAAGAGGGACAGGGACCAAAAAGACTGCGAGTATATAAGCCCCATGCTATTTTAACATAATTAATAATGATAAAATATATTAAGTATGGGGCCGGAAAGGGTTTTAATTGGACTGTTTGTTGTGAGTGTGTGCGCGCGCGCGCGGGTGTAACTTACTTTTTCTCAATAACCCTTTTAAGCGTTGAGTGATGAAAACGGTGGCACTGAGCTACTCCCCCGCCATTCTACTTATTTATTTTCTGCGGTATATAAATATTGTATAGACAAATTTTAAATTTTACATGTTGAAATTTAAGTGAAAAAAAAATGAAATGTGGCAAAACAAAATTATGTTTGTCAATTAACACTAAGAACCGGAGTTCAGTTAACCGAGAATATCTTAATAACAGACAAATTGGCATTCATTGATGTAATTAAAACTAAGATAAAATGTCGTTCACATTACACATACTGCTGCTTCAGCAGCTTTCCGACAATTCGTATAATCTCCATTTGCAAAACATCTCCAAAACATTGCTAATATCTCATTATTTTCATTTAACATAAACTTGCTAAAATACTCTTGTAATGAATACCAATAGATAGATAAAACATTTTTAAAGGGAAATTCTGGTTTTAATGACCCCATAAGGAATGAATACAGAAATAAGTGGCCACTCATATTTTCTCTACTCTTGCTGAATTAATAAAATCCTAGCCTTTGAAATAGTACAAGGTTTTTATTTTTAGCAGATTTTACTTAAGGGAAATGAACTATTGATTTTTTTTTTTTTTTCATTTCGCTCAACTTTATATAAATAGCAAAAATGTATTTATGATTTACAGAAATAACATAAATGCTGTCGTTTTTATATGATTACTAACAAACTCGATATTTAACCGCTCAGTATAAAACATGGAAGCTATGTTCTATAACAGTGAACGTCGAAAATGCAAAATCCTAAATATCTATGTCATTAAGTAACACACTCAAAAACATTTTATATGACTAATCTTATTGAAAATTTATTTTCTTGCACGCATAGTTCTATTAAATATTTTTTACTTTTTTGTACTAATTAAAAGAATTAATCTCGAAAAAGTTCGGTTTCAAATTTAAACTGAATTATCTGTTTAGATAATCCATTGTAACTAGTTTCACTATGGCGTCTGAACGTTTCCCGCCTAAAAAAACTAGCTTTTGAATGTTTAAATTTCTTATTTAGGACTCTTTTAATGGCTAGTTGGCCCCTTTGAACGGAAGCGACTAAGCGGAAGGGGGAAGGGGTTGAAAATTATAAATTTCTCCGTTCTTATTAGACACGAAAAAATGTAATAAGACCTTTTTTGTTAGTCGTGAAAATATCTATAAATTGTTTCATGTCATTTTTCGTTCCGATGCTTTGGAAAGGAGACATCGTACATCAGCTTCAAATGAAATAATTTTAAATGAAGCCCAACTATACATTTTGTTTCTTTAATGTAATAAGAGTACAAGGATGAATTTTTACAGTACAAGGAAGTTCAAATATTAACGGAGTTATTTGCAGTTTTTGGATCTCGCTCTACTTGAGCCGATACTCTTCTTGGTCTGTTTTTACAATAAGCAAATACATATTGATCTGTCTTCATTCCAGCTTTAATGTCACGCATTGATCGCACTGAACCCTCTCTAATAAAGTATTGACTCAAGGTTATATGTGATAGCTCACATCTCGTTTTCTACGGGCAGATTGTCCATGGATAGTTTAAACAGTACCTCGTTGATTGCATAATTCAATTTCATTTGCACCCATTTTAATGCCTAGTATTATACAGGAAAGCGGGGAAGGGCATAGTTTAACGGTAGCATCCTCCACCTGTAACTGTATAAATAAAACTACAAAATATCTGTCATAAAAATGGGTCAAAAAATATTTTGGGATCAAGTACATTGTCATTGGATAGTAAATTGACTTGTTAATAAATTAAAAAATGTATGTTATATATTTAGCGGTATTAAGATTGTTAACGAAATTAATAAAATTAATTATATTTTAATTAATTATATTATATTATATTATTATATTAATTATATAAGTAAAAATGTTATTCAATAATATGTGAAGACATTCATTGACATACTATTAGAAAATTGTTTATAAAAAACTAAACAATATGACATATCCTATTATGAATGTTATCAATTAATGGAAATAAACATATTACATTTCATAATTTGAGGATGAGATCACCAAATTGACTTTGCGATGAGATCACTAAATTGGAAATCTACGATGAGATCACCAAATTGACTTTGCGATGAGATCACTAAATTGGAAATCTACGATGAGATCACCAAATTGACTTTGCGATGAAATCACTAAATTGGATATCTGCGATGAGATCACTAAATTGAATTTGCGATAAGATCACTTAATTGGTTTTGCGATGAGATCACTAAATTGGATATCTGCGATGAGATCACTAAATTGAATTTGCGATAAGATCACTTAATTGGTTTTGCGATGAGATCACTAAATTGGATATCTGCGATGAGATCACCAAATTGACTTTGCAATGAGATCACCAAATTGACTTTGCGATGAGATCACTAAATTTGATATCTCCGATGAATGTGATTCATTTATTCGAGGCCACCAGGCGCCAACTCAGCAACGAGAGATAATTGTAGAGCAACATGCGTTATGTAAGAGATAGCATTCAATGTTATCGAATTTCATCTAACAATACAAGATTTTATCATATTTCCTTCCACGATACATCTCATGTTGCGTTCTTGGGCTGTTCACAAACATTTTATTCAAGTCAATTTCAATGACTACTAAAAGTATATAAGTATTATCGATGGTATTTATTTATAAAACTACCTGCTGCAGCAGAGAAAATCTAAATATTCTTAAATTCAGGCCGATTTCCATTTTAACTTTTGAGAAATCAAGATTTTTTAATAGATTAATGTTAATCACAGCCGTATCCTTCACGGCTATTGGGAGAACAAGTATGTTGAAAACAACTACAAATAACTTTGTGAATATCTCAATGATTTCTAAATGTTTATTATTTGTCAAGAAATACTTGTGGATACCTTAAATGTTATTCCAAATATTCTAGTCCCTAAAATTAATAATATATTTATGATAAATATCTAGGGCCTTCACGGAAGATCATCAAACCCTTTTTTTTCTTATATAAATCGACCTATGCACAATAATATTCCAAGTTTTAATATATACTAAGAAATTATGCAATTATAAAAACGTTAGACTTTTGATGCAGACTACAAAAAAAAGGAACTAGTTCTCTCTAATTCCTCTTTTTATCTTATCATCAATACCAATAACAATAGAAAATCGTAGCTTTCATTTATATATGTTTTTTGAATAAAATAATTGATCTAATTTGTATCCTTTTAATCATTATGTGCTCAATTATGTTTAGAATGATTAACTTTACAAATTTGGCGGTAAAAATTAATTCATATAAATTTAGTTACTACAGTATACTTTAGTATAGTTAAGCTAAACGATTTTTCATACATTTTGTTCTTTGGCAATTTCACTAAATTTATATACAAAATGTAATTATTAAATGCCTATTGAAAAAAAAAACACACAGATTCTAGTTAACATTATAAGTAAAAGACAATATTAAAGAGTTATGTTTCACTAAATTAATTAGAGTGTGTTACGAAAACTGAGTTTCAAAAGATAAAATTTCATCAGTGTAAGGTATAGACACAAAAATTATTCCATCTAGCAATACAATTTTCATGAAGGCCGTTCCCGTTCTGGCGTACAGGGAATAGCCGCAGCATTCCTCAATCTTTGTTGTCGAAATTTAATAACACAGGAAAGATCAAGAGTTATTCTAAATTCAATGAAATAACTGAGAGTCCAACAAACACATTATATTTGTAGACAATGGTCTCAGAATGTTTTGAATATCATTATTGTCCCCGCGGGTATAGAGCCATTATTTTTTTCCTCCCATTCAGTGGGTTTTCACATACTGAAAGATGATATTACTACTGTCTTGCCTTTGTTTGTTGCGTTTACTTATTTCTATACTGTATTTTAATGTTTAATAATTTCAAAGAATAGGCAGTAATTGTATGATATTTTAATATGTAATGACTGCTACGGAAAGTAGCGAATAATTGCTTGCAAAATGATTATGAACCTTTGACTACAAATATAACGCGTTGAATTGTTGTACTACATACACTTTTGTCATAGAATATAAAATTGAGTGAAGTCAGATTGAAGGGAAGTCCAGTCCTGGAGACGTCACCTGAGAGTTTAACTAGGGGAGATGTCAACGGGGATTCTACTCTGATAGATCCCTCTTACCAACTTCCAAAACCAACTCGTCTCTCTCACTCACTCTCTCCTAAGTCAAACTCGAACACCAAACTTGGCGAGCGAGACGTCAAAATTAAAGTGACGGGACGTCAACGCGATGATAACTCTTATCAGAGAGGTCTCTCGCAGAGCCGAGCTATGACACACATTAATCTGACGGATTTTTATTTTAACACTCTCACACAAGTCATTTGATGGTGGATAATTGGCTGGGTTCTTTTAGAAAACTGACACGTGGGTAAGATAATACACGCATACTACAGAGAAAACAAAAATGGAATGTATATAAGACTTATGAAGAATTGTTTCTAGTACACGATTGTAAATAGTCTATTACAAATCGTTCTAAGTGGCTAAGATATTTAAAAAAAAATTAATTATTTTTTTTAAAATAATAAATAAAAAAATAAAATAAAATAAGGGTTTAGTACTCACTAAAAGCGTCAGCTGAGGATAATAGGAGGAGAGGGATGATGATGAGGTGATGAGGAGACATGAGAGCGTGTAGTGGAGACGGGCTGGCGATATGAGAGACGAGAGCCTAGTGCAGACAGGGCTGAAGGCAGAGAGCGACTAGCTAGCGAGGGCCCCCTACTCGCGCATGCCCCACCCCCACCCCTTCTATATTAGCAAAATATTAGTACTATATACCTCGCCTCTCTACCCATCCCATCTCCCATACAGTCACTCCCTTACAAATATTACTATATCAGCCTATAGCCGCATATATTTATACTGCAACACAATTGGGCGAAATGTAACTACAGACTACTAAATTCAACTACATTGGTTTGTTACTAATTACATTTGTAGTTAATACTTAACAGCGGGCAGCTACATTTTAGCAGATTTCCCTTAAGGGAAATCAGCTATTGAGGTCGCACTCATGACGTGATTTTCGAAAACTTTCTTCAAATGTCCATCGATCCTACCCAGGAGATGACGAAAATGAGATCCCTTCAAAACTTTAGTATATGTGTGTGTGTGTGTGTGTGTGTGAGTGTGTGTGTGTGTATATATATATATATATATATATATTGGTCTGTTAACACTCTAGCGGTCGCGATTTTTATTTAATCGCCACCAAACTCGGTATTTACTCATTTTATGTAAAAAGAAAGACCAAGTACGTTAACGGCTGAAATCCAACCAGTGGGAGGGGGTGAGGAATTTCGAAAATTCGAAACATCTTCGTTATTATACGTCGGATCCAAACATTGTATAGAACCAATCTTATTGCAAATTGAATTTACTATAAATATTGTTATACACATTTATTCTTTATCTTGAATATTAACCGAGTTATTTCCATTTTTATTTAGTGTAACGGTCGAGGTATGGTAGCCTCTATTCGTTTCCGCCGTAAGCTCGTTCGACCGTTTCCGTAACTGTTCGGCACTCGTATGGAGATTTCTTTATTCTCTAAAACTTTACGTGGGAAATATCCTTTGTTTACGCAGCCCCTGCATGACGGACTTTTTTGTAATTAGTAACACTCAGTCCCCTTCAAATATTACTACTATATCACACCCTATATACGCGTATATCTCTACGCGCACACACATGCACCAGAGCTTGGCAAAATATAAGTATGACTGTTTATTGCTAAATACAAATAATTCGGTATAGCTGTAATTACGAATTACATTTGGAGTCATTGGTTAGCTACTACATTTTTGTAATTAGTAGTTAGTTAGTACTATACACCTTGCCTCTCAACCCATACCATACCCTATGCACTCACTCCTTTACAAATATTACTGTATCAGCCTATAGACACATATATCTATACGCATCTGAGCTGGGCAAAAGTAACTATAACTGTTAACTCCTAAATACAACTACTTCGGTTTGACTTTAGCTACTAATTCTATTTGTAGTTAATAATTAACAACGGCAACTACATTTTTGTAATTATTAGTTAGTACTATATACCTCGCCTATCTCCCCATCTCATCTCTCATACACTCCATCCCTTACAAATATTACTATATCAGCCCATAGGCACATATGTCTATACGCACCGTAATTGGGCAAAATGTAATTATAACTACTAACTACTAAATAGAACTACATTGGTTTGTTACTAATTCCATTTGTAGTTAATAGTTAACAGCGGGCAACTACATTTTTGTTATATGTAGTCAGTTAGTACTACATATCTTACCTTCTATCCATCCCATACCCCATACGCTCACTCCCTTTCAAATATTACTATATCACCCTATATACACACATTTCTATGCGCACAAACAAATGCACCAGAGTTGGGCAAAATGTATCTACAACTACTAACACCTTAGTACAACTACTTCGGTTTGACTGTAGTTTCTAATTACATTATAAGTTAATAGTTAACAGCAGGCACCTACATTTTTGTAATTAGTAGTTAGTAAGTACTATATACATTGCATCTCTCTACCAATCACATCTCTCATACACTCATATGAACAAGATTTGGGCAAAATGCAACTATAACTACTAACAGCTAAGTATAACTACTTCGGCTTGACTGTAGTAACTAATTACATTTGTAGTTAATACTTATCAACGGGCAACTGCATTTTTTAATTAGTAACACTCTTTCCCCATCAAATATTACTATATCACCCTATATACACATATATATCACACCGCACACACACATGCACCAGAGCTTGGGAAAATATAACTATAACTTCTAATTGCTAAATACAAATACTACATTTTAGCAGATTTCCCTTAAGGGAAATCAGCTATTGAGGTTGTACTCATGACGGAATTTTCGAAATTTTTCTTCAAATGTCCATCGATCCTGCCTACTAGATGACGAAAATGAGGTCCGTTCAAAACTGTATATATATATATATATATATATATATATATATATATATATATATATATATTTGTCTGTTACCGCTCTAGCGGTCGCAATTTTTGTTTAATCGTTACGAAACTCGATATTTAACCGTTTTATGTAAAAAGACAGATCAAGTTCGTTAATGGCTGAAATCGGACCAGAGGGAGGGGGGGTTTAAAGGAAGGGATTTTCGAAAATTCCAAATATCTCCGTTATTATGCATCGGATCGAAAATTTGTATATAACCAATCTTATTGCAAATTAAATGTACTATAAATATTGTTATATACGTTTATTGTCTATCTTGAATATTAACCGAGATATTTGCATTTTTCAGTTTTCAGCAAACCGCCACTTCTACTCATGTTACGTAAACAATACTCTGCTACATAATAAATCACATTATTGGAAGTTTAAATACCAAAAATTGTATTCAAGAGACCTTTATTATACGAGATACATGCAAATATGCCCTGGTGACCCGCCCCCATCTTAAAGTTTTGGACTACTAAAATTTTATTGATTGGAATAACAATTATTCTGACTCATTGTTAATTACAGTACTAGATATAGTAAATAGTTCTCAATAAAATAATGTGTTATATTCTGATATATTTCAGTAATTGTTTTTCTTTCCGGTGTGAGCGTTTGTTTACATTTCTAACCTAACGCTTCCTGTCGGCAGGTTATTGAAATTGGATGAAACATTTCTTATTTCCGTTTGTATTTATTCACGGTGTTGTTGTGTTAGCAGTATGTATATTTATCTATTACTAAACTTCCCAAGGGAAATCTGCTTAGTTTACGCAGCCCCTGCGTGACGGACTTTAATATTTGTAATTAGTAGTTAGTTAGTACTATATACCTTTCCTCTCAACCCATACCATACCCTATGCACTCACTCCTTTACAAATATTTCTGTATCAGCCTATAGACACATATATCTATACGAACCAGATTTGGGCCAAATGTAACTTTAACTACTAACTGCTAAATACAACTACTTAAGTATGGCTGTAACTACTAATTACATTTGTAGTTAATAATTAACAACGCCAACTACATTTTTGTAATAAGTAGTTCGTTAGTACTATATACCTCGCCTCTCTACCCATCCCATTTCCCATACACTCACTCCCTTACAAATATTACTATATCAGCCCATAGGCACATATATCTATACGCACCGTAATTGGGCCAAATGTGACTATAACTACTAACTACTAAATAAAACTACATTGGTTTGGTGCTAATTACATTTGTAGCTTATTGTTAACAACCGGCAACTACATTTTTGTAATAAGTAGTTACTTAGTACTACATACCTTGCCATCTCATACCCCAAACGCTCTCTCCCTTTCAAATATTACTATATCACCCTATACACACACACACACACACACACACACACATATATATATATATATATATATATATATATATATATATATATATATATATATATATATATATTGTTGCGTGAAAGGTTGGCAGAGAGAGAGAGAGCCGCGTGTTTGATCTAATTAGGGCCAATCTAAGTAGGGCCGCCGGCAGAATCTAATTAGGACCTTCCAGGAAGTTCTGGACCTTTCCTTGGCTAGGCCCTTCTACAGGTATATATAAGGGACTCTCACAGTACCCCACAGTTCAGTTGACTCTCGACGGTCTTCGAGGGAGTTTCAGTTTTATGGTCAGATATCTTGATGGTCACATCAGTGCTCCAGTGAGACTTAGTGCAGTGTGGTAAAGTGTTTTTATAAGAAGAAAAGTGTTGTGCCGTGACTGTAAGTAACAGTTTAGTGCCGTGTTTAAGACAGTGCAGTGCCGCGAAGTAAAGGACAGTGCAGTGCCGTCTTTATGTGAATTTCAGTGACCGGGAGTGAATTATTGGACTGTGAACTCTGAAGAACAGTGACACTATCAATGTAATACTGTGAGTAGTAATAGTTAACCAAGAGTATTGTGTATTGTGAAATAAATTTTGCAGTGATAAACTGTGAAACATGTGTGTGTTTAATTTTGCAATCCAAAAGAACTCTTATTAACAACGTTTATTACTGGATTTGTAATAAAAACGTAACAATATATATATATATATATATATATATATATATATATATATATACACACGCACAAACACATGCACCCGAGTTGGGAAAAATGTAACTATAAATGCTAACTGCTAAATGCAACTACTTAAGTATGGCTGTACTAATTACATTTGTAGTTAATAGTTGAGAGCGGGCAACTACATTTTTGTAATTAGTAGTTAGTACTATATACCTTGCCTCTCTACCCATCCCATCTCCCATACACTCACTCCCTTACAAATATTACTATATCAGCCTATAGACACATATATCTATACGCACCAGAATTGGGCAAAATGTAACTGTAACTCCTAAATACAACTACCTTAGTTTGATTGCAGCTACAACTGCTAATTACATTAGTTGTTAATAGTTAACAGCTTGCAACTACATTTTTGTATAAGTAGTTTGTACAGTATACCTTTCCTCTCAACCCATCCAATACCCCATGCACTCAGTCCCTTACAAATATTATAATACCACCCTATAGACACATATATCTATACGCACCAGAATTGGCCAAAATGTAACTGTAACTCCTAAATACAACTACCTTAGTTTGACAGCAGCTACAACTGCTAATTACATTAGTTGTTAATAGTTAACAGCTTGCAACTACATTTGTGTATGAGTAGTTATACATTAGGTACAATATACCTTTCTCTCTTTCCATCCCATACCCCATGTGCTCACTGCCTTTCAAATATTACTACATCAGCTTATACGCGCCAGAATTGGGCAAAGTGTAACTATAACTACTGACTGCTAAATACAACAACTTCGGTATGACTGTAGTTCCTAATTCCATTTGTAGTTAATAGTTAACAGCTTGCAACTACATTTTTGTATAAGTAGTTATACATTAGGTACAATATACCTTTCCTCTCTTTCCATCCCATTCCCCATGCGCTCACTACCTTTCAAATATTACTACATCAGCTTATACGCGCCAGAATTGGGCAAAATGTAACTATAACTACTGACTGCAAAATACAACAACTTCGGTATGACTGTAGTTACTAATCCCATTTGTAGTTAATAGTTAACAGCGGGCAACTACATTTTTGTTATAAGTAGTAATTAGTACTACATGTACATAAAATTGAAGAGATACTTAGTATCGATAGCCTCGAAAAACTACACAAGATTTACTTCTTTATCATGTCAGCATGCAATACTCTGGAATCTATAAGTGCTGATGGACCACACTCCAGTTAAGTGCTATTTTAAGACGGAAAAGGGTTTATAGAATACTTTTAGTTATCTTTTATCTACTATATTTTACTATTTATACTATATTGCTTTTTTTGTTTTTCTTTATTGTCATATTATTGTTGATCTCAAGAACTTGGATTTAATTATTTATTTAAAAAGACGGAATTGTTATTAGTTTATTTAATTTGTACATGATGTAAATCTTTAACAAATAAATATATATTCTATTCTATTCTAGTACTACATATCTTGCCTCTCAACCCATCCAATACCCCATGCGCTCACTACCTTTCAAATATTACTACATCAGCCTATACGCACATATATGCACCAGAATTGGGCAAAATGTAACTATAACTACTGTCACCTAAGTACATCTACTTCGGTATGACTGAAGTTTCTAATTACATATGTAGTTAATAATTAACATGGGGCAGCTACATTTTTGTAATTAGTAGTTAGTTAGTTCTATTATAACTTGCCTCTCTACCCATACCATCTCCCATACACTCGCTCCCTTACAAATATTACTATATCAGCCTATAGACACATAATACGACCCTGAGGTGGACAAAATGTAACTATAACTGTAATAATTAACATCGGGCAGCTACATTTTTGTAATTAGTAGTTAGTTAGTACTATATAACTTGCCTCTCTACCCATCCCATCTCCCATGCACACGCTCCCTTACAAATATTACTATATCAGCCTATAGACACATAATACGACCAAGAGGTGGGCAAAATGTAACTATAACTGTAATAATTAACACTGGGCAGCTACATTTTTGTAATTAGTAGTTATTTAGTATTATATGCCTACTTCGTGATATTACTGAGCCATCCTTATTGGACTATTGGAATCATTTGGAAAGTGGGGGAGTCGATTTTTATGTTTAAAACACCACAAACCAGAATTAGTACTCTTATTTGATACTAATTAATTAAGAACCTAGTTAACCCTCTTTTTAGTTAACTACTTTTTCAGTTAACTACCAACTAGTAGTTTGTAGTTGAAAATATTAACTATTTCTCTTAACTACTAGTTGGTAGTTAAGAAAAGTAACGTTGCTCTACGCAACTAGTTAACTTTTCGTTAGTAGTTAAAAAGTCCGTCACGCCAGAGCTGTGTATACTAAGCATATTTCCCACTTGAGGCTACATAAATCTACGTACTTGTAACACAACACCACCATGAATATTAAGAACAAATACAGATAATAACTATAAATCTTTCAGTCAATTTACTGAGCGTTAACTTGACAGACAAATATACGTATATATAAAAATTTTGAACGGACCTTATTTTCGTTATGTCCAGTGTAGGATCGGTGGACATTTGAAGAAATTTGTCGAAAATCCCATCTTGAGTACAGCCTCAATGGCTGAGGAAATCCCCCGAGGGAAATCTGCTGAAATTTATGTAAAATACCAACACCACAGCTAGCATAAATAGTCCATCAGGCAGAGGCTGCGTAAATTAAGCAGATTTCCCACGATCTTCTGATTGAATCATCCATCCTCTACTTCTCCAGTAATGAGAAGACTATGTTAACATGTATAAATGAAATACCGGCTAAATCTTTAAGACCAAGCACTCAAAAATACATTTAGCTCTATTATTGGTAGACATAAAGAAAACTATATATAACACATTGACAGGAAATCAAAATTATATATATATATATATATATATATATATATATATATATACACTTGTCTGTTACCGCTCTAGCAGTCGCAATTCTTATTCGATCGTAACCAAACTCGATATATAAGCGTTTGATGTAAAACTAAAGGTTGAGTTCGTTAATGGCTGAATTCGAACGAGTGGGATCGAAAAATTTGTATAGAGACAATCTTATTTCAAATTGAATGTTCTCTAAATGTTGTTATGTACGTTGTATCACTATCTTGATTATTAACCGAGATATTTGCATTTATTAGTTTTCGGCCTTCAAAAACCCCCACTCCTACTCATGTCATATTATCAATAAGCTGATCTATTTTGAAGCACTTTAATTGAAGCCTAAAAACCAAATATAGTTCTCATTGAACAATTCATAATAACAGAGATGAAACTTTCGAAATTCTTCTCTCTAACCCCCCCCCATTTTTTTTATTTTTTTTTTTTTACATAAAAGCATTAAGTATCGAGCACTGGTAACGATCAAAATATTTAAGGGGGTTATATAAGCCGGAAAAATGAAAAATCAAAATATCTCCGTGATTATATTTGGGACAAAAATTTGTACAGAATCAAACTTATTAAAAATTTAATTCTCTATAGATTTCTTTTCTATTTTGAATATTAAACCCCACTCCTACTCATGTCGTTTGAGAATAAGCTCTCATAAACGTTTTATTCGAAGCTCAAACACCAAATATTATTTTCTTGGAACTTTTACTGTGAGTCATATGAAAATATTGTTACGTTTTATTACAAACCAGTAATAAACGTTGTTAATAAGAGTTCTTTTGGATTGCAAAATTAAACACACACAAGTTTCACAGTTTTTATCACTGCACAATTTATTTAACAATGCACAATACACTTGGTTAATTATTCTTAATTACTGCTCACAGTATGCACTGATAGAGTCACTGTTCTTCAGATTACACAGTCCAATAATTCACTCACGGTCACTGAACTTCACATAAAGACGGCACTGCACTGTCTTAAACACGGCACTATAATGTTACTTACAGAGTCACGGCACAACACTGTTCTTCACATAAAAACACTTTACCGCACTGCACTAAGTCGCACTGAACATCACTTGAAGCCAGCTGAGCACCAACTAAACTGTCGGCTGATTTGCACATGCTTATATAGAGGGGCGGCAACATCAAAGGGCGCGGTCTCGAAGGTACTGGACTCTTTAGTTTAGAACCTACTGGCGCCAGCAGTCCCTCGGTCGGCTCCTTTCATCTCCCTGGCACCTCCCAAATACGCGTCTATCTCCTTCATGTATTTAATTTTCGCAACACTATATTCGGTGCGACGTCATCATTAAAGATTTTACCTAAACTACATGTACATCATTATTTGATCAACACTAAACACGATATTTAACTATTTCATGGAAAACTACTCATGTCATATTAACAATAAACTTTTATATTATGAAGCCCATCATATGAAGCATTCCCTTAAGGGAAATCAGCTAATGAGGTTGTACTCAAGACGGAATTTTCGAAATTTTTCTTCAAATGTCCATCGATCCTACCTAGTAGATGACGAAAATGAGGTCCGTTCAAAACTGTATATCTATATATATATATATATATATATATATATATATATATATATATATATTTGTCTGTTACCGCTCTAGTGGTCGCAATTTTTGTTAGATCGTTACCAAACTCGATATTTAGTCGTTTTATGTAAAAAAAAAAGATCAAGTTCGTTAACGACTGAAATCGGACCAGTAGGAGGGGGTGTTTAAAGAGGAGGATTTTCGAAAATTCGAAATATCTCCGTTACTATACGTCGGATCGAAAAATTGTACAGAATCAATCTTATTGTAAATTAAATTTACTATAAATATTGTTATATACATTTATTCTCTATCTTGAATATTAACCGAGATATTTGCATTTTTATTAAATCTGGGCGGCTAACGGACGGGTGACATTCCCGCCAAAAGCTAGTTCGGCCGTTTCCTTAACTGCTCGACTCTCGTAAAATTTCTCTGTTGTAAAACTTCACGTGGGAAATCTGCTTAGTTTACGCAGCCCCCCTACGTGACGGACTTTTAAAACAGTGAAGCGTAGCCATTCTTTCATGATCCTACATTTACCTATCATTCAGCGAAAGTATAAACAAGCCATCTTTCAATACAACCCCCGTTCCAGCTTAATTTATGCTAGCGCTCACCGCAATCATTAGCGAGGTTCTTAGGTGTGGGAATACTTAAAAAGTTACGGAGGGGTTGAGTTAACTAAGCAGATTTCCCATGTGCATCGTGTATTTACAATTATCTAAAAACTTAAAAGTTGAATGAGAACATCATTTGATACTTGGGCTTCAAATAAAGTGCTTCATAATATAATAGCTTATTATTAATAAGGCATGGGTAGGAGAGGGGGTTTACTGAAAGCCAAAAACTATTAAATTCAAATATCTCTCTTAATAATCAGATAGTGAAAATATGTACATAACAACATTTATAAAACATTACATTTGCAATAAAATTGGTTCTTTAAAATGTTTCGATCCGACGTATACTACGGAGATATTTCGATTTTTCAAAATTCCTCCACTATAAACCTAAACCCCTCTCACTCGTCCGATTTTAGCCATTAACGACCTTGATCTTTCTTTTTACATGAAACAATCAAATACCAAGTTTGGTAAGGAAAATCTGCTAAACTGAATATCGTATAGACAAAGCCTTGAAAGCATTCCCTTGGATTCGATACGTTGATGATATTTCTATCTTTTGATCATATTTCTCCAACTCTCTATTACTTTAATTTATTTTCTTCTTCTTTATTATTTACCGGGATAATTTCTATTTCCTACGTCATGTTCCTTGATTTAAACATTTCTCTTAACGAATAATTCCTACCAGACGTCTCTTTTCCCAAAATACACAAGTGCTTAGTAATATGTAACGGCAATTATTTCCATCATATAAAACCTTCCATACCCAAACCATTGTACCAACAGCCTTCATAATACTAAGAGCCTCTCGGAACTTTCCTCGAAGATGCTGACCATCAAGTTGCTATCCTGAAAATTAATTTTCCTTAAGCTTCAGTGAAGTATTTAATTTTTGGGACTCAGATTAGCCTTGTGAGTTACAGCGTTGGCATTTATCTCATATGGTAAACCTAGAGTCGCGAGTTCGACTCCCGCCTGGGCAATAGGAATTTATTTAGTGACGGACTTCATTAAATAAAATCCTCAGTCCCACCCGGGCAAGAAAAAGGCGGTAACCTGTAGATAACCCATACCAGTTAGCCATAGTAGCTGAAAGAGGACGTTAATAAATAATAATAATTATTATTTAATTTTTTGAAAATGATTATCTTTGATCTTTTTAATTAATATATTTTAATCTAAATTTAAAAAAAAATGAATAGCTGAGAACTTGAACTTATTTAAATTTGGCTTGGAATTGGGTTTTCAATTTTTTTATTTCACTGCTCTCTAACACCTCTCTCACCCACTCAACCAGGCCGAAACCATTAAAGTACTTGACTAGGAGGGTTAGAACATGGAACGCATAAATATCGAGTTTTGTAACGATAAAAAAAAATTGCGGACAGACAGATTATATATATAATACAGAGGAGAGAGGGGGAGAGGGGAGAGAGAGAGAGAGAGAGAGAGAGAGAGAGAGAGAGAGAGAGAGATTTGAACTGACCCCACTTTGTCATTTCCCGGCAAATGTAATAAATATTTTGAAAATCACATCATTCTTTCAACCTCAATAGTTGATTTCCCTTCAAGGGAAAAACGCTATAATGGAGCAGAGTTAGAAAGCTAGATGAGGTGGTGATATTTTATATAAATTTTTACCAACAAATCATTTTTATGTTGGCGCCTCCCTTATTTACTACTTGATGGGGGCTATGTCTTGTGGTTTGGGAATATAATTCCTTTCCTGAAGATCAGCCAAGTGATTAGTATTAAACCGTGCTCTTCTCTTCATAGGATTACTAAAGCGGTTTCAAATAAACGGCGTTAAATTAACATCCCCATGTTTATTTTCCAATTTACCAGTCTCATATTTCATTTCTATATTTTATCGCATTTTGGACAAAGCAAACATTAGTTCATGGCTAAAACGCATTTTAACGTCCTCCTTTTTTTTTTTTTACGCTAAAAGTGTATTTAATTGCATGGTTACTTTCAATTAGTGTAATTGCTTTGAAATTTTCCCACTAATTTTGCAAATTCTAATTTTAAATCCCCTTCTATATTAAGTAAATAAAAACTATAGGCAATAATAAATAAAGTGTTTTAATTTCTAGGAAGATTCTTATGCGGGCAACAATTGTCAAGATAGGCCGATATTTCCTTTCTCATGACAAGTTTGAAAACCATTCTACAAGTTCTGAAGTTGATCAGGCTACTATTCGACCCTTCTGGCCCCCCCTGATAGTCACCAGTAAGCATTTAATTCGGCCACTTTGAACGAAAATATTTCCAATAAAGATATATTATATTTATAATACCCAATCAATTAAAACGGCATTGATAATGACCACGATTCAAATTCACAGAAGTATGTATTAATAATAGCAAAAAAAATTATCCATCTACTATTATCATATAAAAGAACACGTCAAGGAAAAGCTCAATGAAGGTCTACCATACAAACTGATATTTAAATATAGATTATTACAATATTGTTTTAGTTGTAAATGTAAGTGTTAAACTTAGTTATTAACGTCGACTTTTGCTACTAAGACTAATTGAGACGGACTATCTACAGGTTATCAATCTTTTCTAGCCAGGGTGGGACTAAGGATTTTATTTAACAAGTTCGTCACTGAGTGAATTCCTATTGCCCAGGCGGGAATCGAACTCGCCACTCTAGGTAAGACCTACGCCTTAACTCCCATGGCTAACATAATCCCCAAAATATATAAGCGGTACAAGACATGTTAAGTGATAGAAAAGCTTAATGTGGAGATCGTTCGAGTAGGAATGCGCGAATTCTGAAAGCGGCAATGGGAAAATAATTTGAAAACAACGACGCAGTTAATATTCGAGTTTAACCTTCAACTAGTACTATGTTTTGAAATTGTTTAAGTACTACCATGGGTCTCTTATGACTCACACAAAAACAGTTTAAATTTTTTAAATATTTTTTAATATAATTTTTTAATGGAACACATAACAAACGTGACACATTTTAAAATACAATACAATAAAAATAACTTGTTTTTACACTTTCCAAAAAAACAAATAGAATTAGGAAAAAAAGACTTCAAATAGTATAAAAATCAAGATGTAAAAATGAATTTTAAGAGGGCCATCTTTCCTCTTATCATATTTAACCGTGTTCTGCTCATTCTGAAACCGAAAGTAATTCAATATCTTAAATAATAAAGAAACTGTGAGGGGCTCCCTGATACACTAACAAATAAATGAAAATTTTATGTTCACAGTTGCGGCAGAGATATTTAGATTCAGAGTGATTCTGGCAACCTGTGTTATTACATTTATAGCATATTGTTGAATGTTTCTGGTCAGTCGTTTTGCACAATTCATCCTCATTTAGCTGTATTTCTGAACCTGTATCATGATCAGAACGAATATACTGATTGTCACTGTAATTACTCAGATCCTCATTATCATCAGACACAGGATTCTGATTACCATCATCTTCCTTCATATATGCCAAACAATCCATATAATGTCTGCCATCCACAATAAAACCCTCATTAGTCATATTACTATGAATACTTTAAACAAAATTTTAATAACGTAATTATTACCATAGGTCAAAAATGCCCCCAGAACGTTGATTAGACACAGGCAATCGCAGAAACAAGACCAAGAGTTTAACTGCAACAGCTGTTACTAAGGGGAGAATACATGGTACCTGGTGGCACTGCCTAGCAAGAAACCAGAGAAACCTTAATTTCTATTTTATGCTCGGGTCGTTTTTGACCCATGGAAAGTAGTTAAAGGATAAGAATAGTTATTTATTATACAAGTGATGAAAGTAGATCATTTTACAACTCGAGTGAAACGTTTACCCACACGAGCGAAGCGAGTGTGGTAATTTCACGAGAGTTGTAAATTCTACTTTCGTCACGAGTGTAATATTAATTTTTTTCTGTAATCGTGTAATACATGATCAGATTTTACCAGAATATGAACAAAATTAGGATGTTGTGAAGATTATGGTATGTTGTTGGTAGGTTATAAGCATGGTTGTGAAAGGTTATAAGCATAGTTATAAAACAACTAGTGATGATTGTGAAGTAGTGCAGTTATAAACAAGTGCAGGTTATAAACAAGGAAGGTAATTATTATTATATTTAAATTTTAAAATATATTGATTATTTCCACCAATAATTCATGCACATTTCAATTTACTTTGTTAAAATAAATTCTTACAATGTTAAGAAACATTTAAAAGCATTTAATTTCCAACTTCAAATTATTTTTTAATTTATACTTATTACTAATTAAGAAGGCAATTCACTTTCTTCACTTGTGAAGAAAGTGATTACTTTCTTCACTCTATTGCAAAATGTTTCACTTTCTTCACTCATTTCAGTTTAGTAATGTTACCATTATTCAACGATTACAGAAAAAAATGTATTAAACAATAAGAATATATCTCCTTAGCTTACGTTATCACCCGCGTGACAAAGCCGATATCCCTAACAATTTATCTACCTAAAAATGTTTTCCAATGTCCATCGAATCTACATTGGAAACACAGACACTCTCATAAGTTATGCACTACAGAGATACACTCACATTTACATAAAAAAAGTCCGTCACGCTGAGGCTGCGTAAACTAAGCAGATTTCCCATGTGAAGTTTTACAATAGAGAAATCTGCATACTGGTAACGCAATACCACCGTGATTAAATACAAACGGTAATGAGAAATCTTTCAGTTAATTAAAATAAATTCCCAACTGAAACGGCTTCTGAATTGTAAGAATAATTTATATTTTAATAACTAAATCTCACAAAGTAAGGAAGGTAAGGGAAGGTTAGAAACGACAGGTAAGGTTAGAAGAAGCTTCCACCTGAGCCGAGTAGTGACGGAAATGGCCGACCTAATCCGAACGATACCCGACCACAGACTTCATAAAAATGCAAATATCTCTGTTAATATTCAAGATAGAGAATAAATGTATATGACAATATTTATAGTACATTTAATTTGCAATAAGATTGGTTCTATACAATTTTTCGATCCGATGCATAATAACGGAGATATTATGAATTTTCGAAAATCCCCCCTCTAAACCCCCCTTTCCTCTAGCCGATTTCAGCCATTAACGAACTTGATCTGTCTTTTTACATAAAACGGTTAAATATCGAGTTTGGTAACGATCAAACAAGAATTGCGACCGCTAGAGCGGTAACAGGCACATATAGTTTTATATATATATATATATACACTCAACCGCAAAAAAAACCGGACACTTCATTTTTGTCGTATTAAAAGCTAATTTTCAGCAATTTTCTTTATGTGGGTATTCTAGTTATTACAGAGAATGTAGAGTCTAAGTCCATTGAACTAATCCCTTCAGGATTAGTAAACAATTAGATAAAACTTAGATTAGATTTATTTGTCGTGAAGTTGATCTATTCTAAACTGTAAGTGTGGTTTTTCGCATATTTAAACATCTTTAATTATTAACCAAGCATTTCTTTAATTAATGTTTTATTTTTATTTCGGTCCAGAATAATGAGTCTTTCAAACTTAGATGGAAGGCCGGAGCTTACGTTACATTGCCGAAACGCTTGGGGTAGGCGAAGTCTACCATTCACTGTAATAAAAATGAAGAATATTTTTTTTTTTAAATGTGTTAATTTATCTTTTTCTTTTTTTTTATTTTGTATTTTTTTGTAAATAATCAATAAAAATTATTCACTTTTGGCAGATTTTGTTAAAATAACCTATGGATTAACCAATTATTTTAATTAAAAAGATTAATATACATATATATTAAGTATTTAACAAAATTATAAGACTAAATCTAAGTGTCCGGTTTTTTTTGCAGTTGAGTGTATATTTATATGTATATATATATATATATATATATATATATATATATATATATATATATATATGTATATATATATAATTTTGAACGGACCTCATTTTCGTCATCTCCTGGGTAGGATCGATGGTCATTTGAAGAAATATTTCGAAAATCGCGTCATGAGTAGGACCTCAATAGCTGATTTCCCTCAAGGGAAATCTGCTAATAAGTATAGATCGGCATTGTTATAAAATAGGGTTAGCAATTTATAAAATAGGTTTATCTAATGTAATAGGCTCTGGGTTGCACAGCACTATGCAGACGAAAGGAAAGAAGAATGAGCAGTTAATGTTACACCAAATTAATTCTTGGAAATATTTTATTGATGTATGAGCAATAAATCAGCGCACGAAAGCTCAATTATTTTAATAAGGTGCCGCCAGGCTTGTTTTCCTTATATCCTTGTATTCGTTTCAGAACTTGTTTGTGGAATTAGCTCTTGAGGTATGACTCATTACTCAATTGTCAAATAATCTCTCCAAATGCCCACAAATCCGACCTATTAAATGTCCAAAATGTGTTCCTTTCATATATACATAATAATAATAATTACTATTTAATCGTGCTTTGAGAATGAAACAAAAGGGCCTGAGCTAATAAGAATTTAAAGTTAAATAAGTCCGTCACGCAGGGGCTGCGTAAACTAAGCAGATTTCCCAAGTGAAGTTATACAATAGAGAAATCTCCATACGAGAGCCAAGCAATTACGGAAACGGCCGACCTAGCTTTTGGCGGGAAACTCACTCGTGCGTTACCGCCCACATTTAATAAAACTGTAAATATCTCGGTTAATATTCAAGATAGAGAATAAATGTATAGAACAATATTTATAGTGAATTTAATTTTCAAAAAGAATAGTTCTATACAGGTTTTTGATCCGACGTATGGTAACGGAGATATTACGAATTTTCGAAAATCCCCCCTCTAAACCCCCCCCCCCTCCGACTGGTCCGATTTCAGCCATTAACGAACTTGACCTGTCTTTTTGCATAAAACGTTTAAATATCGAGTTTGGTAACGATCAAACAAAAATTGCGACCGCTAGAGCGTTAACAGACAAATATATATATATATATATATATATATATATATATATATATATATATATATATATATATATCTGTATATATATGATATATATATATGATGTGAGTCAGGAGTAAGACCTCAATAGCTTAAGGGAAATCTCCTAAAAATAAGGAATATGTTATGATAGATCAAAAATGTGTTATGCCAGCACGGAGGAAATCTGCTTAGTCTACTCAGCCCCTGCGTTACTTAGTTTTTATATCCTTCACGTTGTTTTATAATAACAGACGAGCTAATACTCTCTTTGCATAATAGCATTTGTTTGTATATATATAATCTTAGAATTAACAGATTAAAAATTCGTTGGTCTTTAGAATTTACATAATGTTTTATTGTTATCACAAAACAAAATAATCATGTATACAATTTAATTTGCAATAATCCTTTACGTCTGTAACTAAAGGCGCCCTTCACGGAGGGTTTGCTTAAACTAAGCGGGTTTCTCACGTTCTCGGTTGTTTCACAGCGTGTCTACTAGCCAAGATGGCGTAATCTGCACATTGTAACCTCTACTTCTCCCTTTCTAAGCACTATGAGGTTAGCAGACATGAAACTTAAGCAACATTCAAGAACTTTCAAACAAAAATTACGACCGCTAGAGCGTTAACAGACAAATATATATATATATATATATATATATATAGATATAGATATATACTGGCGGACCCGGCAGACGTTGTCCTGTATGATATATCAAACGATTAGGATATTAAATTTAATAATATTATGTTTAAAAGTAATCTACTTTTAGTAACGCAAAACACAACATTTGTTATGTGCACGTTTGCCTAAAAAAAAAAAAAAAGAAAAAGCAGTCAGGGGACTGCCGGTAGAAGTGAAAACTCCTTTAGCTTTGATCGCTCAATTTTGGCATTGCTGAGAAATTTTTTTTACGAAGTCTTATTTTAAAAATATTTTTAGTTATTTATCAATAAGTAACAGTTATGTTCTATTTTACATGAAAAAATGAAATGACAAAAATAATAGTGATAAAAAAAAATAATGTACCACGAATTGTTTTATTTATCAATATAAAATACTATACATAATTATTTCAGTTATTTTACATAAAAGAAAAAAATTACATTTCAGAATTATTACAAATGCTTTACAAAAATAAGTTAAGTACACTCAGAAAAATCAATTTCTATCCATAATTTCAACTACTCTTGCACCATCATCACCAATTTCTAAAACTGATACAATCGGTATGTGGTAGCTAAAGTAGGATACAAACAGTTTTGATTCGAATTTATTTAACCCTCCGTCGGGCGCAGCTAGCCTGAGAGGCCAGGAAAACATACTTTTTGATACCACGCCTCATTCTGTTTCCCCTGTGAGGGGCCATTCCCAGTAATTTCCTGATTTGTGTTCATGCTTAGAATCCCCTACTTTAGTCTATTGCCATCCTTCATCCAGACCGACTGGTCCCTAGGTGGCTTGTGAGGCCGACTGCGCCCAATTGCTCCTTAATTTCGAAGATGATTTTTTTTCAAGATATATCTATTGCAATCGTCCCTTTTACTAAGATTAATGCTTTTCTATATGGAAGTTCGTCGATATCTTGAGAAATAAGTGCTAGTCTAACTCTGGCCTCTCAGGCCGAATGCGCCTGATCAATTTTACTTGTTTTAGTATAAGCTTCATTCTATTCTAATAAAAACAATATTTTACGTTATAAATATTATATTTGGTTTCCAAAGATCCTAGCGAAGTCTGTCCTACCAGCGTTTTAAATTAAAATTAATTAGTTGGGTAGTGGGGGCTTAAAATATGTGAGCGGCCTCTCAGGCCGGGTGCGCCCGATTTTGTTTCGTCCAGAGGTGCGCCCGACGGAGGGTTAAATATCGGAATTTATTTAAATATTCGAATTTATTTATTTAAATATTCGAATTTATTTATTTAAATATTCGAATTTATTTAAACTTCAGATTAAAATATCTATGAAAGTAAAAATGGTAGATATATAGTATCTGTGAACGAAATGATGCTGGTTTTGTCCTCTTTAAAATGGTATGCGAACGAAAACTCTAGCTAATTTGGTTCAGGAGTTATGAAGAAAAGAAGCTCCTTTAGCTTTGAGTTGAGTACTAGCGGTGGCGGTGGCGGTGTTGCGATTTCATACTTTTTTCCTCTCCCGCAAATGCTTCCTTACGGGGTGCACAACGTGCCTAAAGAAGTTTTCACTTCAAAAAGTAAATAAAATATCGCGAAAACTTGGTACGCAAAAAGAAAAGGAAAAATGAGAGAAGGAAAAGAAGACGTTTTACTTCTATGATTATCTGGTAGAATGCGCACTACACGTCCTTAAAAACAAACAGTTGTAGACCAATAATTGAAATAAATCAAACCTCTCAACAACAATAATGCAAATACATAAATATAAATAAAGAAAAGAAAATAATTGTAACATAAAAATCAAATTAAAATAAATTTGGACAATAAATAACAATGTCTGAAAGTGAAAACCTCTCGCAGCTGAAAACTTCTTTATTTAGATGACATACTTAAACTCTAAGGACAAGCATTAGATAAACATATTAACATTTCATTACATTTCCAATTACCTCGCCCTTCGTCCTCCGACCGGAGACCTGCTCCATCTGCCGGGCCGATCTGCGGCGCTAAACCATCCGGGGCGTCACCCGAACGCCTATTTATAAATTCAACCAAATCGGTCCAGACGCCTTTGAGGAGTTCAGTGACATACACACGTACGCTAGAATTATATATATAAAGATAGAGGTGTATTAGCCTGTTAACGCTCTAGCGGTCGCAATATTTGCTTGATCGTTACCAAACTCCATATTTAAACGTTTCACGTTAAAAGACGGACCACGTTCTTCAACGGCTGGAATCGGATCATTGGGAGGGGGGTTTAGAGGGGAGGATTTTCGGGAATTCGAAATATCTCCTTTAGTGTGAGTCGGATCGAAATTTTGTAAAGAACCAATCTTTTTGCAAATTAAAAGATCTATAAACGGTGCCATGTACCTATTTTCACTGTCTTTAATATTAACCGAGATATCGGCGTTTTTTAGTTTCCGACCTTTAGTCAACCCGCACTCCCGTTCGAACCTAAAAAATTTAGTATAGCTTATAACCATGGAAGAATTAATGCTAATTCACATACCGAGTTTTGTTCAGTTCGGTTGAATCGTCGGTGCTCAATAAAATTGTTGGCCCCACTTTACTCTTTTATATACAGCGTATATCTCGTTTATACTTTATTATACGACAAAAGTGAATATAACAAAAGTTACTCCAAATAACAACTTAAACAATTCTTATCCTGTGCATATTTGCCGAAAATCCAATAGGAAACGAAATACGGCTCCTTACAACCCCCACTCCTGCCCGTTCCTAGAAATGTTGGTATGGCTTGTTATAATGAAGGCGTTAGTGCTAATACACATACCGGGTTTTATTTATTTCGGTTGGGTCTTTTGTGACAAATAAAATTGTTGACTCCCGCTATAATTTTTAGCGTATAACTCATTTATACTTCCGTATACGACGAAAGTGTATATAACAAAAGTTACTCTAAATAACAAAATAAATAATTTTTGTTATGTGCATATTTACCGAAAAACCAGTAGGAAACGAAATATTGCTATTTTTAATTTCAGGCCTCCTTACAACCCCCACTCCTGCCCGTCCCTAGAAATGTTGGTATGGCTTGTTATAATGAAGGCATTAGTGCTAATACACATACCGGGTTTTATTTCGTTAGGTTGATTCTTTTGTGCCAAATAAAATTGTTGACTCCCGCTATAATTTTTAGCGTATAACTCATTTATACTTCCGTATACGACGAACGTGTATATAAGAAAAGTTACTTTAAATAACAAAATAAATAATTTTTGTTATGTGCATATTTGCCGAAAAACCAATAGGAAACGAAATATTGCTATTTTTAATTTCAGGCCTCCTTACAACCCCCACTCTTGCCCGTCCCTAGAAATGTTGGTATGGCTTGTTATAATGAAGGCATTAGTGCTAATACACATACCGAGTTATATTTTGTTCGGTTGAGTCACTTGTGCCAAATAAAATTATTGACTTCAGCTATAGTGTTTAGCGTATAACACATTTATACTTAGGTATACAACAAAAGTGTATATAACAAAAGTTACTCTAAATAACAAAGTAAACAACTTTTGTTATGTGCATATTTGCCAAAAAAGCAATAGGAAACGAAATATCGCTATTTTTAATTTCAGGTCTCCCTTATAACCTCCTCTCCTGTTTGTCTTAGAGAATATTAATATAGCCTAAAGTCTAAGTTGGGCTAATAGTAATATACATACCAAGTTTCATAAAATTAGGTTCAGCCGTTTATGCGTGAAAAGGTAACAAACAAACAAACACGAAAGAAACAAAATGCCGTTATGGTGTCTCTGACATGTGAAACAAAAAGTTATCTTGAAATTTCACGAAAAAATTCAATGTACAGACAGAGGTTACAATTTTATATATATACTAGTTAAGGTACCCGGCTTCGCTCGGGAAATCATTTGGGGCGGAAAGATTCTATTCTGTTTTTGGCAATGCTTCTACGTGTACAACTGCTCATCCCTCTAGGCCATTTTTTCCCGTAGGGTCCGTTGGGTGACCTATAGCGGACACCACAACACTATAGTGGAAGTCAATAATTTTATTTGGCACAAGGGACTCAACCGAACTAAATAAAACTCGGTATGTGTATTAGCACTAATGCCTTCATTATAACAAGCCATACCAACATTTCTAGGGACGGGCAGGAGTGGGGGTTGTAAGGAGGCCTGAAATTAAAAATAGAAATATTTCGTTTCCTATTGGGGTTTCGGCAAATATGCACAAACAAAAGTTGTTTATTTTGTTATTTAGAGAAAGTTTTGTCATATACACTATCGTCGAATACCGAACTATAAAGGCGTTATACGCTAAAAATTATAGCGGGAGCCAACAATTTTATTTGGCACAAAAGACTCACCGAACTAAATAAAACACTCGGTATGTGTATTAGCACTAACGCCTTCCTTATAATAAGCCATACTAACATTTCTAGGGACGGGCAGGAGTGGGGGTTATAAGGGAGGCTTGGAATTAATAATAGTGATATTTCGTTTCCTATTGGGGTTTCGGCAAATATGCACATAACAAAAGTTGTTTATTTTGTTATTTAGAGAAAGTTTTGTCATATACACTATCGTCGAATACCGAACTATAAAGGCGTTATACGCTAAAAATTATAGCGGGAGCAAACAATTTTATTTGGCACAAAAGACTCACCGAACTAAATAAAACACTCGGTATGTGTATTAGCACTAACGCTTTCATTATAATAAGCCATACTAACATTTCTAGGGACGGGCAGGAGTGGGGTTTATAAGGGAGGCCTGGAATTAATAATAGTGATATTTCGTTTCTTATTGGGGTTTCGGCAAATATGCACATAACAAAAGTTGTTTATTTTGTTGTTAAGAGAAATTTGCTCAATAATTCTTTTCAATATGAACTACCAGGTACCTCACCTGGAAAAATTAATTCAAATTATAATATATTATTATAATATTTTGTCCTTAACAATTTAAATCTATGCATAATGCACAGGAGACGGGAAATATGACAATTTGGAGGATAATGAAGTCCTACAAAAAAATTAATTTTATTATTAACAAATCCACAGAAACGACGGGTATTAACCCTAAACACTGGGACGGGTAAATGTCAAAATATTGTGCAAAGTAAAGCATTGCCAAAAATATATCATAACCATTCAGCCTCAAATGAATTCCCGGGCGAAGTCGGGTTTCTGAGCTAGTATATATATATATATATATATATATATATATATATATATATATATATATATATATATATACCTTAGAGCGGTAACAGAGAAGTATATACACACAGACATGGACGCACACACACACACACACACACACACACGCGCGCGCGCGCGCTAGTCTGTACCACTCTACCGAACGTAGTTTCAGTCAACACTAAAGGTCATATTCAAACATTCCTTATGCGAGTTTGCTAAAAAGTTAAGAAATGTTTCACTTGGGAACGAATTTTCATCGTGACACTGGATCCTGCTAGTCTCATAATGATGTTTATTTCATTTTCAATAATTATATAATCTGATTTATTTCTTTATTTTTTGTTGTTGTTCATTTCTAGCAGATTTCCCCTATGAGAAATCAGCTATTGAGGTTGTATTCATTTTTGAAAAATGTCCTCAAATTTCTATTGATCCTATCTAGGAGATGACGAAATTGAGGTCCGTTGATTTGAAAAAAGATGCGCGTCATACGCGGGCAAATACAGTATATATATATATATATATACTAGCTCAGATACCCGGCTTCGCCCGGGAATTCATTTGAGGCTGAATGGTGATGGTATTTTTTTGGCAAGGCTTTACTTTGCAAACTATTTTGACATTTACCCATCCCAGTTTTAAGGGTTTATACCCGTTGTTGGCATTTTTTAATAATAAAAATAATTTTTTATGTAAGACTTCACTGTTCAAACCATAATCATGGGTAGCATTTATTCCAATTAAATATCATCTATAATGAACATATTTCCTTTCAAAAGCCAATCCGAGCTCACATAGTATAGGCAAAGTTTTGCACGTAAGATTATATTTGTAATAGTGAATCTCACTGGAAATCGCTTCCAGGAATGCCAGACGGGAAATAAGTTAACTCAATTAACTGGTCCCGTCATCTTCCGCTCCCGCATGAGACTTCTCAACATTCTTCTATTTCATATTATTGATGCAAAACATTATTTTACAATTTATCTACCGAATGGAATTAAATAATAGTGGTACCCTGAAAATATCATATCGAGTTTAAACGCATATTGTTTTTTGTCATAATGACATTACCATTAACGTTTAATTGTTATTATATTAGATATTTGTTTCAATAACTTCAAGGTACATTATAGAAATTAAATAATGTAATTGCTCTTATAGTTTATATTTCTATTGGAATTTATATTTCTATTGGAAATAAATAACGTTATATAAAGTTATTTTCTAGGAAAAATAAATAAATGAGGAGGGGATGACAAAGATTTATAACCTCACTAATCCGAATCATACTTTGAACTATCATATAAGACGAAAACATAACATCATTTGTCATAATATTCATTTATTAAAACCCCTTAAATAAGTACTAATATAATTATTGACTCCCGTTTAGCGTATATCCCGTGTTTACTTCAAACAAAAGTGTTGTGTTCTTTACGACAAAAGTGAATGCACACAAAAGTTACTCTAAATAACAAAGTAAACAACTTTTGTTATATGCACGTTTGCCGAAAAACAAATAGAAAATAAAAAAGCGAGTTTTTCATTTCAGCCTCTCTTATAATCCCCACTCCCCTTTGAACCTAAAATTTTTAATATAGCTTATAATCATGGAAGAATTAATGCTAATTCACATACCGAGTCTTGTTAATTTCGGTTCAATCGTTAGTGCCCAACAAAATTGTTGGCTCCCGCTTTAGTATTTAGTGTAAATCTCGTTTATACTTTTTAATACGACAAAAGTGAATATAATAAATCTTACTGTAAATAACAAAATAAACAACTTTTGTCATGTGCATATTTGCAGAAAAACCAGTAGAAAACGAAATACCGCTATTTTTAATTTAAGGCCTCCCTTACAACCCCCACTCTGCCCGTCCATAGAATTGTTGGTATAGCTTATGATAATTAAGGCGTCAGTGCTAATACATATACCGAGATTTAATTAGTTCGGTTGAGTCTTTTGTGCCAAATAATATTGTTGACTCCCGCTATAGGTTTTAGCGTATATCTCGTTTATAATACGGTATATGAAAAAAGTATAAAGTAGCTCAGATACCCGGCTTCGCCCGGGAATTCATTTGGGGCTGAATGGTGATGGTATTTTTTAGCAGGCTTTACATTGCACAATATTTTGACATTTACCCGTCCCAGTGTTTAGAATTGATACCCGTCGTTGCCGGTGATTTGCTAATAATAGAATTATTTGTTCGATAATTATTCACAGTCTTCGATATTTTTTATATTTCCCCGTCTCTTATACATGTAAATATGGTGAATTTTATTTCAGGCCTCCCTTATAACCCCCCTCCCGTTCGAACCTAAAAATTGTAATATAACTTATAATCATGGAAGAATTAATGCTAATTGACATACCGAGTTTTGTTAAGTTCGGTTCAGCCGTTAGTGCCCGCTAAAGTTACGTATAACTCATTTATACTTAGGTATACGACAAAAGTGTATATAACAAAAGTTACTCCAAATAACAAAATAAACAACTTTTGTTATGTTTATATTTGCGGAAAAACCAATAGGAAACGAAATATCGCTATTTTTAATTTCAGCCTTCCCTTATAACCCCCACTCCTGCTCGTCCATTAAAATGTTTGGTATGGCTTATTATAATGAAGGCCTCACTGCTAATACACATACCGAGTTTTATTTAGTTTGGTTGGGTCTTTTTTGGCAAATAATATTGTTGACTCCCGCTATAATTTTTAGCGTATAACGCATTTAAACTTCGGTATACGACAAAAGTGTATATAACAAAAGTTACTCTAAATGACAAAATAAACAACTTTTGTTATGTGCATATTTGCCGAAAAACCAATAGAAAACGAAATATCGCTATTTTTAATTTCAGGTCTCCCTTATAACCCCCACTTCTGTTCGTCTCAGAGAAAATTAATATAGCCTAAAGTCTAAGTTGGGATAGTAGTAATATACATACCAAGTTTCATAAAATTCGGTTCAGCCGTTTATGCGTGAAAAGGTAACAAACAAACAAACAAACAAACAAACAAACAAACAAACAAACAAACAAACAAACAAACATACACGAAAGAAACAAAATGCAGTTATGGTGTCTATGACATGTGAAACGAAAAGTTATCGTGAAATTTCGCGAAAAAAATCAATGTACAGACAGAGGTTACAATTTTATATATATATAGATATATATATATATATATTTGTCTAATAACGCTCTAGCGGTCGCAATGTTTGATGTATCGTTACCAAACTCGATATTAAATCGTTTTATAAAAAAAAATAAAGAAAAAAAGAAAGATCAAGTTCATTAATGGCATAAATTGGACCAGTGGGGCACATATATTGCTAAAACTGTACGAATTGATAAAGAATCCGTACGGCAAATACTACATAACAATTTTAACATGCAAAACGTGTGTGCCAAAATGGTGCCTGAAATTCTCACATTTGAACAACTGGAAGCTCGCAAAAATGTTTGTACTGACACTTTGAATGCCATTGAAAATGACCCAAACTTACTCGAAAGGATAATAACATGTGACGAATCATGGTTTTTTATGTATGATCCCGAAACAAAGCGCCAATGCCATCCACTGGAAGAGCCCATCTTCACCGACAGGCAAAAAAGCTCGAATGAGCAAATCAAAATTCAAAGCAATGTTGATTGTTTTTTTCGATATTCATGGGATTGTGAACCTTCACTGGGTTCCTGAAGGTAAAACGATTAATCAACATTACTACCTTCACGTTCTTGCTGAACTCCGCGAAAGAATAAGGAAAAAATGACCTGAATTGTGGAAGGACAAGTCATGGGTTCTCCACCAAGACAATGCGCCGACTCATTCCGCATTGTCTGTTAAGAGGTTTCTAGCCAAATTCAGCATCCCAGTGTTAGACCATCCGTCTTATTCGCCGGATCTTGCGCCGTGCGACTTCTATCTGTTTCCTAAGGTGAAATCTGCATTAAAAGGAACAAGATTTGAGTCTGTTGAAGCTGTGAAAGAGAAAGCGGCACGCGTCCTGAAGGAGCTGACAGAAAAAGACTTCCAGCACTGTTTCGAACAATGGAAGGTTCGCATGGAGCGTTGTAGGGATAAAGGAGGGGTGTATATTGAAGGTATATATAAGGTATATAAGTAAAAATGTATGAAATAAAAATAAAATGTTTTACAGCGTCAGTCTCGTTATTTAATAGCCACAACCCGTATATATATATATATATATATATATATATATATATATATATATACTTTAGGGTAATCTGCTAGAAAATGAGGACAATTTATAACTATGTATGAAATCTGACAAGTGGTGGGGGGGGGGAGTTTAGACGGGGCAATTCCGAAAATTCTACATAACTCCGTTATTATAAGTCGGATCAATAAAGTGAATAGAACCAATCTTATGTTGTTATAATTTTTTTTTTCATTATCTTGATTATTAACCGAGATATTTGCATTTGTTAATTTTTAGCCTTCAGTAAACCCCCACTCCTCTTGTTATATCAACAATAAGCAGTTATATCATGAACTACTTCATTCTAAGGGTGAATACCAAATATGGTTTTCTTTGAATGTTTACTTAGTGAGATTCATGCAAATACGTTATGTGATGAAGACATCATCAATTAAGGTTTTTGTTTCTTTACTTGAAAATGTTGATTTGATCTGCACCCTTATCGATATTTAACCGTTTCAGTCAAGGCTAACATCATATTTGTTATTGACTGAGATCGGGCTTGGAATGGTGGGGGTTTAGAGTGGGGGGGATTCGAAAACTCCAAATATCTCCATTATTATGACACGGATCGTAAAATGTTATAGAACCAATCTTGTTAAACTATTGATGTTCTACAATTGTTAATCTATGTACTTTTTAGCAGATTTCCCTTCAGGGAAATCAGCTATTGAGGTCGTACTCATACGCGATTTTCGAAAAATTTCTTCAAATGTCCATCGATCCTACCCAGGAGATGACGAAAATGAGGTCCGTTCAAAATAATATATATATATATATATATATATATATATATATATATATATATTTGTCTTTTAACGCTCTAGCGGTCGCAATTTTTGTTTGATCGTTACGAAACTCGATATTTAACCGTTTTATGTAAAAAGACAGATCAAGTTCGTTAATGGCTGAAATCGGACCAGAGGGAGGGGGGGTTTAGAGGGGGGATTTACGAAAATTAGTAATATCTCCGTTATTATGCATCGGATCGAAAAATTGTATATAACCAATCTTATTGCAAATTACATTTACTATAAATATTGTTATATACGTTTATTCTCTATCTTGAATATTAACTGAGATATTTGCATTTTTCAGTTTTCAGCAAACCGCCACTTCTACTTATGTTACGTAAACAATACTCCGCTACATAATAAATCACATTATTGGAAGTTTAAATACCAAAAATTGTATTCAAGAGACCTTTATTATACATGCAAATATGTCCTGGTGACTCCCCCCCCCCCATATTAAAGTTTTGGACTACTAAAATTTTATTGATTGAGATAACAATTATTAAGACTCATTATTAATTACAGTACTAGATATAGTAAATAGTTCTCAATAAAATTAATGTGTTATATTCTGATATATTTCAGTAATTGTTTTTCTTTCCGGTGTGAGGCGGGCCGACCAGTTTGTTTACATTTCTAACCTAACGCTTCGTGTTGGCAGGTTATTGAAATTGGATGAAACATTTCTTATTTCCGTTTGTATTTATTCAAGGTGTTGTTGTGTTAGCAGTATGTATATTTCTCTATTACTGAACTTCCCAAGGGAAATCTGCTTAGTTTACGCAGCCCCTGCGTGACGGACTTTTCTTAACTCAAGTATTAGGCGAGTTATTCGTACTTTCTTGTTTTTAGCCTTCAATAACCCCCCTGCTAACACACGTGGGAAATCTGCTTAGTTTACGCGGCCCCTGCGTGACAGAGTTTTCTCCCAGTATGTGTGTAAGGCACACAACTTTGGCATTATTGTCCCGAAATATTCCAGTCGGAGCCACTGTGCATAGTTGCTTTGGCCCAGTAGCCAATTGAGCCGGGTTGAGGCCGATCATACGACACAATCTAATGTAGCACTCCCATTATTACCAGCGCTGCTGGCCATGAATAAGGGCAAGGTCAACTCTCACAGAACTCTTGGCTGGGTTAAAAAAAACCTTGAGTCAGTACCCACTGCGCTTTCTTCTATTATTCTCTTCCAACTGTCTTGCCTAGTCGCTTCCCAGATCAATGGCCTAATTAGTAATATGCATTGCACACATTTGAGAAATTTTCTATTAGCAGATTTGAACTTATTGAGGATTCTTAACAAAACAAAATGGGGAGCAGACAGATTTTCCTTAAGGTAAATCAGCTATTGAGGTCGTACTGATGACCTGATTTTCGAAATTTTTCTTCAAATGTCTATCGATCCTACTTAGGAGATGACGAAAATGAGGTTCGTTCAAAACAGTATATGTATATATATATATATATATATATATATATATATATATATATATATATATATATATATATGGTATTATATTATATTTATATATGGTGTTGTTGTGTTTTTGGAGGTTTGGTCAATGTTGGTGAAGAGAGAGTCTGAAGAAGAGAAAATAAAATTCTCGAAATATCGGCATAAACTAAGAAGTTTCTTTCACCAACATTGACCAATCCTCCAAAAACACAACACCATATATAAATATATCCTGGTCGAAAGCAACAACACAATTATATATATATATATATATATATATATATATATATAATTGATCTATCTGACTATCTATATATTTGTCTGTTACCACTCTAGCGGTCGCAATTTTTGTCTTATCATTACGTAACTCGATATTTAGTCGTTTTATGTAAAAAGAAAGATCAAGTTCGTTAACGGCTGAAATCGAACCAGGGGGAGGGTGGTTTAGAGGGGGGATTTTCGAAAATGCGAAATATCTCCGTTACTATACGTCGGATCGAAAAACTGTATATTACCAATCTTATTGAAACTTAAATGCTCTATAATTATTGTTATATACATTTATTCTCTATCTTGAATATTAACCGATATATTTGCATTTTTTCAATTTTCAGCCCTACTTCTACACATTTTACATAAACTATACTCTGTTATATAATAAAACACATTATCCCAAGCTTAATTACCAGATATGGTATTCAAGAGACCTTTATTATACGAGATACATGCAAATATGTTCAGGTGAACCCCCCCCCTCCCGGTCTTAAAGTCTTGTACTACTAAAATTTGATTGATTGAGTTAACAATTATTCTGACTCATTATTACAGAGGTTACAGTTTTATACATATACTAGCTCAGATACCCGGCTTCGCCCGGGAATTCATTTGAGGCTGGATGGTGATTGTATTTTTTTGGCAAGGCTTTACTTTGCACAATATTTTGACATTTACCCTTCCCAGTGTTTAGGTTTAATACCCGTCGTTTTTGTGGATTTGTTAATAATAAAATTAATTTTTTATGTAAGACTTCACTGTCCTCCATATTGTCATATTTCTCGTTTCCTGTGCATTATGCATAGATTTGAATTATTAAGGACAAAATATTAACGTACATTTGAATTAATTTTTCCAGGTGAGGTACCAGGTAGTTCAAATTGGAATGAATTGTTGTGCAAGTTTCTCTATATAACAAAATAAACAAGTTTTGTTATGTACATATTTGCCGAAACCACAATAAGAAACGAAATATCACTATTATTAATTTCAGGCTTCCCTTATAACGCCCACTCCTACCCGTCGCTAGAAATGTTAGTATGGCTTATTATAAGGAAGGCGTTAGTGCTAATACACATACCGAATGTTTTATTTAGTTCGGTGAGTCTTTTGTGCCAAATAAAATTGTTGACTTCCGCTATAATTTTTAACGTATAACGCCTTTATAGTTCGTTATTCGACGATAGTGTATGTAACAAAACTTTCTCTAAATAACAGAATAAACAACTTAAGGTACCCGGCGATGCCCGGGAAATCAATGTTGACTGACTAATGATGCTATTTTTATAGCAAGACTTCAATGTGTACAATTTTACTTCCCTCCACGATGTATTGTTCTTTCAAAATAGCCAATCCTAAAGTGTAACTTTCAGGGTTAATAGAATAGAAATTTTAGTTTTGAATAATATATGAAAATGTGTTCGTAATCTATCCCTCTCGACTCGCTGTTTTTGAATAATTCAAACCATAATCATGGGTAGCATTTATTAAAATTAAATATCATCTATAATGAACATATTTCCTGCCAAAAATCAATCCAAGCACATATAGTTTTAGCATAGTTTTATACATAAGATTATATTCGTATTAGTAAGCCTCAGTATAAATCACTTCCCGTCATGCCAGCATTCCACAGGAAATAAGTAAACTCAATTAACTCCCGTCAATTTCCGCTCTCGCAGGAGCGTTATCATCATTGTTTTCCTTAGAATATTGATTCAGAATATTATTTTAATAATTTATTTACCTGATGGAACTAAATAATAGATCCCTAAACATAATTTCATTTATGTTCAAAATGCTAGATGAGGGGAAGAGAGCCCCCCTGCAACCTAGTAATACTTTAAACATTCATATCGAGTATATATTAAATACCAGAAATGCTCTTACAGTTTATATTTCTATTAGAAATAAATAACAAAGTTGTAGGGAAAATAAATAAATAAATGAGGCGGCGACGGAGATTTATAAGCTCACTAATCCGAATCATACTTACAACTATCATATAAGACTAAAACATAACATCTTTTGTCATAATATGCATTTATTAAAAACACTTAAATAAGCTCTAATAAAATTAATGACTCCCGCTATGGTTTTAGCGTATATGCCGTGTTAACTTCATTTACGGCAAAAGTGAATACAACAAAAGTTACTTTAAATAACAAAAGTAAACAACTTTTGATATGTGCACGTTTGCCGAAAAAAAAATAGAAAATGAAAATTGTGAATTTTTATCTCAGCCCTGTCTTATAACCCCCACTCCCGTTCTAACCTAAAAATTTTAATATAGCTTATAATCATGGAAGAATTAATGCTAATTGACATACCGAGTTTTGTTAAGTTAGGTTCAATCGTTTGCGCCCAACGAAATAGTTTACTTCCGCTTTAGTTTATATTGTATATCTCGTTTATAATTTGTTAAAAGACAAAAATGAATATGACAAAAGTTACTCTAAATAAGAAAATAAACAACTTTTGTTATGTTCATATTTGCAGAAAATGCAATAGGAAACGAAATATCACTATTATTAATTTCAGGCCTTCCTTATAACCCCCACTCCTGCCCGTCCCTAGAAATGGTAGTATGGCTTATTATAAGGAAATCGTTAGTATTAATTCACATAGCAAGTTTGGTTTAGTTCGGTTGAGTCTTTTGTGCCAAATAAAATTGTGGACTTCCGCTATAGTTTTTAGCGTATAACTCATTTATACTTCCGTATTCGGGAAAAGTGTATATAACAAAAGTTACACTAAATAACAAAGTAAACAACTTTTGTTATGTACATATTTGCCGAAAAACCAATATGAAACGAAATATCGCTATTTTTAATTTCAGGTCTTCCTTATAACCCCCACTTCTGTTCGTCTCAGAGAATATTAGTATAGCCTAAAGTCTAAGTTGGGCTAGTAGTAATATACATCCCAAGTTTCAGAAAATTCGGTTCAGCCGTTTATGCGTGAAAAGGTAACAAACAAACAAACATACACGAAAGAAACAAAATGCAGTTATGGCAGACAGAGGTTAAAATTATATATATATATATATATATATATATATATATATATATATATATATATATATTCTTCATCTGGGTAGGATTGATGGACATTTGAGGAAATGTTTTCGCGTCCTGAGTACATCCTAAATAGCTGATTTCCTTTAAGGAAAACCTGCTAAAATAATAAAACAGTTTATTGTTAATATGACATGAGTAGGAGGGGGGTTTCATCAAATTTGGTTATTAAAATTTGTCAAATCTGGTGAGCGCGCAGGCCACTCCACGTCACTTTGTATTTGCATTTATTAGTTTTCGGTCTTACAGAAACCCCCACTCCTACTCATGACATATGAACAATAAGCTGTTATATTATGAAGCACATTATTTGAAGCCTAAATACCAAATATTGTTCTCATTGAACTTTTACTTTTTGCGTCCGGCATTATTAACAGTTGTTAAATACGTTAGAATAGGTAGGAAGAACAAACATCTGAGGCATCGCAAGCACGAAAGTAAGTAGCTCTCCACATTATTCTCTATCGTTTTCGTCTTAATTTTGTTCTTGAGAGCTTATCATAATCTTAGCATTTCCCTTGAAAAAACTTCAATATACTCTGAACCTAGTGGGACAGATCTTTTGTTAGTGAAGGCTAAAACTCTGGTATTGGTGTCTATTGTACTATAGAATATGTTACTTTTGAAGTATGACTCAGAAAGTGCTCACCATCATCTAAATACCACTTTAATGAAAAAAAGTCCGTCACGCATAAACTAAGCAGATTTCCCTCGTGAAGTTTAACAACAGTTAAATCTACATACTGGTGACACAACACCCCCGTGAATATTGAGTGAATAAATACAAACGGTAATAAGAAATCTTTCAGTCAATTTGAGTAACCTCCCGACAACCTCTCACCCGAAAGAAATACAATTACTGATATGAATATAACATGTTAATTTTATTGAAAACTATTTACTATACCAAGTACCGTCATTTATAATGAATCAGAATACTTTTTATGTCAATCAATAACATTTTAGTAGTCCAAGAACTAAAGAAGGGGGTTCACCAGAACATATTTGGATGTATCACATATATTAAAGGTCTCTTCAAAACAATATTTGGTATTTAAGCTTTTAATGATGTGGTTTATTATATAACAGAGTATAGTTTATGTAACACGAGTAGAAGTGTGGGTTTACCGAAGGCTGAGAACTGAAAAATGCAAATACTTCTGTTAATTTTCAAGATAGAGAATAAATGTATATATCAATATTTATAGTAAATTTAATTTGCAGTGAGATTAGTTCTATACAATTTTTCGATCCGACGTATAGTAACGGAGATATTTCGAAATTCCTCCCCTCTTAAACCCCTCTCCCACTGGTCCAATTTCAGCCGTGTACGAACTTCATCTTTAGTTTTGTATAAAACGCTTATATATTGAGTTTGGTAACGATTAAACAATAATTTCGATCTCTAGGGCGGTAACAGACATATATATAGTTTTGAACGGACCTCATTTTCGTCATCTCCTAGGTAGGATCGATGGATATTTGAAGAAAAATTTCGAAAATCGCGTCATGAGTACGACTTGAATAGCTGATTTCCCTTAAGGGGAATCTACTAAAATTGAAAATCATTGGCTGAACAGCCCATGAAGGGCCAGGGATTGGCAAACAGCTTTACTGGGTTAATTGATCAGCTTGTACCATTCTTCACCTGTACAGAAGGCATTGCTCAAGTCCTGTCCTTTATGCCCAGAACCGAGTCTTTTGGGGATCCTGTTTCCTTATTTTTGTAAACTATATAACGTTTCATCAAACAGCGTAACATATTAAAATTATTGTGGCAATAGCAGTCTCATCTAGATTTAGTTCATAATTAAAGCCACATTAATTTCGCGAATCTTGATATTTTCCATAACAGATTGTTGCGATCTGGCTGCGGCGATAAGCAGTGGAAGCTGAAATATATGAAAAATCCCACAACCAAATCACTAACAAAAATTTAGGAAGGGCCACCAACAATTGACTCAAGTCCAAATTCAAATATATATAAATTTATTTATAATAAAAATATTCACCAATTATAAATATTAATAATTAAAATGAAAAGGCACCTTTATAAATATAATGGGGGACACTTAATAATACTTAGTCTATATTACAATAAAAAGACTTAGCTGTTTAATAGAAGTGCTGACTTAGCCGTGAGAGATAGAGTAGCCTAGGCAGGCAGGAACAAGCTGAAGGATTAACTCTCGGACGAGAACCAAGGTCTCCCTTCCAGAGGATGCCGAATATGACTGCCCTTAATCCCTCGTAAGAGGGTCCTTTTATAGGGCTAATCCGGGAGTGAACTTTGAACTGCCTATCGAAATACGCTCAAAAAGAGCATTTAACGTGAATTAATTATCGAAATTCATCCATATTATTAATTAGTGTACCGACGTTAAGAGCTGTGAATGTTATTATCAAAATCCATCGGCGTTATCTATGAAAATGCTAGAGCACATGGTGACTTCACTCTAAATTGGATATAATTCTTATTTAAAGGTAAAAACAATACATTTAAGCATTCATAAATAATAATCTTAATGTGCTCTGTGCTGGGAATACTCAGAATATAAAATATATGGCCATTTATAATGGGCTTATGTAATGCAATGTCAATTTCATTACATCACCCCCTCCCCTGGGACCAAAAGTCTATTGATCAAACATCAAGTCAAACTCAATAATAAATAATCATAATAAATCATAAATATAACACAGGAAGCAATGGAATGTATACCCAATGGTGAACATATAGAATATTATTGATATGCATATTTCCTATACTAATAAGTTTAAGTCCTTGTCTGGTGTGAAATAAATAAATAGTGTAAGCCAATATATACTAGTTGGAGGTAGGGCATCCCGAACGGCTTACAGTGATGCTCAACGCAATCACAATATTGGTCCAAACCAAAAAAAAACAAGGGATCCCAAAAATAACGCCTCCAACGACTGAGGACCAAACAGGAACTGCCCACTACAAAAGGGCACATATATGTCCATTAATAATTAATCAGAAAAATGACTAATCATAGTCAGGGTCCCCAGTTACACCAAGACATGATGAATTATCTAGAACACATATGTGGAGACTTACCTCATGTTCAATAAAATTTTGCCCATATTGGCATGTGTAGGAAATATCAGTGTAAATTGTGATGTGCAAATATAGAATAATGTTGACAAGGCACACCCTAATCTAATTTATAAAGTTTATGACTACATATTTTCATATGCGTCAGTTCACCAATATGCATATATATGTATTAAATAATAAAAAATATGCTTCCATGTGTATCCATTCCAAAGAAGGGATAGGAAAAGTTTAAATATGATGATGATCAATTCAGATAAAATATATCTGTAAGACTTTTCTAACTCAGGACCAATAAATTATCAAAAAAAAATTTGATCCAAAAAAAAATCTAAAATGATTCCCAAAAAATTCAAAATTTGGCCCGGGAGGGATTGATTACATCAGAGACTTAACCTAAAAAGGCCTATTTACAAAATTGTATGGGATCCATTATAAGAATATGAATATTTACATATTACAACATATTTACATACAATTTGCTTTACAATAATAAAAAAAAAAACAGGACAGGTGCCTTGTGACAAAGAAGAACTAATACAGGGGGAAAAAAAATTAAAGCCTTCACAACTGATCTTAAATCAAAAACTACAATTGGGAACTAAGCCCTAATAAAAAAAATTAATGAAAATCTCTTGTGAATGCACAAACCAAAAAAAATAACCCCTATACTTCTTGTCACTAAAATGGATCCTCATACTTTAAAAAAGACAGGACAAATTTTTCCCTAACAAAATACAATATAAGGGGGGAAATTAAAAATAAACTAGTATACTACATAAATACTGTTTTGATGTCTTCTCCCTCTTCTTCGTCGTCTGGGACGTTGATGATGAAGTAGAAAGGATGATGTCTTCATCTCCTTGAGAAGTTGCATCTCTGGAAGGGGAGTTCAGGACATCTATTCCAGCTGTATACTGTCCTATCAGCTAATATGCAGAGTGCTCTCTGCATTCAAAGTCTCTGAAATCTTTCAAATGGATCAGTGTCCGTTCCATAATTACAAGTCAGCCCTCCATAGATTTGGAACAACTATCCTCTCACGGTCTGGTCAAGCCTCAAAAATTTACTTTACAAAATTTGAAACTAAGTTATAAAAAAATTAAAATAATGCTTAAGGCATTATTTTGGCTTACAGACAGTAGAGATTATGCCAATTCTATAGTTGACACAACAACATGATAGATTACAATAAATTTATACAATAAAAAAAAATTTCTATCAATGAGGACAAATTTGTAAGCTTTACAATATATAATACAAAATTAATTTCAAACAATTTACAAAAATTGCTTACAATAATTAATTGAAAATAATCCTCAATCAAAAATTTAAGGTTTTAGGCCTCTTTTTCTAGGAAAAAAAAAATTACAATTAGATGATTATAAGTAATGAAAAATTCTATTAATCATTAGAGGACTTATAAAAACCTGAGGTGCCTTCTCAGAATATTGGACTCATATATAAGAGTCTCTGAGAACCTATCAACAAGTGATTGTTGGTTGACCCTGTGTTAAGGAACATACATGCTATTAAACATAAATATCTCATCATGCATGCAACAAAAACTTAACACTTGAGAGAAACATAAAGGAAATAATATTATTATATCCATAATTCCTGAAAAAACAAATTATTAATTTCTGAAAAAAAAAATTAGCGTTCTCTGGGTCCTGGGCACCTACTCTTCCTGCTGAGGAAGAATTTCTACAGTTTACCCTCATGCTTAGGAGCATCTTCCACTAGTAGCAATCTTCTGAGACCAAATGTAAGATCTTGATAGTTCCAGACGTCCTTCCACTTTCTTCCTGCGTAGATGGTGGCCTGTCCAGCTGAAGGTCCCACTGAAGTGCAGAGGTGTATTTTGTTCTCTCCCTAAGATTAGAGTTGCTGAAGAAAATTTAGTGGAGGCATGCTTGGAGGAACTAGTGGCTAGACTTATATAATGAGAAATTATTGCCCATAATATATTTCAAAATATTTTAATTCAGATTTGCCCACATAATATTTATTAATAATTTCTAGTCAATGCCCTATATCATTCAATAATAATTTTACTGACTTCACTTGTTGAGTCTCAAATTTATATGTATATCTATATACACAAATACATATACATAGCCTTTTAATATAAAATAAATTATTTTTAATGACTCCCTTAGAGTCTAATATATTTGCTAGCACCCAAGAAAACATTTTTCAACAATGTTTTCACAGACTCATCTTATATGAGTTCTTATATTTTTAAGCTCTTAAATATTTATCATATAATGATTAATTAAATTATCAATAAATGGGCATTATTTGATGCAGTTTATATCCTCTTGCTCAGGAGGCAATAATGGGCTAATTCACATAATAAAATCAATAATTGGGCTATTTGGGCTACGTGGGGCTAGGCTTAGGACTATCTAGGAGGGTCTATATTTTATTATAAGGCCATCCTGTAATAATCAAATTTTAAAATAGGGCAATGTTTTGACCGGTTGGCAGCCATTGGTTAGGAAGTTTAACCTCGTTCCCAGGAGGGCATCTAATTTGGTCAGGGGAATTGGAGAAGTATCTCTATATGGAATCTGATATGATGAAAAATTTCCCCTGCCATCTAAACTATCTAAATTTTAGTTTTTAGATGCCCCTTCGGGCTTGACAGCCCGTTTGGGCTCCTCCTTGGATTTAAATTTTTTCTTTTTAAATCCTTGATATTTTTGCTGGACTGGAGGAGCCGGTAAATAAATCACCTGTGGTGGAGACATGTAATTTAATTTTTCTGGAGACTTAGTATTCCACCTAACATGGGTCTTTTTAGGTGGAGATGTAGGAGACTTTGGCTGCTCCCTATGATAGTCTGGTCTATCTCTGCCCCGATCCTGGTTTCTGTCAGGAAAATTGTGTCTATAATAATTATTGTTGTTATTATTATTATGACTATATCTATTATAGTTCCTGTTTCGGGCATCATTTGAGTCGCTATATGGTCTGTGCGACTCTTCCCTCCCCCTCCCCCTTGAATTTAGAAAATCCATTAGTGATTTTATGTCCTCAATTGATTTATTAAGGGTGGGTGGGAGGGTTAACGCAGACCTATTTTCCACAAAGTTATTACTTGAAGTATACTGTTTAGCATTTAATTCTAATTTCTCTACTCTATCAATTAATAAATTTAATTCCCTGAATGTTGAAGGAATAGTATTAAATGTAAAAAATGATCGTGTTCGGTCATTAGCATTTTCTAATATTATTTCAATTATTTCACTTTCATTTTCAAATTTCAAAATTTCTGAATATTTAATTACATGGTCCGCATATTCCCGGAATGGTTCCCCAGCCTTTTGTTGCCTATAGATATAATCAATTTTGTACTGTAGTCTAGTACGAGGCGTCGTGTTTGACAAAAGTGTGTCCCTCACTTTTTCAAACGTTAAATTGGGCGAAGTTAATAAATGCTTCAAAACTGCCTGAGGCTGGGAAAATGTCAGTCTTTCAAAAATTTTATCAAACCAGGTGGGCTTTAATTTATTAATCTCGTAAAGTGCCTCCAAAAATTCTAAGATAGAATGAGGGTCGCTAGTCCTCAAAGTGGGTACATTATTTAATAGGGAGTCGAAATATGGGGGTAATTTTTTAACAGGCTCAGAAATTCTAAATGTATCCTGGAGAAAAGTGTAACCTCTAGCTGGAGTCGATGCCTTCTCTTCAAATTGGGTTGGCTGTCTGGAAATACTAGGAAGGGCATTATCATGGGGAACATTTGTTGGTGCCTCAAATATTTTGGAAAAGGTCCCCGCACACTCCAGCATGCCCCCTAAACACTCCGTAAGCTTGGTAAAATAAGAATGAAATTCTGATTTGAATTCTAATAACTTTTTTTCAAGTTGCAATTCGACTAATTTTTCTATACCTTCAGCACTTAAACTAGAGTCGTTGATTTGGTGGTGTTGATCCTGTGCAGTCATATTTTGTTGATCGGCATCCATGATGAAAAAAGAAAAGGAGACGGTGGACACAACAACAGGACAACAAAAAATAAAATTATTTAACCTTCCTAAACCCCAATTACTCTAAACTGGGTAAAAATTAATTTATAAAAAATTTAATATAAAATCTAAATTTAGCGATGTATACGCTAATCGGCAGGCGCTCGATAAATTACGTAGCGTATAATAAAAAAAATTATGCCGATAGAAAAGGTTCAGCTACAGTTAGTAGTGAGACCGAATTATTGTGGCTTCTCAAAAAAGGTTGAGAACCACGCTCTGCTACCACTTGTTGCGATCTAGCTGCGGCGATAAGCAGTGGAAGCTGAAATATATGAAAAATCCCACAACCAAATCACTAACAAGAATTTAGGAAGGGCCACCAACAATCGACTCCAGTCCAAATTCAAATATATATAAATTTATTTATAATAAAAATATTCACCAATTATAAATATTAATAATTAAAATGAAAAGGCACCTTTATAAATATAATGGGGGACACTTAATAATACTTAGTCTATATTACAATAAAAAGACTTAGCTGTTTAATAGAAGTGCTGACTTAGCCGTGAGAGATAGAGTAGCCTAGGCAGACAGGAACAAGCTGAAGGATTAACTCTCGGACGAGAACCAAGGTCTCCCTTCCAGAGGATGCCGAATATGACTGCCCTTAATCCCTCGTAAGAGGGTCCTTTTATAGGGCTAATCCGGGAGTGAACTTTGAACTGCCGATCGAAATACGCTCAAAAAGAGCATTTAACGTGAATTAATTATCGAAATTCATCCGTATTATTACTTAGTGTACCGACGTTAAGAGCTGTGAATGTTATTATCAAAATCCATCGGCGTTATCTATGAAAATGCTAGAGCACATGGTGACTTCACTCTAAATTGGATATAATTCTTATTTAAAGGTAAAAACAATACATTTAAGCATTCATAAATAATAATCTTAATGTGCTCTGTGCTGGGAATACTCAGAATATAAAATATATGGCCATTTATAATGGGCTTATGTAATGCAATGTCAATTTCATTACAAGATGTACATTTTTAGTGTGCCATTATTTCCAACCAGCAGTGCTGGAATATGCTATTCATTTATACCAGGTATGGGCAAACTTTGACCTGTTGCTGGCCAAACTTTAGGGTGCAAATACGTTCGCTGGCCGCTTTTGAAAGTAATGCATTTTAAAGTAGTGTTCATAAGTTTTAACGATAGATATCAGACATAAAATTATACGATAATGTAACTATAATACAATTTATTAAAATGACAAAATGAAATGAAAAAAATAGGTACAAAATTATAATTAAATCGAAAAATTTGAAATTATTACAAACAAAGAAAGTTAAATAGCGACACCAAAATCAATGAGATACCTTGAGCTTGAATTTGGGAAACTAACCCATCGACGTTTGGATTAATTCCACTGATATAATTTTCCAAATTATCGTCAGTCAGCCTTGTACGATGTTTTGATTTATTAACTTTCATCATTGAAAATAACTGTTCCCATTTATAAGTACTGCCAAACGAACAAATCTCTCCTCATCTTCCTCATTTGGTGTAAGTAGTGTGATATTTTTGTTTAATTGGGTTTTTCAAAACGTCTCGCGGGCCGGTTGTTGCCCACATATGATTTATACCAGGTGTGGGCAACCTTTGACATGTTGTGGGCCGCTTTTAAAAGTAGTGTTCATAATGTTTGACGATAGATATCTGACATGAAATTATAACGACAATGTAATTATAATACAATTTATTAAAACAATAAAATGAAAAGAAAAAAATAGGTACAACATGGTACAATCAATGAGATTGACTTTGGGAAACTAATCCATCGATGTTTGAATTAATTCCTCTGATACAAAGACGTAAAGAATTTTCCAATTTATCGTCAACCAGCCTTGTACGATGTTTTGATTTATTAACTCCTACCAGTGAAAAGAACTTTTTGAATTTATAAGTACTGCCAAACGCACAAATCTCTCCTCATCTTCCTCATTTGGAGCTAATAATGTAATGTTTTTGTTTAATTGGGTTTTTCAAAATGACTCGCGGGCCGGATCAAACCTCACCGCTGGCCGGGGGTGACCCACATATAATTTATACAATAGCAAGAAGCATACACATAAGGCTCTGTGTACATTTAAATATATTGCCTTGGGGTGGGGGTCAAAGTATTAACCCAAACATCTGACAAACTATTTTTGCGCAGTCGACAAGTGATATATAACAATTGATATCAGTGGATCAATTACAGAGAATACTGCGGGACATAATTAACAGAGCAAAAGGAGGTATGTAGTTAACGAAGGCTCTTTATTTTATAACTCATTTGATTGTTCAGAATCCAGTAATTAATTACATTTGGGAGATATAATTTCTAACATGAGTACATATTTAAATTGAATTCTTTGTGTTGTTTTATTTTTATTTTTTAATAACAAGTTTAATGTGTGAAAACAATAAATGAAAAATAGCGTAACAATGACGTAAACGGCACTGATCTATTATGTATTGAGGCACGTAAGGCAGAGAGGTAACAGCCTGGTTACCTCAGTAGAACATTTCACCCCCACTATCGACCCCTTCAAATTAACTACAATGGAAGAGGTTACAAAGTTTGAATATGATTTCGAGTATTTATTAAAGATGTTTTCGTAATATTATCGTGTACCCGAGAAACTGATTTGATGGAGCGCAACAGTGTATTCAAAATGAATAGCTGTGCACTTCATTTTTTGAAATGGAGCTAATGTTCCTTGTAATCATTGCATTGTTTTCTTCTCACAAGCCCTTTGTCAGGTCTACTTCAGGAAATAGTACTCCTGTACAGCAATCTTATATTGGATGTGACGATACGTTCCCTCCTCAACAGGTCAAGGTTTCATTTTCTACTAGAATTGTTGAAAATGGTAAGTATGTTTTTTAGTTACTATCATGTTTCATTTGATTTGCCTCTTAGATTATTTGGGGCCATAGAGTATATTGTGCATAGTACAAGTAGTAAAATTAACATTTGGACTAATGATTGATTTTCAGAATACATTGTAACATTTAATGGATATTACAAGAAGAAGACTAGAGAGAAATTCATTGCAAATGCTCTGCATGGAAGTGGAGTTGGGACATGGAATATTGTTAAGAGATACAACCTTGCCAGTGACTATCCAAGTGATTTTGATGTGGTTATTGTACGTATTTTGAGAGATCTTTAAATTATGCAATATGACAATTTTTGTTCAGTAAGCTTGTTGTTTTTGCATCCAATAGCATAGTCAAGTATTTAAAAAGAAAAAGAAATTGAAGGAAATAATTTATCAACCTTCATGTCATAGATTTGTTTGAAAACCAGCCATTTTTTGGGGGTTGAGTTACTACTGCATTTTTAATTTAACATTTTATGTTACACTTAACAGTAACTCTGAATATCTATGAATTATCTATTTGATAAATATTTCAGCATTACCTGTAATAGAATCATTGTAAACCCTGGTAAAACACATTATATGTTATATGTTGTCACATTAATTGAATTAAAGATTTGAAATAGCTATAAAACATAATTTGGTAATCAGCTATTCTTAATACTATTAACAATGGTAACTTGTTGCAAATGTTTCTGGTGATGGCCGAGGGATTTGAGTACATTGTACTATATTGCCAAGTGATCATTTCTGATCGTAACTAGAAGTGCAATTGATAAATTATCCAATGATTTTAAAAAAAAAACCTATGCTTACACGACTACTGTTTTACTGATCATGAAATACGTAATACATTTGTGCATCTTTACTGGGATTTGCTGAAGTAGATCAAATTTCTTTGTTTTATATTCTCGTAACCTATCTCTGTCCTGCTTCTCAGACATCAATACATTATTGAATTTAACTTGTTATGTTAAATAGAAAAATTTCTTGCCTTTTCAAGAAATCATTTCTATAATTGTAAAATTTAAATTTACTAGTTTACGATTAGTGCAATCATAGTCATGACTTTCCATTAAAATGATTATCATCACTGGTTTTCATACTTCTTTATTGGTATCTTATTCTCTTTTACAGAACTATGCATGTATTTTTAAAATAATTTTCTGTTGACAGATTCAGAATAGATATTATAAATCTTCCTTAGGGATTGTTGCTAATTTGTTAGCAACAATATTTTATTTAGATGTATTGTAGATATGTATGTACTTTCATTTGTGTGAATATGCCTATGTTTGCTAACATCCAGATTTTTATAAATGGACATGCCTGTTTTTAATCTAAAAATAAGTTAACGTATTTTTGAGCATATTTTTCACAAAGACTCTATTGCTTTTTTATTGAGCTCCTCTGATATTATAACCCTAAATCTGTATGTCGATGAAATTTATTAAAACATTGATTTACCAAAACATGTATGATCATTAATACCCAGTTGCAAGTATTTATCCCATAAACAGGAATGTGTCGTTATTTACATAATTATTCTGTCCTTGTTTTCAGGTTAAGGAAGGCACAAAGAGAAAAGGGTTGAAAAAACTTAGAGCTCACCCATCAGTAAAACGAGTAACTCCTCAGCGCTTAGTAGTCAGAAATTTGAAGTATGTTAATGAGACTGAAGAAAGTGAAGCTCCAAGTTCAAAGAGATTTATTAAAAAGGTGAATCCGCACATGCTTCTTAGTATTTGAATACATGGCTTTTAAAATGAAATTACTTATAAAGAATTTTTAAATGTCTTTATTCTAAACTGTCCCTCACCATTTTGATTATTGAAGTGTTAGTTTCAAATCAGAAAAAGTAAAGCTGTATACATTTTTTTTTTGCTTTTAGTTTTGGGGAGCTGATGTAAAACGTACAGGAAGAGTTCTTTTGAGAGCTGCTAACAAAAAGCAGATCACAAGCATTTTACAAGCTGACACATTATGGGGTATGGGTATTACAGGTGAGTTACACATTAATTACGAGTGTTATTTATTTTATTTGTTGTGGGAATTTTTCAATTGATTCCTTCAAAATAAGTTAAATGAGTTTCTAATTTACATAGGAGCTGGGGTAAAAGTTGCAGTTTTTGACACGGGCTTATCAAAAAGCCATCCACATTTTAGACGGATTGTAGAACGCTCTGATTGGACACACGAGAAAAGCCTTGAAGATGGCTTAGGTCATGGAACATTTGTTGCTGGTCTTATAGCCAGTAGCAAAGAGTGCCTTGGTCTTGCTCCTGATGCTCAATTACACATTTTTAGAGTTTTCACAAACAATCAGGTGAGGTATTTGGGACATTCATCTTGTAATTTTTAAAATATATTCTGTTGTATCTATAACTATATACATCCTCACAGATTAAGTGTATGGATTTTACCAAGATAGTAGATTAATCCAGGGCACCTTTATTACATAATTGATATAACTGTTTATTCAGAAAATATATCCTAACGTTGATTATATTAGACTTCTTTTAATGGTGTTATTAATATCCTCCCTTAGTCCTAAAATACATAGAAATAGAGGGTGAATGGATTGTTGAGAGTCTGCTAGGATGATAAAACAATTATGCTCTTGTAGGAAGAGATCTTCTTTCTTAATTTCATAATCGTAACATGTAAAAATTGTTGACAAAAATAGAAATGAAAAAGCTCTAACCGTTTGTCCATTAACAAAAAAAATCCATACATATGATTTTGAAACATTAAACAATTTAGATAATGAGATGATAACTTTAAAAAAAAAATAGAGAATAACATCCTTCTAATGGAAAAAAGGAATTAAGTAAAAACACAAATATTACATTACTATATTCCATTCAATATTATTTCTGGCTGAAATAATATTGGGGCTCAGGTTAGCCATGTGAGTAGGTCTTAATCTCATATGGTAAAACTTGAGTTCTTGCCTGGGCAAATAGGAATTTATTTAGTGACAAACTCTTTAAATAAAATCCTTATTCTCACCCTGGCTAGAAAAGTGTGACAACCTGTAGAAAACCCGTCCCAATTAGCCATAGTTGCAAAAGGTGACGTTAATAAATAACAATAATAATAATGAAATATTGAATACAAAGCAGATTGCAAGTGTTGATTTAAATAAGTTAAATTAATTTGCTTGGGGTAACTGTTTGGGGATCGAAGAGGCTTCCCATTAATGGATATAGGGAGATGCCCCTTCGCCCCTTATTTTTGTTAGTTTGAGAGAGTGGACTGTATTGTTTGGGGCAAATTACAAGGCATGTTTAATTTACAATGTTGTAATTTACAATGTTTGTGGTAAATAGTATAAATAAATGTTAACAAAATTTTGATTCTCTTACAAGTGGGGATGGGTGAGCTGCTCTGGGTTGAACTGAACTTTTGTTGAAGTATGTTGCTCGGTGGGGCCCATGATGTGGTTGATGCCTGTTGGCTTCGGGGTGCGGTGTATGTAAATAAGTGAGTACTCACTATTTTTTCTTTAATGTCTTGTGTTCTCCCCCTCCTTGTTCCAGGGCTTCATCGCCCGACGGGCCCTTTTGAGTCTACTCCAGCATTTTGAGGGGTTTTTTCAGTGCGATGACGACGACTCCCTTTCACTAGCCGCACTAGGCTGCCATCTTCCTCGTGTCCTCTTGTCCTTTCCTGCCGGTCCCCCTCGTGGCTGGATGCGCTGGCAGCGAGGTCCCCAGTCCAGGGCAAGGATGAGTGGCGGTGGATGACGTCATGAGGTCTTGGCGCCTCTTCACTCTTCGCGGAATTGATTCTTCCGCGAACAGTAACTACCATTTTACTGTCACCAACCACTGGCAACAGGGTATCTTCATTAGTTTTAAGATTCATGTGCACTTGTCTAGTGGCAATTGCATTAATATTTCGTGTTTATAAGTGTTGTTAACCATCTCATTACAACATATAAGTATACTCACTTCAGGTGACTGTATACTCAGATGACAGCGGATTATACATAGGAGTAGGGACCATTAACTACAGATGAAACCCAAGCATACTCTGGATACTTTGGAAAAGTAGCTATTTGCAACAAACATCACCCAAGTATACTCTGGAAAAATAGCCATTTGTAACAAACGTCACCCAGGCATACACAAGAGTGGCTGTTCGCTGTAGACAACACCCGACTATACTCAGGAAGAGATGCCGTTCATTATAGATGGTTTCCAAATATACTTGGAAGGCGTGGCCATTAATTACAGATGTCACCCGAGTATACTTGGAGAGGACGTATTAAGCAAATGCGATACGTTAAAATAATCAGGATGATTCATATTATATCTGCACTCTATCGATTATTGCAGAATTTAGAGAAGCTCAATATTTTTTACTAGATAAACACTTAAGCATTTACTTTTACCATTTAGTTATGCCTTCAGGGACACATGGTCGAACAAATAGGTAGGTTGAAACAAAATTGCAAATCAAGAGAATTTTTCATTTACCAATTCTGCTAACAACTTTAGATATATTTGGGAAAAATCATTTATAAAAGTATAAAACTTAAAAATTTAATATTTTCATTTCTTGATTTCTTCTCTTATATTGTCATTTAAGGGTGTTTTTTTTCTTTCACTGTGAGCACATAATTATGCTCATCTATGTTCAATTGAATTCCACCCGGCCTATATACTAGATAAAAGAAGTATTTATTATTTATTAATTTACATCCACTTTATGCTGCTATGTCTAATTGGGATGGGTTATCTACAGGTTACCACCCTTTTCTAGCCAGGGTGGGACTAAGGAGTTTATTTAATGAGTTCGTCATCAAATAAATTTCTACTGCCCAGTGCGGGAATCGAACCCGCTATTCTAGGTTTACCAAGCGAGATAAAGACCAACGCCTTAACTCACATGGCCAACCTGAGCACCACAAAAGAAGTAGACTTTCCCTTGGAACAGTCTCAAAAAATTCACAAATTATTCTAAAAGTTGATGTAAAAATAATGAAGGTTTTGGATAACCAATAGAAATATGGATTGGCGAGAAAGTTTAATTGGTAAAAGCCATTTATGCCATATTCAATAAATGTTTGTCAATGTTCAAAAATATTGTGTAAACCAGAAACAAAAGAAGTAGACTTTGCCTTGGAACAGTCTTTTGTTTCTGGTTTACACAATATTTTTGAACATTGACAAACATTTATTGAAAATGGCATAAATGGTTTACACCAATTAAACTTTCTTGAATAATGCATATTTCCATTGGATATTCAAAACCTTCATTATTTGTACATCAACTTTTAGAATAATTTGTAAATTTTTTCATTAAATTATTCTGTTTCTTCTTCTTTCTCCTCCTAAATGGTCAAAAGTTAATTGAAAGGGTGACCTCGATTTTCCTCTGATCCTCCGGGTCTCTATAGAGCTTGGTTGCCTTCTCAATGGGTCATTGGCTTTTCTTGGTTAGATGGGTGAGAACAATGCTAAGGAGTATACTGAAGGGACTAGTTCCAATGATTAATTTTATTTTATATACAAATTCTTTCATGTAATTTGATCCTTTTAGGGAGCAGATGATATTCTCATCTCCAACTTATCCTTGATATTATCTACAATGATTATATCTCGAACTGATTGTGCATTTCTTCTCTCTCCCTCTCTTTTTACTCTGTTCTATTGTTTTGCTTTGATATGTCTTATAGGTTTTTATTTCACCTAAGGAACTCAACTTTTCATTCATTTAAATTTGATAATTTATTTTTCCTGTACTTAGTATAAATGTATTTTTAGCCCTTTGAATGCGAATACCAATATTCCAAATAGTTCTATGTTTATTTTTTCATTGGAAATTAATCATTTTTTTCATCGAAACTGTTTTAGGTTTCATACACATCATGGTTTTTAGATGCATTCAACTATGCCATACTAAAGAAAATAAATGTTCTCAATCTCAGTATTGGAGGTCCAGATTTCATGGATCACCCCTTTGTGGATAAAGTTTGGGAACTAACAGCTAATCGAGTTATCATGGTTTCAGCCATTGGTAATGATGGCCCATTGTATGGGTAAGTTCTGATTAATTATATGTTTTCTTCACAAAATATAGTGAAACTTCTCCTGCAAAAAAAATACCCTATCCAGCCAATTACATTTAAGGCCATTTACCATAAATCCAATGAAAACATACCTTTTCTTCTAACACTGAACTCAGGGATATTAATTGCTAGGGGTTTATTACAACGTTATGAAACTTACTCTGACTGAATGATTTTTAAAATTTTTTCATCTCATGTAATAACATTCAGAAAACTTCTCTTTATTTTCAAGTGGCTTAGGACAGAAAGGAACATTACCATCTGTCCTTGGTTAACATTTTTTTTTTTTTTGGGTGTCAAACCAAGAAGTAATGCTAAATACTGACTGTACCATTGGCTAACTAAAGACAAGTGACATACTGTCATATGCAAAATTATGGCAGCACTGGCTCATGCTGTAGCAGATTTGTTACAAGTAGTGTATGATCTTGCGTTTAAAATGATTGTAGGAAAATTGCAAGTTGTACATCAGTATAAAGCAATAAGTGAACGCAGTTCATTCCTTGGTTATGGGCTCTAGATACCTCCTGTTATTTATTTTTAAAATATATATTTAGCAGCTCAACAGGCCTGTCTTGAAATGATCTGTTGAGGAAAGAACCATTAAGAGATAGACAATAAGTATAGAACCTTCTAATAATCTTTTTATAATTAGTAACTAATCTATGGCTTCCATAGACTACCAGCTGCCAATCTCATAACTTTAAATTAGTTAAATACCTGATGGAGCAGTGTACAAAGGAAGAAATTGAATTGGGTCAGAAAAAAAAGACTAAAAGTTAGGACAATGCAAATTCACCTTCAGAGATAAACACAATACTCCAAGACTTATTCTTTTGATTTGAAGTTTTATATATATATATATATATATATATATATATATATATATATATGGTTGTCTGTTGCTGCTCTAGCTGTCGTAATTTTTGTTTTATCACTACCAAATTTCGAAAAGGAATTTCAGGAAGGGAACTTCGAAAATAAAAAACACACTGGGTTTAATCGCATATGGTCCCAATTAGCCACAGGAGCAAAAAGTGGATGTTAATAAATAATAATACCATATTGTTATATTTATTATTATTAGTGCTTCTTCCAGTTGGCATGAAAAAATGTTCTCTCAAATAAAAAATAATTAATTATTTACTGATGGATTCCATCCTAAAAAATTAATAAAATACAGATGCCGACCTGTTATATTTAATTTTTCTCTGCACACAACTTCTATTAAACTTCATTAAATTACTTATTACATTGTCTTCTTTCTTTTAAGTGAAGAATATTTTATTATTCATTAGGCAGTTACTATGCCTCGTATCTATATGTTTTAATTACAAATATTTAGTTGTTACCTCTCTATTATAAGGTCTATATTTTTTTTTTTATGTAAAGAATTTTAACATAGTTCCAATTTTAAAATAAAACTATGTAATCACATATTTTTAACAGGACATTAAATAATCCAGCAGATCAGATGGACGTAATTGGAGTTGGTGGAATAAACTTTGATGACCAGATTGCAAAATTTTCTTCTCGAGGAATGACTACTTGGGAACTGCCTCAAGGGTATATTTTCATTTTTATTTTTTAAATGAGTGCTTTAAACAATATTAATAAAAAGTTATGTAAAATTCACTAGCAACACATAACACCTCTGTAATCTGTAAATCAATTTTCTTACTAAATAAATAATTTTTAAAAAAGGTAAAGCTTTTGTAAATTTTCCTTTTCTAATTTTGATGATTTTTATTTCTTATGTCGAGGAACGTTTGTCTGTTGCCTTCCTTTGGTAAAGGAGTATCAGTGAAAGCAAAATCACCGCCTTGAAATTTGGTCAATAGTCAATTGTTGATATTTATTTAGAGTATTATCATCTTAAACCTTACTTTGTACCAGCTTTATGAGAAGTAAAATGTGATTTAGTTTGTTCTTTCATTTTATTTTATTTCTACGATTTAAAGCCTGTAATCATTTATTCATCAAATGTGTTAATCATTATTTCTTAAAATAATTTCATTTCATCCCAAATTGGAAGAAAAATAAAAGAAAATGTAAAATAGGCATAGCGTAATTAGTCACATTAATGTTTTATACTAAGACTCCTTACAAAGTATCCTATCCAAAAGTTCTGTAATAGCAAGGAATACTAAGAGCTAAATATTGAACTTCATCTATAAGAATTCAAGGGTTGAGCCTTCAACTAGATATACAAGTAGTAGAATTAGCCATGAATTAGCAAAAATATTTATAAAATAAATAATAAAGTATAGCAAAGTACAAACATATGGAAAATATACAACCATTTATAAAAACCTCCAACCTGTTGGCATGGTTCTGGGTATTTTATGAATTCCTAGTGATTAAAAAAGATACCTATTTCTCTCTTTAAGTTTTATTTTAAAAAATCATTTCATTACACCCATGGTCTACATGCCAAAGGACAAAACCTTCCAAATGAAAAAATATGTTACAAAGAGCAATAAGCACATTCACTATTTTATTTTCTGGTGCCAGGTGAAAAGTTCACATGTATTTGTAGGCATTTTATAGGTTCTAATATAATATTAATGTTAAACATATTACTTGTTTGAATAAATTGATAATAAGACTTCAAGGAATTCAAGATAATGAGGTTTTACTCCATAATGGCATATGCAGTAGTTATAATACCATGTACAATTTCTAAATTTTGATTATAATTTTTTCTCAGATATGGTAGATTAAAACCTGACATCGTTACATACGGGTCTTCGGTACGTGGTTCTAGTATCAAAGGAGGATGCAGAACTCTTTCAGGTACAAGTGTTGCTTCCCCAGTTGTAGCAGGTGCAGTTGCATTATTAGCCAGGTTTGTTATTAATTAAGTTATAATAAGCAGATAATATTGAAATTTTTATCTTATGTTTTTTTTTTTACTTTTAATTGCAGTGGAGTTCTTCATAGAGGTAATGCTATTAATCCAGCTAGCATGAAGCAAGCACTAATGGCTTCCGCAAGGAGGTTGCCTGGCATCAATATGTTTGAGCAAGGTCATGGAAAGCTGGACCTTTTTAAAGCATATCATATACTCAATAGTTACACTCCTCAAGCTAGCTTGAGTCCAAGGTAAATTTTCTAGAAGAAAATTATCCAATGAAAGTCTTTATATAATTTTCATTCAGTTGCAGAATTTTTGAAATTAGATTTCTTTCCTAAATGATAGTAAGACATATCCTTATTATTAACTCTTAATATTCCATTTTGGGGTAAGGTATACCTTCTACATTGAGAAAACCAAATAACTTTTTATCCATTCTTTTTATTGCACTGTCAAAAATCCTCTGGGAATCATCAGATGCGTTCAATTTCTGAGGCATTTAACACTAATTCTGTAGCCACTCACTTTTTGTTTTTATATATTATTAATACTACATTTCTTTAAAATAATTATTATTGTTTCAGCTACATTGATTTGGGAGAATGCCAGTACATGTGGCCCTACTGCACACAACCTTTGTACTATGGAGGAATGCCCACAATTGTCAATGTAACTATTTTGAATGGTCTTGGAGTTTCAGGACGAATAGTCTCCAAACCACTTTGGTACCCTTATATTCCTCAAATGGGACATTATTTAGAAGTAAGTATTTATTGTTTCATATGCTGGATTAATCTTTGTATTTATTTAACATCAACCTACATATTTTTCATCTGTCATAAGTTAATTCTCCCTCCTCCCCCTCTCCATCCATTTATTCTCATTAAGTAGTAAGAATTTTACTTTATCCTTTTGTTTATTTTCATGACGTTATGAACTTGGCATTATCTATAATTTCATATAATTTGTTTTAAACTCCTCCCAATATTTTAATATAACCACTTTAAAGACTTATATAAAAGACTTATTTTCCTTTCATTTTGTATAAAAATGGTTCCCAAAGTTTACAATTTAGATATGGGCAGTTGTAGTCTCTAATTAAAATAACTAAATAACTGTGAAATATTTTCATATTTATATTAGCAGATTTCCCTTAAGGGAAATCAGCTATTGAGGTTGTACTCATGACGGAATTTTCGAGATTTTTCTTCAAATGTCCATCGATCCTACCTAGTAGATGACGAAAATGAGGTCCGTTCAAAACTGTATATATATATCTATATATATATATATATATCTATCTATATATTTGTCTGTTACCGCTCTAGCGGTCGCAATTTTTGTTTGATCCTTACCAAACTTCATATTTAGGCGTTTTATGCAAAAAGAAAGATCAAGTTCGTTAACGGCTGAAATCGGACCATTGGGAGGGGGGGTTTAGAGGGGAGGATTTTCGAAAATTCGAAATATCTCCGTTACTATACGTCGGATCAGAAGATTGTATAGCACCAATATTATTGCAAATTAAATTTACTATAAATAATGTTCTATACATTAATTCTCTATCTTGAATATTAACCGAGATATTTGCATTTGTATTCTGCGTGTCACCAATAGGCTATGTTCGGAGTTTCCGACGAGAGCTCTGGCGGTCATTTCCATAACTATCGTCCCTCGTGAATAGGTTTGAGGTTAGGTTAACTGTTTTTTTGGGCTAGAAACTACTGGGTTATTACGCCCTAAATAATGTTTTTTAGGTTTAGAGGTTTCTTACTACTACAGTTGTTATTAGGCAGATTTCTCTATTGTAAAACTTCACGTGGGAAATCTGCTTAGTTTACGCAGCCCTGCGTGACGGACTTTTTTTTCATTGGTCCTGTCACCACACCACAGTATACAAATATGTCATAATAATATTAGTTGTACACTCTGGCAGGCTGATAACCATAAATTTCCTGTTTTATTTTTACCCTTTTATCAATTTAATGATAGTTACGGCAAAGATTGGCTATTTTATCCAGTAAAACTCATCAAAAGTTGAGAATAATTTAGTTAACAAATTCAAATCTGAGGAACTTAAATTAAACATATTTTTAATTTTTGCTGACCTTAATGTTAAAACTACAGCCCCATTCTAATTGATAAATATTCTAACTTTTTTGGTTTTTTGAGCTAAATCAAAAGAAACTTTTAGATTTGAAATTGCCCAAGCAATTCAAATTTGTCTATATGTTGCTATTATAGCTACTGTTAAGAACCAGTAAAGGAGGACTTCCTCAACGTAGGGATAAAACCTTTGACAGAGGCATTGCACCACATGTAGCCCAGAACAGTTGTACTACTAGTATTTCTGTAAGGTTGTCTCAAAGCATTTACTTCTTTGCTCTGAGTTGGTATTCTGGCAGGTGGAAGTGACTTCTAATGTAGGTAAGATGAAATAATTGGCTATGCTTCCAGTATAATAATTTATTAAAACGACAGAGCGCTTTCGATGCAGTGCATCGTCAGTGCCCGAAGGTCTTGGATGTTAACCTGACGGCTCTTGGAGCTGGACTAGAGAGTGGAGACAATGATGCACTGCATCGAAATGCTCTGCCTTTTTAATAAATTGTTATAGTGGAAGCGTAGCCAATTATTTAATCCTATCTACTTCCTTGCTCATGTATCACGCTTTACAGTTCACCAGTTTTTGTCTCTGTGACTTGTAAAGAATTTGTTGAAACACATACTTTTTCACCCTTTTAGTAATGCTTCTCGTATCACTTTTTTTTTATAATTTGCCCCCCCCCCATTGTGAACCTTGCGGAAGCAAGTCACTTGTAGCCCTTCACTATGTAAGCATTTTCATTTTGATCTTATGGTTGCCTCCTATTATTTATGTTCTAATCACCCTCTTCTAAACATGAATTGATTTAACAAAAGTGCCTAAGTTTGAGTCCTATTAGTCTATTCCTCATCTTAGTCACATAATACCAAAAGGACATTCTCGTTGTTTACTGTAATGTGACATTTTAAACTCCTGTTTCTATTTTATTTCTTCCCTGAAAAAGAAAAAAAAATAGTTATTTGACATGCAACCATTGCATAAAAAATTGCAAATATAAGGGAAAACTTAAATGAAAGAATAGGTTTATAAGTGCTTGGACTTTGTGAGAGTAAAGTGTAAGTTTTTTAATTGGAGTTGTTTCCCTTCATTGCAAATCATGTTACTGATGATACATAACTACTCCCAACAATTAACTCATTTTGATCTATTTTTTATCCAGGTGTCCGTCGTGTACAGCAGTATTCTATGGCCCTGGTCTGGGTGGTTAGCTGTCTACCTTAGTGTAACAAGTAGTGCTTCCGATTATACTGGGACTGCTCAGGGCCATATTGAGCTGACTGTAGAATCGCCATCAGACGATGGTGATTCAACGACTAAAAGATCTCACATTAAGTTGCCCATTAGAGCCAGTATTATTCCAACTCCTCCTAGACAGTAAGTATAATTACTTTTTTTAGGTAATTTATTTTATTATTTTTTATTTATTTTTTCAATTTGCCTAATACTGCTTTCTTCTTTTATGCTAATTATTATGTAAAATATGAAATATGGCTACCTTAAAATTTGACCTCTTAGTTGTGATGATAGAATATCTTTCAATGGTCAAAGTATTCATAAATTAGGGCAAAATTAGCTTTTCAGCATAGGAATATATAGTACCAATTAGTTAAACCGGAATAAAAAATATATATTAATTTGAATTAAGATTATTTTAGTTAGTTAAAAAGTTTTTTTTTTTTAAAAAAATTACGAAATCTAAAATGCATAAATATGACTTTTATTAATTTCTTTACAATAAAGGGTAATCTCAACTTGATAAAATAATATTTATTATTTAGCTATATTTATTTTTTTTTCTATAAAAATTTTCTTTTCTTTTTTTTGTTATATATTAAAGGTAAATTTCATTTGTTGTTCATTAAATAGAAACAGAAGAAATAAGAGTTGATATTCTGGCAGGTGGAAGTGACTTCTAATGTAGGCAGATGAAAGAATTGGCTACGCTTCCACTGTAACTGTTCCAGTGGAAGTTTAGCCAATTATTTCATCTACTTACAGAAGAAATAAGGCATAAATAATTGCAGAAATAGATATTGTGTTTTTAATAGCATGTGATTATTTTCTTGTTACAGTAAAAGACTTCTTTGGGACCAGTTTCATAATTTGAGATATCCTCCAGGCTATTTTCCTAGAGATAACCTTAGAATGAAAACAGATCCATTAGATTGGAATGCTGATCACATTCACACGAACTTCAAGGTACTGAAAATGTAGTAGTAATACTTTTTATGTCCAATAAATTTACAGTGTATGTTCTTTTTCATTGAAGTCGAATGGAGTTATAAACTCTTGGTTCATTCCTTAAGACAATTTTTAAAATGCTATAAAATTAGAGGTATTTTTTAGATACTTTCTCCGTAAAATTTTGTGGAAGTAGTATTTATAAAGTTACATATCAACCACACCTGAGTAGCTATTTCAAAAAACTTCATTGACTGGAAAGAACAGAAAAATAACATCTGCTTATTTATTATATGATTTTTATTAGCAAAAGAGATCTTTACTGGGTGAAGTATCTCATACATCAGAAATGGTACGCACGGCCACTTAGCAATGCACAAAATATTCTTACTTCCATTTCTTGGTTTATTCTCATCTTTATGGCTAGAGGTCAAATGGTAAATAACCAAATTGGTTTAGATACCTTTAATCCAATTTAGCTCTTTTTGATATACGTCCTTCTGATGCCTATTCAGGAATTTTGAAAAGTAAACAAATAAAAAAAAAATCTATGATCTATGCCCAAGGTGCCATTCTTTTCTAGGTTATCTTAGTCTAAAGGGATAACTGTCAGGCACATGGCGTTCAATGTGTTGCTCAGCACAATACTATAATTCTGAGATTAGATGGCAAGAAAAGTCATTAAACCTATTATGTACATCATAATGATATGGTTACTCTATATTTTTTATTTACTTTGACAGTATGAAGTAAATTAGAAAAATGATAAAACAATCACTACTGAAGTGTGTTCTCATTATTAGAAACAGTACAAGGTTCATAAACAAAATAATAGAAACTAAATAAACGCTGTAGACAATATATTTGTAAATCCCAATGATAAAATTTAATTGTTATAACATTTTAAAAATTTTCAATATTCAACTATTCCTCTTTTATTTCTGTTGTTTTTTACATAGTTATATAACCATATTTAAACTTCTGATCAGAGTAGATGAGGCCTGCCTAGGGCAAGAATGTCACCTTAGACATAACAGTTCAATTCGTTGTTTTAAGTGAGTAAGCTCCTGAAGAGAAAGAAAAAGAAAATCTAGGACTAACGTGGAACCTATTTGTTATTTATCATTTGACCTCCAGCCATAAAATCAAGGGTAAATGAAAATTCTTCTTTACAAAACAAGGAGATTTTTTTCCTTCCTAAATGTTGTCAAAACATTGGAAGCCATTTTTTCTGCTGCTTCCTGACTTTCGTGAAGTAATATTAAATAAAACATAAGCTATTTTGTAAGTTCATTGTAGGAGTTAATATATTTAATTTCTGAAATTGTTTTTACATACATTTCTTGTAAATTAATTTTGGATTGTCATTCTTAGGATATGTATACTCATTTACGAGCATCTGGTTATTACATTGAAGTCCTTGGAGTTCCAATGACATGCTTTGATGGTTCTCAATATGGCACCCTTCTTATTGTTGATCCAGAAGAAGAATTTTTTCCTGAAGAAATTGCTAAATTGAAACGAGATGTGGATGCTGGTCTGTCTCTAATTGTTTTTGCAGATTGGTATAATGTAACAGTGATGAAAAAAGTTAAATTTTTCGATGAAAATACCAGGTAATTATTTTTTTTTAACGGTTTGTAGCGATCAGGCTGTAGAAATGTGCAATGGAAGCTGAAAAATGAACATTTCCACAACCAAACCACTTACAAAGAAATTAAGGAAGGGAAGTTCACCAACAATCAACGCTGATAAAAATGAAATAAATACTAATTCATTCAAAATCAAATGATAAATCAAATTTTAATAGATATATTTAAACCAAGAGAGGCACCTTTTAAGATTATAAAATAACTTATGTCTACTATAACTATATTACACATAAGATTCTCACTTATCTTTAACCCTTTAACAGCTCCAGACGAGATATCTCGTCGGAGGGAAACGAACCCCACCAGCTCCAGGCGAGATAACTCGTCCCCGGCTGCTCGCTACCCCCTCACGCAGGACGAGATATCTCGTCACCGTTTTCCCACTGTTTTACCGCTCCCAGCTCCATACAATATAACTCATCCCGACTGTGGTACATCCTAGCGGATCCTCAGAGAGTTAATAAATATTTCTAGCGGTCGCTAGGCTGCAGGGGTGTCTCTATTGGGGAAATATTTACTCCGATCCTGTAACTGTGGAATCTTAGTGTTTTCCAAGGAGGGAAACCCAACCCACCCCTCTTCTACCTGCTATTGTATATTGGTAAATAATTAATATATAACTTCAAATTAAAAAAAAAAAGGTAAATTATTAAAATATTACTTCAAATAAAAAAAATTATATAAAAAATAATAAAATCTTTACAATCATGTTCATGATTTCCTTCATAAATCACGTAATCTTTCATTACAATAGCATTTCAATTTATTGAAATAATGATATACGTATTACAGAATCATACAAAGAAAACAAAACATTAAGAAATAGTCGGAAAAGGGAGTGAGTTATTGAAGGAGGCAGCTGCAGACCCCTTAGCTTGGGAGGGTAATAGCCGGCTGGCCCTCCTCAGCTACTGGTTGCAAATCTCCGCCCACCTCCTTAGCTGTTAAAGGGTTAAAGAGGCTTTCTAATTGCAGGCCAGATTTGTGGAGATGGACTCTGCTCAACTGACTGCTGTAAGGATCAGCAAACTGCCACCGGTTTCTTTCCGCGAATACTAACAAGCGACTAAGGGAGGCGCACTTGGCTTAATCCTCTGTATATAAGCTCAGCCCAAGAGGACTTTACTCCGGACAATCAAAATATACTCAAATTGACTCTTAAACATAATTTGATTATCGTAAATCATCTCGCAAAATTTTCAGAGCATTGACTTAAAGAGATGTGAATATTATTTTAAAAATTTAATGATGTTAACTACAAAACTGCCTGACCAAATAGGGACTTAACTCGAAATTGGATTAAACTCAAATGTTTCAGGTAAAAAACTTTACTTTAACAACTCATAAGTAATACTCTAAATGAGCTTTATGCTGGTGTAACTGAAATATTAAATATAAGGTCATTTATAAATGGAATATATAATGCAAACTCACGCCCTTTCCTGGGGCCAAGAGTCTATTGATCATAAACCAAAAACTTCATAATAAATCATAAATATAACAAAGGAAGCAATAGTATGTATATCCAATTGTGAACATATATAAGGTCGTTATTATTTGTATACATATTTCCTACACTAATAAATTTAAAACTTTGTCTGGTGTATAGTTTAAGCCAATATATACTGGCTGAAGGTAGGGCATCCTGAAAGTCAGAAAGTGTTCTTTAATGCAATCACAAAAAAATAAATAAACAAACATGGGATCCCAAAAATAACACCTTCAATGACTGAGACCCAACAGGAACTGCCCACTTGCAAAAGAGCACATATATGCCCATAAATTATAAAACAGAAGAATGACTAATTATAGTCAGGGTCACCAGTTACACCAAGACAAGATGAATTATCTATAACATATATCTGGAGGCTCAGCTTAAGTTCAATAAACGATATCCCATATTGGCATTTGAAGGAAATATCAGTATATTATGTGAGGTGCAAATGTATAGTAGTGTTGACAAGGCACACCCTAATATAATTGATAATTTTTATGAACATATTTTCATATATGTTATTTCATCAATAATAACAACACAAATAATATATATTTTTTAAATATGCTTCTATGTGTATCCATCCCTAAGAAGGGGTAGGAAAGAGTTTAAATATTATGATCAATAGCAGATAAGTAATATCTGCAAGACTTTCTCAGTAACATAAACTATCAAAAAACAAATCCCAACCGAAAATCTATAATTATCCCAACAAAAATTCAAAATTCGGCACAGGAAGGATTACATCAGAGACTTAATCTAAAAGGCCTACTTACAAAATTCTATGGAATCTTATATCAAAATCAATATTTATTATCAAATATATGCATAATACTTTACAATAAAAAAAGACAGGACATGTGCCTGGTGACAAGGAAGAGGGGGGGGGGATAAAGTCTGCATAGCCGATCTAAAAAAAAAATTACAGCTAAGCCCTAATCTAAAAAAAAATTATGAAAACCTCTGAGAATGCATAAACCAAAAAGAAATAATTCCTATACTTCTTGTCACTAAAAAAGGATCATCATACTTTAAAGAGGGGATTAATTATTTCCTTACCAATATATAATATAAAAGAGAAAATAGAATAAAATTCTACAGAATCCAATGGCATGATGTCTTCTAACTCTTCTAGGGCGTCGATGGAGATCACAGGACTGTGTCTTCATCTTGTAAGGATTCAGTCCATGGAGGATAAGCTCAGGGCATCCTCTTCTCCCATTGTGTGATTTCCTCTCCACCATTCTGTAGACTCATAGTCTCTGAAATGTTTTTCAAGTGGATTAGCATCAGTTAAAAGTGAGCCATGCATAGATTTTCAACAACCCTCACAGTCTGGTCAAGCCTTGAATAATTAATTTATATTAGTTAGAAGCTATTTACAATAAAATTTATTTAATGCTTAAGACATCATAAATTTGGCTATTTTCTTTTATAAAAAAATTAAACAATGAAGTCATAAGATAATCAATTATTTCTCAAACATTAGAGGACTTAATACAAAGGTGCCTTCTCAAAATATTATTCTCATCTATAGGAGTCTAAGAAAATTGTCAACAAATTGATTGTTGGATGACCCCGTGTAAGAAATACACAACCTCTTAAACATAAATTACACATAATGCATGCATAACCATATTATACTAAAAAGTTAATTATGTAATTTTTTTTATTAATTTTCTCTGGGTCATTCGGCAGTTTACCCTCATGCTTAGAAGGAAAGCTCAGCAGTTTATCCGCTTGCTTAAAAGCATTGTTTTGTCTGGAAAAAAAAATTGTTTACATAACCAAAGCCTTTCATCTGTGAAATATGGACTGTCTTAACATATGAAATCCTCTTATCAATTTTATAAGGATCAACAAAACAATAAGACAACATTGCAGAAACATCAAGATATTTCTGACACAAAATGTAGGACTTTAACAAAACATCACCAATCTTGTAGCTAATGAATTTCATCTTTCTCTTGTGATTTCTTCTTTAAAATAATAATCTCAGATAAATTTATTTTTGGGCAAGATATTATTTGCAGCCTTATATTATTATTATATGGGTTGATACACTAGTTAGGCTAGGAAGTTTTACCTCTTTCCTAAGAGACTATAGATATCCATGGGCATGTTTGAAAGGATAGACTTAGCTAGGCTAGAGCTAGGATTATTTAGGACAGGAAATTTTACCTCATTCTCAGGAGGCCTAGATGTAATTTTATTATCATGAATCATCTCGTAAGGGGGGGGGGGGCACCAATAACACTGTGGTAGTGTCAGACTCCAGTTCATTGAAGTCAAGCAACATCGGGCATGTTTAGTGCTTGAATAGGTGACCCCTTAGAATGCTAGTACACTACCAGAGCATGCTGGTGGAACAACAAGAGTAAGTTGGTGTGACGGTCTGTTGAGTTCTAACGGGCTGAGTCCTGTCTGATCAACTTTGGACTTTGAACCCTCTGTTGTGAAGCTGGCTAGTGGCACAGTGCCTGGCAGTGGATGGGCTGAGCATTGATGGAGCCCCCTCTGTTGACTCGAGGCATTTCATTACAGGTCCTCCAAGGTTAGCAGGAATTGTACATTGGGGTAATTGCACGTCATGATTACAAATCCTATTACTAGCCCCGAAAATGACCCCTACTTTGTGTATACAACTCCAACTAGCTTCAAGGAATGTTCAGAGCTTATACAGATCAGGACCCGCTCGTAAAGTGGTTAATGGAGTCAAAAGTATACCATTGAAATTACAGCCGTTGAAAAAGCAAGAGTGGCCCTAGAATGGTGAAATAACTTTTGATGGGTACACTATTTTCTATTGCGGAAGGAATGAACTTTTCACACATCTCATTACACAGGAGGAACTGCCTTCATAGGAAGTCTTCAATGACCCAATTAGTGTGCTAAGAACAAAGGGTCGGTGGTTTAATATATTAATCATAAATGTATATGGTCCACTGGAGGTTAAGAAGGATGAACTCAACCATGACTTCAAAGATAGCACTAGGGGCTAAGATTGGGAGGGAACCTCAGTTTAGGAGTCCATAGCCTTCATGATACAAGCTGCAATAATGGAATTAGATGCTTCAGTTTCACTGCGGCTAAAAATCTGGTAGTTAGTTTTACCTTGTTCTCTCATAAGGACATCTATAAATATACTTGGGATAGTCCTGGTGGCAGGTAGAACAACCAGGCATGGGAATGATCATGTGCTGGTTGATAAAAGGCACCAAAACTCTGTAGAAAATGTTAGGAGCTTCAGGGTAGCCAGTTGTGATTCCTATCACTTCTTGATTAGAATTAAATTGAACCAACAGGTTCAGAAAACTGAGAACATGCTAAAGATGAATGGTACATGCTAAAAAGAGCCTGATACTCAACCACTGTATAAAATAGAATTTGCCAGCAGTTTGAGGTACTTGACTTAGATAGTTTGCCAATTGATGTGCACTGGGCTGCGATCCAGATTGCAATGAAAGAGGCATCTTTTCAGTTGATTAAAATACAGGAAAGAGGTCAGCCTCAAAAAATGGTTCACAGAAACTTGCCAGAATGTTGTGGAAGAAAGAAGAAAGTTAAATGCTCTCAGCCTAGGCATATGAGACAAGAAAGGAATCAAGAGATAGGAATCAGGGGAGAGAGATAGGAATCAGAGGCTACTCAAAAAGCAGATAATAACTCTTTGAAAAGCCAAGAGAATATTCCTTTCTCGGAGACTCCAAGATATAGTGGACAATTGGCAGAGTGGCAAGGTGTGTGAGTTCTATGCTGAGATAAAAGAAAGAACCAGTTATAAAGGGAGAAAAGCTCAAATGACAAGAACAGATCGAAAACTGATAGCTGTTAAATAGGAAGTGCTGGAGGGTTGGAAGGAGTACTTCCAGGAGTTGCTGAATAGGGAAGCCTTTCAGCGGATGATGACATGGACCATGCTGAGGACCTGGAAGGAATTATGAATGAGGAGCCATATCTCTGGGATGTGGAAATGTCATTCAAAAGGCAAAAAGCCCCTGGGATTGACGGTTTGCCTGCTGGCCCTATCCTTCCTAAAAGTTGAAAGCTTCTAATACCTTGGAGCTACAGTATCCTTTATTACTATCTGGCCATGAATGGATAGCAAGAGCCAACCATGCTTTCTTCTCGATTTCTTGAGTCTTAAGATCAAGGAAAATCTCACGACCTTTGAAACTAAGGGTCTATAAATCGATTATCAAACCTGTAATCATGTATGGGTGTGATACATGGATGTTGTTGGGTACCCTGGGAACAAAGTTTAAACACAAAGTTCTTGGAGTCACAAAAGCCCCGAGTTGGATGGTGACTTAGGACTCTTGAAAAGGTAGACAAGAAAAGAGATTATATCTGAAACGAGACTTTAATCATAACATGACTCTTTATGGAAGGTAATGCTTTTACGATTTAATTTTTCATATGATAATTAGTTTTGGGTCAATAGCGCTATGGCGAATTTCCAAAATTGAATATTTCTGAAATTAATGGTCCTGTAAAAGGTTATCTTACAATTACTTAATTAGTTTAAAGTGTTTTTGTCTATCAATGCAATTGTATTTGATGAATTTATTATTAATTTATTGATAAAGGCCACAGAAGAAGTGGATGATTGGTATAAAGACACTAAGTCAGCAAAGTAAGAGGTTATTTTGGACAGCTGTTCCCCCCCCCCCATTTTTTATTTTTCTTTTTTTCATAATAATGCCTGGAAACTGTGAGAACCCTCATCATACAGGTGCTGCATAAACTAAACAGATTTTCCACATATAGTAATATTCTTTTTATTTATCAGTCAAATTTATTAGAATGATGATTTTTTTTTTAATCATCATGTTTCATGATATCATCATTCATAAACACCTCCTGAAATATAATTGCCCATAATGGTTTTACAAACAATATTTACCTCATGGAAAATTAAATCTGGCCTGATAAGTCCATATACAACCATGCATTGACAACATTTACACAGGGTGGAGGGGGTAGTTTAACTCTGTCTGCTGTCACTCTTTGTGGTAACAACTATGATCAGTCTATAATTAGCTTCTAGTGAATGTGTGCATGCTAGAGAGAAGAAAGCTTTGATACTGAATTGTTATAAGAAAAGTTATAACTCTATTCCAGGCAGTGGTGGATGCCAGATACAGGTGGTGCCAACATTCCAGCCTTAAATGATCTTCTGTCTTCCTGGGATATTGTACTTGGTGATAGTGTTTATGATGGCGATTACTGTCTTGCAAAACAAACTGTAACTTATGCATCTGGCACACATATTGTCCGTTTCCCCAAAAATGGCATAGTATTATCAGCAACACTTTCAGATCAAGGTAGGGTTGTTGTTTTTTTTTAACAGTTTTCTATTTTGTTTGGGAATTCTTAAAAATTTAATTTGGAAAAGTTAAGTGCCCATTATTCACCACTATTTCAAGTATTTAAGCCAATTATAAAAAATAATTAAATACAGATATATAATTTATATCTATATAATATGAAGTATATAATATATATGTATATAATATGAAGTACCTACAGACTTGAAGGAGTAGTATTAGTATTAGAAAAGCCCTTTACAGCTGGCTGTGTGGTGTTTTAAGAATAGTGTTTCTGGCACCATTCCAATGGCCACAGTGTAGTGGCCTGCAGTGACATTTTGCATCTGCTGTAAACGTTTGTGTCACAGGGATACTCCCGAGAAACTTCAATATTCTTGGCATAGTTAACACAGATTATAGCTGTAAGAAAAGATAGATTAGGTTTGTAGAACATTTTTGCGAGACTGGCTCTACATTAAAAAGATAGCCAGACTCCCATAGTTACTGAACTCACAGATGAATGGAGGTATATCTAGAAACTATACTATGTAGAGAAATATTAAAGTATCTGAGGAGTAGACCGTACTGGCTGCATGTTTAAAGAGAAATCTACTTTTTATACAGTATGTCTCCTGGTCCAATGTTCAAGGCTACTGATGTGGCATCAAATAGACAGTCAGCTGCCAATGGATATTTAGAAACCAACAGGTCTCTCTGCTACATCCAAATTAATTTTGAGATTACATATAAGGTTATCATCTATAAATTTACATATTTGCTAGTTGTGCTACAGTCATTTTATAACCTGCAAGTCTTCCTTCCTTCAGGCCAAGGAGCCATCTATGCTTGCTTCTCCCTGCACTCACCTAGTGTATTATACAACTTTTTTTTTAGATTTACCATTTTAACAAACATTGCAGTTTGCCCAGGTTACATTAAGTTTGTTATACAAATCAATTACTTCTGATTTACTATTTGTTGAGTTGAAAATATTGTTCCTAGTGTTAGTTGATCTCTCGCAGATCAGGAAGGCTTCTGTTTTCCTTGATATGGCTCCACATTCCTTACCCTATCATAACTGATAGTCTAGTGATTATTTTATGAAACTTCCCTCTGGTACTTAAACATTTTAAAACTAGGAGTTGTGTATTCACAAACCAACATAACCAGTAGTCTTCTCGGTTGTCTAGAATTATCAAATACGTCTAGTTTTTCCATATTTATTCTAGCCTCTAGTTCTTGCATATCTTGTGCAAGGGCGCCAGCTAATGGGCGATATTTCTGCATATGATTGATGCATCCCAGCATGTGCCATTTGCTGTATGGGCTTAATTGTATATGACATTACCAGAAATTGTCTTTATTTCTCAGATTATGAATTATAGGGTAAATTTATTGTGACTGATAGGGATCTTAGGCCAGGGATAACCTTAATGCTGTGAGAAACTTCAATTCTGGCTTTGTCTTTACAACAATATCTTTCCATTGACCATTCTGTACAATATAATAAGCTTGCTCTAGGTATTCTCACTGATTATAATGCTTCCTACAGCTTTAACCTTTCCTTCATTCAACTGCATGAAGTCAATAAGTGATGCGAATAACCTCATATTCATATTTCTTTCCCAAGCATTGACCTAATGGAGAATAGTTGTTCTGATATCAGTCATCATGGTTCAAAACTTTTCTTAACATTCTCCCAATATTCTTTCAATCCTCTCCATTGCCTCTGGTTACATCACTGACATACACTTTAATTATATATTCCTTGTTTATATTGATCTAATTTTGATGGGAATTTGGAAGCTTGTTATTGTTCCTGACATACACAATGGCATGCACACTTACGGTCATACTTGTACTCACCTTGTTATTTATTCAAAGTAGTAGGTGATAGTTGGGTTTCGGCTAATAAAGTTTTCTAAATTCTTCTTTTAGAGGATTTTATATTTTCTGACAGTTTTGGGCAACCGTTGGTTCCCTTCTTCAGAGCTGAACAATGAAAACGAAAAATATAAATATACAATAATGAAATAAACGGAGCATATTATTATCTTTTAAGTGTACAATGGCCGTAAGTTGTAATTTATAATGAATATAAAGCAAAGTAGGGTGGGGGTGGGTGTAAACACCATAACATGAAATGAAGTGTACTAAATCTAAAAAAATATATGATAATGTACATACCAGTTTTTTTATATGGGGGAAGAGCAGAGAGCACGAACTGCAAACAGTGGAGACTACATTATGACTGAGGGGGAAAAAATGAAAAAACGGAGGTATATAGGTAGGGGTTGGGGGAAAACCAAGGGAAGGTCAATGAGCCTGAAGTATTTTGAAAATATGTGCATATGTGGGGGATATTTTTTGTTTGTCAGTTTTGTAGTTTATGCTGTTGGGGTCTATGTTGATATGCATGGTTTCAGATATTGGGCGTTTGTGGTGATTTTTTTGTGTATCAAGTATGGATGTGTTGCTAAAGTCAAAAGTGTGGTTGTTTGCTATTGCGTGTTTTGCGAGGGCGGAACTGTCTATTTCTTCTTTATTAATAGTGCGTTTGTGTTGGTATAGTCTGTTTTTGAGGTGTTGTTTGGTCTCTCCTATGTATACCGCATTACAGTTAGGTCTAATTTCATTTTTTTTCCCTTAGTCATAATGTAGTCTCCACTGTTTGTAGTTCGTGCTCTCTGCTCTTCCCCCTTATAAAAAAAACTGGCATGTACATTATCATATATTTTTTTAGATTTAGTACACTTCATTTCATGTTATGGTGTTTACACCCACCCCCACCCTACTTTGCTTTATATTCATTATAAATTGCAACTTACGGCCATTGTACACTTAAAAGATAATATGCTCCGTTTATTTCATTATTGTATATTCATATTTTTCGTTTTCATTGTTCAGCTCTGAAGAAGGGAACCAACGGTTGCCCGAAACTGTCAGCAAATAAAAAATCCTCTAAAAGAAGAATTTAGAAAACTTTATTAGCCGAAACCCAACTATCACCTACTACTTTGAATTATAATAACGGCTAACAATACAATTGATTGATCTTGTTATTTATGTTTTCTTTAACAAGAATTTTTTTTGCAACACATATACCTGTGTTATATTTAATTTATCATACATAATATTTTGTATGTGATGTATAATTTGTATTATTATTTTTTAGGTTCAGAAATTTTGGGTGGAAAGGCTTTAAAAGAGAAAGTACCAATACTGGGTTTACTTCAAACCCAAAATAGTATTAACAGTGGCAGGATTGCTGTATATGGAGATTCGAATTGTATTGATAACAGTCACCTTCAAAAAGGTATCAATATAGATAAATTTAGACTACACTAGTTTTACTGCTTTATAAATATATGAGAAATTAATTAGTTCCTTTTTCTATTTTCAGATTGTTTTTGGCTCTTAGATGCTCTACTTGAATATACTACAAGTTCTCATATTCCTACCTCATTTCTTCAAAATCAAATAAAGTTAACAAATGAAGTGAAATCTTTCCCAGAGCGAATGGAAGGAAATCACTTATATAGGTATTTTCCATACAATCATCCAGTGATATAATGCAGTATTCTTAAGCATGAAATTGTGATTAAAGTTTTTGTCATCATTATCATCGTCTTAAAAGCTATGCATTGATTGTAGTTGGCTTTTGCCAGAAGCTACTCATTTCCATATTACTATGCCCATCGCAATCCATGAGAAATGTTCTCATAAAATTACTTTTTTATATTCACTCTTCCCAGTGATCAATAATCTTATCTTAATATTTTATTTATAGATATCACTGTTGTTTAGCAATACTCATCCAGTTATCATTTTTCTTTTAGGTACTCCAAAGTTTTGGTCAACCAGGCAGTGGAAACAGGAAAATTAATGATTAGGCAATTACCTATTTGCCCACACTTGATATGGTCTTTTCCAAATCCATTAAATAAATCAGCCCCAACGTAAGTAAGATTTATTCATTATTTTTTTTAATTACAAATTGCTAATATGTACATATATTTATATTTAATATAAATATTATGGCTTTCGAATATAAACCTGTATACTTAGTAAATAAAATTCTTGGGTTTAAAATTAAAAGAATGAGAGATTATTTATCCATTTTGTGACAAACTCATTTAATAAAATCCTTAGTTTCACCCTGGCTAGAAAAGAGTAGTAACCTGTGGATAACCCGTCCTAATTAGCCATAGTAGCAAAAAGTGGACGTTAATAAGTAATAATAAGAACTGAGATTTGATTTGACTTTCAATATTTTTTAAAACTATCAGAAAAATGTCTTATGTTTGTGTGCATGTGTACACACATGAGTAATAGTAGTGCATACATATATGAACACAAGCTTTGTTTCTTTTATGTTATAGGGGGGGGGGGACTTTGTAAAGCACAATGATATCCACACTGTAAGCTAAAACTTTATAAATACAAAAGATAACCAATATTTGCTATATATTTAGGTTTTTATTCATTGAATTTTAAGGTTAAACCTTCTTCACAGGTACAATCTACAGTCCTTAATGGGCCTGGATTTCAGTAAGCATATTACACCATTCACTGTAATTACAAATGGGAATCCTCTTACCCTTCAAATTCACAAAACTTCCATCTTATCATAACTTCAATCTTACTAGTTCTTCTTTTAGCAGTTGTTGAGGTTTTACTCATGATGCGATTTTCTAAAAATTGTTAACCATATCACTCAGCACTAAAGATCATATTTGTTATTGACTGAAATTGGACCAAGAATAGGGGGCGGTTTAGAGGGAGGGCAATTCAATAATTAAAATATCTTTATTATTATGAGTCATATTGAAGAATGTTATAGCACCAATCTTGTTAAACTATTAATGTTCTACAATTCTTGTTCTATACATTTTTTCACAACTCAAACATTCAGTGAACTATTCATGAATACAACACCAATAGATGGTTTACTTTAAGGGAAATCTGCTAGTACTCTCTTAGTTCCTCTTTTGAAATAACTAGTTCTAGGATATAATTTTTGATAAATGAGAGTTATCTCTCCTTCTTATTCCACCTGTGTTTGGAATCATCTAAAGTGAAGTTATAAAAATTATAATAAATAGTTTAAGTTGAGTGTAACTCAGTGGTAAAATATAATCTTTTCTTCTTCTTTTTTTTCAGGAACCTTTACAAATCACAAAAACTCCTTTCTGTTGAAATAGAATCTGATCTTCCAGTTTTCAGCCATGACAGCAAAGCTTGGTTTCCAACTGCTGAATATGTAGACCATGATGACCTTGATATAGTACCCATTGTTATATTGGTAGTTGCTTCTGCAATTATTTTTATTATTATACGATTTTCTTTGTTTAGAAAGCGTCCAAGAAGAAAGAGAAGCAATAAGTTAGGAAGATTTTTATCCATGTTAAAAGTGCCAAATGTGTAAATTTTTGCTGTATAAAATATTGTATTTATATATACTTGTAGACTTCCATGGTCCTTGTCATTATTACAATCGAGGTCTTCGGGTATCTATATGGCCACATGGAAAAAACAAATTGGATGGATTTCTACAGCATCTAAACTCAATTCCCAACATTGTGTTCACAATGGGATTAGAAGAGGATAGGTTGATATCTGATTCATGTTGGCTCTATATAAAAACAACCATGGAAAGGAAGAAATAAAGAAATATTTCATTAAATAAAAAAATTTACCAGGTTCACTCCAAGTGAAAAAGAGCACTGACTAATCGCAGCAATATCTGTTGTTAAACGTACAACAGAAAAGATTGCTCAAACAACATCAACAGAGAAGATGGTTATATATAGATTGAGGAAAGTAGGTCATGCCACACCAGGGAGTGGAACTCAAAAATTAAAATATCTCCTGTGAAACGTCTGCCAAAAACATGAAGACACAATCACTGGACCTTGATTGTAATAATGTAGTTATTTCCTAATTGTACAGTGTTCAGTTATAATTTTCCTTTCATTTCATTTTACTTTATTTTTTATCATTGTGATTAAATTTACTTGAAATTGTTATTTTGATATATTTTATAATAAAAGTTGTTACAATTTTTTTTTTCATTTTCCTTTTGATGCAACTAATAATCAATAATTAAATTATTCAATGGATCATATTATGTTTAACCTGCTCTGCTGAAAAGAAAATGCAATTTTTTATTCATTATTGCCTAAATATGCTTAGGTCAATAAGCTAAATGACAAATTTGTCTTAATTACTTCCGGATATTCAATACTTCCTTGCCATCATGTATTCTAGTCCTTGACGGACATGTGGTTCTCAGCCATCACAATTGTTGACCATTCTTCAGTTTACAGCCAGCCATAAATACAAATGCCCAACATCCACTTGTTCTATAACAATGTTAAATGAATGGCAGGGTTTCTGTAAGCAGACTGAATTTGTTAACAATAAAGGGAACCTTCTCACTGAGAGTGATCAAATCAAGGGTAGAGGGGGGGGGTGTATTATATTAAATGTAAAGACCAGTCAGGCAATATGTGGACTTATTAGAAGCCAATCCAAAAAAGATAATATTGGGAAACTTTTGCCCTGATCAAAAGGAAATTGTCTCCAAAAAAAAAAAAATAATATCTCCTGAGCCTGATGATATTGCATCAGAACTCCTGAAATAGGCAGGGGAAGAAATCTTGGATAGGTTTTAACAACTACCCTATAGCGGATTATATATTTGGATTAAGTGAAAATGGTTTGTGCCTAATCATAAAAAATACAATTAACTAAAATGCAAACATTATAGAAACACAGTGCTTCCCTCCATAGTTTATAAGATGCAGTCAGTAGCAGTTTGTCAGAGGTTGATTACATGGACAAAATGATTCTAGGAAAGTACCAAAGTGATTTTTCTTCAGGCACTCATTAACAGATCATCTCTCTGCTGATTTTAGGTGGCCTTAACTCATTGGAGAGACCACTATAAACCAAACATTTGGTCAAATTGGGGAAAATAGGAGGACATTTTCAGCCATGGATAAAGAATGGTTCTGAATTTCATGAAATGACTTTATGCATTATGATAAAATTGTTTAAACAAGTTGTTATAATTTATTTAATGAGGGTACTGATTCAAATTCAATCTTTTCCTAAGTATATTCAACTCAAAAGTCCAAACATATAGTAGAAATAAAACCATTTGTCTTTTAAATAAATAAATCATAGTAGCATTTAACATTTATAAACTAACAAAAAGTACAACTTTGTTGATACCATATGCAGGTAATATTAAAAGTCATTAAATGTTTGCAAAATTGATATCTGCAAAACAAACTGCCGATGATTTATGTTTGGTCAAATTATTAGTTGAAGTTAATAATACTAAATACAAATAAAAGATTCCAATGTATTAGGTGCTAATTAAAAAGACAATAACAAATTATAAAAAAATAAATTTATTTTTTATTGGTAAGAATACATCATAATTATTAGGTCAACAGACATTGACTAAGAAAACAAATTTTGCAGTATACTAGTATCCAATATTTAAAGGTGTAAAATAATTTATTTTATAATTATTAATGTTATAGGTGACAAGCTATCGTATTCCACAAAAAAAAAAAAAAAAAAAAAAAAAGTAAGAATGTTACACATGAAGTATATCTTTTTTTTTTTTTTACCTAACTAACACTTTACTTCAGTACAAAACATTTCTACAAGTAATATTTCAATATGATATTGTTGCGAAAATTAGTTGCTACGTTTATTACAAACAATTTAAATGAGGTCAACAACATTCATTGGCATTTCCTCAATGCATGTACTGTAGAACTGTTCAATATCAGCGTTACAAAATTTATTGTTACTCCTTTACAACCAAATCGACCACCTCTTCCAATCCTGTGAATGTAGTTCTCTCGGTTTCATGGAAGATCATAGTTAATTAAGTAAAGTGTTAAGTGATACTTGTTGTACATCAATGCCCCTAGCAAGGAGATCAGTCGTAATAAGAACTACTGCTTGAATAAACAATGTTTATTACTGATTTTGTAATAAACGTAACAACTAATTTTCGAAACACTGCCGCCCACTTAAGCCTTTTCATCCCGAATAGGCTCAATATAGCCAATGCCATACTTGGCTAGTGGCTCTAGGTGAACCACTTTCATTTTAGACCTCGGATTGTGGTATCGCTGTATCCTGTACACCACGTCGTTCAATCTTCTAAGGAAAATAATAGATGCATTAATTAGTAAAATGCCTTCCTTATAGCAAATAATTAATTGCTAACACAATAATTCTATCAGCTTATTCTATATAAAATACAATAAAAGAAAAAAAAAATGGAAAAAATTAATAAATTTTAACACTTAATATTAATAAATAAAGGTCCAGTGAGTACTGGTGTTTTGTTTAAAGGTGTCTACACCAGGGAGAAGTATAGTGTAGAACCTTGTAACCCAAGGTGGACGTATGGTGGCCATAAGCTATAAACAAGATTACCTTGCAGCCAATAAATGGTCACAGGGGGTTAAGCTTACTTTAATAGTGACTTATGATGAAGCAAGTAATCCTACTTTGGTTCCTGTGCTTTGCGATGTAACTCATAATCAACAAGGTGTGCTAATTATGAAAATTTTTGATGATGAAGTCAAAAATAGCAAGATATAGTTGGAAAATGCAGTGAAAGCTTCTAAAGGTGTCATCAATGATATAAAAACTTTTGCACCGACACCATTAAATATTGAAGTAAATGGACCACAAGAAATTGAAAGTCATGGTTGTGACAGGAATTCATCTCAGAAAATTAATGGATTTCAATGACAACTTTCTTCCCAAGGAAGAATTAGAAACTCCAAAATCAATTGATGTTTTGGAAACTAAATCGAATGAATTACTATCTTTGACTGGCAAAGTCTTGCAAATGATACGGCAATATATTGGTCTTTGCCAGGATCATCAGAAATTATCAGAGAAAACTGATTTTCCTCCCAGGAAAACAATTGAACCACGAATCGAATACATCTCCTAGGAAAGCTAGTCCTAATGTATCCTTAATAAAAACATTCCTTGAGCTGAAACACAACTTATCTGAAAATAATCTGCTTTGATTAAACAACACCCCAAAAAAGACTGATAATCAGTGCCTCCTGAAGAAGATAAGAAGGCAGAATTGTTTTCGGAGGCGTAAACTCATTGCACGAAGGCAGTCGCGTATTGACTATTGGATATCTCACCATTACGGAAAGTACGAATAGGACGAAAAATGTTACATATCATAAGAAAAGACCTGATATACAAATATCATGTCCAAGACCAAAGATTAGTCCTCCTTGAATTATTTTCATTTATAAGGGAAGTGTATTTTGTTTGACATATAGCCTTTTGTCAAGAAGAAATATTCAAGATTTTGCTTTTTATTATATCAGATAAATTAGAGAAATATAATAATTTGTGTGTTTTGCACGTGCAGATTTATATAGACAATTGTGAGTGTGTGCATAGTAGATTGTGTTTTGTCCGGTTTGTATCTTCCCCCCCCCCCCAATGGAAACTTACCATTAATTAAAGTAAACTAAAATGAAGTTTGAATAACTGAAAGTGGAACATCTGAAGAAGGAGCTTGGTAAATTGGATCTGCCAATAACAGGAAATAAGGCTGAACTACAAAGGTGGTTGACAGATGAATTCCAAAGACGAGGAATTGATGTAAGTACACATGAGTTTGAAGATAAAGAAGACATTGCTGTATGTACCCCTATCATAAGCAGTAATTTGGACTTGAATGCAATTTTGGCTGCTATGATGGAAAATAACCAGAAACTCTTGGAAGCTTCTAGGAGCAACAGTGAGAAAATCTTAGAGGAAGTCAGACAAGAATTCCAGGAATCTTCTCGAAGCAACAATGAGAAAATTTTAGTGGAAGTCAGACAAGAATTTCAGGAAGCTTCTAGAGCTAATCACGAGAGACTAGAGGAAGCTTCTAGAAATAATTGTGAGACTAGAAGAGAAATTTAAAGAAGCTTCTAGATTAAACATCGAGAAAATCCTAACTGAAGTCAGGCAAGAATTTCAAGAAGCTTCTAGAGCTAATTGCGAGAGACTTGAGGAACTTCAGGAAGCTTCTAGAACAACAAACCAAAGACTCCACGAAATATCAGAGGTATTGGACAAACGAGTGGAAACAATAGAGCAGAGAGTCGGCGAGTTTGATGAAAAACTCTGCGGCATTAAAAACAATGTTGAAGAGAAAATGTCCAACCTAGAAAGAAAGATAGACGAAAAACACGTGAGTTGCAATTCCAAATGGACAATCTACAAGTTCAAAAGGGCCTGGTGAGACTCATTTCAGAACATTCCAGCAAGATAAAGACTTCAACTTTTGATGACAGCATACCATTTAGTGTTTTCAAGTTCCAATTTGAGACAGTGGCCAGCAAAACTGGATGGACTAATGAAAAAAAAAACGGTAGAACTGATTTTGGCACTGAAGGGAACAGCTGCAGAAATCCTGGAGAGTATACCGTCAGCTTGCAGGAATAATTATGAGGACATTATGGTGGCATTACAGTGCAAGTACGGCAGTGAACATAAGTGAGAACTGTACAGGATGGAATCATGGGGCAGAGTGCAAAAACAGAATGAGATGCTTCAAGATTTTGCCATGGAAATCAAACGGCTAGGCCAGCTGACTTACCCAGGTGGCATCATCCGTTCCTGGATCAGTTTAAGATTGAAGCATTTGTGAATGGTATGCGTGATCCAGATGTTAAATTTGCGGTGTGCACTATGCAGAAATCATCCTTTGCTGAAACTATCTCTTATGCGCTAACCCAGGAGACCGCTAAAGTCATTTCAAAGCCACAAGTCTACAAGGTGCGACGTCTTCAGAGTGATATTCAAAATGACGCCCAAATCTTACGGAGTGACATAGAAGACGTAGTCAAAGTTATAGATCATCGAAATGCTTCAACTGCAGTAAGGCCAAAAAAAAAAAATCTGTTTCACCACCGAGGGAGAGCAAGCAGATGAATAACCCCCAATCTCAAGAGACACCGTTAAAGAACGGATTATCCCCTAAATTGCAAACACACTAGCAGGGACCTTACAAGGTGATCAAAGATTGAACGACGTGGTGTACAGGATACAGCGATACCACAATCCGAGGTCTAAAATGAAAGTGGTTCACCTAGAGCCACTAGCCAAGTATGGCAATTTTGCAATCCAAAAGAACTCTAATAAACAATGCTCATTACTGATTTTTTAATAAACGTAACAATATTTATTCCCTGAGATTCATATAACTAGTAAAAACTAGGCAGAATTGGTGTAATAATTCATAAATAGCAGGCCAACTAAAATGCACTGCTACTAAAGCGTAAATTCTATGTAAATACATTAAAAAATATATATATCAACAATAATATAACAGCTCCATAAAATTGAAAGTGTCCTTAATCATTTAAAGAATGAAACTGTAAATTATTCAGGTCATTTGGACTTGATGGAGCACTGTCCTGATTTGAATAGCTTAGATAAGCCAAAAAGCGTATTTTTTTTTTTTTTTAAATTGGTTCAAAGAATCAGAATTTAGCTAACTTAAGTCCACGTACTTTTTTACTGCATCTGGTCTTGAGTATACAGGGTGGAGACTTTCGTGAAGCACAGCTTTAATAAGTGGAAAGTAGATCCATTTGGGTGATAGGATTATAATGATTAAGGCTGTTGGTGCTCTTTCTAGCCTTAGCAATAAGTTGACCTGGTTAGACTAACACCAGAACCTGGTTCTATCCACTTATACCATTCATTATGGTCAGGGCAGACCTTCCCAAATACCTCTGACTCTCGCTCTCCCTTAGACTCCCATAAAGTCATATCTGTCTGTGCCTGCCTCTCTTTTTAGCCCCTTTCCCCCAGACCATAAAAAATTTCTGGGTGGCCTACCAGGTCCTATTCTATCAATGAAACCTTTAAGCCACAGTAGACCCTCCTTAACAACACAGATAATATAAGGTCCTATGCTATTTCTTAACAGCCCCAAATATCCTCCCTCCTTAAGGCTCTTCTCTTCCTGACCATAGGCTTGAATAGACATCTTCAGTATATTCAACTAAAGTTATCCAGATAAATTCATATTCAGTATACTCAAGTTACACTAATCTTTGTGAGCATTTTTGGCAACCGAGGTAAAAAAAAAATCTTGATGGTAGAGTTTCAATCATGATTTTCAACAATGTCATTTCAAGACCTTGGAATTCTAGGAAAGATTCATCATACCGATGGTAAACAAGCTATTTTCTCTTATTTTTGTATTCTCCAACTCAATAATTTCATCAGTATGGGTACTAGGCACACCATTTCCTACTAATCTTAAATCCTTATACAAAGCAAACTATAGTTCAAACCCCATTATCATTGTTTAACATTCTCTTCTACTTTGTTTTTATTTCTAGTCTATGTACCCCAAGTCTTTTTAACCCTTTAAGTGCTAATGACCATGTATGCCAATATAACAGGATATACTAACCACAAAAATGTCGACATGTCATTAATTTTTTTTTCTCCATTTGCTAATGTCAAATATAAAAGTTGAGATTATTCCATCACTTCCATTATTAACTAAAGCCATTTACTTGGGTGTTGGTCATGCACTGCAAGGCGATGTTGGGTATTTCTACTAGTGTACAGATCTTTGTTGCTTTCCAAGATTCCTTCCTTGTATTTACTTATCTATTATTCTTTTCATAACCCTTACTTTTCCTCGAAATGTCTTTAGCTATATCTTAGTAAGATCTTCTTTGCTTACCTCTGGCCTTCCAACTATTTTCTGAATAATGGTTTCTTGCCATTGAAATTCTTTTTGTAAAGAGGTTCACAAATTAACTAAATAAATTGAATTTAATATAATACTAGTTTAATATTTGTAGTTATAACAATATTGTAATTTAAAAATATTAATTTTATGTTTAATTAAAAAATGTATAAATATAAGATAGGTAGGAAAAATGTTACCAGTAAACTAAATATCCGCTACAATTTTCTTTTAAAACATTAAAAGAATCGAAAGACAGGAGAGCCAGAAGGTCTAGCACATGAAGGCAAGAGGGGGCATTAGGTTTTCAGCAATCTTGCTGTCTCAGTCACACCACCATCTAGCAGCATAAGGTTTAATATCACAGATAATATATATTCAGAACCATTAACTTGAGATTGCCAGATACTCAGAAACTTTTAAAGCTCTTCTCTCCAGTTGGAACTTCTTGCGTTCTTTATAAGCAAAGGGGGCATTTGTCATACTGCAGCACCTCTCCACCATGTCTAATTCCAGACTTTTTTATGTATTTCTTTGAAAATTAAAATAACAAATGAAAAAGACAAAACATTAGTAGGCAGATACCCATACACAAAATGCAGAACCAGATTATTGAAGACAAACATCATGATTGATCGTGGTCATACAACCAATATATAAATTTCAGGCAACCTCCTAAGAAGTTGTTGGTACCACCTCAAATAATTGTCATGAGATTCAACTCCATAGTACCTTTTGGCCCCAAAGAACCTTATGCCCAAATAACACAGCTGAGGGAGCAGAAAAGGTGAGTCACATCGTGCAAAGCTCATACAAATTAAGAAACTGCAATATAGTGCAGCAGTTTTTGTGCCCTGTAATAATCACAAGCTTTAATATACTCCCTGACAATGAAAGTGGGGTGCTCTCCAGACAGCCCATGACTGTCACAGAAAATGGCAAATATAAAATAGTAAATGTTGTTGCTATCACTTAGCTCAAGTCAGATGTGCAACTGTGCCACTTCAAAAACATAGAGGTTGATTTACGATGAGCTATATAATATATTGAACTGTAAAATGCCTCTATTTCAAAAGGATCAATATTTTTTCTACATATATCTCTGCAACCACTAATGCCCCTAGTCTAATAACAGTGTTGTATATAACATTACCATTTATTTCATCGATTAACATGATTCGTATCATTAACACACTAGTGAGTGTTAAGCAAAGGTCACAAAACTCATATGAATAAATTATAGCATTGCCTAATAAATAAAAAAAAGATATAAGAGTAAAATTAAGCAAATGAAAAATATATCTAAAATATAAAAAAATCTATAAGTACTATAACAAAATCTAAGAGGTGTTGTACAAAGAGTATAAAATTAATATCAATAAATTATAACAATATTCAATAAATAATATATGATAAATGATGTATCAAAATTATAATGAAAAATATAATATCTTATACTAATTATTATAGACCTACACCCTAGTATCTTAAGATCAACCTTCAAGCTGTATTGTGAACACAGATTTAAATCTTCAATCAGTTTAAATAGTCCTTGGTTTCAAGATAAAACAAAACAAACCTGAAAAAAATATCAACAAATTATTAAACCCATATTACCAGAAAATTTCCAAATATAAATCTCACAAACTCACATGCATATACACAGAATATATACATACATATATATATATATATATATATATATATATATATATATATATATATGTATACTCACACACAGAACAAAATACACTACCATCGGTACCCTGATTTCCCCAGTATTAAAAAAAAATTATATTAAATTAAAATTAATATGAAATACTTAATAGACAGCTTAAAATTTTAAAAACTTTTACATTTAAAAAAATAACTGTCTATACTTTTTAACCCATTTATTTATCACTAACCATATTAGAGCTATTCTGGTTCTTAATAAGCATAACAGTAGCTACATTTTTTATATACATTTCAGCTCATTTTACTCTAAATGAATACAAATCCCAATAATCATTCTAAGCAATGCAACTTTGATTTATAGTTATATATAATATTTTGCCTTTGAGAAGGAGGATTATTGTTGGATTAATAAAGGAAAATAATTTCAATTTAATCTTGAGCTTAGAAATTGCCCAACAAGGCAAAACATGCAGTCCAGCATGAATAGAAATAATTTCTGTTAGACGTCAAAATCTTATATTGTCCTTAACCTATTTACATGTTTATCATTGACAAAAAGCTAAATATGTTCAATAATAATTATAATATAAGTCCCCTCCGCCCCCCCCCTGCCCATAGTAAAATGTCTGCTAATAAAGGGGAACGATTTTAGTGAACTACAGATTAAATAATTAGAAGAAAAAAACAAATAGGAAAAACACAGTTAATGTTTGTTGCATAATATGAAAACAAATCAGTTTTTGGATACTATGTCTCCTAAGTAGTACTCTCTTTTGGACTGTGTGCATCATTGTAGTAGACCCTAGAGGATGTAATACTCAACAAAGACATTGTATTACAAGTAGCAACTATTCTATTTTATTGAGTTTATAAAAGAATAAAAAAAAATTCATTAGGATTTAAAGATAATTACTCACTAGAATCTTTCTATTTCAGTTGTAGACTCTATTCAATCCTTAATTAATTGACTTAATAGATAAATTAAGTTATTTAAATAAAGGTTACCTTTAACTAAAATATTACCCCAAATTACTCATCTTTCTTCTCACTTGCATCATCGCCACTGAATAATGTCAATGAGTCATAATTGGTCGATATATTCAGGAGTTCACGAAGGCCCTGAAAATCAGAATCATAGATGATGGTGTGGCAGAATAACAAAATAAACTTTGCTTTTTTCCAAAGAATAACCCCCCCCTCTCTGTAGTGCAATAGTCTATTAAATCTACAGCTGCAACTACTGTACCCGGTTTTTGATTTCTATGTTAGGACCTGACACATGATTTAATACTGAAAAAGCTAATATTCAGGAATAAATATTGAGAACTTTCAAGAAGACAAAGATCTTAGTTTCAGGATTTATACATCTTTATGCTATGTACATATACAGTGACTGGAAATTTCCATAACATAGTACAAAGAGGAAAAAGATGGAGGTCCATGCAGGATAGATAAAGAATATGAGTTTTGAAGAATGAAGTGACATGATTCTCAATTTTCATAGACTTTTATGGAATGAACTTATATCCCACAATAAAATTATATTGCTTATCAAAATTATATCTTCTGTATACTCACTTGCTAAATAAAATTAATTTTAGCCAGTTTACATTAATATATGAATTGTTTAGCTTGCCTGCTCCCCCCTTTTCTTTATTCTCTAAGTTACTTCTTAGTCTGCCAATCTAATGACAGTCAGAACCCTTACTCTTTTCTACCCCATACTCTAAACCACCTCAAAAAGACTTTCAACACCCATCTTAACTAAAGCTACTTGTAATTTTCAGTGTATACAAAACATTATTTTTTGTTTATAACAAATAATTTGAGTACCGATAATAATTCCAAAACATTACTCAGTAGTAATTTGAACAAGAGTATTTTGCAAAACATTTTGTATTCCAAATTAACAACTTAAAAGGCCAGGATAATTAAATCTTCTAATTGACAGGCAGAGATTACTTTAGATTTAAAAGTTCATTCAAGTCTTAAATAATTATAATAATAACCCTTTTTTACAAGTATGTTTCAGCACGTGCCCCACCCTTTACACAAGAGAGCAATGGCCTAACTTCCTGCGGGACCAGCCATACTAAGAAGTGGGTGCCAGTACTCGACCTCGTAATCTTTGATTTTACAGTCTAGTGCTCTAACCACTCAACCACGCTGACCACCATTAAAATATTAGTTACAAGTAATTAATAAAATCACTAAATTTTCAATAACTATATAAATATTGAACTAAACAAAAATATTAAAACAAATTTATTCAATCAATGGGATTAATATAACTCACTTTGTTTTCTGTACTTAACCGAGTCAGCTCCTCTTCTGCTCTAACTGTGTCTTTGTCATCTGCCTCAATAGCTTTCCGCATTACTTCAGTCATTTCTTTGATCTTCAAGGCTTGCTCTACTATAATCTAAAATATCAAATAGTTGTAATAAATAATGAAAAGCTACACCAGAAACTGTCAAAACAGTACTGGAAATATTTCATTTTTAAAAATGGAAACAGCAAATATAGTATATAATAGATATAATAAATATTTATGATTTTCATTTATTAATACTGATGATTCTTTTGTATGTTGCTAACAAATCATTAATAATTCCACAAATATATTATGTAAATAATTATTCATTTAATGCATATTAGTTACTAAACTAAATAGAATAGTTATTATTATAATTTTTTTTTTTTACATTCATACATTTATTTTAGCAAGAACAAAAAGACATTGGACATTAGGCTTATTTATATAAATAAAATACAAATGTTTGTCTATATTCCTACTTAAATTTGATAAGGATCTATTTATTTTTTCCTGTTTCGAGCGAGTCTAAGATAAATGGCATCAAAATTAAAATTCTTGTCTGTTTGGAGTTTTTTAAGCAATCACTTGTAAGTGGCTCAAAAGAACTTCAACGGACTTCCATAAACCAACTGTCCATAATTACAACTAAGGATATAGTGGAAATTGATTTCCAATCCAAATGTTGGGGTTCCTTGAAAGACAAAAAATATATTCTTAAGAACTAAATAGTGATTTTGAAGGATAGTTTTTAAAATCTTAATGAAATTAAACAACCAAATATAGAAAATTAAACTGTCACTGCTTTGTCCTTGAGGTCCTTCCTATTGTGCAAGCCTAAAATCTCCATTAGAATAGCTTTTTATTTTCCTTATAAAGTCAAGGTACTTCTTACCTGGGACAAATTAAGGCATAACATACCCCTTTCGCTAAATTAAATAAGATTATAAAATGGTATCCCTATTATGTAACCCCTTTTAGGAATATTAATTAAATCATTAAGAGGAAACAACCCAGAGAAATACTAATTTATATATATATATATATATATATATATATATATATATATATATAAAATTGTAACCTCTGTCTGTACATTGATTTTTTTCGCGAAATTTCACGATAACTTTTCGTTTCACATGTCATAGACACCATAACTGCATTTTGTTTCTTTCGTGTATGTTTGTTTGTTTGTTTGTTTGTTACCTTTTCACGCATAAACGGCTGAACCGAATTTTATGAAACTTGGTATGTATATTACTACTAACCCAACTTAGACTTTAGGCTATATTAATTTTCTCTGAGACGAACCGGAGTGGGGGTTATAAGGGAAGCCTGAAATTAAAAATATCGATATTTCGTTTTCTATTGGTTTTTCCGCAAATATGCACATAACAAAAGTTGTTTATTTTGTTATATAGAGTAACTTTTGTTATATACACTTTTGTCGTATACCGAACTTTAAATGCGTTATACGCTAAAAATTATAGCGGGAGTCAACAATATTATTTGCCAAAAAAGACTCAACCAAACTAAATAAAACTCGGTATGTGTATTTGCAGTGAGGCCTTCATTATAATAAGCCATACCAACATTTCTATGTACGGGCAGGAGTGGGGGTTATAAGGAAAGCCTGAAATTAAAAATAGCGATATTTCGTTTCCTATTGGTTTTTCCGCAAATATAAACATAACAAAAGTTGTTTATTTTGTTATTTGGAGTAACTTTTGTTATATACACTTTTGTCGTATACCTAAGTATAAATGAGTTATACTTTAAAACTTTAGCGGGCACTAACGGCTGAACCGAACTTAACAAAACTTGGTATGTCAATTAGCATTAATTCTTCCATGATTATAAGCTATATTAAAAATTTTAGGTTCAAAGGGGAGTGGGGATTATAAGAGAGGCTGCAATGAAAAACTCGCTTTTTTATTTTCTATTTGTTTTTCGGCAAACGTGCACATAACAAAAGTTGTTTACTTTGTTATTTAGAGTAACTTTTGTGTACATTCACTTTTGTCGTAAAATGAAGTAAACACGGGATATACGCTAAACGGGAGTCAATAATTATATTAGTACTTATTTAAGGGGTTTTAATAAATGAATATTATGACAAATGATGTTATGTTTTCGTCTTATATGATAGTTCAAAGTATGATTCGGATTAGTGAGGTTATAAATCTTCGTCATCCCCTCCTCATTTATTTATTTTTCCTAGAAAATAACTTTGTTATTTATTTCCAATAGAAATATAAACTATAAGAGCATTTCCATTATTTAATTTCTATAATGTACCTTGAAGTTATTGAAACAAATATCTAATATAATAACCATTAAACGTTAATGGTAATGTCATTATGACAAAAAACAATATGCATTTAAACTCGATATGATATTTTCAGGGCACCACTATTATTTAATTCCATCCGTTAGATAAATTATAAAATAATGTTTTGCATCAATAATATAAGTAGAAGAATGTTGAGAAGTCTCATGCGGGAGCGGAAGATGACGGGACCAGTTAATTGAATTAACTTATTTCCCGTCTGGCATTCCTGGAAGCGATTTCCAGTGAGATTCACTATTACAAATATAATCTTACGTGCAAAACTTTGTCTATACTATGTGAGCTCGGATTGGCTTTTGAAAGGAAATATGTTCATTATAGATGATATTTAATTGTAATAAATACTACCCATGATTATGGTTTGAACAGAGAAGTCTTACATAAAAAATTAATTTTAGTATTAAAAAATGCCAACAACGGGTATAAACCCTTAAAACTGGGATGGGTAAATGTCAAAATAGTTTGCAAAGTAAAGCCTTGCCAAAAAAATACCATCACCATTCAGCCTCAAATGAATTCCCGGGCGAAGCCGGGTATCTGAGCTAGTATATATATATATATATATATATATATATATATATATATATATATATATATATATATATATATATATAACTTGACTATTTATCAGCTATATTTGTGAAATTATTCATTATTATGAATGGCATATGCCCACAATTGCATTGTGTATGTACGTCTGAATATATCTGCACCCAGGCAGGCACACATGCAAGCGCGTGTCTGTGTGTCTTTATTAAAATTTGTTAAGAACATAATTTTTTTTTTTTTTAATAAACTCCAAAATTAACATAATTTGAATGGAAATGATAAAAAATGGAGAAAAATTTGAATGAGTAATGGCAAATTCCACCAGTAATAATTATTGAGATTGATATAGGGGTAGTGGTCATGTGAAACTCAAACGCTTGAAGGATAGATGAATGTGCGCGAGAGAGCTCACTTTTATCTCCTTAGAGACACATCATCATTTGAGGAGAGGAACTGTAGACAGCATGGGTGTCTACCTACAACTCATTCCATCAACTAATGATGTAAAACAATGTCAGCTCTCTCAATAAATGTTATATGGTAGAATTCAGCCAAGCAATATATTCTTCAAAAACAGATAAATGTTTGTATATTATTTATAAAAATTTGTAGTATAGAAAAGAATGATGTTATAATACTCACATCCGTATACTTTTTATTATATAACTTGGGCAAGTCAATCTGAGATGAAAAGATCAATTTATTAATTTGCTGTCTATATTTTGACATAATTAATTCTAAAGCGTTTTGCTGTTCTTCTAAAGCTGCTCGTAGCTCACGGTTTTCTTGTTGCAGGTCCCGTAAGTTTCTGTTCTCCTGAAATATAAAATTTATAAGCAACGAAGAAGGGATATGGATTATTGTTAGTCAGATATTGGAAATATATATAGGTTTCTACATAATGTTAATCTATAATGTACCTTCCTTTTGCATACGTCACACACTTACATTAATTGTAAAATAGGAAAAATTAGTTATACAACTAAAATTAAATATATGAACTTACTAAAATGTGTTTTTTTCCTTTTTTTTTTTTTTTTTTTTACTTAGGCCTTTCAAGGGAAAATTTTTTTATTTGATACTTTTTTTTTCTATTAGTGATTAGACCACTCTTTACATCATTAAAAATAGTTTCAAAATCAATCAACTTAAAGACACACCAACTTCACTTCATTTTACCATGATCATTTCCAGATTTCCCAACTGTCATTTGATAACTTTAATCTTTAACTCTTCAATTATTTACATACATACATATACGCACACACAATTACATATATATAAAATTGTAATGCCAGTCTTTACATTGATTTTTTTTCCTGAAATGTCACAATACTTTTTTGTTTAGCATGGAATTGAGACGATATCAACAATTTTGGACTTTGTTGTCTATCTGTTACTTTTTCACGCCTAAATGGTTGAATCAAATCTCATGAAACTTGTTAGGTATATTACTACTAACCCAACTTAGACTTAAAACTATCCAAGGCAGAACTAATGGCTTCCATGGTAAGCTTGATATCATTAGAGTTGTTAAGGGCAGATTGTGCTGCTTGGATAATGTTGAGTGAATGGAGATCAAACATTTTTCAAGAATAATTTTGTATTGTGCACGGTATGAAGCAATAAAGAGAGACAGGCCCAAGGAGTTGGCTGAAATATTGAGTGAGGTGTGGAGGATCAGAGAATTCTTGCTCTGTACCCCACTAATGGTTTAAGGTAGTGCTAGAGGCCCAGAGCATACAAAATCTTTAGTATCTAGTAGTAAGAAAGTATGGAAGTAATAAATAACTGAATTATAAATGTGATTACCTGCTGAATTCCAGCAACTAAAGCTGCATGAGGGCGGTGTCTCGCTGAATCGTTTAATTCACCTACTTCATCAGCATACTGAAAAATAATATTTTTATTATTCCTCTTTTTATTCTTTTTTTTTTTTAAATTGTTCATATGGAAAATCAATGGATAATAAAAAATTATAACTACAGAGAAGCATTAATTAGTTGTACTTCTTGAACCTATGTTTGAAAATAATGAATAACTTGGAAGAATTATATAGCATACTCGTATATTGCATGTATGTTTATGTGTCTCATACATAACAATAAATTTTAAATTGATTTTACCTTTTCTCTAAATTATTTTGGCTGTTAATGAACTTGATCTTTAATTGCATGTGAAATGTGTGAAGTTTGAATATAGCAACAATATAATAAATTATTATAAAGGCTGCTAAACAATTAACAAACGTCTTTATGTGTGTGCATGCCTATGTGTTTGTGTGTATGTATATATGAGAGTACATATATACGTACGCATGCATGCACACATACATACAGTGGATTTATACACTGACCATTTATTATTTATGAATGTTGTTTGAACCACAAGGTCAGAAAAATAATAATTCCTTCATTAATCATTTATGTACATAGCAGAAAATAAGGAGGCAAATGAATAGGAAAAAAAAATTGAGATATTTAAAAAATATTTATCATAAAATTTTGTAGAACATGTTACAGGTTTAAAAACCAAATGTTTAAAAACATTCTAATACATAGAGTTAATTCAATGGCAAATAAAGTTAATTTAATATCAATTAGACTAATCTTAAATTAAAAGAGTGGAATTGCCGGCGGGTGAAGAATTCTATTCAAAGCTGGGCAATAGGGATTTATTTAGTGATGAACTCATTAAATAAAGTCCTACTCTGGCAAAAAAAGGGTGGAAACCAGTAGATAACCGGTCGCAATTAGGCATAAAGCAAAAAGTGAATGTTAATAAATAATAATAAACCCTATTAAAATAGTTATTAACTTCCATTAAAAAATTACAAACTATGAATGTATTGCTATTTAACGCATTAAATGAAACAGAAAAAATAAATTATATACTTTAAATATTAGATTAACCTGTTTCATGCTATCAATCTGGTGATGTACATGTTGGCCCTGGCTAAGTAAAGTGTCAGCCGCAGTATTGCTCTCCTTTAGTTTTAAGGCTAGATTTTTGGCATCCATCACAATCTGTTGGATAGTAAGAGACATCTATAAAACAAATTTTTGTACAAATGTTAGAAAATCATAAGAAAAAATTAATGTCACTAGTGTGCAAAATAGTTAAAATAAACTAAATGAGCAATTGAATACAAAATGTACTAGTTTACGTTGAAGCTCTTTGACTGAACATGGACCAGGGATTGACACAAGGCTTCTGTGGAAGATCGAGTGGTCAATTTGATGCATTCCTAGCCGCACAGAGGGTGGCATTGCTGACCAAAGATCGCTACTTTTTTTATTTAGTAGTAGCGTCAATTGCTTAGTGTGGTCCTTGGGATAGAGGATCCAATCTCACATTGAAGTGACAGTGCAATTAAAGAAAAAATGTAATGTGCAATCCCTGGGATTAAAACTGGTACTCTTCTTACAGCAGTTCAGAGCTTTATCCACTATAACTACCCACTCCTGCATTACCACATATACTTATTGTTCCTATTCGACTGAGCACTTCTGACCCAGTTGTCTCACTCGAGCTATGAAGCTAAAGATCAATCTTTTAAAGAAAGACTGCTAGAGTGTTGAACAGACAAATATAAATATATAGCTTTGAACGGACGTCATTATCGTCATTTCCTGGATAGGATCGATGGATATTTGAAGAAATGTTTTGAAAATCGCGTCATGAGTAAAACCTCAATAGCTGATTTCCCATAAGGGAAATCTGCTAAAACAATGGATGGTCAAACAATTCAAAGAATTAGACTAGTAGAAAATAATATACTTAGGAGATTCGTTCTAACAAGAAATTCAGAACACTGGTTGAAAAGCTAGATACGTAGTCATCCTCCTGTGTTTCAGAAGACTGATCAAAAGCTCAATATTTTGAACGAATACATACATCCTTATTTATCTATTGCAGTGCACGTCCAATAAAGACCTGAAACCTGTCTTTCAGAAGAAGACAGATAAAATAGTTATGGGGGTGTGCCAAAGAAATATTTAGCATTCTGTCAACATGTTCCATTCTCCTCGCAAAGTTACTTTTGAATATGTTTCAAGCATGTAGGGAAGATTTCAGACGGAAGATCAGCATTTAAAGGTGTGTTCAGTGCTCAAGAATGATTGAAGCCCGTAAGATCTCATATACAGAGATATAAACTCTGAAATGCCAGAATATATAGCTTCTTTAATCGTACAAATCGAGAACGATAAAAACTATAAGTAAAAAAACTGAATGACGAGAGTAAATTCATTCTCTAGCTGGTATTCACTACTCATCAAATGAAAAGGAGTAGAAACCCCTCAATGATTGGAAGTAAAACTTGGAACTACATTTTGCTGACAGTGAATAAATTATAACTGAGGGGCTCAGGTTGGCCGTGTGAGTTAAGGCGTTGGTCTTAATCTCGAGTGGTAGACCTAGAGTGGCTTGTTCGATTCCCGCCCTGGGCAGTAGATATTTATTTTGTGACGGACTCATTAAATAAACTCCTTAGGTCCACCCTGGCTAGAAAAGGGTGGAAACCTGTAGATAACCCGTCCCAATTAGCCATAGAAGCATAAAGTGGACGTAAATAATAATCATAATTATAACTGACATAATTTTTGACAGGCTACTATAATATTTAAAGAAATTACCATCAGTACTAAAAACAGTGCATGACTAGGCTTTACACTTCACCCAATGTTTTTTTTAAAGAATCAAAACATACTTGAATACCAACATTTTTCTTCCTACGATACACAATAATTAAATTATCTTACAATGTGACTTGAATTCATAACAGTAATCTTTTCAATAAGTTTAAAATTGTAAGCTATGAATATATAAATAATACATTTCTTACCTTATATATGTAATAAGCCTTTTCGTAATTATATAGGTGTCCTATAGTTAAGGCACAAGGGAACAAATAATACCGTTTTTTTGGATATATTAAACTGTATAACTTTAAAAAAACCTAATAGGACATATAAAAAAAATGTAACAAAACATTGTTGAAAACTTATATATTATAACATTTTGAGATATATAATGGCATTTAAATAAAAACGATAATTTCTTAAACCTACAGGCCAAGCTCAAAAGATTGGGGAAAATCCCTTAATAGGCCACTTTTTGATATATAACCTCTCTTGTTTAATATTCCACTTTCCAAAGACGAACCAAAACACCTAACTACAATGTTGCTTATTGTATCAGTGAGATTCCTACGCTAAACGTGACGTCATGAAAAATATTCTATAGAATTAGGTTTACTAGAAATATTCTATAGAATTAGGTTTACTAGAAATATTCTATAGAATTAGGTTTACTAGAAATATTCTATAGAATTAGGTTTACTAGAAATATTCTATAGAATTAGGTTTACTAGAAATATTCTATAGAATTAGGTTTACTAGAAATATTCTATAGAATTAGGTTTACTAGAAATATTCTATAGAATTAGGTTTACTAGAAATATTCTATAGAATTAGGTTTACTAGAAATATTCTATAGAATTAGGTTTACTAGAAATATTCTATAGAATTAGGTTTACTAGAAATATTCTATAGAATTAGGTTTACTAGAAATATATTATAGAATAAGGTTTACTAGAAATATTCTATAGAATTAGGTTTACTAGAAATATTCTATAGAATTAGGTTTACTAGAAATATTCTATAGAATTAGGTTTACTAGAAATATATTATAGAATAAGGTTTACTAGAAATATTCTATAGAATTAGGTTTACTAGAAATATTCTATAGAATTAGGTTTACTAGAAATGATCTAATTCTAATTATTCCTGTTAGAAATGGGTGGTAACCTGTAAATAACCCATCCCGATTAGCCATAGTAGCATAAAGTGGACGTAAATAATAATAATAATAATTATAACTGACATAATTTTTGACAGACTACTATAATGTTTACAGAAATTACCATTAGTACTAAAAACAGTGCATGACTCGGCTTGAAAGTTTCTAAATATTTTTAACATGACTAAACTAGAAATATTCTAATATTTCATTATAACTTGACATTATAACATGACTAGACTAGAAATATTCTAATATTTCATTATATCACGACATTATAAAATGACTAGACTAGAAATATTCTAATATTTCATTATAACACGACATTATAACATGACTAGACTAGAAATATTCTAATATTTCATTACAACTTGACTAGACTAGAAATATTCTAATATTCCATTATAACACGACATTATAACATGACTAGACTAGAAATATTCTAATATTTCATTATAACTTGATATTATAACACGACTAGACTAGAAATATTCTAATATTTCATTATAACACGACATTATAACATGACTAGACTAGAAATATTCTAATATTTCATTATAACTTGACTAGACAAGAAATATTCTAATATTCCATTATAACATGACTAGACTAGAAATATTCTAATATTTCATTATAACACGGCATTATAACATGACTAGACTAGAAATATTCTAATATTTCATTATAACACGACATTATAACATGACTAGACTAGAAATATTCTAATATTTCATTATAACTTGATATTATAACACGACTAGACTAGAAATATTCTAATATTTCATAATAACTTGATATTATAACACGACTAGACTAGAAATATTCTAATATTTCATTATAACTTGAAATTATAACACGACTAGACTAGAAATATTCTAATATTTCATTATAACTTGACATTATAACATGACTAGACTAGAAATATTCTAATATTTCATTATAACTTGATATTATAACACGACTAGACTAGAAATATTCTAATATTTCATTATAACTTGACTAGACTAGAAATATTCTAATATTCCATTATAACCCGACATTATAACATGACTAGACTAGAAATATTCTAATATTTCATTATAACTTGAAATTATAACACGACTAGACTAGAAATATTCTAATATTTCATTATAACACGACATTATAACATGACTAGACTAGAAATATTCTAATATTTCATTATAACTTGACATTATAACATGACTAGACTAGAAATATTCTAATATTCCATTATAACATGACTAGACTAGAAATATTCTAATATTTCATTATAACACGACATTATAACATGACTAGACTAGAAATATTCTAATATTTCATTATAACACGGCATTATAACGTGACTAGACTAGAAATATTATAACATAGACACACATTATAACATGACTAGACTAGAAATATTCTAAATATCCTAATTCTATAGGAATATTCTAAATATTCTATAGAATTAGGTTTACCAGAAATATTGTATAGAATTAGGTTTACTAGAAATATTCTATAGAATTAGGTTTATTTAGTGATGGACTCATTAAATAAACTCCTTAAGCCCACCCTGGCTAGAATAGGCTGGTAACCTGTAAATAACCCATCCCGATTAGCCATAGTAGCATAATTCGGGTAGTAAAAACATTGTATAACGTAATAAATAAAAAGTGTATTTAAGACGGAATTAATACATATATAATTCAAATGAAAAACGTTTCGCTTAGGAAAATAAAACTTAAAAAAAAAGTATTTGCTCATCACACTTTTTCTTCATTTTTTTTTTTAATATTTGTTATGTAGTATTTTATTGAAAAATACCACTTGTAAACGTCTAGGCGTTGATTTTACAAGGTTTTAAAATAAATCTGGACTGATTTGTTCCCATTCTCGTAGAAAAGGATTCTTGGGTGGAATGCAGTTAACCCCACCCTTGGAATATTTTATTTTATTAAACATCAATCCAAAGATATTTCACGTTTCCTGTTATTTTGTATTTTCATAGTAACTCATCGAAGATTGGGTGATCACGTGGTTATTATTATTATTATTTTCATTGCTTCTGCGAAAATATTCATAAAAAAAAATCCTTAAATTTGAAAATGTACGAAAATATTCTTAAAACTGCTTAAATTATTAATTGTATTGATTTTTAAAAAACCACGTGTAAAAATATTTTTCATGGTTCCTATTACGTTGCATTTTCATAGTGATTCATCGAAAATCAGGTGGTCACGTGATTATTATTATTTTTTTTCTCATTGCTTTTTTAACTCAATTTTATACAACAATGCGTAATCCGGAGATTTCATGATGTCCGCAATGTTTACAAACGTTACTTTTCAGACGCCACATATACATTTCAAAAGAATTTTGAGCTATATACACTCAACATTTGCCCATAAAATATTTCTTGAGTTCTTCTTTCCAGTAAGTATAAAAAAACTGGTTTCTATTATATAAGCAGGGTTATATTTCAGCCAATTAAGGTTTGTTTATTTAAGTATTTATTACTCCTCGTCAAGGTGTATTAAAATATCATTTCCACCTTCAAATTAGAATTCTTGTTTTTTTTTTTGTTGTTGTTTTGTTTAATATCGCAGGCTTTAGAGTTTATATTAATTTGCAACAGGAATGCTGACATAATAAGTTTCAATATGCCATATCTCCTATCAAATAAAATATTTTATATTTAAAAATGCTAATAATTTAAGATGTATTGTTCGGAATTAAGTTTTGACCCCGCCACTTCTGCAGAAATAAAAGTTATCTCAAGGTTTGCAATCACGCACAGTTCAAACAACAAATAATTTTAAAGGGAGACATAACAATAACTTACAGTGGGTAAAAAAAAGTATTCATGCACATAGTATATTGGACAAATATTTTTTTCATAAAGAAGGAGTTGGAACTCCAATAGGGCCCATAAATGTTCGATTGAAGCAAGATCCGGTGATTGTGGTGGTGTTTGGAGCATTTACCGAGCATTAAAAACTGTTCTTTGCTTTTCTTTGCCGTATGTTTGTGGTTATTATCGTGTTGGAACAAATAACTACCTTCAATTCCTAGGTCTCGAATGTTTTTTTTTAAAAAAAAGTTACTTAACAACACGGTCACATGCTTCTCAGGATTCATAATCCTGAAAGGTGAATGAAGAGATATACTTTATGTTTATTAATTGTATGAATAATTTGTTTGCCTTGAAAAATTTAAATTATTAAAAAAAATTGTAATTGTTTCTAATTTTTGCTGACGAATAAAATTAATGGAAAATGTTGTTGCGCATCGCTACCTGTCGATATATGAGATAAAAAAGTATTTTTGGCCAATAAACTAAGTGTATGAATATTTTTTTTACCCACTGTATGATAATTCAAAACCGAATGAAGCCAATGAGCAGGTAATTCCAGAGAGCTTGGCCAATACATGAACTCCAGAAAAACGGAAGATTATGCTATATATAAAAAAGCCTTGCATGACGAAACTATCAGACTAAAAAGTAGGAATTTATGACAGATGGACATTTAAAGAAACATTTCCAAAATCACTTCATGAGTGCAGCCTCAATAGGTGATTTAACATGAGCAATCCTTAAATTAAAATATGGACGAAATTATTATCAAATAAACGAAAAAAAAAATCAGTTATTCCCTTTCTTAAAAATGTTATTGTTTTGAGGATCGTGTTTATTCGGTGCCAAATTTTGCTTGCATTATCTTGACATGCTCTTACCAGTACAAGGTTTATCAACTTACTTTCAATGTTAACATAGTTACAATCCCCACAACAGTAACAAAATATAAACTTAAGTTATAAATTATTGCGCCAACTTAAATATTAATAATATTTAATAAAATCTTTTATAGCTCCAGGAAATATGCAAATACATTCAGTAATTCAAAGTTAGACAATTTTCACATCTAAGGGCTATGCTAGGTGGTTGCATGGATATTACCAGTATGAAAAAGTACATATTATATTTATATTCTCACATGTTGAATTTACACAAATGCCTTCAATCACTTTTAATTGGACATCCCTTTATGTAAAAAATAGAATTATGAATTTATTAAATTATTATTATTATAAAGGGGAAGTACGTTTTATTTTACATAAAAAAAATAGTAATAGCTTAATGATTACAAAAAAAAAAAACAAATTGGGAAGTACAGACAGGATTTTCTATGTCGACCAGTATAGGCTTGAATGGAAAATTAGAAATTTCCAACTCGTAACCACAGTTTTATTTTGAGAAAAGCATGTCATTTCCGAAGTGCAATTCGTACGTACTTCCCAAATGTATTCATCTACATATTAAAAAAAAAAAAAAAAAAAAAAAAAACTATTTTTCATTTAAAAATAAATTAAAGAACTTCATGTCAAAAGGATTTTTTTTAAACACGAGATAAGCCCCATCAAAAATGTTTAAGTAAAAAATGAAAGCCAATATATTTGTGACAATAATCGAGAAAAAATAATTTAGTTTGGGGTATATTGTCTCCTTATGGTGGAGAAAGGTTTCTCATAATTTATAAAGTACTAGCTCAGATACCCGGCTTCGCTCGGGAATTCACTTGAGGCTGAAAGGTGATGGTATATTTTTGGCAAGGCTTTACTTTTCACGACATTTACCCGTCCCAGTGTTTAGGGTTAAACCCGTCGTTTCTGTAGATTTGTTAATAATGAAATTAGTTTTTTATGTAAGACTTCACTGTCATATTGTCATATTTCCCGTTTCCTGTGTATTATGTATAGATTTGAATTATTAAGGAGAAAATATTGACATACATTTGAATTAATTTTTTCAGGTGAGGTCCCTGGTAGTTCACATTGAAAAGGATTGTTGAGGAAATTTCTCTAAATAACAAAATAAACAACTTTTTTATGTGTACATTTGGTGAAACGCCAATAGGAAATCACTATTATTAATTTCAGGCCTCCCTTATAACCCCCACTCCTGCCCGTCACTATAAATGTTAGTATGGCTTATTATAAGGAAGGCGTTAGTACTAATTCACATACCGAGTTTGGTTTAGTTCGGTTGAGTCTTTTGTGCCAAATAAAATTGTTAACTCCCGCCATAATTTTAAGCTTATAACACCTTTATACTTCGGTATACGACGATAGTGTATATAACAAAAGGTACTCTAAATTATAAAATAAACAACTTTTGTTATGTTCATATTTGCCGAAAACCCAATAGGAAACGAAATATTGCTATTTTTAATTTCTGGCTTCCCTCATAACCCCCACTCCTGCCCGTCCCTAGAAATGTTGGTATGACTTGTTATAATGAAAGCGTTAGTGCTAATACATATACCGAGTTTTATTTACTTCGGTTGGGTCTTTTGTCCCAAATAAAATTGTTCACTTCCGCTATAGGTTTCAGCGTATATCTCGTTTATAATTCGGTATACGAAAAAAGTGTATATAACAAAAGTTACTCTAAACAACGAAATAAACAACTTTTGTTATGTGCATAATTGCCTAAAATTCTATAGGAAACGAAATATTGCTATTTTTAATTTCAGGCTTACCCTACAACCCCCACTCCTGCTCGTCTCTAGAAATAATGGTACAGCTTATTATCATGAAGGAGTTAGTGTTAATTCACATAAGGAATTTTATTTAATTCGGTTGGGTCGTTTGTCCTAAATAAAATTGTTGACTCCCTCTATAATGTTTAGCGTATAACACCTTTATAGTTCGGTATACGAAAAAAGTGTACATAACAAAAGTTACTCTAAATAACACAATAAACAACTTTTGTTATATGCATATTTGCCAAGAAACCAATAGGAAACGAAATATCGCTATTTTAAATTTCAGGCCTCCCTTATAACCCTCACTCCTGTTCGTCTCAGAGAATATTAATATAGCCTAAAGTCTAAGTTGGGTTAGTAGTAATACACATACCAAGTTTCATAAAATTCGGTTCAGCCGTTTATGCGTGAAAAGGTAACAAACAAACAAACAAATAAACAAACAGACACCAAAGAAACAAAATGCAGTTATGGTGTCTATGACATGTGAAACGAAAAGTTATCGTGAAATTTCGCGAAAAAAATCAATGTACAGACAGAGGTTACAATTTTATATATATATATATATATATATATATATATATATATATATATATATATACTAGCTAAGGTACCCGGCTTCGCTCGGGAAATCATTTAAGGCTGAATGATGATAGTATTTTTTTGGGCAAGGCTTCAATGTTTACAACTACACTTCCCGTCGGCGCGCATTGTTTTGCTGGAGGGTCAGGCAGGCGACTTATGAATGAGAAATTTTATATTTGAAGAATAAATAAAAATGTGTTCCTAATCTATCCCTTGCCACTTTTTAACTCACCTTTATGAATACTTCAAACCATAATCATGGATAGTATTTATTACAATTAAATATCGTCTATAATGAAACTTATTTCCTGTCAAAAACCAATCCGAGCACATATAGTTTAAGCATAGTTTAGCACGTAAGTTTATATTCATAATAGGAGATCTCAGTGGTAATCACTTCCCGTAATACCAGCATTTCACAGGAAATTAGTAAACTCAATTAACTCTATTAGCCTCCGTCTATTTCCGCTCTCGCATTAGAGCTATCAACACTCTTCTCCTTAAATTATTAATTCAAAATATTATTGTAATAATTTATCTACCTGATGGAATTAAATAATAGTGTTACCCTAAAAATAATTTAAATTATATTCAAAAAGCTAGTCGGGGGAAGAGATCGTAGCCGTCCCTGCAATCTAAGTAATACTTTAAACAATCATATCGAGTTTAAGAGCATTTTGTCTTTTGTCATAATGACATTAACGTTTAATTGTTATGATAGTACATATTGTTTCAATAACATGAAGATATCGGAAATAAGATAGTATATAACCAAAATCAAAGAGTTTGATTCCCTACTACTTCCCCTATCACTCCTTGAGGAAATTCAGCACGATTTTTTTTTTTAAATAATACATTATACAAATTAAGTAATGGAAATGCTCTTATAGTTTAAATTTCTATTGGAAATAAATAGCAAAGTTATTTTCTAGGGAAAATAAATAAATGAGGCGAAGGGGGAGGGGGATTTATAATCTCACTAATCCGAATCATACTTAGTACTAAATAATCGAAATAGATAAGGCTAAAACATAACACCATCAGTCATAATATGCCTATATTAAAAACACTTAAATAGGTACTAATAAAATCGTCGACTCCCGCTATAGATTTAGCTTATATCCCGTATTTACTTCATTTTATGACATAAGTGAATGAAACAAAAGTTGCTCTAAATAACAAAGTAAACAACTTTTGTTATCTACTTCTTTACCGAAAACCAAATAGAAAATGAAATATCGTGAATTTTTACTTCAGGCCTCCCTTATAACTCCCACTCCCGTTCGAACCTAAAAATTTTAATATAGCTTATAATCATGGGAGAATTAATGCTAATTGACATACCGAGTTTTGTTAAGTTCGGTTCAATCGTTAGCGCCCAATAAAATAGTTGACTCCCGCTTTAGTTTATAGTATATATTCGTTTATACTTCGTTAAAAGTCAAAAATGAATATCACAAAAGTTAGTCTAAATAACAAAATAAACAACTTTTGTTAGGTTCATATTTGCCGAAAAACGAATAGAAAACGAAATACCGCTATTTTAAATTACGGCCTCCCTTACAACCCCCACTCCTGCCCGTCCCTAGAAATGTTAGTATGGCTTATTATAATGAAAGCGTTAGTGCTAATACACATACCGAGTTTTATTCATTTCGGTTGAGTCTTTCATATCAAATAAAATTGTTCACATTCGTTATAGGTTTTTGCGTATATCTCGTTTATAATTCAGTATACGAAAAAAGTGTATATGACAAAAGTTACTCTAAATAACAAAATAAACAACTTTTGTTATGTTTATATTTGCCGAAAAACCAATAGGAATCGAAATATCGCTATTTTTAATTTCAGGCTTTCCTTATAACCCCCACTCCTGTTCGTCTCAGAGGATATTAATATAGCCTAAAGTCTAAGTTGGGTTAGTAGTAATATACATACCAAGTTTCATAAAATTCGGTTCAGCCGTTTATGCGTGAAAAGGTAACAAACAAACAAACAAACAAACAAACAAACATACACGAAAGAAACAAAATGCAGTTATGGTGTCTATGACATGTGAAACGAAAAGTTATCGTGAAATTTCGCGAAAAAAATCAATGTACAGACAGAGGTTACAATTTTATATATATCTATATATATATAAAATTGTAACCTCTGTCTGTACATTGAATTTTTCCGCGAAATTTCACGATAACTTTTCGTTTCACATGTCATAGACACCATAACTGCATTTTGTTTCTTTGGTGTCTGTTTTTGTTTGTTTGTTTGTTTATTTGTTTGTTTGTTTGTTACCTTTTCACGCATAAACGGCTGAACCGAATTTTATGAAACTTTGGTATGTATATTACTAACTAGCCCAACTTAGACTTTAGGCTATATTAATATTCTCTAAGATAAACAGAGTGGGGGTTATAAGGAAGGCCTGAAATTAAAAATAGCGATATTTCGTTTCCCTATTGCTTTTTCAGCAATATGCCCATAACAAAAGTTGTTTATTTTGTAATTTAGAGTAACTTTTGTAATATGCACTTTTGCCGTATACCGAAATATAAATGAGATATAAGCTAAAAAGTATATCGGCAGTCAACAATTTTATTAGGCACAAAAGACTGAAAACCGAACTAAACCAAACTCGATATGTGAATTAGTACTAACGCCTTCCTTATAATAAGCCATACTAACATTTCTAGGGACGGTCAGGAGTGGGGGTTATATGGGAGGCCTGAAATTTATAAATAGCGATATTTCGTTTCCTATTGTTTTTTTTTTCAGCAAATATGCACATAACAAAAGTTGTTTTTATTTTGTTATTTAGAGTAACTTTTTTTCATATTCATTTTTAAAATTTTAACAAAGTGTAAACGAGATATACACTATAAACTAAAGCGGGAGTCAACTATTTCATTGGGCGCTAACGATTAAACCCGAAATAAAAATACTCGGTATGTCAATTAGCATTAATTCTTCCATGATTATAAGCTATATTAAAAATTTTTAGGTTAGAACGGGAGTGGGGTTTATAAGGGAGGCCTGAAATAAAAATTTGCGATATTTCATTGTCTATATGTTTTTCGACAAATATGCACATAACAAAAGTTGTTTACTTTGTTATTTAGATTAACTTTTTTTTTTTTTTATACATTTCTCCAGGAACAATGTGTGGAGCAAGTAATTTGCTCAACAATTCATTCCAATTTGTACTATGAGGTACCTCACCTGGAAAAATTAATTCAAATCTTTGTTAATATTTTGTCCTTAATAACTGAAATCTGTGCATAATGCACAGGAGACGGGAAATATGACAATTTGCAGGAGAGTGAAGACATACATAAAAAATTAATTTTATTATTAACAAATGCCAACAACGGGTATTAACCCTAAACACTGGGACGGGTAAATGTCAAAATATTGTGCAAATTAAAGCCTTGCCAAAAAAAATACCATCACCATTCAGCCTCAAATCAATTCCCGGGCGAAGCCGGGTATCTGAGCTAGTATAGATATATATAGACTAGCTCAGATACCCGGCTACGCCCGGGAATTCATTTGAGGCTGGATGGTGATGGTATTTTTTTGGCAAGGCTTTACTTTGCACAATATTTTAACATTTACCCGTCCCAGTGTTTAGGGTTAATACCCGTCATTTCTGTGGATTTGTTAATAATAAAATTTGTAAATTCAGGCCTCCCTTATAACCCCCACTCCTGCCCGTCCCTAGAAATGTTAGTATGGCTTATTTTAAGGAAGGCGTTAGTGCTCATACACATACCGAGTGTTTTATTTATTTCGGTTGAGTCTTTTGTGCCAAATAAAATTGACTCCCGCTATCATTTTTAGCATATAACGCCTTTATACTTCGGTATATAACGATAGTGTATATGACAAAAGTTTCTCTAAATAACAAAATAAACAACTTTTGTTATGTGCATATTTGCCGAAACCCCAATAGGGAACGAAATATCACTATTTTTAATTTCAGGCCTCCCTTATAACCCCCACTCCTGCCCGTCCCTAGAACTGTTGGTATGGCTTATAATTAAGGCGTTAGTACTAATTCACATACCGAGTTTGGTTTAGTTCAGTTGAGACTTTTGTGCCAAATAAAATTGTTGACTTCCACAGTAGTTTTTAGCGTATAACTCATTTGTACTTAGGTATACGACAAAAGTGTATATAACAAAAGTTACTCCAAATAACAAAATAAACAACTTTTGTTATGTGCATAATTGCCAAAAATGCATTAGGAAACGAAATATAGCTCAGATACCCGGCTTCGCCCGGGAATTCATTTGAGGCTGAATGGTGATGGTATTTTTTTTTTTTTGGCAAGGCTTTACTTTGCACAATATTTTGATATTTCCCCGTCCCAGTGTTTAGAGTTTATTATACCTGTCGTTGCTATGGATTTGTTAATAATAAAATTAATATTTCATGTAAGACTTCACTGTCCTCCATATTGTCATATTTTCCGTCTCCTGTGCATTATGCATAGATTTGAATTATTAAGGAGAAAATATTGACATACATTTGAATTAATTTTTTCAGGTGAGGTACCTGGTAGTTCATATTGAAAAGAAGTGTTGAGGCAATTTCTCTAAATAACAAAATAAACAACTTTTGTTATGTGCATATTTGCCGAAACCCCAATAGGAAATCATTATTATTAATTTCAGGCCTTCCATATAACCCCCACTCCTGCCCGTCCCTAGAAATGTTATTATAGCTTATTATAATGAAGACGTTAGTACTAATTCACGTACCGAGTTTGGTTTAGTTCGGTTCAGTCTTTAGTGCCAAATAAAATTGGTGACTCCCGCTTTAGCTTTTAGCGTATAACTCATTTATGCTTCCGTATACGGCAAAAGTGCATATAACAAAAGTTACTCTAAATAACAAAATAAACAACTTTTGTTATGTGCATATTTGCTGAAAAAGCAATAGGAAAGAAATACCGCTATTTTTAATTTCAGGCCTCCCTTATAACCCCCACTCCTGCCCGTCTCTAGAAATGATAGTATGGCTTATTATAAGGAAATCGTTAGTATTAATTCATATAGCGAGTTTGGTTTAGTTCGGGTGAGTCTTTTGTGCCAAATAAAATTGTGGACTCCCGCTATAGTTTTTAGCGTATAACTCATTTATACTTCCGTATACGGCAAAAGTGCATATAACAAAAGTTACTTTACATTACAAAATAAACAACTTTTGTTATGTGCATATTTGCTGAAAAAGCAATAGAAAACGAAATATCGCTACTTTTAATTTCAGGCCTCCCTTATAACCCCCACTCACGTTCGTCTTAGAGAATATTAATATAGCCTAAAGTCTAAGTTGGGCTAATAGTAATATACATACCAAGTTTCATAAAATTCGGTTCAGCCGTTTATGCGTGAAAAGGTAACAAACAAACAGACTCCAAAGAAACAAAATGCAGTTATGGTGTCTATGGCATGTGAAACGAAAAGTTATCGTGAAATTTCGCGAAAAAAATCAATGTACAGACAGAGGTTACAATTTTATATATATAGATGTAACTCCTTCGAAATTTAGGGAAGGACGTCAATAAATTAAAAATCCATGCTTTATATTTAGAATGTTCATACAATTATCAAAATTAATAATTTATTTTATATAAGCATTGAACTGGTAGATTTCGGAAAAGTTATTCTTTGAATTTTAGATATCTTTACAACCAATGTATTATTTAAAGTTGTTATGCAAGAATATATTAAATGATTAACTAGAATTGAATTGATATTAGTAATTTTATTAAAGCGAACTAAAAATATTTTTGCAAATCATATTATGTTTTTTAACATTTACTGGACATAAATAAATTTAAATAAGTTTATGATAACTTTTCGTTTCACATGTCATAGACACCATAACTGCATTTTGTTTCTTTCGTGTATGTTTGTTTGTTTGTTTGTTTGTTACCTTTTCACGCATAAACGGCTGAACCGAATTTTATGAAACTTGGTATGTATATTACTACTAACCCAACTTAGACTTTAGGCTATATTAATATCCTCTGAGACGAACAGGAGTGGGGGTTATAAGGAAAGCCTGAAATTAAAAATAGCGATATTTCGATTCCTATTGGTTTTTCCGCAAATATAAACATAACAAAAGTTGTTTATTTTGTTATTTGGAGTAACTTTTGTCATATACACTTTTGTCGTATACCTAAGTATAAATGATTTATACGTTAAAACTTTAGCGGGAGCCAACTATGTTATTGGGCACTAACGGCTGAACCGAACTTAACAATGCTCGGTATGTCAATTAGCATTAATTCTTCCATAATTATAAGTTATATTAAAATTTTTAGGTTCGAACGGGAGGGGGGTTATAAGGGAGGCCTGAAATAAAAATTCACCATATTTACATGCATAAGAGACGGGAAATATAAAAATATCGAAGACAGTGAAGCCTTATCGAACAAATATTCTATTATTAGCAAATCCATGACAACGACGGGTATCAATCCTAAACACTGGGACGGGTAAATGTCAAAATATTGTGCAATGTAAAACCTGCTAAAAAATACTATCACCATTCAGCCTCAAATGAATTCCCGGGCGAAGCCGGGTATCTGAGCTAGTCTTCTATATATATATATATATATATATATATATATATATATATATATATATATATATATATATATATAAAATTGTAACCTCTGCCTGTACATTGATTTTTTTCGCGAAATTTCACGATAACTTTTCGTTTCACATGTCATAGACACCATAACTGCATTTTGTTTCTTTGGTGTCTGTTTGTTTATTTGTTTGTTTGTTTATTTGTTTGTTTGTTACCTTTTCACGCATAAACGGCTGAACCGAATTTTATGAAACTTGGCATGTATATTACTACTAGCCCAACTTAGACTTTAGGCTATATTAATATTCTCTGAGACGAACAGGAGTGGGGGTTATAAGGGAGGCCTGAAATTAAAAATAGCGATATTTCGTTTCCTATTGTTTTTTCGGCAAATATAAACATAACAAAAGTTGTTTATTTTGTTATTTAGAGTAACTTTTGTTATATACATTTTTTTTGTATACCGAATTATAAACGAGATATACGCTAAAACCTATAGCTGAAGTGAACAATTTTATTTGGGACAAAAGAGCCAACCGAAATAAATAAAACTCGGTATGTGTATTAGCAGTGAGGCCTTCATTATAATAAGCCATACCAACATTTCTATGGACGGGCAGGAGTGGGGGTTATAAGGGAGGCCTGAAATTAAAAATAGCGATATTTCGTTTCCTATTGTTTTTTCGGCAAATATAAACATAACAAAAGTTGTTTATTTTGTTATTTAGAGTAACTTTTGTTATATACATTTTTTTTGTATACCGAATTATAAACGAGATATACGCTAAAACCTATAGCTGAAGTGAACAATTTTATTTGGGACAAAAGAGCCAACCGAAATAAATAAAACTCGGTATGTGTATTAGCAGTGAGGCCTTCATTATAATAAGCCATACCAACATTTCTATGGACGGGCAGGAGTGGGGGTTATAAGGGAAGCCTGAAATTAAAAATAGCGATATTTCGTTTCCTATTGGGGTTTTGGCAAATATGCACATAACAAAAGTGGTTTATTTTGTTATTTAGAGAAACTTTTGTCATATACACTTTTCTCGTATACCTAATTATAAAGGCGTTATACGCCAAAAAGAGATAGCAGAAGTCAACAATTTTATTTGGCACAAAAGACTGAACCGAACTAAACCAAACTCGGTATGTGAATTAGCACTAGCGTCTTCCTTATAATAAGCCATACTAACATTTCTAGGGACGGGCAGGAGTGGGGGTTATAAGGGAGGCCTGAATTAAAAATAATGATATTTCGTTTCCTATTGGGGTTTCGGCAAATATGCACATAAGAAAGTTGTTTATTTTATTATTTAGAGAAATTTGTTCAACAATTCTTTGGAACTACCAGGTAACTCAACGGGAAAAATTAATTCAAATGTATATTAATATTTTGTGCTTAATAATTCAAATCTATGCATAATGCACAGGAAACGGGAAATATGACAATATGGAGAACATTGAAGTCTTACATAAAGAAATAATTTTATTATTAACAAATCCACAGAAACGGGTATTTAAACTAAATACTGGGACGGGTAAATGTCAAAATATTGTGCAAAGTAAAGCCTTGCCAAAAAAATACCATCACCATTCAGCCTCAAATGAATTCCCGAGCGAAGCCGGGTATCTGAGCTAGTGACGTAATATAAATAACTGTATCTAAAGATTTGTGTGATGTTTAGTCGTTGCTACCTCTCTGCACTTGCTCATCCATTCTAGCTTCGTCCTGTACACCTCTTACAATCTTGTTAGCCGAAGCACGTGTGCAGTAGCTGCGCGTACTATCTGAGGTAAGCCTTATTTCTGTTATATTTTTCTTCTCTTATTCATTTCTTTAGTCCTTTATATTTCCTGTTACAATTTAAAACTGTGGGTATATCTATCTTAAAGCTAGTCTAGTTTTGGGCGTATTAAGTCTTTTATACCTAATGCTCGTTGTATTGGCCCAATATAATTCGTTTGTATTAAACGTGCTTTAATAGTCCCAAGTTACAGTTCTCTTAGCGTTCACAAATTTAAAGAGTCGAGGGGTTTACTGAATTTTGCAGTGATAGAGCTCGTGTGCCGCATTGTTTAAATTTTACTCGATTAGGTTATGTTGTGGTGTGTACTATTGCTGTTATTAATGCTTTAGTTACAACCCCTATATATAAAATGGCATACTGTTATTTAATTTGTTTTGTTATTAAAGCCTGCCTCGCTATAAAAGTCATTATTGTGTGTTGATTGATTTCAATCCCACTGAGAATTCAAATTAATACTTACTTATTTCTTGTAACCAGTGATTATTTATCATGTTGTAAAACACATTAGCAAAACAGTAACTTCCAAATTTATTTTGTTTTTGATTTGAATGCTATAATTTTTTTATTTGATGAGTGACTTGCCACCAATGATTATTATTAGCAGTGTAATGTGGCTCACCATTTTTAAAGAATTTTATTTATTTCAATAAGCTAATTCAACTAGACAACAAGATATTTAGTTTTTAAATTCTCTTCATTTTGACATGGCTCAATTTTTTTTTTAATATTTATTTATGCTGGTTAATGTGTGCAATTTTAAAACTAAAGGTTCACAGTATCAGGGTAAAAATCAGATAATGCTGTTTTTCATTGCTTTATCCCATAGATCCTGACATATTTTTTTAATGATTTGATCATGTAACTCGTGTAACAGTAAATTTCCGAATACATTTAATCCTCCCCAATGGGATCTCATATGTGTGAGATACAAGCTTTTATCATTCTGCTTAACACTTTGACTGCTGGACTGGGTTAATTTGCCCCGTGCTAATCTTGCCATTCGAAGCCAACGGTTTGTGAAAAGGATTTTTAGTAACGACTAAAACCATTTTTGGATAAGATTGTAGAAGGCCTGTAGTAATCTAGTAAAAATTTTCAGAGTCGAATTCTATACAGGAATTTTTCTCAGCAATGTTTTACTGGGTCAATTGACCACATTACCATTTTTCATTTAACTGCCCTTGATAGAGGCAAAGCCAGCCTAGACATCATAACTCTATATTTATCGCCTTTTGTTATTAAGTACAGCAGTATGTTATTTTGTGCTTTTAAAAATATTTTTTTGAGATGAATTCTCAGGGTCCAGATTTAACTTTGTCTCAGTAGAACCAATCTTCTGACGATGGCATAAGGTCCACAGGTTACAGCGATTTTGATTTTTCCAAATATCAAAAATCTTCACTTACAGTAAATGATAAATATATGTGTGCCGCTATAAAAATATTAACATGGTATAGCGGCTGATATATTTATTTACAATAATGGAGACAGATTGACCTTGCTTGTTATCAAAGTTTTTGGAATGTATGATCTATTAGTATAATTATAGTGTTCAGAAAATTTCTCTGAAAAATCTTCAATTTAGTTTTCAAAATAAAGCAGATGAGTAATAAACAACAAAGTGATGAAAATATAGATGTATTTATGCTTCCATGTAAATATCGATTTATTTTAAATTTAATCAATAATTAAGTATTGAGTTGTTGAAGTATTCTTACTTTGGCCCTGTTTTGTTATATGCTCTAAACATTTAAAAAAATAAAATATAAAAAGATTTCCTGAAATATAAAAATTTTGTAACCTGAGGATGAAAAATGTAGTCATGTTCAGAAGGTTAACACAGTAAAAAAGAACACCTGCATAGGATCAATTGACTATGTGCCGGGATTTTAGTCAACCACCAGAAATCAAGTTTGCAGGCAACGTGTTAAGTTAATGTTGAGACTAAAATTATTTGAATTAAACTAAAAATAAAACCTCAAATGCTAAATAATTGCACTAATATACCTATTATACTTTAAACTTATTATGTTTACGTTTAGAGATATTTACATAGTTTAAAATTTTTAGGTAATCATCATGACCAATTCAAAAGGCTACCGTCGAGGAACTAGAGATTTATTCTCTAGAGGATACCGCAAGCATGGAGTCATTCCTCTTTCCACTTATATGAAAGTTTATAAAGTTGGTGACATTGTTTCTATAAAGGTATGAAATTGTTATTTTTTAATATAATTATTTCCTTTCAAAATATTTAGATTTTCATATTTCTTTCTAGCTTTTACTAGCTACTGCATTAGACATGAGGTACAGCTTCCCTCGATTATTTTATCAAAGCCTCATCTGATGTTTATACATCCTACTATTTAGATTTTTAATAAAATCACAGTGTTTAAATCACAATAGATTTTATATATATAGAAACACTCTTCCTGGGTATATGACAAGAAATACTCTATCCACTACCCCTTGGAAAGAGTATGGACATCTCAAAAGTGTTGTCAGATCAGAATTGCCAAAGTCCACTAAAGGGGTTTATTTGGAATTGAAATTTAAGTTGTAACCACTTTATTTACTACTGGTATTTTTGAAATAAATCCAAATAATTATTTTTCTTTAGAACATATTTCATATTAAAGGAATATTTTTGGGTGGCATTAGAGAAGTTGGGTTTTATTTTACAGTCTCATTCTTTTTGGAGTATGTTTCTGTCATGCAGTCTTGGGCCACTTCTTCGTTCAGCTTCTTTGTAATGACTCTACAAGTAGTTTCTGGCATTTGGAATCCCTATTAATTTTCAAATTTGAAATTTAATGTTAATTTCTTGTTTTATAAAAAGAGAACTTATTAGAGAAATTTAGAACCTCTGGAATATTTATTGAAATAGAGAATTTTAGTTATTCAAATGTTGTGTGAGGAACATTTTTTTAATTTCAAACTGTTAAAGATGGGTAACTCAGATTGCTTTTTCTATATATGAAACATGCTTTAGCTAAGCATGTTACTTTTGTAGAATAAATCATATATATTAAGAGCTGAGATTGTCTCTGAAGATACTGTTGATATTTCAGCACGAGGATGTGTTAAGAGTTCTACTAAACTTAAAAGTTATGTAAAGGGCACTTTATAACAGAAATTCAATTCTCTGGCCCCCTACATGATAAACCATTGCTTCTTCCACAATTGTCTCCTATATATTTATATTCACTACTGCATATCTTATCTTATATTTTTTTTCTTTATAAATAATTTAATGTGTTTTTTTCAATGTAGGGAAATGGTGCAGTTCAAAAGGGTATGCCACACAAGAGTTACCACGGTAAGACTGGAAGGGTTTACAATGTTACTCCAAGGGCTCTTGGTGTGATAGTAAACAAGCGTGTCCGAGGAAAAATCCTACCCAAAAGGTAAGTTTGGAAGACTATATTTGAAATATGGTTTAGTGTAATGTAATGTTTTCATTTAATAGAAATTTCATGCTTAACTCAAATTTGTCATTAGAATTGTTTTTCCTAGACAGAGATTAATAGAATTAAAATGAGTTTTGAAGTAACATCATACAAATTTTGTTTTAATGAATTAATGTCAGTATTGCTCATTCACAATTCTCTAGAGAAGCACCCTTTGGGTTACACATAATTTCCCCTTATTCTTAAATAGTCATAACTTTTGTTTAAGTACTCAAAATCATTCTCCTTGACACTTCACATTGTAAGAAATGGATGGGACAATAAAGCCTCACAAACATATGAATAGCCTTTGAAAACTTCTGATTAATTAACTCCTGATTAATACTTAAAATTTGCTTTAATTTTGCTCAATTGCCCTTACAAACAAATTGTTCTTCTTGTTTTTTGGATATAGAAAAATATGACTTATATACATAAAACTCAGGTTTATTTGAGAATAATCTCATGTGTATTTTTTTTTGTTTTTGTATTAGAATCAACATCCGTATTGAGCACGTGAACCACTCCAAGTGCAGGGAAGACTTTTTGAAGCGTGTCCGTGAGAATGAAAGATTAAGGAAGGAAGCCAAAGAACAGGGAATTCGCGTTGAACTCAAACGCCAGGTACATCCTTTTAATGAGACTTTAATTTTTTTCTGTTGAGTTGAGTACTATGCAAGTTTGTTAATATAAACTTTCCAATTACAAGATGAATACTGAGCAGATATAAAAAAAAAGTATTCTAGTTCAGATCTCCAAATCCAAATACAAGTGCATGGGGAATCTCTAAAAAAATTGAGATACAACTTTTTAGCCCCACACCTCAAAAAAAAAAATCCTCTTTTAAGTGTACTCTTCTTTTCTGTAAACTGGTAAATACATTAAATGCTTTGTAAAAGGGCTGAGAAAGCTTTAAGGATGAAATTGAGATATACAGAATAGTGTCCAATAGCATATGTGTTTATGTAGCATATATCATAGGAAATGAGATGATAAGAGTCAATTCTCTATCCACTTTGAGGGTTGTTGTTCAGCTATCCTAGTCTTGCAAATTTTTAACAACCTAAATAACTAATTACCAATAAATATAGATTATCATCCTTAAAGTTCTGTCCTATAACACTAATTATATTCCTTTCAATATTTATATGAGGCTTATTTGTTTTTATTTCTAAAATAATGTCTTTTTTTTTCAGCCTGCACAGCCACGACCTGCCCATCTCATCAGGGTTTCAGAACCACCTGTGCTTTTAGCTCCTATCGCATATGAATTTATTGCTTAAGAAATAAATGTATTTTTGGATTTTTAATTCTTCTTTACCCTTCATTAAAGATGGTGGTGCTTTTCACTTTTACCACTCATTACAAATAATGTCTTAATAGTTAATATTTTTTCAATTTTTGAGTTGAAACTATAATTGTTTTGTCTTTAGCCCTACTTGGTCTTTTTTTAATAGGTTTCTTACAAGATTAAGCATAAAACACATTAGGTGATGAAACAATTAAACTACCACTTCCTTAAGCAGCAGGACAGGACAGCTATTCAATAGTTCCATGCAGGAGAATTTGAGGATTATTTTTTTGAAAAAATAACAATACATCTTCCCTTCTATTGTTGGATAGGTCAGCATGAATATGATGATCTATTCCGAGAGGAGGACTCTCTTGTTAAAGAATAAAACACTCATGCTTTTTCTTTATGAGAGTCTGGGTCAAACATCTTATTCAAAAATGTTTGTATTCAAAACAGCTTTATTATTATTTAAGAGAATAAGTAAAAGAAACAATACTATTTGTGAAGGAAAATATTAGATTTATTTTGCAAGGATAACATAACCATAAAACAATAGAGATATGCTTCAAATACAAGTAAGTATATATACATATAAGGAAGGCGTGCACATGTAAAAAGGGCTGGATTTATTAACCCCGTACGTAACTGTCTCCCAGGACGGGTCGGTTTTGAAGATAAATGTTCAAAAAATACTTTGACGGTTTTTGCTTTGTACTAGTAAATATAATTAAAAATAGTACGTTTATGCATTTCAAGTCCAAAAAATACGTCGTATATCATTGAAAAAATGCACGGGGCTTTATGACCCCGTGCTGGCCTGGGGAGTGGTATTTGGGCTCTAGTCCGGCACGGGCTCATATAGTCCCGTGTTATTTCACGTGCTTTTCCTGTGAACCGCTTGTTCTGTTATTTACAAAGGCTTATGTAAATGACAGAACGCGTCCTTCCCCTTTCAGTTTACTTTTTGCTGTCGTTTCGAAACATTAATCTGTATAATGAGCAAATCACGTGGCCGACAATTAGTGGATATAGCTTTATTAAAAAAGTGTTTCGAAAAATTAAGAAAAAAATTGTCCTCTAAATAAGCAGACAAAAAAGTTAGAACGTATTGTGAAGAGTGCAACATTAAGTCACTTTGTCTACAATGCTTCAACAACTGCCATAAATCTATGTCCTAACCATTATGATAATGAAGAATTGTTCATTCTGATAATAATTGTTTGTTTATTCATATTATTTCTTTATTGCGTTTATTTTCCAATTATTTATTTAAACTAAACTCCTAGCTCCTAGTTTGTTTTTCTCGTTTTCTAATTTTATCTTTATAAACTAATAAATTTTGATTGTAATGTGTCGTAATTTAAAGTTAAATCATATTCACCCATTTTAAAGTATAAAAAAAAATTAAAATCCTTTGTTGATCACCAAAATTATCACACAAAGGAGAAAAAAAGTTCCCGACAAGGTGAAAAATGTAATGTAAATATTCATTTCTAAGTCACGTAACAAAAAATTGATGAAAACACGGCCTGCGACTGCCATATATTTTTTGATGTCCAAAGAGTAAACAAATGTTTGATAATAGCAATTTAGTTCATTTTTCGAGTTGTAGTAGCGCATTAAAAGGGGACATAAGTACGGGGTCGATTGACCCCGTGCCGTCCTTGTGGATAGTTGCACCACGGGGTCAATTGATTGATCTATTCAATGTGGATAGACCACATTTTTGATGCCCGTCCTGAACGTGTTAAAAAAATTAATCCTACATTGAGGACAAATTGGCAAGCAAGACACATGAATATAGTACAAACTTGGGCACATAACCATGAACTGGCATTTAATTTCTAAGTTCATCATATATAACATTTTCAAGACAGTGACTAATTCTTCTTCTTATTATTATTTTTTATTAATGCCCACTTTTTGCAACTAAGGCTAATTGGGAGACTTATTTTTAATCTAGTCTATACTGCTCAAAAATGAATAGGGATATTGGCTGTTTTGTGGTATTTATGGGGCCTAGCATTTTTTTTTAATTATAAATATCATTAATATTTATTAGAAATTATTGTCTATTTCCCCCATAAAGTAATTTAATTAAAATTAATAGGATAAGAAAAAATAACTAATATCCCTATTCATTTTTGAGCAGTACAGATGGATGACCAATACACCAAATGTATTCTTTGAAATAAATACATTGGACAAACAGTAGACAGGATCTAAAATGGAACCAATAAATATTTCATGCATAACATACTTACGAAATATTTAGTGATGATAGTAAGGTAATAGTGACTCGGTTGTTGTGGTTTTGTAATTTTTCATCACAATACAGATTTTCACTTGTTTGTGCTAATAATCAATCTGAAAACTTAGCTGTATTGCAATCACCTAAAAAATTAATCAAATTTTCTAAGGAGAATGATGAATGTTTTTTTGTTTTGTTTTTTAAAGACAGTAAAAAAAATTGATTGCCAAAATATACTAAATGCATAATGAACTTGCTGAGATCATTACAACAATAATTTTACAATACCCACAGAGAGACTGCACTGTGTCTACAATGGATTAGAGGGTATAAAGGGTGATGAAGATACAGGCAGTATTACAATAATGGCATCAAAGGAAACCATCCTTGAAAAAAGATTACTTGCACAATTTATTTCTGTACAAGGTCTAAACTCACATAAATACGGACTTAAAATAAATATTTCAAATACGACTGTTACTCTGAACAGACTTAAGACCTAACTAAACAACCCAACCTCATAGAAGACCTAGGACTATATTAATGCAAATGAGCTTGACACACTGGCGCTGCATAAACTAAGCAGATCCCCACCTACTGGATTGCACTGATGTTGTAATATCAGTTGAGATTGTCTATTTCTGTAGTTATAAGAACCCTGTGTAAACAAGACTTTTTAAGTTGGAAATAAGATGATTAGAGATGAAATTGCTTTTGGTGGAAATCCCTTAATCTAGTGTTATTGGCTGAAGCTCAGATAATGAACACACCCCCTTCCCCGGTACCTAGTCAGGTATCTACTAGCTGGCTGTCCAGGGAGGGGCCAGTCGGTACTCATCGTTTAGTCTGGAACTGCTTTCTTTCCTTAAACTCGCTGTAGTATGGACTGCCCTCTCTTTGTCCCCGTCTCTCGCCGAGAACGGCCCGGTGGCATATTGGCGGCATTCGCTTGAGGAGCAGTAAGGATATGTAAGCGGCTTCTGAACAGCAAGAACCGGAGCTACAGTGAGGATTCTCACTTCGTCGAAATAGACTAAACGACCTTCAGAGGAAGGCAGCACTCGCCGAGGGACTACTAGGAGAAACACCGCTTACCACCCAATAGGCTCACTACTCAGGGAATTGACTCTATTGGTTCCAGAGCAACGACAGTGCTGCCAGCACAGGCAAATTTGGGGATTGCCGCAGAGGGAACTACCCAGCCCAATTCCGAGGGAACCCGAGTACTGCTACGCTCTACCACTGCTGATAATAGCAATCGTTTGGGCCGTGAAAAGGTACCGACACTATCTGGAAGACCGACCTTTCACACTAAGGACGGACAGCCGCGTCTTGGCATGGCTGAATGAAGGTAGGGTATTGCGCCAAAGCTTACCCTCTGTAGCCTGCTACTACAATTCACATTCACGGTTGAACATTGCACCAGATGAGGCAACGAACTGCCGGAGATCCGGTCTAGGAGTCTGCAAAAGGAAGAAGGCTTAGAGGACACTCTGAGAATGCTACAAGCAGTCTCGGACTACGCGAACCTTGGAGAGCAGTACTCTACAGGACGAGACGAGGGAAGCGCAGTGCCGAAGCCCCTGGTTACAACAGACTCCGAAAACTCTAGGACGGCTCCTATCCCAGCTACACGGCCATCGGCAACTTACTTCTACACAGGGGGAACATCTACTGCAGTTCTTTCCTTGGAGCGACCACACTGGACACTCTGGAATCGAAGAAATACTCCGAGTGATCAATAAACACTACAGTTGGGTGGGCATCACAAAGAACGAAGAAGGCAATCACCATCGCAAAGATCTGCGAGAGAGAAGTTTTCCTGCGGTACGGATACACACGCTCGTCATAGGCAATGGCCCTCAGTTTTATCTAGATATTTCAAACGCAAAACTTCCCACATGGGGCATTCAACACATGACGACGGTGGTATGCCAGCCTTACGGAGAAATACTCAGAACTTGAAGAAAACCTCCAAAGGCTACAAATGAAGACACGTAAGCCCAAGAGCCTTCTGATACTTCTAGCCCTGTTTCAACTCCGTCTAATGATTAACTTAGCTGCTGGGATGCCACATGGACACCGGCGAGTGATATACACCCCAGCAGGCGAGAGGGCCCGCAGAGACTCGGCGCGAAAATTAGAGAACGAAGACCTACAAAGAGAGAGAGAGAGAGAGTGAAGACCTACAAAGACTCCTATGCTCAACGAAGACTCAGGACTACGCTGGAGATGCAGGCTGGGGGCACTGTCATGGTACGTGCCTAGCTTCACAGAAGAGGCATACACCACGAAAAGAGAGGAGGAGGAGGTTGGGACCACGAAAAGTCATCAGCAGCGCAGGTGGAAACTGCTACTGGATCAAACCGCAATCGACGAATGCAGCCCCAGTGAAGACCGGCCGATTGGACCTCAGACCGGCACCGAAAGTGAAGACTCCAATCGACTCAGCAGAAGAAGCACTAACAAAGACCGACAACCACCGCCTTCCCAGATGTCCGAACCACAACCTGCAACTAGCAACGCCAATTATCAGAGTGAGAGCCTAACGCTACCACCACCAATGCCACTGCCACTTCAGCTCGGGCCATGCAACACCAGGGACCACATGAATGAAAGAAATAGCCTTTATTATACAAAGAAACAATTTATATATATATATATATATATATATATATATATATATATATGTAATATGTATTTATATATATATATATATATATATATATATATATATATATATATATGTAATATGTAATTATAAATATATATATATATATATATATATATATATATATATATATATATATACATACATACATACATACATATATTTTTAAAGAGACGAAGAAGTGTAGGCCATTACTCCTCCTTGAAGGAAGGGACAACATATAACCACCGTTAACTAGACCAAGACTGCCGTGGAGATCCATCGTTAGCAGGAATTCTAAAACTTGTGATTAAATTGTATAATTTGTAAGTCAATAATGTTGTTATTATGTCTGAAGCCGACAATGAACACAAGAGTACTCTGTGCATAAAAAAAGATCAAGTGGATATCAAAATGTTGCAGACTCGCCGCTACCACAACAATATTCATACCTCCTGCCCTCAATTGAACTCCCAAAACACTCCTACTCCAGCAACCTGACTCAACAGCTAGTTATCAACTATATACACCCCTACATCTTCCCTTCCGACTTCACTGGTCTCCCGACTCTCGAAGAAAGTCGAAAGGATCAAAAGAAATACCAACAGGCTCCGGACTTCTTCAGCGACAGGATCATTTCACTGTCCAGCTTAGCAGACCGTACAGGAATTTAAAGCAAAGTGTCGACTTGAGACAAAGTCTCAGGTTCTTGACCATTTGAGATCTCGAGACTGGTGCTGGAGATTCGACAGAGACTTTAGTCTCGAGACCAAGACATTTGCGTGTCGACTAGAGACACATCTTGCAGTATTGAATAAACTGTAATGCAGAAAAAAACTTCCACTAAAGCTAAGTGTCGACTTGAGACGAAATTCTCGAGATTGGTCTCAGGTTCTTGTCCACTTGAGATCTCTTGCGATCTCGAGACTGTTGCGGGGGATTCGACGGAGACTTTAGTCTCGAGACCAATACGTTGCGTGTCGACTAGAGACACATCTTACAGTATTCTGTGTGACACTAAGATAGAGAGTTATATTGCAGTTTGATTGTTTGTGGTTATAAGCATTTTTATATTGCAACATGGATTCGAATCAGGCCCTAGCTTTTTTAATCGCATATAAGATTGTACAAAAACGGAAAATTAAAAAAAAAAGTGCTGGGTAAGGAATTGCTGGTTGTGTATTTTTCTTTGTATCTCATGAGCACCACAATTAATTTTTTTTGGCCATTTCTTCATATGCACTAATTTTCAAAACTCAATTCCTGTATAATTTGTGTTTAATATTCCCCAAAAATTCCTTTTCCTCGTAAAGATTAATCAAATTGAAAATTTCTTAGTCTGTCTACTGCCATACACTCATTTTACCAAATTTAATAAACAAGAAGAATAAATTTTGGAGAAAAAAACACCCTCTTTGATAGGAATCTCCTAAGCAAGTCTCAGACTGAGGACTCAGCTCTTCCAGCATTGACGGAAGACTTGAGACTAGAGCCCGAGAGCAGGAATGAGCCTGTGACAAATCCTGTCTTAGAGACCAGTACTCTCCAGTCTCCGAGACTGCTCTCAGACCCATTTGAGAGTCAAGTCTCGAAACTATTTTGTCTCAAGTGGACACTTAACACCAGGGCTTCAAGAAACTTATTTTGAAGGCACACACTTAATAATTTAAATTCTAGGATAGTTATTTACATTTTTTAAAACTTTATCCTCAAATCCAATATTAGATTCCGAAATTACAAGACCGCTTAAATCAACTCAGACTACTAGGGTATCTTTTTAGGAAAAGGTACAAGTCACATTTACCGTAACTAACACAATGTCATATTCGATGAAAAAGACAATTATGGGCAAATCCCACAGTATGATGGTAACCAAGAGGACTTGTTTTTCTTTAAGAAAATAACTCAGGAGGTTTTCGACTTGGTATGTTAAGCCGATAACCACTGTCGGACAAAATCACTCATGAGTATTGATTAAGTTTAAACTGAGACTAACAGGAAGTACGCGTCATTGTCTACTGACTACCACTTCAATAGACATCATATCCCTATTAAGATATTTCAAATACCCATTCAAAGCCTCCAGAAGGGTAATCTAACTATTTAATAAAAATCAAAATTAGACCATATGTTCGCTAACAACCCAAAGACTTTATCATTGAGTAGACAAAGTGAAAGCCCTTGTCTATTCGTTTCTTAAATTTAACTTACTACTCGTTATCTCATCTAGAGACGAGTAGTTAGTAAAATTTAAGAAACGAATACATAAGGGCTCTCACTTTGTCTACTCAATGATAAAGTATTTGGGTTGTTAGCGAGCATATGGTCTAATTTTGATTTTTATTAAATAGTTAGATTTAACTATGGCTACTCGTTATCTCATCTAGAGATCCCGATTAGCCATAGTTGCATAAAGTGGACGTAAATAATAATAATAAATCATCTAAAGACATTGCAAGTTAGGAAAGTATTCCGTTCCCTTAGACTATTTCTCTCTTTCAAAGTGTTACTTTTTAAATTTAATTTGGTTGTTTTTTTATTCCAACAGAAACTTCTCCAGGTAACTAAATTAATTATGTGTTTATTCTTTATTCGCAATTAGTTTTTTAAACATCTAATTTCGTCAATTTTTCATACCGTTTAATTCACTATGTGAAAAAATGACGAAATTAGATGTTTAAAAATCTAACGGCTAATAAAGAATAGACAAAGAATTAATTTATTCAACCAGTTTCTGTCGGTATAAAAAAATTAAACAACCAAATCAAATTTAAAAATATAACAGACGAATAGATAAGGGAACTTTTGATGAAGTCTAAAGGTTGTTTCATATCGTTTAATTCACTAGGTCCTGCAAATCACCTTTCATCTGATGCACATAAATAAATAAAAAAAAGTCCGTCACGCAGGGGCTGCGTTAACTAAGCAGATTTCCCACTTGCGTCACTTATTTATCTCGACGAAAAAGTTCAATGAGAACAATATTTGTTATTTATGTTTCAAATAAAGTGCTTCATAATATAACACCTTATTGTTGATATGACATGAGTAGGAGTTCAGTTTACTGAAGGCCGAAAACTAAAAAACGCAAATATCTCAGTTAATATTAAAGTTAGAGAATAAATGAGAATAACAATATTTATAGAACGTTACATTTTCAATAAGATTGGTTCTATACAATTTTTCGGTCCGACGCATAATAACGGAGATATTAACCCGGGAGAGGTGTAGCCGTGAGCATTTCCCTCACAACTTTTGAAAATTTACTATTGCGCTTCGTAGAATAATTGTTTTTATCCCTCCTTCAGTCTAGCTAGAGATTTGGTTCTTCCGGTGATGATCATTGGGTCAGATAGGTTTGTTTATATTTTGTTTAGTAATGGTTTAAATAATAAACAATAGATAAGAGTCGTGTATTGGTAGTTAGAGTGTGAAGAACGGGGATTCCCTCGCATATACACCCTTTGTGTACCATTTTTCCCTCTATGCGGCAAATCCCTTCGGAGACACTCATCCCCCAATCCCACTTGCGAATGAGCTTCTTGCAAGAAGAACCACATTAGTGGGGACTCTTAGGAAAAATAAGAGAGAAATCCCATCTCAATTCTTATATCTGAAAACGAGAACTGATGGGAGCAGTCTAGTTGGCTTCCGAAAAGATATGGTCCTTCTATCTCATAAGCCAAAAAAAAAAAATAAAAATGTCCTCTTGTTATCAACATTTCCTGATGATAGCATAATTGATGAGGAAAGTGGAAAGCCAGAGATAATATATTTCTATAATCTCACAAAAGGTGGAGTGGATGTTGTGGACGAGTTGAAATCCCAGTGGCTAGGTAATCGAATAGATGGCCACTAAGGATATTTTTTTCCTTGTTGGATATTGGAGGGATCAACTCTCATATAATATATGAAGCAAACACAAATATAATATTTGAACGGCGAGAATATTTGATATTTGAAGAAATTAGCTTTAGAGCTAATCAAACCCCACCTCATAAAGAGATCAAGAATACTTAGTTTACCACCAGATCTGCGTCTTATGATTGAACGTATTTCGGGACAAAGAAAGTTTGAGTGTAAGCGTGGTACCAAACACAGAAAGGTTGTGTTATCTATGTCCACGAAGAAAAAATCGGAAAACCAAAAAGAACTGTGCAAAATGTAACAATGCTATCTGCAATGAACATTGTTGTAATTTGTGTGTAAATTGTTATTGTTGTGGCAACAATAGCATTAAGTAATGTAAGTGCAATAAATGTAATACGTGTAGCTGCCACATGATGGCAGCACTTGACAGAGCTACCCAAGCGGGAGAGAGAGAGAGAGCGTGAGGGAGAGAGAGAGAGATAGAGCCAGACGCCAGGATAATCCCCAAACTCTCTTATCGCCTAGTGTTCTCAAGCTCTTCCCAGGCTGCAGGGATTAACCAAACAACCAGTTCGGCATAGATCTTCATCAAGGCTACATCGCTCACACCGGCCCAGCTGCCCATCACCTCGGCCTAGACCTTCAATAAGGCATCACCGTTCACACCGGCCCAGCTGCCACATCATTTTCATACGGGTACATCCACCTATATGACTTCGCCTCAAGCGGACACCAAGTGTTCCCGGCCATCTCTCTTTCTCTCTCTCTGTCTACAGCGACCAGCTGTATTAGCCAACACTGGCCATAACAAAACAGCAGTCGGTGTTAGGAGCTTCAAGCGAATCTCCTAGCCGCTGCAACATTTTGGTCCTCCGGCGGCCGGATTAAAGGCTTTACCAACATTTTGGTACTCCCAGCGTGGATCGCAGCAGAAAAGGATTAAAATATTATTATTCAATTATTGTGACCTTTTGTTTATATAATGTCATTATATTTATGTAATCAATAGGTTCGCCTCACATGACGCCCACTGGTTTTAAGTATTAATGTATTAATTATTTAATTTAATTTTTCGTTTTTAAAATATAAACAACATGGAGAAGCTGGATGCGGCCCACATTAACGGCCTGAAGTCAAAACTTCGGGACACCACATCAGAAATAAAAGGAATACTGGACCAAGGACGTCTAATAGCCAAAGATGCCACTCAACTCTTCTTATTTAAGGGTATGTTCCGCGAGCTGAAGCCATACTTTGAAAGCTTCAAAGATACATGGCAGAAGCTGCTGGAAGCCCACTCGGCAGCAAACATTTCTGCCTCATTTCCAAGTGAGAATGAGGAGAAATTGCACACAGCGGCGAAGCGTTATTATTATGAGGCCTGTGCAATTTATGAATCGCACATGAATCCAACGCCTGTTTCTGCTCCCTTAACCCAGAATTCAGAGGTTAACGCAGGTACATTAGCGGGTAGCTCTCTAAATGAGTCCCGATCTGTCCGAGCACGCCTCCCACAGATCAACCTCCCTGATTTCTCGGGAAATCAGAGCGAATGGCCGCTTTTCAGGGACACGTTTGTCTCCTTGATACATGCCGAGCCTACCTTATCTAACATTGAGAAATTTCATTTTTTAGTTTCATGTTTGAGAGGTCCCGCTCTTTCTCTGATCCGAAGTGTTCCTCTGATGGACTCCAATTACGAGCAGGCTTGGAAAATCTTGAAGGAGAATTACGATGACAAGAGACGCCTCGCCGGAAGCTATTTGAGGACAATTTTGAACTATCTTCCGTTCAGGAGCAGGCCAACTGCCAGTAGCCTTAAGGATTTTATTACAGTCGTTCTGGAGAGCGTCTCCGCTTATAAGCAGCTAGGAATCAAAGACGCTGATGACTTTATCTTATCCTATCTGGTACTTAGATGCCTGGATCCAGCAACACGGAAGGATTTTGAAAGGGAAGTAGCTCACGTGGAGTTTCCTCAATTTGAGCGGTTAGTGACCTTCATAAAGGCGGAGTGGAAAACTTTGGACTTGACGACCGACGATTTCAAGAGTCCTTCGGTCCCGCAGTCTTCTTTAAACCATTCTAAGGATTCCACGAACGCTAACCGTACGTTCAAGCAAGGTTGCATGAACAAGAAGTTCAATACTTCTCTTTTCGTCAATGAAGAAGACGGAATTTCTGGGAATCGCTTATCTTCTAAGAAACAGACGACTAAAGGCTCAGGATTTCTTCGACTCAGCTGTCCGGTTTGCAAGGCTCAGCACAACCTCTACCAGTGCTCTACGTTCCGCAGTTCTTCCCCAGGGGAAAGAAGAACGTTGTTGAAGGCATGGTCTGGCTGCCTAAACTGCTTATCCCAAAAACATAAAATTAATGCCTGTCAATCGGAGAGGAGATGTCAGAATTGTGGAGAGAAACACCACACATGGCTCCATCAGCCCCACGTACCTGTTTCCGCAACTCCGACTTCGGCTTCAGTGCCGAAGGACTCAGAAGGGATCACCCTTGGCAAGGCACATCATGTCTCAGGTGAAGGTGAGGTCCTCTTGGGAACTGCTCTAATCCAAGTAAAGGACGCTTCTGGAAATTTCAGAACAATCAGAGTTGTCACCGACAGCGGGAGTCAATTCTCCTTCATGACTCATGACTGTGCACAGAGGCTAGGCTTTCCTATCCAGCCTAGTGGACACAGCATTTCAGGAATTGGCCTTGTAAGCTTGTCCAACACTCTTGGCAAGGTGCAATGCTGCATAAGGCCAGTTATAAAATCATCCTCTTATCCTCTGAGCACTGATGTCATAGTCGTCTCCCAAATCACTACTGATCTACCTCGCACCCAGTTGCCAATGACGATTCAAGAATACTACAAAGGCTACGCTCTCGCGGATCCTGATTTCTGGAAACCTGGATCCATCGACTTCCTCCTTGGAGGTGACTTATTCTTTGACATTATCACTGACAAGCCAATAACTGTCAACCCAGCCATTCCGAAGTTGTTGCCAACCACCTTCGGCTTCATTGTAGCAGGCCCAATCCCAAGTCAAACACCAGCGTCAACCTTTTCATCCAATCTCAGGACGAGGAATCTTCGTATCCCCTAGCTTCAAGAGCACTCATGGAAGACATTTATGTTGACGACGTCGTGACTGGTGCACTATCTGTTGAAGAGGCTCAAGAGTTTAAGACACAACTCATGGCACTTCTAGGTAAAGGTTGCTTCCAATTGAGCAAATGGGCATGCCATAGTCATGAACTGCTATCCGAGCTTGAAGAGAATCAACGTCAAGCTTCAGCCGTTACATTGAACTCAGAAGATGAACCAAAGGTTAAGCTTCTGGGTATGCAATGGATACCATCCCGTGATATCTTTACCTATCAACACACCAACCCCAACTGGGATTCCTCCAAGAGGTCAATGCTGTCCGCTATTGCCCGTATCTACGACCCTTTGGGCTTTCTTTCGCCTGTGGTCTTCTACGCAAAGATCATTCTCCAAGATATGTGGATTTCAAATTGCGGTTGGGATGAGTTAGATCCTCCTGAAGTATGCAAGCGATGGCATCAATTCCTGTCCCAGCTTAACAAAATTTCTGAAGTTCGAATTCAGCGTTGCATCATTCCCAAATTCAGGAAAACCTCCACCATTGTTGGGTTTTGCGACGCATCAGAAAGAGGTTACTCAGCCGTCTTGTATCTCTTAAACAGGACTGATGACAGCTCGAATGTTCACCTTCTTAGAGCGAAAACCAAACTTGCTCCCATCAAGACTATGACGATACCCCGGCTTGAACTATCTGGTGCCTTGTTGCTAAGCAAACTGTTTAGATCCTGTGACAAGTTTGTCGAAAGGTTAAACATACATGATGTAAAACTCTTTACAGATTCTAAGGTGGTTCTAGGATGGCTGTCTACTCCTTCAAAGATGCTCAACGCATTCGTTGCGCATCGGGTAGTACAGATTTTAGAGTTTACTCACAGTAGCCAATGTAATTATGTCAGGACCACGGATAATCCTGCTGACTGCAGTTCTAGAGGACTCCTGCCAGCTGCAATTGTCAACCATTCTCTATGGTGGGCGGGGCCAACATGGTTGCTACTTCCACCTGACCAATGGCCATCTCCAAATATAAAGAGCGTTGACTTGCCGGAGTTGAAGAAGGAACACCCTGTGCTCTTGTCGTCGGAAGATGATCCTACACCCTACATCATATCCTGTTTCCAACGGTGTTCATCTTATTTGAAACTCCTTAGAACATTCTCCTATGTTCTCCGGTTCTTGAGTATCAAGAGAAACCAGAGAGCTAGAACAGGGCCTATTACAGTTCCAGAGTTGAGAAAAACTCTGAAAATATGCGTGCGAGTCACCAATGACCATCACAAGTTGGACCCCAAGTATTTGAAATCCTTGAATGCGTTTCTCGACGAAGACGGAGTCTTCAGGGTGGGCGGCAGACTACAGCATTCCAACTTGAGGTATGATGCCAAGCACCCAATCATTCTTTCAGGTAAAAGCCACTTAGCTAGACTAATTGTCGACCACCACCATAAGTCCTACCTACATTTAGGCCCCACGGGACTTAGAGCCATGCTCCACACTAAGTTCTGGATAACCTCAGTAAGAAATCTTGTTCGTGATCGTGTATTTAAGTGCATCAAATGTTATAAAACAAGTCACCTTCCCGAAGCCCCTCAAATGGGAAACCTACCAGATTATCGCCTGAAGGATGGCCAAGTCTTTCATCATGTTGGCATTGACCTTGGCGGGCCATTCGCCATCCGCGAGTCTTCAAGAAGAAGGGCATCCCTCGGAAAGGCATACCTTTGCCTCTTCATATGCATGGTCACGAAAGCTGTACACCTTGAGCTAGTTTCTCGCTGCTCCACCGAGTCATTTCTCGCAGCGTTAGATAGATTCGTGGCTCGCAGAGGAAGACCCGTCCGTATCTACACGGACTGTGGCACGAACTTCGTTGGTGCTGCCAACAAGTTGAAGGACATCCTCATGCTCTTCAAGTCTTCTTCGACCCAAGAGGCAATCATACACCATGCTGCAAACGAGTCTATAGAGTGGTCATTCAACCCACCTTCTGCACCACATTTTGGGGGAATCTGGGAGGCAGGAATCAAGGCTGCCAAGTCCATCCTCAACAGAGTAATTGGTGGCACACCCATGACATTTGAGGAATTGACAACAGTCCTTTGCAACATCGAAGGCATCTTAAACTCTAGGCCCTTAACTCCTGTAGGAAGCGACAACGAGGCCATTGAGTATCTCACTCCAGGACACTTCTTGGTGGGCCGTCCTCTTACGTCAGTACCAGAAGACAACTATATAGGAGAGAAGATCAGCCCGCTAAGGAGATGGGACATGGTCCGTCAGACTTCTCAACACTTCTGGAACCGTTGGCGGCTCGAATATTTAAATATATTACAACAACGTCGCAAATGGACAAAGACCAAGGACAATCTCAAAGAAGGCGACCTAGTCATCGTTAAGGAGCCCAACTGACCTCGACGGACATGGCCAATGGCAAGGGTAATTTCCACACACCCAGGAAATGACGGCATAACTCGTGTAGTCACCATTCGTACCACCAATGGAGTGTACAAAAGGCCAGTTGCCAAATTGGTTCCTCTGAAGGCAATCAATTCTGATGGTAATATTTAAAATTTTTTATTAAAATTTTGGTGGGCGGAATGTTGTGGCAACAATAGCATTAAGTAATGTAAGTGCAATAAATGTAATACGTGTAGCTGCCACATGATGGCAGCACTTGACAGAGCTGCCCAAGCGGGAGAGAGAGAGAGCGTGAGGGAGAGAGAGAGAGATAGAGCCAGACGCCAGGATAATCCCCAAACTCTCTTATCGCCTAGTGTTCTCAAGCTCTTCCCAGGCTGCAGGGATTAACCAAACAACCAGTTCGGCATAGATCTTCATCAAGGCTACATCGCTCACACCGGCCCAGCTGCCCATCACCTACCAGTTCGGCCTAGACCTTCAATAAGGCATCACCGTTCACACCGGCCCAGCTGCCACATCATTTTCATACGGGTACATCCACCTATATGACTTCGCCTCAAGCGGACACCAAGTGTTCCCGGCCATCTCTCTTTCTCTCTCTCTGTCTACAGTTAAGATTATCATTATCATTATTATTATGTTATTAAGAGCTCAGTAGTTGACTAATTAGTTTATAATATAATATTAATTTTAGTATCATTACCTTTAAAGGAAGCATCTTTCTTGTTATTTTTTTTATTATTATAGGAGAAGACCATTATTAATTTTATAATTAAATATCTATACCATACATTTTATTCATTTTTTATGAACTAACCCCCCCTTTCTCTGCTGCGACCAGCTGCATTAGCCAACACTGGCCATAACAAAACAGCAGTCGGTGTTAGGAGCTTCAAGCGAATCTCCTAGCCGCTGCAACAGTTATGAATCGTTTTCTGAATAATTTTATACTTGTGTAGGTAATTTTAAAAATATGTAAATCCAATCGTTTTTATAAAAATTTTAGTTTTGCAAAATAAATTTAATTTTAAAAATACTGACTTTATTTATTTAAAAATCCTTTTTTTCCAGTTTTTACTTAAAACAAAAAAAAATGGTTATAACTTAGTTTGATAATGTCTCTCAAAACTAAAACGACCTTGGAGACAGCAATAATTGAAAATTGAGCAAAAGAAATACGATGTGAGGGAATCGCTCACGGGACACTACTTATGTAGAGAAAATGAAGCACACCTCTGCCGGGTTAAGAATTTTCGAAATTCGTCCCCTCTAACCCCCCTCCCCAGCCCGATTTCAGCCGTTGACGAACTTTATCTTTCTTTTTTACATAAAACACTTATATATCGAGTATCGTAACGATTAAACAAAAATTGCGACCGCTAGAGCGGTAACAGACAAATATATATACAGTTTTTAACGGACCTCATTTTCGTCATCTGCTAAGTAGCATCGGTGGACATTTGAAGAATTTTTTCGAAAATCGTGTCATGGATACAACCTCAAAAGCTGATTTTCCTAAAGGGAAATCTGCTAAAACCTCCTGTGTACTGCCGGCTAAACTGCCACTCTCTAGTTGAAACCTCTATGGATCTAGATATAGCTGTGCCCTTCCCCATGTTTACTTCAAGTCTCATGATCCTTAGATCACACTATGGTTTGTGGTGATACAAATTCGATTGTTTTTGTCTTGAGCGTTATTAATTCGTGCTCCGTTGTTAATATGTAAAGAAGTTAATTTGCCCAAAAAAAATGCACCTCTCTTGTGATTGCTTGAATGTCTTAATTACATCCAAAAATTCGGTTTTCTCTGAAGTTGATACTAAATTTTCTGACACCTTTACAAATGATAAATTCTTCAAAGAGGTGAGTACTAATGCTTTAGGGATTACTTTTTGCATTATTTTTAACCGCTGACAATGCCATAGATCGACTTGTCATTGTACAATTAAATTGAACAGTCAAAAGTACAATTTCTTTTTACATTAGCCATTTCAAAAGTCCAAAGAAGCACTTTCAGGTTTTGATTTTTGGTTGACTGCTTAGCAGTAATTGTATTTTTATTAGTTTAATTATGTTATTGAAGCTGTAAATTTCAACAAACAGTCTGCACAATGTTTCTTTCAATATTTTGGCTTAATGATTCATGTTTAAGTAAATTAATTAATAAGTATCCTTCTGATTGAGTATTCTTTGAACTTAAACTTGAGACTTATTATATATCACTGCATACTTATTATATATGTTGTATAAAATGTTTGTATTTTCTTCGTTTGAATTACACAAAAGAAAATGATTTGGTGGTAAACAATTGAACAATATCTACTAAACAGATAAATTTGGTTTACAAAATATCTTTATACAAAGAAAACGGCTGTTAAACATACTATTTTTTAACACGTTATTTATATCAGTCTTACCAGTATTTTAAAATACATGTTTATATATTGCAGTGTGTTTAGTGCTATTTCAAAGGACCATCTCTTTTAAACCTAATTTGTTCAGATGTACAAAGGATAGAAGAGATAACTTAATTTGTTCTTTCATTTTTTTAAAAAAATATAGTTGGATATAAGCCTGGAAAACAACTGGCCATTTGTGTTTGTTTTAGTTTTTATCAGTAAATTTTACTGTATAATTCTGGAATATTTTTTCAACATATTATAAACTTGTAGTTGGCCTTTTTCTTCATGAATCATATATACTCATGTTCTTTGACATTATTGTTATTGAGGTCTTTGGGTAGTGGTGATCTTTTTACCATATTCTTTGGTATCATTTTGCCAGATATGCTTCCAGCTGCCTTAGGGCTCTCTTTGAAATGAATAATTCTATTTTTTTTTCACACACACACACACACACACATATATATATATATATATTTTTTTTTTTCTTTTTTTTTCTTGGGCCTTGCTTAAAGTCATATATTTCTGAGAGTATCTTTTGGTACTTGTTAATTTTTAGCAGATTTCCCTTGAGGGAAATCAGCTATTGAGGTTGTACTCATGACACAATTTTCAAAAAATTTCCTCAAATGTCCATTGATTCTCTCTAGTAGATGATGAAAATGAGGTCCTCATATATACATATATATAAATGAGGTCCATAAATTATATGTATATATATATATATATATATATATATATATATATATATATATATATTCTTGTCTGTTACCACTTTAGCAGCCGCAATTCTTATTTGATCATTACGAAATTCCCTATATAAGTGTTTCATATAAGAGTTCGTTAATGGCTGAAATCAAACTAGTGGGGGGGGGGGGGGTTTATAGGGGGAGAATTTCGAAAATTCCAAATATCTCCATTATTATATGTTGGATCAAGAAATTGTATAGAACTAATTTTATTGCAAATAAAATGTACTATAAATGTTGTTATATACATTTATTCTTTTTTTATTTATTTATGTCCACTTTATGCTACTATGGCTAATTGGGACTGGTTATCTACAGGTTACCACCCTTTTCAAGCCGGGGTGGAACTAAGGAATTCATCCAGTGAGTCCGTCACCAAACAAATTCTATTACCTAGGGTGGGAATCGAACTCGCCACTATCGGCTTACCATGCGAGATTTAGACTAACACCCTAAAGCACACGGCCAATCTGAGTCCATTTATTCTTTATCTTTAGTATTAATGGAGATATTTGTATTTTTTTAGTTTTCGGCCTCCAGTAAAACCCCACTCTTATTAACAATAAGCTGTTATATTATGAAGCACTTTATTTGAAGCCCAAATACCAAATACTATTCTCATTGGACTTTTACGTTTTGAGATAAATGCAAATACGTGACGCATGTAGGATATCTGCTTAGTTAACGCAGCCTCTGTGTGATAGGCTGTTATCTGTAGAAATCCTATCTTGGTGCTATACTTCCATAGTTGTTTAATCTGTCACCTACTTCACTTTTCGTGTTGTTAGGTCACCTTCTAGGGCTTCTCCTACAATTCTCATGGCATCGACCAACCTTGTGCAGATGTCTTTGTTTTCTAAAAGTCTGGTGATATTGCTGAATCACCTATCTGAATTTTTTTAAAACTTTTTTCTATTCTGCAATCATGGTGTTAAATAGTCTGCCAGTCTGAACGACATATTCTGTATTCACCAATATGTGATGTACAAACAATATATGTTCTGTATTCCTCAGGAATATCTTCACTTTGATTTGTAGATTATAATTAATGCTAATGAAAAATTTCTGCAAGCGTCCATCGTTCCTACCTAGGAGATGATGAAAATGAGGTCTGACTTTGTTAATAATAAAATTATTTGTTATGTAAGGTTTCACTGTCTACAAAATTTTTATATTTCCCGCCTCCTGTGCATGTTTTTTTTTATATATATAATTTATAATCATTGAAAGTATTCTGTCTTCCAAATTATGTTTTGTTTAACTTCCTTTTCCTTGATACGGTCAAAGACCAACAGTGACTGAAAAAAGAACGGAAAATGTAATATAGCGAATATTTATTTCAGGCTTCTTTATAACCCCCCCCCCTCCCATTTAACCTAAAAAATTTAATATAGCTTATAATCGTTTAAGAATTAATGCTAATTCACATGCCAAGTTTTGTTAAGTTCCGTTCAATTGTTAGAGCCCAATAAAACTGTCGGCTCCCGCTTTGTTTTTTAGTGCATATCTCGTTTATACTTTTTTATATAACAAAAGTGAACATAACAAACGTTACTTTAAATAACAAAATAAACAGCTTTTGTTATGTGCATAATTGCCGAAAAAACCATTAGGAAAAGAAGTATCGCTTTTTTTTAAATTTCAGGCCTCCCTTATAACCCCCACTCCTGTCCGTCCCTAGAAATGATGGTACAGCTTATTATCATGAAGGAGCTAGTGCTAATTCTCATACAGAGTTTTCTTAAGTTCGGTTGAGTCTTTGGTACCAAATAAAATTGTTGATTCCTGTTATAGTTTTTAGCGTATAACTCATTTATACTTCCGTATACGACAAAAATGTATATAACAAAAGTTACTCTAAATAACAAAATAACCAACTTTTATTATGTGCATATTTGAAGAAAAACCAATAAGAAACGAAATATCTCTATTTTTAATTTCAGGCCTCCCTTATAACCTCCACTCCTGTTCGTCTCAGAGAATATTAATATAGCCTAAAGTCTAAGTTAGGATAGTAGTAATATACATACCAAGTTTCATAAAATTCGGTTCAGCCGTTTATGCGTGAAAAGGTAACAAACAAACATACACAAAAGAAACAAAATGCAGTTATGGTGTCTATGACATTTGATACGAAAAGGTATCGTGAAATTTTGAGAAAAAAATCAATGTACAGACAGAGGTTACAATTTTATATGGACATATAGATTCATATGTTCATAAAACTTTTCAGAAATTCTAGTTAAATTTTGCATGAATTTCGTTCACGTTTCAGGTCACTCTAAGAATAATGACATCAAAATTAAAAATATTGTCTGTCTGTCCTCCAATTTGTTACTCAATCACTTAAAAACAGCTTTGTTGATTTCAATGGACTTTAATATTTGTGAGTCAACTATCCCAAATTACAACATCGGCTATATGAGAATTTGAATTTACCACTAGGAGTGGGGATTTACTTCGACATCAAAACTTAGATTTGTTAGTGTCTTTGGTGCCTATGTTGTAATTTTTGTTTCCAAGAGGATGCAAAAATATAATTGAGAAATGTTTGGCACATGTATTAATGGAATGAATATTGTATGTCACATGTTGATTCATGGTTTACTACCACTGACGGGAGTTCATTCCAAAGTCAAAATATATATTCGTCAATATCATTGATAATATTTATTTTATCGGAGGACTGTAAAGAATAAATTGTGTTTATAGTATATATTTTACAACCCTTAAACGTTTAAATGTTATAAAATTGAAAATGTTGACTTCCAGTTACAAATAAAATGATATTAATGTTCCATGGAAATGCTTCAATAGAATTGAATTTTGTTTTGTTTATGCATTATGGGAATAAATATTGATGAGGTGTGACATTTTATACTCTTCTACTGCTGGCAGGAGTGGAGGTTCTTCAAAATCAAAGCATATCTGGCACATCAAGTAGTTTGTAGGTTCCGTCAGAGTATAGAATACTCTTATCAAATCTGTCGGAAGTGGCTGTCATTACTGGCAGATGGCCGAGTACACATGGTGAGTGCTTTCGATGTGAGAGCATCATTTTCAAGCCTTTGTAAGCTGTACTGATTCTGAACAGTTGTGTGTAATCCAATGGTCAAGTGGTTTTTAGCTGATTTTCCTTAAGGGAAATCAGCTATTGAGGTTGTACTCATGACGCAACTTTTTAAAAAGTTCCTCAAATGTCCATCGATCCTACCCAGGAGATGATGAAAATGAGGTCCGCTCAAAATTATATATATATTTGTCTGTTATTGCTCTAGCAGTCACAATTTTTATTTGATCGTTGCTAAACTCCACATTTAATCGTTTTATGTAAAAAGGAAGAGCGAGTTCACTATTGGCTGAAATCAGACCAGTCGGAGGGGGGAATTTTGAAAATTCGAAATATCTCCGTTACTATAAGTTGGATCGAAAAATTGTATAGAACCAATCTTATTGCAAATTAAATTATATATAAATATTGTCCATACATATACATATTTTCTGTATCATGAATATTAACCGTGATATTTGGATTTTATAGTTTTCAGCCTTCAGCAAACCCCCACTTCTACTCATGTTAAACTAACAATACTCGGTTATGTAATAAACCACATTATTCGAACCTTAAATACCAAATATTGTTTCCAAGATGCCTTTAATATATGACATATATGGAAATACTAGGGTGAATCAAATATAAACAAGACTTTTCGTCTTTCGGGCACAGTTGTGGTGGGAGAACGTTCCCGCCTTTTTTGTTGTTGGGTAGGTTAGTCAGGAGTAGGGGAAGCACGTGATCTCGCCACCTCGATCGTCTCGTTGTCCACCGTGACGATGTCGGAGGAAGAGGTACCCCTGTCGACTGCGCAACGTGTCGTAATTAAGTATCTCGCCGCAGAAGGCGTAAAACCGGCCGAAATCTTGAGGAGATTGACTGCACAGTTCGGGGAAAAGACACTTTCGCGAGCCAGAACTTGGGTGCACCACTACACCCCAGAGTCTAAACAAGCGAGTATGGAGTGGAGAAAACAAGGAGAACCTGGACCAGTGAAAGCCAAGTCACGATTGTCAGCAAGCAAGGTTTTGGCTACCGTTTTTTTTTTTGACCAGCGTGGTTTGCTGTACCTCAATTTTTTGCATGAGCGCAGGATAATTAATGCAGCCTACTACTGCAACATTTTCAGTGACGTCCGACTTGCATATCGCCGCAAAAGACGAGACGTACCGATCAGAGAAGTGGTTCTTCTCCATGACAATGCTCGCCCCCATACAGCAGCCATGACTAGGGAAAAATTGGAGCAACTGGGGTGGGAGACACTGGAACACCCTCCTTACAGTCCAGACCTGTCACCCTGTGACTTTCATGAGTTTGGCCCTCTCAAGGAAGCTTTAGGAGGCCAAAGATTCGACAGTGATGGTGAGGTTGAAGCCTATTGCACAATTGGCTGCAGACACGACCTGCATCTTTCTACATGGAAGGAATTGGAAAGCTACATATCCTCTGGGAAAAATGTGTTTCCAAGTCAGGGGATTATGTAGAAAAATAAGCTATATTATTTTTTGCGTTTAAAATTAAAATAAATTTAAAAAAAAAAAAAGTCTCGTTTATATTTGATTCACCCACGTATGTTCTGGTGACCCCCACCCCCCCGCGAGGAGGGGAAAGATTTCTTATTACCGTTTGTATTTATTTACTTAATATTCAAGGTGGTGTTTGTAGATTTATCGATTATTAAACTTCACAAGGGAAATCTGCCTAGTTTCATTTGAGGAAATTTGTCTTTCTCATGGTGCTGATTCACATGTCTGCACAGGTGAGCTGTCCTTTCCAATGTAGCCTTAGGTTGGAACAAATGAAACATAAACAACCACTACCTTACCATCGGACTACATTTTACCCAACTATTCATTATTATTATTTATTAACCTCCACTTTTTGCAACTTAGGCTAATCGGGACGGGTTATCTACAGGTTACCACCCTTTTCTAGTCAGGGTGGGATTTTAGGACATTATTTAATGAATTTCATCATTAAATAATTACCTTTGCCCAGGCAAGAATCGAACTCGCCACTCTAGGTTTACCATATGAGATAAAGGTTAAGCTTTAACTCACATGGCTAACCTGAGCCACCCCCAACTATTCAGAACAGCTTTTGCCAGGCTTAAAACTGCTCTCCTTGCATCTAATCCCCCCACATGTATCCGCCTTTCAGCCAGTAATGAGTGGCTTTTTCAGTTTAAAAACGTTATTTATATATCTGAATTCGAAAATTTTGACTTCCAATCTCCAAATACAATTTATTATGTCCCACGAGAATGACACTGTTGTATGTGTATTAAGTGGATAAATATTATCGTCATATGCTAAATTATACTTTAACCCTCAGACATAGGCATATTACTCGTGCGGTGCGGGATAATCCAGCCCCTGCAGAGCTCTGTGAGCTGAATACTTTTTATGTCCTAGCGCTAATCATATAATTCCCATTACAATTGTTTTAATTAAGTTCCAACAACCAGTTCCAGGCATTTCACCAATAGACACATTTCGGTGTCTATCATCAGGATCTTCATCGTAATTTGAAGAAGAATCGCCTTCTCTTTCACTCGCATCTGCAAAAAGTTCTAACAAAATTTCCTCATCAGAAAAAATTATTTTTTCCAACATTTTGAACACTCAAATAATAACTTGAAAAACCGAAAATATACTGACTAAATATGCTAGGGTAAATTGCAGGTAATGAGTAACAGTAGTTGAGATTGCAAAAAGGGACTGAGTAGGTATGCAGGGAAGCTAAAGATGAGAAAATTGAATCCCTATGCCATCTATTGGCTTTGAAGGACACTGCAGCTTCTATAAAAAGTTTACAGATGGCAATAGAGGAAAAACTGATATAACGGCTTGTAGCAATCCATCACTAAACAATATGGTCTATTATATCAGTCCATAGCAGCCAGGGAAGGACTCCCTCCATACTGATATACCAGTCTGTAGCACTCACGTCACCAAAAACACCGGATTTATAGCAGCCTAAGAATTAATACCAGCTACAGGAGTGGGAGGAAAGTGTTACATCGAAATCTTAAAATTTATTCATCAATATCTTCATTAATATTGATTTATCCAAAAAAAAAAAAAATGAAATAAATAAATATTTATCTGTATTAATTGATTTTTTATTTTATTTATTTACTCTTTTTTTTAGTGTAAAAGTCAAAATCATTATTTCTGGCTTTTAAGAACTACCTCATACTTTTCTGGGATTGCAAAAACAAAATTTGTTCATATATTTTGTGCTCATGCTTATCTAATAAAATCATTATATAGAAATAATATTTATTTCAACCCATCGGCGATATCCTTCCAATGCCCACTTTTTATAACAGGGGTATAGAAATGACTTCAGTTGCTGTACATGATACAGAAAATTTGTGTTAGGTGATGAAAATGAGAGCTTTAGTAGAACCTTTTAGAGAGTATTTAGCAGAAACTTAATTATTACCCAAATTCTTATATATTCAGATAAAAAAATAAAGCCAAATCCAGTACAACACTATACTCAACATTAAATCCTTTGACTAATTGACTTTGACCAGTGTGGTGAAAGTCATGACAAGTGTGGCTTAGAGAAAGGGTAAAATAAAAAATTTGAATATCTCTTATTATGAGTTAGATCAAATGCAGTTATATAATCAACATGTAACAAATGTAATATGTTGTAGTAGTTGTATTACAAATGTAACATTTTGTAATCCCACTCATATTCATCTCATTAACTATAAGCTTTTATATGGCTAGATACTTTTTTTGAAGCTTAAATACCAAATATTGTTTTCATTAAACTTTTACTGTGTGATATGTGCCAAATATCTTTTGTACGAAGTCATCATTTATGATTTATGATATAAGCTACATGATTTTTCTTTAATCAACACCACACTTGATATTTAACCATTTTATGGAATACTTAATTTTATATTAAGTAATGACTGAAATCTGCCTTGGGGAGAGGGGAATAATTGCAAATTCTGAATTTATCCGATCTCGGAGTCGTATAGAAAAATTTGACTTGTTGAAATTTTAATTTTCTACTATTGTCATGTACGTGTTTTCTCTAACACGAAAATTAACTGATTTGTATTTTTTTAAATTTCAGCCCTTGGTGAAACCCCTCTCTTCTACTCATCTGATTTTCATTTTAGTACCACAGTCACTAAACATCTCGTGTCCAGCTAACATTTTAATTCTTCTTTACCTATAAGATATAGCTATATGGATATCTTATGATGTGATATAGCTATACAACTTAAAGAACAACCTTTTTGTGTGTACACACCAGTTGGATGGGGAAAACATTGCAACCCTTGTGAAGGCTATAACTTAACCGATTCAGTGTCGACCACATTTACGAGTCTAGTTTGTGTGGCCTTGGGGAAAATTTCTAATTTTTTAAAACAAATTTTATTTTTATATTTAGATTTCATTCCAAAACATGGGAGTAATACTTATATTGGTTAAATAAACGAATAAAATTATAAATAAATATAAGTGCCCTGGGGGCGATGAAAGTAAAGGGAAATAGATACAGAAGGCACGGGAACTGACATTCCTTCACTAGAGTTATGCATAGCTTGTATGCATTTAATAATACAAGTTTTTAAATAATCAAACTGGATTAACTACAAAGAAAACAAATTTAAGCGACAATAGACAACCAATTGTTTGATTTTATGCTATTAAGCAGTTACTACTTGCTTCTTAGAGAAGAAGTAGGTACAAGTTGCCTGATGTCCACAAATGTCTTATTACAGTTTACAGAAATGATTATATATGAATGGTTTCCAATAATATTGTAATTATATAGTGGTACAGAAACATAAAAAGTTATTTCTTGTAAGATCCTTTTATAGAATATATTTTCTCCTAACTGTGGAATATTTTTATGAAAATGTTTAAAAAAAAAATGTTTTTCCCATAAGTAAAACATTAATTTATTTCACTGTTAATTGTAAATAATTTGTTTTTGTTTTATTTTAGTGCATTGGACTCCTGTCATTGTGCTCAATTAATATTCAAGTTCCAAGCCTTGTTACTGAAAGGGATTCTGGGCAATGGCGGATTGTGTTTTGTTTGAATTGTGGAAAGTCATGTTATTCCACTTCCAAGGCTCTTGGCACTGGTTCAATTGTTGCACGTAAAGATCTCCAAGTTAGTAAAAATTTCTATAATATGTATTTGTTCAAATAAAAAGAACATATATAGTTTTACATATATATCATGCACAGATGCCGGTACGTTTACAAGTTATTATTCTGTATATAAATACAGTAACAGTATTTATTATGTTTTTTATTGGATGTTCAACATCCTTAGAGCACTAGACATGGGCAGAAGGTCATTAAACACTTCTCTAATTCAACTCATTTGATTTTTCTCTGCACCATTTGTAATAATAAACCTCTTCTGGAGCATAGAACTTAAAACTAAACTCTCACATTAGGAGAAATTAACTAATGTGACCATTCTTGAAGAAGGAAGTTAGCTCACTTGGTGTTACGAGTTTAATTTTAAGGTCTACACTACTGTTTATTTTTATGTAAAACTCATAATGCAAAATACGTAAATCAAGCTTAAGTAAACTGGAGTGTTTAATGATGTTTTATCTATGACTTGTGTTTTAGTAACAGTATTTTTTTTTCCTGATTCTCCGTGGTGCCCCGGATGCTCTTCTCAAGGGTTTGTCTTAAATGATCAAATTTGTTTAGTTCTTTTATTTATATTCACATTGTATAGCTGTGCACTCTTTATTTGTGTTAAGGACATATTTTTTTTGTTTTTACAAATAAAATGAAAGTTAACAAAATAAAATTCAGAAATATATTGTTGCGAAAATTAAATAGATGAATAATTCTTCAGAGAGAGAGAGAGAGAGAGAGAGAGTCGCGTATTTGGAAAGTGTGACGTAGATCAAAGCAGCCGACAGGAAAGTTCTAGCCTCTATAGACCTTCCAGCCAGACCTCGAACAGTCTAGACAGTTCCCCTTTGATGTATGCCGCCTCCCTATAAAAAGGAGCTCGGGCCAGCCGTGAGTCAGTTTTTATGCTCAGCAATCTTGATGGTCACATCAGTGCTACAGTGCGACTTAGTACAGTGCGGTAAAGTGTTTTTATAAGAAGAACAGTGTTGTGCCGTGACTGTAAGTAACAGTTTAGTGCCGTGTTTAAGACAGTGCAGTGCCACGAAGTAAAGGACAGTGCAGTGCCGCGAAGTAGAAGACAGTGCAGTGCCGCGAAGCAAAGGACAGTGCAGTGCCGTCTTTCTGTGAATTTCAGTGAATTGTTGGACTGTGTAATCTGAAGAACAGTAACGCTATCAGTCTATACTGTGAGTAGTAATTAAGAATAATTACCAAGTTTATTGTGCATTATCCAAATAAATTGTGCAGTGATAAAAACTGTGAAACTTGCGAGTATTTAATTTTGCAATCCAAAAGAACTCTTATTAAAAACGTTTATTACTGGTTTTGGTAATAAAAACGTAACAACTGGTGTCAGAAGTGGGATTGCAAAATTAAAATAAACAAAAATGAAGTTTGAAGAACTAAAAGTGGAACAACTAAAGAAGGAGCTGTCTAAACTTGAACTGGCAACAACAGGAAATAAGGCTGAACTACAAAGGCGGTTGACAGATGAATTCCAAAGACGAGGAATCGACATAAGTACACACGAGTTTGACGATAAAGAAGACGTTACTGTAAGTAATCCTATCTCAAGTAGCAATTTGGACTTAAATGCAATTTTAGCCGCTATGATGGAAAATAACCAGAAACTCTTAGAAGCTTCTAAGAGTAACAGTGAAAAAATATTAGCGGAAGTCAGACAAGAATTCCAGGAAGCTTCTAGAGCTAATTACGAAAGATTAGAGGAAGCATCTAGAGCTAATTGCGAGAGGTTAGAAGAAAAATTCCAGGAAGCTTCTAGAGCTAATTACGAAAGATTAGAGGAAGCATCTAGAGCTAATTGCGAGAGGTTAGAAGAAAAATTCCAGGAAGCCTCTAGAACAACAAACCAAAAACTCCACGAAATATCAGAGGTGTTAGACAAACGAGTGGGAGCGATAGAACAGAGGGTCGGCGAGTTTGATGAAAAACTCTGTGGCATTAAGAAGAATGTTGAAGAGAAAATGACCAACCTAGAACGAAAGATAGACGATGAAATACGTGAGTTACAATTCCAAATGGATAATCTAAATGTTCGAGAGGGTCCGGTGAAGCTCATTTCAGAACAATCCAGCAAGATAAATACCCCAACTTTTGACGGTAATGTACCATTTAATGTTTTTAAATTCCAATTTGAGACGGTGGCCAGTAGAAACGGATGGAATAATGAAGAGAAAGCGGTAGAATTGATTTTGGCACTGAAGGGAACCGCTGCAGAAATCCTGGAGAGTTTACCGGCCGCTTGCAGAAATAATTATGAGGACATCATGGTGACCTTACAGCGCAAGTTTGGTGGCGAACATAAGCGAGAACTGTACAGGATGGAGTTATGGGGCAGAGTACAAAAACCGAATGAGACGCTCCAAGATTTTGCCATGGAAATCGAACGTCTGGTCCAACTGACTTACCCAGGTGAAAATCATCCGTTCCTAGATCAGTTCAAGATTGAAGCATTTGTAAATGGTATTCGAGATCCAGATGTTAAATTTGCGGTATGCGCTATGCAGAAATCATCCTTTGCTGAAACCATCTCTTATGCGCTAGCCCAGGAGACCGCTAAAGTAATTTCAAAACCACAAGTCTACAAGGTACGACGTCTTGAGGCTGATATTCAAAATGACGCCCAAATGTCAAGGAGTGACATAGAAGAATTAGTCAAGCGAATAATGGAGGAGCAAAGGAACAGATCACGCTCAAAGTGCTTCAACTGTGGCAAGGCCGGCCATTTTCAACGTAACTGTAAAGCTCCAAAGAAAAGGTCAAGATCTGTTTCGCCACCAAGGGAGAACAAATGGACGAATAACCCCAAATCTCAAGAGACACCGTTAAACTAAAACGAGCTAGCACTGAGGGGCAAGAGCTAGCTCCTACAACCGCTGGCCCCACAATCTCCATTTCCATAATACAACAACAGAATAGCAACCTTACAGCTCGTGGGCTCATTAACGGCAGGAAGCAGATCCTCACCATAGACACAGGGGCGTCGCAGTCCATAATTAGGCCCAATTTGGTACAAGGATCAGTGGAACCGTTGGAGAACGTACGACTGCGCACTGCTACTGGGGAATCAGCCACCGTCTATGGAAGAGCCAAGGTTCGACTGACTATCGCCAACACTAGCGCCGATCATGTATTTGTTGTCGCCGACATAGTGGACGAAGTGATCATCGGTGCAGACTTCATGATAGCCCACGGTATCAATCTGCATATGGATCAGCAAGTTATGATCTGGCGCAACGTCGAGATACCTTTGGATGTTGGATATGAGAGCAAGACCACAGTAAGGAGGCTATTTACCGTCGGACGCCAGAAATTACCACCCCAGTCGGAAACCTTAGTATGGGCACGTGTGGAAGAAGATTGTGAGGATAACCGGTTGTGGGTAGTAGAACCTAAAGAACTTAAAGATGACATTATAACAGCTAAAGCCCTCGTGAAAACCTGCGACGATGGACGAGTTCCGGTGAGAGTACTTAACCTATCCAACAATGAGAAGATCATTAACAAAAAATTTGAAATAGGTCAATGTGAGCCAGCAGAAGCAATAATTAACTGTGCCAAAAATTCAGGATGCCCAAAAATGACAGCCAAGGAGCGCGAACTACTTGCAGAAGAAGAGGAAAAGTGGATGAAAGGACTGACATCGCCTGAAAGAAACAAGGCAAAGGAGTTGCTAAGAGCACATGCATCCGTCTTCGCCCTAAGCAACAAAAGCCCAGGTAGAACAGCTGTAGTGAAACATGAAATAAATACCGGTGAAGCGAGACCTATAAAACAGGCACCCAGGAGTGTTCCCCTAGCGAAGCGGAACGAAGTTAAAGAACTTGTCAACGAAATGGAGCAGAATGGAGTCATTGAACCGTCTTCGAGTCCGTGGAGCTCGCCAAAAGTTCTAGTAAAGAAGAAAGACGGCAGCACCAGATTCTGCGTCGACTACAGAAAACTCAATGACGTCACCAAGGAAGACAGTTATCCGCTGCCAAAAATTGACGACACCTTAGACACGTTGTCTGGAACGAAATGGTTTTCTACCTTGGACTTGCAAAGCGGCTACTGGCAAGTAGAGATAGCCGATAAGGACAAAGAGAAAACCGCCTTTAGCGCTAGCAATGGTTTATGGCAGTTCAAGGTGATGCCATTTGGGCTCTGCAACGCCCCAGCTACTTTTGAGCGTTTAATGGAACGTGTGCTAAAGGGTCTCAATTGGAAGACATGCTTGGTGTATCTAGATGACATAATCGTTATGGGGAAGACTTTTGAAGAACATCTTAAAAACCTGGATGAAGTATTTAGTCGCATAACAGCAGCTGGGCTGAAGTTAAGCATAAAGAAATGTGCTCTGTTTCAGAAAGAGGTCAAATACTTGGGACATCGGGTAACAGCAGAGGGCATCTCCACTGACGAGGACAAAATACGGGCAGTAAAGGACTGGCCTCGACCACGAAATCTTCACGAGCTGCGTAGCTTCCTGGGGCTTTGCACATACTACAGGAGATTCGTGCCAAACTTCGCTCAGGTAGCTGCCAGCTTGCACGAGCTAACCAAAAAGTCGCGACCATACCACTGGAGTGAGGCAGCGGAAGATGCTTTCCAGAGGCTCAAGGAACTCTTGTGCACAGCACCTGTCCTTGCCTATCCAATCGCTGGACAGAAGTTCATAATTGATACGGACGCCAGTGGCTATGGAATAGGAGGAGTACTTTCTCAAGTAGTTAATGGAGCAGAAAGAGTCATTGGCTACTACAGCAGGGTACTCTCCAAGCCCGAAAGAAATTATTGTGTTACCCGACGGGAGCTTCTGGCAGTGTTGGAGTGCGTCAAACATTACCACAAATACTTGTATGGTCAACACTTCACCTTAAGAACAGACCACTCGGCACTACGTTGGCTGCTGCAGTTCAAGAACCCAGAAGGTCAGCTGGCACGATGGATTGAACGTCTGCAGAGCTATGATTTCAGCATCGAGCATCGAAAAGGTGGGAAACACAATAACGCTGATGCCCTTTCAAGACGGCCTTCTAACATAGAATGCAAACATTGTACTAAAGCTGAGAAAGAGGAAAGCGTGATTGATGTGCGACTTACCCGTATTGGCTCAGACGAGGACTGGTCGAAGGCTCAGAAAGATGACCCGATTCTGGCGAAGATTATATCGGCTAAGGAATGCAACAGAAAACCAACCCGAAATGAGACTTCAGCTGAAAGCCCACTTGCAAAATCATACTGGGTTCAGTGGAATAGCCTAAAACTGGTAGAGGGCTGCTTATATCGATCTTGGGAGAGTGCAGATGGCAAAACCACAACCGACCTAATTGTCGTGCCCACTTCCAAGATAAATGAGGTATTGAAGCAGTTCCATAATGGTCCCAGCGGCGGCCATCTGGGCATTACAAAAACCCTGGAAAAGATAAAACAACGATTTTACTGGGTGGGATGTCAGCAATCTGTAACCGATTGGATAGCCAATTGCGAGCAGTGCATTGCAGCCAAGGGTCCAACGAGAAGAAGTCGTGGCAAACTTAAGCTGTACAACGCAGGCGCCCCTTTCGAGCGGATAGCCATGGATGTTGCTGGTCCATTCCCTGTCAGTGAGGCTGGAAACCGGTATGTCCTAGTTGTAATGGACTACTTCAGTAAATGGCCCGAAGTATATGCCATCCCAAACCAGGAGTCGAAAACGGTTGTAGATGCCTTTGTAAATAATTGGGTGTGCCGATACGGGGTTCCAATAGAACTTCATTCTGACCAGGGCCGAAATTTCGAATCGGCCATATTCAAGGAAATGTGTGAATTGTATGGCATCAAAAAGACAAGGACGACACCGCTTCATCCACAATCTGATGGCATGGTCGAAAGATTTAATCGGACACTGGAGGAATACCTCAGAAAAGTGGTTAGCACTCAACAAAGGGATTGGGATGTGCACATACCCAAATTACTACTGGTTAACCGGTCGGCAATCCATGATTCCACCTCACGTACTCCGGCAAAAATCTTATTTGGAGCAGAATTAAGACTACCAGCGGATTTGGAATTTGGGGCCAAACCCGGACCGTCCTGCGAAGACAATGGAAATACTCCCCAGGCACAGGAAGACCTGTATGAGCTCCATGAGTTTGTACGCAACCGTATTAAAATGACAGGTGATAAGATGAAAGCCAGATATGATCGGGCAGCAAATACGGAAGGATTCACTGAAGGGCAAATGGTTCTACTATTTAACCCACAACGAAAGAAAGGACTATCCCCGAAATTGCAAACGCACTGGGAGGGACCTTACAAGGTGATAAAGAGATTGAACGACGTTGTCTACCGGATACAGAGATACCACAATCCGAGGTCTAAAATGAAAGTGGTACACCTAGAGCGACTAGCCAAGTATGGCAACGGCGATATTGAGCCTATTCGGGACGAAAAGGCTTAAGTGGGCGGCAGTGTTTCGAAAATTAAATAGATGAATAATTCTTCAGAGAGAGAGAGAGAGAGAGAGAGTCGCGTATTTGGAAAGTGTGACGTAGATCAAAGCAGCCGACAGGAAAGTTCTAGCCTCTATAGACCTTCCAGCCAGACCTCGAACAGTCTAGACAGTTCCCCTTTGATGTATGCCGCCTCCCTATAAAAAGGAGCTCGGGCCAGCCGTGAGTCAGTTTTTATGCTCAGCAATCTTGATGGTCACATCAGTGCTACAGTGCGACTTAGTACAGTGCGGTAAAGTGTTTTTATAAGAAGAACAGTGTTGTGCCGTGACTGTAAGTAACAGTTTAGTGCCGTGTTTAAGACAGTGCAGTGCCGCGAAGTAAAGGACAGTGCAGTGCCGCGAAGTAGAAGACAGTGCAGTGCCGCGAAGCAAAGGACAGTGTAGTGCCGTCTTTCTGTGAATTTCAGTGAATTGTTGGACTGTGTAATCTGAAGAACAGTAACGCTATCAGTCTATACTGTGAGTAGTAATTAAGAATAATTACCAAGTTTATTGTGCATTATCCAAATAAATTGTGCAGTGATAAAAACTGTGAAACTTGCGAGTATTTAATTTTGCAATCCAAAAGAACTCTTATTAAAAACGTTTATTACTGGTTTTGGTAATAAAAACGTAACAATATCTTGTTAAAAAGAAATTCGTGTTATTGAGTTGTGGAATATTATCTGCTTTTTCTTTCTGAATATCCAGTTATTTTTAATTCTTTATTTTTAAAAAAATGACGTTTTGAGGACATAGTGCAAATGATTTTTGGTATGGCAATGATTTTCTAACTATATTATCTTTTTTTTTTATTATAATGAAAAAAATAATCCAAAATTATAGTCATCATTATAATCATGGGTTTCAGGTTTTACATTTTACTGATCATGCTGTCAGCTTCTAGGGTAAAAAGAAAAAGATTGTCATGCTGTCAGTGAATTTATATTGATATATAGTTCATTCGGGACAGTTTCCCCTTCCTGTTGTTACGGTATCATTTTTATCATTATCTTCCCTTCAATCTCAGTTAGTATAGCTTAGATCCACAATTTTCAAAATCTATAGCTTTGTTCCATTTTCATTTTATTTCTGTTGCTATGAATGTGAGTATTCATGATATACTGTACATAAGGTATGCTTTTCTTAATTTAATACTGTTGTTTCTTTTTCTTTCTTCTGGCTATGTATTTTCCTTTCTTATTTATGGAGGCTACCTCAATATAAATACAAAGATTTTACTTAAATAAAAGAAGCACCAGGCTAGAGGAATCATAATAAGTGAAGGGAAATGAAGACTTTGGTTACAAACTTAGATAAATATTTTCTCTCCCAGTCTAAATCAAAACTCTAGTCTAAGAACTAAGTTAAATTATGATGAATAAGGTTGAATTACATTTGATAATTTGCTATAAAATAGACTTATGAAACAGAAAACCGCAGTGAATTTTGAGGAATCGAAAACACCCAGAGAGGGAGTTTCAGTACTTAGGCAGCTGAAGACTCCTTGGCCTCAAATGTGGTCATGAAGAAACTAAATGATTGGTTTCTGATGATGATGTAGGTAAAACTTTGGAGAAAACTAGATGGTTAATAATTGAGCATCATTACTATTTTTTTTCCAAATAAAAGGTATTGGGGGCAATTTCTAATTCAGTATATAATTTGTAATATATGCTATTTTCCACATTTGGAGTCATGGCGATCCTCATGAAAATATCATATGAATGGGGAATTGAACTGAAATATATTTAGGTCTTATACATGCCTCTCAAAGAAAAGGCTTAACTTTAGTGGTGGGTTTCATTAAATTTCAAACAGCATTTTGTATAACTCTTTACATTGAAGTTTCTGTGTTAATAGGCACTATTTTAATGTGGCATTAAATGTTTGTTTGACTGCTTTTGTTTCATCTTTAGTAAAACAAACATCAAGCCAGCTCTGGTATCTGTTAATCAAGATTATAATAATCAAAATATGATGAGTACTCTAATCCTTCTCTCTGTTTCTTATTTGCTTGGAAATGTTTTGTGTCAAGCTTATGTTTATAATCAATAATACATGGAGCTACACAAGAAAAATAATTATATTCATTAAATCTTGGTGCCAGGATTAACTAATATAACTTCTTCACTTATATTTGCTCTTTTATAAACATTGCTCAACACATATCTTGGCTTCATCAAATTAGTTTTAAGGTCAACAAACACTTCATACAAGGGAAAATTTAGGCTCCTAAAGTGGTGGTTCATGAAGCCACAGAAAAAATAGGGTCATATTTAAAAAAAAAAAAGAAATACTAATATAAATGAATGTTGTTTCATTTGACCCTGTCTAGATTTAATGTGTATAATCTAACAATTGGGTCAAATATATATTTAAAGAAAGAAAGATTATATAATGTTTTCTTAGTACACTTATGTTATATTTTTTTCATACACTTAGTATTAATTTACATCTAATGGTCTTGACAACTGAGGAAACTAATTGCCTATACAAGTTAATATTTTTCATAGCCATTGTAGCATAAAGTGGATGTAAATCAAACCAAACAATAAAATAATATTTTTCTTATAGGCTCATGGTTGAAGCACACACTGTTTATCCATACTCTAATATTGTTATTGTTAAATAAACCATGTTTAGGGTTCATAATTTCATTTAATCTTGCAACTGGATTTCTTTGGGAATATGTAACCTATCTATCCATATGTAGTTGGCTTATTGCAGAAAATAAATCTTTTGGCCACAAATCTACCCAGCCAGCATAGTATTACAGTATTATTAACATTTATTTTCGAATGGGCTGGATAATGGAGGATTAATAGTCATAAATAGACAACTAACAATCCCTCAATAGTGTATAATTATTATCTCATAGCATTTTTAATACCTCATGATGAGTGTGATGGAGTGTGTGATATAGTCGCAGTGGCTAGAAGCGAAAAATCCTATTACCTTGTCAAACACTGGCACGAGATCAGTGTTAGACAGGGTGGTGTAGATGCTCTTCCAAGCCACTGGTACACTGTGAGAGCACAGCTGTGCTACGTAAAAACTACTTATTACTAAATATTATTGGGGAGGGGGGTTGGCTATTTCTTGCTCATTCATGAGAGATTTATTTGTTCTTTTTATCAGTTTTTTCTCTTTAGGAAAATTCATGTGGTTCTTCTGGCAGTTTCACATGTCTTGGTTCCTATGTCTTATAATTGCATTTTGAACCAGAAGTGAGTGAAATACCAATTACTTACAGATATAGATTTTAGAAGTGTAGCAGCTTAGAGGAAATATTTCTATATTTTTCTACATTAGCACAATGTTATATAATTTCTATTGAAGGTTTATTAATAAAAAAAAAAACAGCTTTACTATGACGCAATAAATATAATTCCATATTAAATCAGAATATTTTGAATTAAATATCCTATTTTAAATTTTATGGATTTCAATTTTAATTGACGCACATTTTTTAAATGTAATAATACTATTGTTGGCTATATGAATACAGTAAAATAAAACATTTTCTGGGCCCATTTCCAGTATGACCTCCCTGAGGGGGTTTTAATTTAGTTTTAGGTATTAGAAAATGAAATCCCATATCCTTCAGCTCGCCAGACCACTGGCCATTTATTTTTTCCTGTTGCCATCCACCTCTTAAACAACTATTTTGGTATTTTCATTAATTTTCTCTTCTCTTGAATCCATATTGTAATGCCCAATTTTGTAGATAATTTTAGTAGTAATGACATTGCTTCCATACTATAGTGCGTTTCACTTCGAGATGGCAGTAGATCTGGTGCGCTGTTGCCAAATCTCACTCAAATCCGCCAAATTTCTGAAAAACTCGGGAAAAATTCTGAAATGTGCAGAATTTAATCTTCTATCGGCCTATACTAAGAATAAATCAACAAAACAAGATACACAATCGAAATAAATTGTATTGTGCCAATTTTTTACCTAAAAAATTTAATGGAAATTCTTGTTTCTCTCGTCACTGCGGTCATAGTTTTTAAGATATTTGTTTGAAATTCTATACGAAGTTAGTTTATGTTATCTATATTCGTTACAAGGAACAATTTTTTTAAAAATGTCATTCCTTATCATGTTTTTTCCATAATAAAAATAAAAATTGTGAAATCCAATTTTAAAAAAGTAGCCTGCGGGGAATTTTCGTTCTATAATAGTTTATTATGTTTTGTCATAATCCTTTTAAAAAGGACAGTTCAAATTTATTTTTGAGCCTCCTCCGAACATTATGGGTCGATTACAACTGATGCAATTAATGTTTATATGTTGTACGAGCGTCGCGGACTCGCAAGGAATGAGCGGAGTTGAACCTCTGTCAGACGAAGAAACAAGTACTGATGTTTTTATATAGCACCTAATATAATATTATATTTTCTTAATATAATATTACATTTTCGTGCTTTTTGTTTTGATTGTTAGGCATGAAGCATACTTAAGATTTTGACTATTTTGGCCAATAATCTAAATGGAGAGTTTTTTCTTTAAACGTTAAATTTAATAGGCTTCTTCTCCTTGGCAGATGGGCTAAGAAATTAGATACTCTAAAATTAAGTTGCTTTCAATAGACATTTTTGAAGGTCATTAAAGATTTTTATTAGGAATTTCTTTGATTAAAATGGGTTTATTTTTTAATTATGCAACTATAATTATGATTATAATGAATAATTATTAATGGATTAAAGATATATATTAATATTATTGTTATAAATAATCATCCCAATCCTGTTTGTTCACAGTCCTCTATTGCTCTCAGTTTATAAAAGGCCTTAACTCCAATTTTTGTCGAAAATTACATTTTGAAAGATATATTTAAGTTATTAACTTCAAATCACATTAAAAAGATTAATAAAAAAAGTGCTTCCCAGTAAAATTTACAATTTCTGAGTTGAGGCTTTTTAAATAATCATGGTAGAATAGACAGTTATAAGAAAGAACGGGAGAGCGGGCGGGAGAGAGCCGGGGGTCCAGCTCTCCTCGTGCCGCGACGCTCCCACAACATATAAATATTAATTGCATCAGTTGTCAGCGTCCCATAATGTTCGGAGGAGGCTCAAAATTAAATTTGAATTGTCCTCTTTAAAAGGAGTATAACAAAACTTAATAAACAATTATAGAACGGAAATTCCCCGCAGGCTACTTTTTAAAAATAGGATTTCTCAATTTTTATTTTTATTATGGCAAAAACATGGAAAGGAATGTCGTTGAAAAAAAAATTGTTCCTTGCTACGAATAAAGATAATATATACTAACTTCATGTCGAATTTCAAACTAATATCTTAAAAAATAAGATCACAGTGACGAGAGAAACAAGAATTTCCATTAAAAATTTTATGTAAAAAATGGACAAAAAACAATTAATTGCAAAAACAGATTTTATTTTCTTGATAAATTTTTAGCATAGGCAGATGGAGCGATAAATTCTGAACTTTAGAGAATTTTTCCCGTAAAAATTGGACAACTTTGAGATATAGCGGCAACGTCGCACGGAGGGAGGAGGACAGAGCTATCTAGCGAGGCATATGCAAGAGGGAGACAGAGCACCCCATTGAAAATACATACTGCCATCTCGAAGTGAAACGTACTATAGCAGTTTCATTACTACTCCATTTTAGTTGCTTTGACTATATATTTTGTCTCTGTAGTTATCCACAGCTCTAAACTCCAAACCTCCTCTGTTCTATTTATTCCCTTTAAGTATTATAAGCACATTAATTTCTTGTTAAGCAAAATTTTAATGATTTTCTTTTCTATTATCCTGAGATTTTTTCCAGGTCATTATTCTAGTTGTATTTTTGAAGTTGAAATTTCATTGTTATCTTGTTATTTAGAATAATTTTTAGTGTCTATTGTCTCTCAGAAGGATTCGAATAGTGTCACATTTTGTTCATCCATCTGTCACCATCGTAATACTAGTTGCATATTGACTAAATCCATGAAACTGAGCGTTCTTTTGTATTGTTTTTCTTGGATATACACTATTTTTATTAATAGCTCTTCCATAAATATGTCTTAGCCATCTTTTGAGAGGTATTACCTTTAAATGTAGGAATGATCTTGGGAGATCATTACTCTCTCATCTTGGGGAAGTTCCACTCCAAAAATAAGAAATTACCTATGAAGATCAGTCTTACCCAATATCTCGACTGTTTGTGGGTCACTCCAATTAGATGTTTAACTTTTCACAAAGCAGCTGTGGCGCATTATTTTCTCTCAATTGTTTTTTGCACTCTGAACATCACAATTTTTGACATAAAGAACATTTTTAACACTATTACAGTAAAAGGTACCTCCCACCTTATAATTTGAATAGAAAGTTTAATTGACATATTTTTATATTTTTAGTAAAATATATTATTATTTTAAGATTCCTTTATGTTTTTATTTTCATTTTTCTACCACATACTTATTCATTAAATATCTATTCTTCCTTTTATGGAGCATAACTGTAGAAGTAACTGTAAATTTATATAAAGATCTTGAGATAAGCTTTTTGGTTTATATGGGAAGTAGAGCCTTCATAATAATCTTGGCTCATATAATTATTAATTTTTTCCTCAGTCATTTGATCAATACCCACCTTTGATAATTAATTTGTAGACATTTCATCCAATATTCCATTTATTAGCTTATTAATTTCATTCTCTCACTGAAGTCATAAATGCACACCCCAACACCAATAATAGTTTATGCACCAAATTCCTCTGCTTTTTCCTACGAAATTGGTGCTTCGGCACTTCCACATTAATTTAACCCCCCCCCCAAAAAAAAATACACTATTTAATTCTTTTTTACCAGTTGTCTTATCATTCTCCTATTTCCTGCAATTTTCATAGAGAATAGCTTACTCCTCCTAATATAAGTAGTAATTTAAGGATGTGTGAATCTTGCATTTTATTTTATTTTTAAGACCACATCAGTACTGTGTTAATAAAGGTTTTTAGAATTCCTTTGTAAACTTAGTGAAACAATACTGTGAACTAGTTATTAATCTAGTTTCCTAGGGTATTTTCTTACCTTGTAACTTAAAAGAACCTTTCCAATGTCTGTTAGTAAAAGAGATGTTTATAGCAAATCTCTGTTTGTTCTAGACCATTTAATATTATTACTTGTAAGTGCTATTTTCTTATTCTCCTATTTGATGGGCTGTAGGGTGTGAAAAAAGTTAGTGTACATTATATTGTTTTTTATTATATTTATTTTTTTTATACTACAGTATATCTAATTATGATGGGTAATGTATTTGTTTATTTAAGTAATTTTATTCCACCTAAAATGTTATATGAAGGAATAATGCTTCTGAAAAATAAAAATTCCAAATTTCTCTGCATGTACTAAGGATACACATCTATAAATTTACATGGGATCTTTTTTGATTATCATGAGAAGATCAATAATTTATGTTCTATAACATTTTTCGATTTGATGCATTGGAATGGAGATATTGGATTTATTATGTATCACTATCAATTTAAATAATTTTAAATGCAACCAAACATTTTGTTTATTTTATTTAATAGGTGTACAAGGAAGTAAAATTCCAGAAAAAATATATTTTCAGCCCTGACTCAAATTTATTAATATTAGATTATTATATTAGCTATTGAGTAAACACCATTTTTATTTAAATACACGTTATGGAATATGTTCTTGAAATAGTAATATATACTGTCAGTGAAAGAAGATTTAACTAGTAGGTGTAAGTAATGAGGTGAGATTAATTCATGGTGGCGATTGGTTTTTTAAGATGGTACAATTTATATGTTAAATTTCTGAATATCAATTCACAATTTCTTAATTACTGGTTAATAGAAATATTAACATTTCAATATTTAAAAGTCTGGCTGAGGTTGCGTTCTTTATATGCCTTTTTTGTGTTTTAAAATAATGAGCTTCATGTGACTAATGAGCATGCAAAGCATGTTAGCTAAATGATTTTTGTTTTTAACTAACCAGTACTCTTGAAAGTATTTGATGTTTTTGAAATTTGTGCTTTTTTTCAGCTTAAGGTAATACAGACTTAACATAAGGATAACTTAAGAATGTGGATCTGACACTTTAAATTATTTATATTTTTAAATTATATGGGCAAGAATAAGTAATTGTTTTTATAATGCTCATAAGTTAAAACATACTTTTAGATGTTAATGAAGGTGATTTCATTAATGATTTCTTTATTAAAATCAGCATATTTTTAATATATCTCCCTATTCAGAACATAATTTATTGCTTTAATATGTTCATGATTCTTCAAATATGTTACCCAGAACAATTTTTCAACCCATGAAGAGGGGTTTTCAGTGCAGCATTTGTCAATAAAGAAATGCATAAAGAAATTATTTTGTGGTTTTTGAAAGTCCTAAATTAACAATTTTAATGCTTATTTTTAAAGTCTGGGAGGTGTCTTGGCTTGCACGAATGGTGAATGTTCTGAAAGAATAAGTAATGAAATATTATTAAATGGTCAACTGTTATGCGCTTTTGCTTATGTATATAATATTGCTGGCTCTGTTTACATTTTCTTTAATCTAGAAAATTTAAAACTCCAATTAGAACTGAAAATGATCATTTACAAATAAACTAAAATAATAACTTCTGTTCTCAAAATCTTATATTTTCCCAGATATTATGCACAGTCTATATGAGCTATGCTTTTTGTGGTTACTCTGAGAAAAATGATCAATTTTTTTTTTTTACTTTTTCATTCTATTACAAGGCTGGTTTAATAATTATTAATTAACTGTTATCCTATTAAATTCCCTATCAATAATCAAACCATCAAGAATCCAGTTACTTAATAATAAATTAATTCATTTGTTTTTTCGCCCCTTATATTTCAGATAGAGATTTCTTGAAAATGAATAAGAATATGGGTTGGATAAGATAGCGAGGGATGAAGTGATCCATTGTTTTCTTTTATTAAAATAGGTACTAGTATTTCAACTCCTTGAGTCAATAAAGGAATAAATTGTCCATTGTTGTACTGGATTGCTATTAAATAAACATATTTACATACATAAATATATATGTGTGTGTAACACACACATATATTTAAGTATGTAATGTTAAAAGTGAATGTGAATATATATATATATATATATATATATATATATATATATGTATATTCAATTTAAAATGATATCCTGAAATTAATTTTATTTTAGAAATTTATTGTCTCTGGTGGCTTGCCTTTTTACTGGTTTCCTTACTGTTTAAACTAATATTCTAAGCTATAAATATTGTATTCATGACTTATTTTCTTATTTACAGTTTAGACGTCCCTAAAAAAGATCATTTATCCTATTAGAATGTTTAATTAATCTTTTTTTTCATCAAAATTATTTTGATAAAAACATCCTTTGTCCCACTTGTGTTGTTAATTATCAACATCATTTAATGTTTAAATTGGGCTAGAATGTGTCATGTGTTATTTGTCATTCTGTAATGCGTGCTATATGTCTTTGACCACGCCAATGATATTGATTTACATGGTGGTGGTCCAAAGTTCTTCACTTGCTTCATGAAACCAATTTTTCTTCTTTCAGAGTGAACTGAGATTACGCCTACCTATGTGTCAAATTGTTCTTTATTATTCAGTTATTATGAATAGATTATCCAAGAACACTTTGTATCATCGAAGAACAGACACAGCTGTGAAGGAATACAATACATAAGTTTGAAACTTAACTTTTGGCAGAGAAAATGGACTATATGTTGTCAGTAAACATTTCATAACAACTCATTGAAAACTGATTTCTTCAGGTACCACCAGACATGATTTATAACATTATTAAAACAAGCAATAACTATAGAACAAAAATAATAAACATTTTTTGAAAAATTCAGAAGTACAACATTGGGCCAAGACGGATTTAGTTTAAAGTACTGTCATAATTGATTTTTAGTTTGAAGTGTGATAACTGCTTAGTTGTATTTGTTTGATGTTTATTCAAGGCATTTGTTTTTCCTGTAGGTAATTATTTTGTGTTGTTTATTATACAATCTTATTTATCAGTAACTCCAGGTTTTTAAATAGTTATAAGCTTGTTTTTGGGAGGTCATTTTTCCCATAGTTTAATAATCTTAAGCCATGGGAATCTATTTTTATTCTATATGGCCCACCCAAAATATGGCATGTATGATAAAATATACATATAAAGTAATTTCTTTCTCTTTAAAAATTAGTGTTATTCTATACTGTTATTTGGGAATCTGGAGCTGCTATTGATTAATTATGTATATTTATTATATTTTGAATGGCAATTTGCATCTAATGCTTTTGCTTTTATATTTTTCCTTCTTAATTCATTTCTTTTTTATTGGTAACTTTATGGTATATGTTTTATGTGTTTGTGTTTTTTTCTTAAACTATGTAGTTATCGTTTGGTTGTTTGTTAACATCTCTTTTTCATTGAAATAGCATGCCTTTATATGTATGTACATAGGTATGTGTGTGTGTGTATAAACACAGACACACGCACACACACTCTCTCTCACACACACACACACACACACACACACACACACACACACACACACACACCAATATACTTATTCATTTTTGATGTTTTTCTTACTTTTTGGGATGGGTAGGTATGAGTCAAATTTGCTGTGCAGTAGCACTCCTCTACAATGGGCAAATCCACTAGACATAATAATGTCTGCTCTAGAGACGTTTTACTATATATATATATATATATAAACATGCACATATAAATGCATATAATTTAATTTTTAGTTGGATGACCTTCTATTTACACTATCTCCAATTCGTGCTGTGTTGAGCCAAAAAATTATTTAGTAAATTTCTTTGTTTAATGCATTATTTATTTTCTCTGATGCGTTTCTAGCATATTGTTGTTTGTTTCTATTCAATGGGTGTGTTCTTCTTATATTATAGTTTCAAATATTCTGTCTCAAGAATTAATAGTTGTTGAGTAATATTTTTATTTGAAAATAAAATTTTAAAATGATTTGCCATAGAAATCAATGCTCAAATGAGCATTTATTTGAAATCATTAATGTTTGAAACAGAATATTTTAAACTATATATTTGTAATGAAAGGCAAAAGTAAATAATTTATTAAAACAGAAATTTATCAACCTTTTTTTTTTGTTGCTTATCAGATCAAAATGGAAATAGCCTAAATATATAGGAATTTAAACCTTCTCCTCATGACTATAGCTCTCTCACTCCAAAGCATCTAATAGAAATAATTATGGCAACTTTACTTTCTAAAAGTTCCCTTGAATTCTTCAGTCAAGATTCTAATTTATCAAAGTTGAATTGTATGATTTAAAATATGGAAATGTTGTTATAACTATGGCTGAAAAAGGTCCCCATAAAGTAATTATGAACAAAGACAACTTTACTACAGAGGCTGAATGATTATTATTTGATATTTCTTGCTATATGAAACTGACCAGTGCCTTCACAAACACATTCAGAACCATATGAACTTTCTAACAAACTCATGGGCAAAACAAAGGACGAAATAAATAAGTCATTCTCTAATCTTATCACCTCTTAATCTACAAATGCCCCTTTTCTACATCCTTTCTGATATAGAAAAATATAAACGCGGCATTCCTAAGAGCATTGTCTTGGTAGTCCAATGGTCTCATCCATTAGCAAACCCTCAAAAAATATCAGCTTTACTGGCTTTTAACTTCTATGAATTGTGACCTCCCTATCATTTTTTTCCCCTTCTACTTCATAGAAACCCTTAAAAATATATTTCTTTCCACAGACAAATCCATTATCTTAGTAACAATTGACATTTCCTTATATAACTTAATACTCCACAATCATAATCTGTCTTCACGTAACCATTACTTTGCATCAAGTCCTCTCACTCAAATATATTCCACTCAGTTCTCTAAACCTTGCCCAATTAATGGTTGAAAAGAATTTATTCTAAGATAAATATTACATCCAAATTTTAATCGTTTCATGGGCATAAGAGCAGTTCCTTATCAATTAGTGTATAGGGAATATTAGAAAATGATTTTCTCTCCACCAAACTCTTAAGCTCATCTTCTGGTTTCACTTGAAATTTTCCTTTATAAGTGGTCCCATGATCCCTCTTCCCTAGAATTATTTTCCAAAGCATTATTCTTTTTCTCCCTTCGTTTTCCTTGATCTTATTTCACATGGACTACACTATACCCTAATCCTCCATTAAGCCAAAATCCCACTATTTGTTAACAATATATTTATTATTTAAGTATTTATCTTAAACATACCTGTGCTTCCTGCCTTGGCAAAAATAATGAAACACTATTCCCATCTCAAAACTCTCTATAGCTCCCATACGTACTTTCTGATGATATTCTATTAAATAAAAAATAAATTTTGTTTGTTTAGTATTCAATTAAATTGATAGAAAAGACTGTTGTTCCACACCCTTTTGTCAAAAGATCAACTAAATAAATGGCACATACTTTTTGATATATCAAGACATCTTTACACCTCTTCAAGAGATCTTCTTGTGTTGTTTCCCTCTGTTACTTTTACACTTGTATCCTGGAAAATCTTTCTTTTTAACTGTTCATTCATTTCCATTTGATCTGTACTTTGTTTCTTTCTTTCAAAATTGTTATCACTTTTGTTAATATTATTTTCTTTGAAGAAGTCATTCATGAATTGAAAAATTGATGGGTAAATATATATCAATGTAATTTATTTTCTTCTCCCTTTCTTGTTTTTAGGGGTGGCATCCATTGACAATGGATTGTGCTTCTATGCTAGAGGTTCCATATATGGCAGAATCTTCCCTTTAGTCTGATTCTGCAGGTCATTTCATTGATACAGTGGATTAGTGCATGTTAAAGATTTTTCTTAATTATAAACCTGATGCCTCACTTGTTCTGCCCAGTGCCACTATTTATTAGGACATAATCTATCAGATAGGCTATTTTTGCTTCCTTCCATCTGTACTCTTGCAGAGCCATTATATCCATGTTATATTGAACAGTCTCAGAACTTCTGCTCACTATATTTGCAAATTTCAAGTTCCAATACTAAGCTTAAGTCACTCTTTTGGTTTCTTTATCTTTTTATCTGAACACTTACAAGACCTGGTGTTCATCGAGACCCTCCGTTATGTAATGGGTCCCTGACTATGACTATTCTTTCTTTGTACTCGATTAAATCTGCTGCACCAGCAGATTACAGGTAGTGTTTACTTTGTTATTTTATGTAGAGTTGGGAATACCCAATCCTTGCATTCAACATTTCTGTTATATTCAGACTAAGTCAGACAATTACTGACCAACAAAAAAAAAAGTCTGACCCAACATATAAAAACTGCTACCCAACATTGTAGCCCGCTTACAAACCATGTTGTTGATCTTGCAAATAAATAAAATTTTTAATTTCACAAGAATATAACCAATTAACAAAATTAAGTTATTTGGTGGTTGTAACTCAAAAATTGTTGTATACAATTTATACAATTATACAGGGAAAAAATGTTCAACAATAATAAAAAAGAATGAATAGATATTGGCATTCTATAAAAAAAAAAAAATCATTTAATTACCCATTGATTAATTACTCAGCAGGCTTTGAATTACCCAATCTCTCCCATGTCAACAAAATTCATTGTTTGAAGAATGTTTTTTCTATCAAGCCTACCTTCCCCTTGGTACTCCTGATATTGAATTAAACATCAGTCAATTTCTTAATAGAAATTGTTATTGATTATATATATATATATATATATATATATATATACACACACTCCAATAGGTCTTACATCTCTTATCAAGAGTTTAGAAGTTTATCACAATCACTTTTATAATTTTTATGGTAATTTGTTTATAGCAACTCAAAAAATAATGCTATACAAAAGAAGAAATTACAATGGTGTATAAAAATATAAAACCGGTATATTACAATAAATTAAAAAAAAAATGAATGTTTTAATTAAATAATTAACCTAATGTTTAACTGAATTATATAGTTTTAAACTTAATACAATTGAATTAGTTTAAAAAAGTTGTTAAGAACAATATTACATGTTAGCGATGTATTAATCTCACCATTGGATGCATTTTAGAATATAACAAATGTATGGTTTGCTAGTGTAGCATCTCATTCACTACATTCCTAAGCCTGCACAAAAAAAAAAAATATAATGAGAGGCGGCTGGCCTTCCTAACCTCTATAACAACTGAATGCTCAAAAACAGTTAATAAATGTAGTAATAAAAAGGAATTTAGGGAATTTAGAGGGACCCATATGGATAGTAAGGAAGGTGGACAACTAACTCGAGGTTCTGTCACAAACTCATGCAGAAGGAAATATCAGAGATGAATAGATTGGAAATTGGATGAATTGGAACAGAAAGCAGTACCGTAAGTTTTAAAGGTTTTATATTGTTGTTCTGGCAAATATGGTACCCTTATAATAGGAATTGTATATTAAGGGTGCCTCAATTTCCAATATGCTATATTAGAGTTCTACTGTATCAGTGATCCAGAATTACAATGAAAGAGTTTATGTAATTTGTCACAGCTCAGTGTCCATGAAAAAAAAAATTAAGGTTATACAGAAGCACTTTCAAGCTCACAAAAGTCATAAGTTTTACATAGATGTTAGAAGTATTAATATATTAATTATTGATTCAGTCCTTAATCAGAACTTTGCTTGGTTGGTTGAAAGATTTGGAACAGGTAAACTATGATGGATCAGTGGTATACTAAAAGGTCTAATTCGTGATTTGGCCCATTTGGAAGGAGGAAAAATACTAGATGAGTAGAAGCCATTATTATGTCTATTCACAAGAAAGGGTACAGACTCTTGTAAAATGTAATAATTATAAGGGTTTCGTGTTTCTCCTAACTCTTTCATAAATACTCTCCACTATTGTGTTTTAAATGTTAATGAAAGTGTGCGAAGTAATTCTTGGCGAGTATAACCATGTATTTCACCTACTTTAATGCGATTGGGTAAAACATTTCAGCATAATGCCTTTCGAATTCTGGAATATGAAACATGAACAGTGTAAAGATGTAGGATTTCATGTTGTCTCAAGCTTTATCTCATAAACTATTCTAATTGATGAGATGATGGTACTAATTAAAAGAAGATGCAAATTTAAGACTTGTAGGCATCTCTGATAGCTTTGAGGTGACAAGTGGACTAAGACAAGGAAGTTCTCTTATTGCCTGAACTGTTAACACACAGGTGGCTGTATGAAAAGCAATGATGAATCCTAAGGGTACCATATTTAGCAGGCTTAAACTGGATCTCAAGGAGAATCCTGTCAGCATTGGCTGGTGATGGGTGAACCTAATTTTATGAGAAGTGATTCAGTGGTGCTTTAAAGTATCTTGATTATTATAATGGGGTACCCCCTCTGGAAGCACTAGAGGGTTTTGCCCTTGAGAAAACTCTCTAATTCAAAATCCTTTCAAGCAAATCAAAATGAATGATATATAATAAGGCTAATAGTAATGTTTGGCAGCACAAATCTTTGCTGGTGTCTCTTTCCTCTGATCCAGGAGACTTTAACAATAAGATTATTTCCGTAATGCCATGGTCATTAGGTGAATACTTTTCCTTTCACCACTACTACAGTTTTTTTTTTTTTTTTATCCTTGAAAGAATACAAAACTGGCTCCTGATTTTAGGATATCTTTGTACTTATCATTAATTTTTAATTTTGGGTCAACTGGGCAACCTGTTGGTCCAGCAAGAACTCTGGCTTTTATTATGAAGAATTTGACTACTGTTCCTCCTCTTTCTAGAGTACCAATTATGTGTTTTCCTTTGAAGCATTTTGAGTTGAGCTTTGTTCTTTTCCTTTATGGCCCTCTCATATTCTTGATGAAACTAGTAGTACCTTTTAACCTTAGTTTGCCGTTCAAACATCTAACAAACCAAATATCTTTATTCATATCTTTTAATCCACCTCACATTTCGTTGCCACCCATCTATAGTGCTCCCATCTATTGCTGGGACTATTATTTCTTCCTCTTTAACTAATATTTATGGATTCCTCCGCAAGTTTATCGGTTTCCAGATGAAATATAACTTTGTCTCAAATGTTCTCTTCCTTAGTGCCAACAGTTGCCTTTGCCTAATTTTAACCAGGAAGTGCTCTGGACCACAGTTACATCTATAGGAGATTCATGTACCACAAATGTGAGAGAAGTATTTAATTCTCACTAACTCTAGAATTGTTAATTGATTGAAGCCACATTGTAAATATGTCTGACAATCCCTTTGAGTCTGAATAACAATCGATAGATTGAGTCTGTCAATAGAATGGTTACCTGGCTTAAATTTCTTGTGTGTTTTTTCCGTCCATTAAAGAATTGTTTTTCATTATTTTAGTTACATGTTTTATTGTTTGTTTTCAAAAAGAAATCTGCTGGCCTCTACTTGATGTGAATATTTCTATATGCTGAAAATAGTTTCATCTGGTACTAGAAAGTTAGTTTTACCTACTGAAGTCTGGTAAAATTCTATTGATTTGTGCTTTACAGACATCTTAAGACAAATTTTGTCTTTAGTGGTAAAAGGATTTAAAACATTGTGACTAAACATAGCATGATGCATAATATATAAAATATGTTAACCAATTAAAACCATTCCTATTGTTCTGGTTTTTGGAAACAAAAGGAAACGGCCACAAACAGTTAATTTCATAAGCAACAGAGCGTTTTTAGGGAAAGCACTCCGTCATCAGTACCAACTGGAGTTGGCTGCTCTCGAATCAGTCCTGGAGTCCGAGGCCAATCTTAGTAAAACCAGCAAACTTTAATGGGCATAATTTGGTCTGAAAGCACCCTGCTACTTATGAAATAAACTATTTGTGGAATTTTGAAAATGGGTTATGGTTTTTGTTGCGGTGTGACTGGACTTTTTCTGACTGTATTTGCATTGTGAAATGATTTGAGGAAAAACAAAAGATATAAGTATAATAAAAAATAAAGGTATGACAAGGTTCTAACATTAGCTAATTTTATAGCCTATATAGATCCAACAGAACTCTCATCTTATCAACAGAAGAAGAAACAAAAGGAGCATAGACAAAATATTCAAATGCCTTACTTTTATTATGAAATTAATTTCAGCCAAGGGATTCCTTCTTTCTGCTTTAATTATTTTAACATGTTTCTACCCCTATGTTTATCATACATTGTTTGGCTTTTCATTAAACAATGATCATTGCACTTTAAACATAATTCTTTGAGTTTTTCTTTCATCCACTCTGAAATTAACCCACAATGTAGTTTTAAACCATGAAAAAAAAAAGAAGCTTTTTGGTTGCCCACGCTCATCTTTATTGGAGTAGAAGCGATTTTCTCCTTGTAAATTAAATTGTAGTTTTCTTGTAAATTAAGATTTACTTTTTGATTTCAAATTGTGAATTAAAAAACTAAACATGTTTTTTGAATCCATTTCCGCCCCACGACCTTGGTGTGAACCATATCATCATTATTCAATAAACACAATTCTCTGCCTAGTAGGTGTACAAAGTGATCTTTCCATGTACCAAGAATCTCATTTTAAATGGTGCAACTTTCCACAATTTACTTTTCATTTGAGGTCTCTTCCTAGATACCTGGTTCTTTCATTCCAAGTTTAATTAAAAACAAACATTTTGTTGTAAAAAATGTCATGAGTTTTAGCAAATTTCCCTTAAGGAAAATCAGCTTTGAGGTTGTACTCATGACACAATTTTCAAAAAATGTGATCAAAGGCCTATCTAACCTTTCTAGAGGATGACAAAAATGAAGTCAGTTTAAAATTGTATAAACACACATGCACACACATACACCAGCTGCTGCTTTAACTGTCATAATTTTTGTTTGATCATTACATAACTTGATCTATAAGCGTTTCATGTAAAACTAAAGATCAGTTTGTGAACAGCTGAAATAGGACTGTTAACTGTAGGGAAATTAAAAATTCAAAATGCTCCATTATTATGAGTCGGATCAAAAACTTGTATGAAACAATCTCGTTACACATTTACTTTTCAATAAATTTTACTCTATACACTTTTTTCTATCTTGAATATTTGTAATTTTTATTTTCAGCCTTCAGCAAACCCCATTTTTAGTCATCACCTGCTAACAATAAGCCTATATATTATGAAGCATCTTATTCCAAGATTAAATACCAAATATTGTTTTCAACGGACCTCATGTATGTGAGATACATGCAGATACATTGTGCGATGATATCATCAATCAATATTTTATGTTCTGGTCTCAAAAATGTTTTATTTTTTTTCATCTACACCATAATCGATATTTAACTGTTCATTCAAACTATAGATCATATTCATTAATGCCTGAAATGGCACCAGGAATTGAAGTGGGGGGGGGTTAGAGGGAGAATTCGAAAATTCAAAATATATCCATTGTTATGTGCCAGATCAAAAAATGTTATAGAACCAATCTTGTTAAAATATTGATGGTCTACAATTATTGTTCTTTATATTTTTTCGTAACTCAAGTATTAAGTGATTTATTTGTACTTTCTTGTTTTCAGTCTTCAGTAATCCCCACTTCTACTCATCAGCTTTTTACTTAGCAATAGAAAAAATGAGGTGAGATGAGATATTCACTAATGTGTGAATTTGGGAAATCTGCTTAGTTCACACAGCCCCTACATGACGGACTTTTGTTGTAGATCTCTAATATTAAAAATTCCCATTGTTTTTTCTGCATGCCTGACTAGTGATATATAAACAAATGTTTTCTTCTATACAATGTAAATTCAGAAGAAAATGACTCAAATAAGTCGTTCTATGATGTATGGTGTTCCCATATATTGTTGCATTGATAATAACTTATTTTCTAACTACACTCAACTCTTTCATTTCCAAAACACCTCTTTCTTTTGGTTTTTGTTAAATAGGAATTTATAATATATTTTAGAGTAATAATTGGAGTATTTAAATGTCTGTAAATTAAATAAAGAATAGCAAGTCAACATTAATATCAGTTATGCATTATGAAATCTGTTTCAGAAGCAGAGAATGTGTAATTTTCAAATTCTCTCTGACATTGTACCTATTAAAATATTATTGTATCAATTTTCAAGATAAGTTATACTTTCGTGGGTAGCATAGTTTTCATTCTTGCTTCAACAGCTTCTATTTGTGTTACATTTCTTCTCAGAAGTTAATTTCTTTTCTATTTTAAAATGATTTTTTTGTTGAATATTTTCATTTTTTTTCCTCCTGTTTTAGTACTATTGTTGATCACAATTTTAATGTGTCTTGGCGAAAATTCTTTTATTTTAAAGGAACTCTTTTTTATTGGCTCTGTAGTTGTGATACTACACTTGATGATGCTCTTTAATTTAAATCTGTCTTGCAATGTGTATTTATTACCCAAATCGTCATAGAGCCTTTCATTTTGAATATGGGTTTTATACCTAAATCCTGCTCAGTTCTTTGGACTGTTGATTTTGATTTAATGACAGTGTTTTGGCAATTGACTTAAAATATTTTGTGCTCGTGCTGGTCTGTAGTTCTTGATTGTGGTAAAAGGACACTGAGCTACATGTATTGAATGAATAAGCTTTAGTTTTAGTATGGTCAATGGATTATTTTTTTTATTAATCATAAAGAATGAAACAATAAATTCTATCTACTAGTTGGGGTCAGATTAAGCATTTGTGTATAGGGCATTACTTTTAATACTTTTGGCTTACTTCATGTCACGGGCACCAGCAAAAATTATTTAATGACGGACTCACTTAATAAAAATATAATAATAAAACTTTCAGTTCTATCATGACTAGAAAAAGAATGATGACCTTTAGATAACCAAACCTAATTAACCGTACTTGCATAATGGAAATTTTAATTTAATATTAATAAATATGTATATGTTACAGGTGAAAATAAAGAATTTAATTTATTAGTTCAATTTATTAAATACCTTTAAGCTTAATTAGTTTTTGTTATTATTGTGAAAAAATATTACTCAGCTATTTTGTTTTAAACAGGATTGTATGATTTCCTGAATTATTATTTTATTTGTAAAGAATATTATCATTTATAATGAGTAATTATGCTGAGTATGGTCTTCTAATATCCTTTTGGTCACAAGAAGTGAAATGGGTGAACTCACCTTCTCTATGGTGGTAGAATATTTTTACTAGCATTTAGCAATTCTTTTTCTCAATCCTTATTAAAAAGAAGAAATTAACTTAAAAACAAGGTATACAAATAATATAGCTGCTAATGGAAGATGTAATTCTTCCAGGCTTTAATGCTTTTTAGTTATATCTTAATACTTTTGAGTTTCCTTTAACTTTCCAGACTTTTAAATTTGTATCTCAAATTTTGTTCATCCTTCTGGGTTTTCAAAATAGATAAATGCATTTTTTTATTTTTTTATTTTATATCTTTAAAGTTCCGTAATTGAGGCCTTTACTTGGAAAAATAATATTGTATAAATTGACAATGTTACATATAAAGTATGTTTTATTTTTATATAGAGTTCGAATAGTAGAAGTGGAGCCCAAAAAATTGGAAGAGGATTATCATTTTATCATACATTTAGGCATGTATTCAGGCAGAGGATTCTTGCATTATTCTCCTCTACTCCTATTACGAATTCACCTCTTCAACCTCAACTCCAACTTCAATTTCTCGTCAAACTTTCCTGAATTTCCTAATTCCAGTTCCAAGACAAGTTCACCCTCTAAATTCTATAACACCCATTCTCATATTTCTGGGTGCACTCTGTTTTTCTTCTAATTCAAGAATCTCTTGTTCGTGCCAAATGAGATGAGGTTGAATAAATAAATTAATAGTTGGGAGTGTGTGAACATTTTATAAGAACTTCTATTGAATAAAAATCTATGAGTGACAGAATGGTGATCCTTGGTGGTATGCTTTGATTTCTAGAGTTGGAATTGGAATCACTAATTGTCTGTCATTGTGATTGAGCTTTAAGGGGTTTGTAAACCATGCGTCATTGATATCTTGTAAAATAATCTTCTCAACTCTATTAGGAGCAATTCTATATTATTATATTACCTGCACTTCAGATGTTTGGGAGTGTAACAGTGCTTGACAGGTTATACTAGGTTTATTGGTCATTCTTTTGATGTCTTGGAGGATGGCCTACTTTAATATTCCAAAGTTGTTTTTTTCTTTCCACAGGAAAATTTTTGTTTTATAACTGAATCTAAAAAAATGCTTGATACTCTTTGTATTTTTCATTCAGCTAGAAAGATAATATTTCTTTAACTCTGGGGTATTTTCTTCTCTTACTCTGGGTAAGAAAAAAAATGTTTACATGTAGTTTTTTGTTTATAGTGTACTTTTCAAAACTGGGGCTCAGGTTGGCCGTGCGAGTTAAGGTGTTGGTCTTGATCTCGCATGGTGGACCCAAATTTATCAAGTTCGCAAGTAGATAAAGTCAGGTTTGATTCCCGCCCTGGGAAATAGAAATTTATTTATTGACGGCCTCATTAAAAAAATTCCCTAGTTCCACCCTGTCTAGAAAAGGGTGGTAACCTGTAGATAACCCGCCCCGATTAGCCATAGTAGCATAAAGTGGATGTAAATAAATAAATTAAAAACTTTTCAAAACTACCTTTATAATGTACTATAATGTGGAGAGGAGTTTAAAAATTTTCAGGGGAATATTAAGCAATTTCCTAATGTGAAATTAAAGAATCACTTTTTTTTCAGTAAAAATACTTTAAATGTCTGTGGCAGTATGCTGCCCTGAGTTGCCAGGCCAAGGTTTTCTCCATTTCAATAATAGTGGGGAAGCTACCTCTCTTAACACTTTCGCTGCGGATGCCCGAACCGAAAATCACTTCCAAAAAACAAATTTTTTTTTTGTTTTGTTTTCTGTTTTAAAGTTGTTCAAACTAAGTAAAAACCTATTTGTGGTAATGTTTATGCATTTTTAACAACGATAATCGTATTTTTTTTAACCTCGCAACGTATGCGAGGTCCGCACACGGCAGTGAATTAGGTAGGTAAACCCTCAAGACAGAACATTTTGTGTGTATTTCCCTACCTAGTGCACTGTCTGTGCGGACATTGCATACGTTGCATAGAGAGGAAGAAATACGATTATTAGGTTACAAATGCATATAAAGTAAACATAATAATGGAATAGATCTATATGAAAATCATATTGATCCAAAATGAACTTATATAGCTGAAAATACACCACCTGAACAGAAACTTTCGTTTAGTAATGAGAAATTTCTTTATTTCGTAATTGGTTATGAAATCATAAATCGGACCTGTCAATGCCGCCCATATATTTATTATAATTAATAATTGCCTCGGGCTTCTCGACGGTCTTCCCTCTGCTCGTGACCGCCTTTATCTGGGCATCAAACTCCGATGAAATTATAATGACATCTCGTTTGTGGCGCCATTTGAAAACGGACAGTAAATTTCTCTTTTATCTCTCCTTTTTTGAGCTTAGCCCCCACTATATCAGCTGGGTTGCCCTTCCGAGTCTTTCTCAGAGTACCAGTAAGATAGGTACCCTGATCCAGAAGCTCGTGGGCCATGGGGACAGACATATAAAAGTTGTCAGCGTAAATGGCATGGCCGTGGCCGAGATAGTCATCAACCAATTGTCTGACAACTTTATACAAGTGTCCTTTCCCTCCAACTTGTGAATCCCTTGGCCCAGAGTAGACTAACGTCTTCAGCACAAGACCGTCAGGTTGAGTCAACAAATAAATCTTTATTCCATATTTGTGGCGCTTATTAGCGATATACTGGCGAAAGAATAGCCTACCTCTCCAAAGCATCATGGACTCGTCCAAACTTAATTCTTTGAAGGGGTAGTATATCTCTTTCATCCTCTCAACAAAAAAATTTAACAGAGGCCGAATTTTATACAGCGGATCATGCTCAACGTTCGGGTCTTGTGGTTCTGTGACGAAGTGCAGGCTTCTCAGTATACGGAGAAACGTGTCTCATGACCTCATTGAAGGGAAAGCTGGGGTACTATAGGGGAATATGGACCTATGTGGAGAGGTTCAATAAAAAAATCCAAATATCTTTGTTATTTTGAGTTGGATTGAAAAATGTTATGTAATCAATTTTGGTAAATATGTAATGTTCCAACACTTGTTCTTCTATGATTTTTTTTCTTTTCAGCCTTCAGTAAATCCCCACTCCTATTCATCTCGCATTAACAATAAGCCAATATATTACAAAACGTTTTTTTTGAGTTTACATACCAAATATTGTTTTCATTTACTCTTTTTTAATTGATATACATAGATAAATGTCCCATGTGATATAATCAATAATTTTCTATGAACAAGTACTAACATTCTATAAGAGATATCAATTTTTATTTGATTACTTTGTTAATGGGTGAATTTGGGCCCTGAGTAGGGAATTAGTGTGTATTTTTTTTATTGGGGGGTGGGTATAAAATCTGTGATCATGCATTGGAAATTTATTAACAAAGTAATGTACTATGCTTGATGTGCTACACATTTTCCACTACTCTAATGTTAATAGGATTATTTATAATTTTTTATTTTTATCCTTTATTTAACACCTACTCTGATACATGCAATTTTCACTTAAATCTAGTGTATTAGTCCAACTTAAACTAACATCTCATGCCCAATTTAAATTCGAACACGTGTTTACGTAGGCTTCTTATTATGGGAGAAATAGAGATTTAATTTTAGGTGTCATTATTAGCATTTCACTCCAGCATTTGGGAAATCTGCTTAATTTACTCAGTGCCTGTGTGATGGACTTATGATATTTTACGATGGATAAAATTACAAATATTTACCTGAATTTTAAAACAGAAATTATATCTATATTTTCATCTCCATTAGGAGTTTAGTTTATTAAACTTACTATTATCTCTTAAATAAAACATTAATGAATAATTTAATTATCAACCTGTCAGAGTATACGCCTGTACAGAGTACAATATATTACACTAGGTATTAGTGGTAGTAACAAAACTCCTGGAGTCACAGAGTGTCTGAACCTGCTCAACAAGGTGTAGTTTCCTGTCATAACTAGTTGTTTTTTTTTAAAAAAATGAATAGACTGAAATTCTAGAATATGTCTGGAAAAAATAAATGTCTAGCATAAAACTATGCTTTAAAATTCCCTACTTTATCTGTGTATAGTACAATATATAATTTTTATTTTTACCTGCAGGTTGACACAAACAAGATAAATAGATTAAAACAGAGTGAACATTATTCTCCAATTTTTGGAATTTTGATTTATGAAAGTGATACCTCAGATGATGAAACAGGTAATGGATTATAAGTATGTTATACTCAGAAATACGCAGGCATCCAAAAGTTTAGGACCACCTCAATTTTTTTTTTTATTGGAAGAATAATTGTATGCATTTTAGATTAAATGAAACTAATCAAATTGTTTTACAAATGAAACTTTAATACAACAGTAGTACATAAAATAATATAGTTTTAGACGTCAAAGTAAACAAATAAAATTATACTTTTTCCATCAAAAAACCTCTTACTTTTCATGACATCTTTGACCAACCATGGTGTTCTTCTATTGAGATTGTCTAACTTCTCAACTGGCATTCTATCCATAGAACTTTTCAGGGTTTGTTGTGAGTTTTATCTTGAACTTTCTTCCTATCAAGGCACTTCCCTCTTTCGAAAGCAAAGTAGTTCAATCAGATTGAGGTATGGAGACTCGGCTAGCCATGTAATGTTTTTCAAAATTCCTTCATCTTATTTTTGTTGTAAATATCCTTGACAAGGTTTATGTTAATGTTTTGGATCTTTATACTGTTGCATAATAAAACTAGCACTGACTAAACAAAGACCAGAAGAAATTCAGGATTAAGGACAGATTAGATCCTCCAAAATTTGTTTATACTTTTTTTTTTAAGCATTCCTGAAATTTGTACAATATCTCCTTTCCCAAAGCCTGTGAAAGTGCCCCACGCTAGAACTTAATCTCTCCATTTTTTACAGTTGGATTTATGCATTAAGGAATCAATTTTTCTGATGGTATGCATAGTTAAGGAGGAGTTAAATATAACTCCAGAGAAACAAAGGCAAGGTTTAATCCCATGGACTACCCTGGATTATAGAATTAGATTGTAAGGATTATTTAAGTGAAACATTTTGTTCTTCTTTTTTATTATTTTTAAGTAGTTTTTTCTTAAATCTGATTAATATTAAGTGAATTCAAATTTTTAGTGATTAAATTTTATTAATTAATATGAAAAGCAGGTGGTCCTAAACTTTTCACGCTACATGTTATTCTAATAATGCATTGGATTGCAAAACCTGTGCTAATTTATGATTCTATTGGATTGGTAAAGGTACAATTACATCACATCATTAATGCTCTTTGTCCTGGTAATGTTATGTTCCCCTGAATATATAATGTTATACTCTTAACACAGGATGGATTAGTGAAACCGTTGATTTTTAAATAGTTAAATAGAAAAAAACCTGTACATCTGGCTCTGAGGGTCTCTCCTCCTATTCAATAACTAACCCTACCAATGGATGAAGTCACCAAAAGTTTAGAGTATATATATTTTTTCATTTCTAGCTTAACACATTTCTACATCAAAAATTTATTAGTTCAAATTTGGGATGGTTGATCCAACTTTTCTTATTTTACTACTCATCATAATTTCACTTTTTTTTTCTTTTTTTTTTTTTTTTTTACTATTTGATTCCCTAATCATCTACTGTAATTAGTAAAAGTCCTCATTGACATGGGGAAAAATAATAGAATAAAAAGGTCAGTCAAATAATTGGCTGGCTTGGTCATTAACTATCCTTTAAATTTTTCTTTCAATAGTTGGCCAAATCTTGGTATAAGAAATAATCTTAAGGAATGGTTGAAAGATATAGATTTTTAATGATTTACACCCTCTTATGTCTATATCTATTTCTAATATTGAAGTTTTCTCAACCTTTTTCTAATTAAATTCTATATAATTTATAAATGACCCTCAAGAAACTTGTTATTTTTTGTCCAATAGCTGGTATTCATTTTAAGCAATATCAATGTCTTTGGTTGGGGGATTTTAGAACGTAAATACAATTCTAGTCATTTTCTTTATGTACATTGAAAAATGAAATAAAGAACATGACTAAAAACCTTTATTCATTCCATACTTATAAATATAAAATAGTTGAAAAAGTGAAATGATTTGGTTCAACACTCAATAATAATGAAAGGAAAGCCAAAAAATGTAATACCTAGTACCCCATACTAAATGGAGGCACATGTGACAAACCAGACATCATAATTATCCCCAGAAATACCAATGATTTGTGCTTACATTCCAATTTTTACTGACAGTGGCTATGACGGTGTGATGATGTCTGTGGTGCTTTAATATTTTTGCAGGAAATTATATACATATCATAAAATGTAAATAGCTAAAGTTTAGATAATATTTATACAAATAATGATGTAGACATGATTACAGTCCTGAAGGCAGTCAAATAACTGTCTACTAACTGTTTCTATTATTCTAGACACAAAGATTCAAATGCTTTTACACAAAATAGATGACTTTTATAAACCTTGGTGTCCAGATACAACAAACAGGAAAAATCAAACAAAAGATAAACCTATATTCACAGCACATGGAAAAAGTCATATGTGAGAATAATGGAAAATTAAATTGTAGATATCCAAGTAAAAATTCTTTTAAAAAGTATAAAGAGATAGTTTACAACAAAGGAATTAGAATGTTTTCTTAGGAAAAGAAGAAGAGTGATTGTTTACTAACTATGTGGTAACAACTCTAGAATGAGTCAGAAAAAGAATTAATAGGCTAATTTGAAAATTAGTAAGTCATGTACTCAACAAACCCAATTACTATGTGGACACTAAAATACTAACTCTTATTTATACACTTTAAACCTTTATACACAAAATACATAAAAATTACACTGAACAGATGTAGACTCACCTCATTTAATATAAATTGATGTAAGATATAGAAGAACAGTTAAAAAAACACAACCCCACATTGGTAGTTAGTCCTGAAGAATTATGTTTCAGAAATATACATTTTCCAAATCAAAAAGCAAACCATTCATTGATATTAACTTTATTGTAGTAAATATTCTTAATGTATTTATAAGGCTTTTATATCTACATATCAATGTGTTTTAATCTTTATATTTTAATGTTGTATGTACTTTACTATTATAGAATCATATTAAAAGAAAATACAATTTTTATTTTCCTGTAATAAAAATAAATAAATAACACATCATAAAATTTCTTGTCATAGACAGAAAAATATATTAAAAAATGGATCTGCTAAATGATTAAGAAAGCCTACATTTTTAGCCAATTTTCCCACATTACTATATTATTTTCTTTAGCACCCATGTTATGTTTGTTGGAAGTAATTATGATTAGTTTACTGAAATGAGAAACCCATAGATGGAACAACTCCAATTTACATTGAGCATTAAAACTAGAAAGAATTTGTTTAGCTGATTAGTGAAAATGATTTCATTCCCTTCAGTCCAAGTGGAGTGGGACTCTCTTTTATTTAGGTAGGGAATTAAGCAGATGTACTGTCGCATGTGTATTGGTGGTTAACATCGTCTGTTAAAATAAATATTGAGCAACATGACATTTACCTTGGAAATTTGAATTTTCAATTGCCAAATGAATTAGTGATAGGGAGCCAGTATTTCACTCATGTAGTACAATTTTTGTAATTATATTCTCAGTAACTCTGAGAATTTGTTTTCAGAAATAACCATTCCTGTCTGGCATAATGTTACTTCAATCAGTCCAAAAAATCAAAAAAATTTTGAACTCAAATATAATTCTGGGGCACTTTTTTATAAATTAATGTTATTATATTTTTAAAGCCTCTAAAAACTAGCCACCATTCTTCAAGACAAAAGAAGTCTTTGGCTCAAACAGCCAATGAAGGGTCATGACCTGCCTCATAGCTTTGTTGTTGTTGATGATAGGTTAAATGGTCAGCTTGATATTTTCCTTAGCAATAGCAATGTGGTGGCATTACACAGACTGCTACTTTCTTATTCAAGTACATCTACAATTGTCTCACAATGCTGAGTTGGCACTTGAAGGGAGGAGAGGGACTAGATGCGCAATCTCAAATCTCAGTTACTGATTTCTAAATAATTTAGACTGCTGCTCTCCTAATTAAATAATTATTACATATTTTTTGTCATTGGTTGCAAATATCATTCTATTTGGTTTATCTAATTATACCTCTTTGTGATAAGTTATGGAAAAAACATCATTGTACCCTGCTGCTATTTCCTGGCTGACTGAACAAGCTGCCATAACAGAAGAGAGAGTAAAAGATTTTAGTGATAAGGAGTATGCAGCTTTGGATGAACTTCGTCAGCGCGCCTATAGAGAGCAAAGAGCAATTAACAGGTAAAACACATTCTTGTATATATATATATATATATATATATATATATATATATCTGTGTGTGGGTGTGTGTGTGTGTGGTGCGTGCGAGTTCTTTAATCATGATCTTCTATGGTGCCATGGTTTAATTGAATTAGCTAATAAATAAACTGTGCAATACAAGAAGATTTGTATTGGTGAGCCTGAAAACTATGAAAATGGAGAATCTAAAGAAACTTTTATCAGAGTTTAAATTTTGATTAATGTGTAGCATATATCTACTCTATATAGTAATTATATACGTAATTATAAACACCTTATTCCCTTATAAATTTGTCATTCAATAAATTTTTTTAACATATCTATTATATTTTAAGTTACAAATGTTATTGAACATTTTCTTTGCTCCAGACTTATATACAATGAATGTATTTACCAAATGTTGAACCCTTATTTTTACCTATATTGTAATGTTATGTCCCATTCTATTACTGTATGTTTTATAATTAACTCTTGCCATACTAAAAAATTCAACTCCTGGGCATACACACTTATATATATATATATATATATATATATATATATATATATATATATATATATATATATATATATATATATATATATAATAAATTGGTAATTCAAGATGAATTTCCATTTATTAAAATGCTTAACCAATGTGTAAAATACACAAATTTTCATCACATAATAACTACTTTCTTATATTGACAAATTAGTATACCAATCTGTTCTGGGAGAAGGAATAATGAATTCCAATGTTCAAACTCTGAAAGTTATAAAGTCATTTTATGGATTCATAGTTTCCTGAAACACAAATCTTATCATTTCCCCTTAAAAATTGTTATTATTTCTGAGCGAATTTACAGTTTAAAACCAAATATGATAATTTTTAATTGAATTAACCTTCCACTAATCAATGCAACATTGTCTGCCATTTTGAATTAAAGGTGAGTTAATACTCTTGGTACAAAGTAGAAAGGTGGTGTGGCACCTATTTCATTACTTTATTTACAGGTAACTTGTAGGAGTTTATTACCTTTACTGTAAAAAAAGTTTATGATTTTTAGACGGGAGAAGGCTTGTGCCAAAGAACTTGTAAAGGAAGTTGCCGTGGATGATCTCAATCAGAAATTTGAAAGGACATCTATTATTGAAAAAAAGAAGGTAGGTAATTAACTTTTTATTTAGTTCTTTAGTATTAATCTTCATAGTATTGCTTTATTTAACATCAATATATCTAAATATATTGTTATAAGTCATAAATGTTTTTCTGTTTTGTTCTAAACTATCATCAAATAAGGTAGGAATATTCTTTTCCTAAGATATTCGGTTTCAGTTTGGTTATCATATGTGAGGTATATTTTTTTTTTTCCATTTAAAGAATTTAAACAGTTTTGTTTTTACGTTTTTTGGCTACCCTCTTAAATTTTGGGAAAATTGGGGGGGGTGTATAATAATAGCCAAGAACAATTCGGATTACACTTATTCCATTTTCTCTGGTTTGTTCTCAATTAGATATGTAAGTGTAAATAATTCATGGTGTAATATCTGATACTGCCATCTTTATCTATTTTTGGCAATTCTATTTCACAGTAACCTTTATTGTGCTAATTATTTGATCAATTACGGAATTGGTACAAGATTGTTAAATACGAAAAACACAGGAATACCTTTTGTTAGTTATGCTGTGGTCGATGTGTATTGATTTAAACAAAAACAAACACTTGAGACCAAAATGATTCTATTTCAGTGATAAAATTTACAACTGAACATTTTTTTTTTTTCTTTTCAACATTCCACTATCTTGGAAAAAAATTTCTAATTTATCATTTTAACACACATGGATATAGTTTAGTTTCAATAAACAACTACTCAAAGTAGGCCAAGAATAATTGTTACAGTAAAAGCAGAAGAATGTTTTAACCGAAATCATATTAATGAGCAGGCTCATTCTGCTTGTCATGTTTTCATTGGGAGCTGCCCTGAAGTATAGTAAACATAAAAGTTATAATGAAACTGTTGTTACAGTTTTCTTAGCTGTCTGGTAATACTTCACTACAGTTGCCACTTGCTGAGCTAAATGGTGTTACCGACCCTGTTTTTCTAGCTTTACAACTATCTACCAGAAACCAGTGATAACATTTAAAAATTTCTAAATAATGTGTTTATCACTGGTGTGTATTTACCAGTAAACTTGTACCTCCATTTTATCTTACTAAATTAATAATTTCTAGTCTTTAATTTATCTGCCTAAGTGATTTCATTTTTCAAATTGGGACAAGTAATCTGTAAAGTTAGGAAGAGAGAATTTAATTTGTTGTGGAATCCCTCAAGAAATTTCACTGGAATATATTTTTATTTCATTACTTTTTAGGAGTTTTCTTCTGATACCATGGTTTGGAGTGTTATGATGATCTATTGAAATTGAAACCTCCAATCATGTCCACGAATGCATTGGCTTTCCTATTTCCATCTAGACATCTATCAATAATTTTTATGTTAAACTGATTTCTAGGGCTCTTGGTGCTTAGATTTCTTAGTAGTATGACCGAAAACTTAAAAATGTCTTTATTTGATATAAACCGTCCACTGAAATTATTAAATTATTAGTAGAATATTGGAAACTCTAAGAAATATATATATATATATATATATATATATATATATAGTATATAGTATAGATAAATCTTCAGGGTCTCAAATTATAATATATTTGCTTTATATACAATATGTGGCTATATTAACAAGATAACTAACAGTTACTAGTTAAAACCGCATTTGAATAATTTAACTTCACCTATATTATACCTTTATTTTTATTATATTATAAATAACATGATTTTATTTCTTTATATGTTCTTCTGTTTTGAATTTTAGCCATTAGTTCCTAAATCATCTTTCGGGGATTCTTTCGATACTGAGGGAGTTTTTCTATTAGATGGGTTTGAAGATAATGCTGATCCTGACACAAATGATGAATTGGACTTAGAGGGTAGGTGATTCTGTTATTAATTACCTTTCAGTTTTCCTTGTAGTAAATACAAGTATTTTTTTTAATTTTCAACTCTCTTAATATTTGCTTTCTTTTTTTCTATTGTTGCTGACTTATTCAGTTCTGTGCGTGCGTGCGTGTGTGTGTGTATATATACATATATATATACACATACATTCATACACATATATATACTCTGTCTAACCTGTGGAGTCACCGATCTATGTCAAGTTCTTCTTTCTGTTGGGTTTATCTTAGAATATTTTCATGTTCAAGGCACCAACTACTGTTTGTCCTTTGAACCCTTTGCCTTATATGTTTCAATGAATACTAGGATTTTCCCTGCTTATTGTCTTCTTACCCAACTTTCTTACTCCGGTGCTACTGGCTATATCCTTGATTTCTTATTGTGTGCAGTACTTGGCAGTTCTGATCATTCTACAGGCCTCGAGAATCTTATGAATTTTATCTAGTAAAGCCATGAAAGTTATGGTGACAATGACCAAGTACCTACAATGGTTTGTAAAACTTTAACATGGCGATTTTGATCTCACAAGCACTTCTTGGTCAGGCAGACCAGGCCGTTCCAGGTTAACGATGATGACATGAAGGAATGACTAGTGTCTAGTCCATGTAACATAACATAAGACATCCCCTACCAGCCTTCCATGAACACCTTAAGAAGATGGGATATCCCGGCGATGTTTGGGTCCCCATAAACTCAATGAAACTCTTTTGATGGCTTGTTTAAGCATTTGCAACCTACTAAAGAGCACATTTGATCCTTTTCTGAAGTGATAGTCAACTAGAACGTTAGAAGTGGGGCTCAGGTTGGCCGTGCGAGTTAGGGCGTAGGTCCTAATCTCGCGTGGTATACCTAGAGTGGCGTGTACGATTCCCGCCCTGGGCAGTGGCAATTTATTTAGTGACGGACTCAATAAATGAACTCCTTGAGCCCACCCTGGCTAGAAAAGGGTGGTAACCTGTAGTAACCCCGTCCCAATTAGCCTAGTAGCATAAAGTGGACGTAAATAATAATAATAAAGTCAGAAGTGGATTCTTTGAGAAAATATGGTGGGAAGACCATCTTGGTCCCTGGGTGATGAACCTCCCCAAGCAATATTGAAAGTAAATCTTAATCAAAGGAAAATTATACTCTCAGGATGGTTGGACTTCAAGGGACTTTGTGGTTTTCAGCTTTTACCTTTGAGCATAATTATTGGTTCTGAATTTAAATGCCGATGGACAGTTTCAATAAAGTAATCAAGTAGAAATGTCCAGAGTCCTTTAATTTTAGAGGAATCTTTTCCCACCATGACAATGTGAGACCACATGAGTTTGATCACCTATGAGAAACTATTGGCACATGGATGGGTTGTATTGCTGTACCCAGTATACAGACCAGACCTTGTCCAAGGAGGATTCCACCTCTTTCATTCTCTTATTGAATTATTTTATTGCTAGGAATAAAATTCATTTCTGATGGGATCCAATGCTCACCTTTTCAGAAAGGTAACTACTTCTATAAATGAGAAATTATGAAACATACTAAATGGTATCAAACCTTTTTATCATGCAAATTTCAAAATGGAGAATATAATTGATTGATAATCACTCTTTGTATAAAGTAATACAAGATTTGACATTGTAAAAAATGTGTCATGACTTTCCCGAACATTAATATATAATTTACTTATATCATAGTTCTCTTTATTTATAAACTAATATAATTATAAAATTTATTTAGGTTTTGATGACTTAGCCACATATCAACCGAGAAGAATGGGTGCAGCTCAACTTGCAAAATCGTTACCAATTCCTGTTCCTCAGTTCATGGAAAGTGATTCTAAGCAGCACAATGATCCTTTGGATGGAGTAAGAAATTATCCTGATCTATTTAAACAAAATGAATTTTGTATCTGTGCTATTATTCCTCATTTCATTTAAGCTAGATCTATTTTTCGAACAATAAAAATGTTCAATTAATTTCCTTCTGTTTGTAAAGTATCATAAAAAAATTATCATCAGAATTAAAAAGTTTTCATCAGTAGATTTTTTAACCACCCTTAAATGCAGTTTATATTATTATTAAATCAAGATTAATTTAATGAGTAACAGTATCACTTTTTTAGCTTTGTTTATTGATTTAAATTTATTTGAAATATGAACTTAATAAAAATCAAACTACTTAATAAATGAAGCAATACAAGTAATATTGAAAGATTAAAATCCACAGGAAAATTGCAATGGTGACTCTAGAAGGGTCTAGGAAAGATAGTCGCGAAGAAAGTGAGGGTCCTACTCTAGGTCACTGTATATGTTTACTTTAAGGGCCACCCTTTTGTAGGTTATTTGTTTTTCAGTTTCATTAAAGAAGAATCTTTGTATATATGAACGTATTTGTACAATTGCTGTTTGTTTTTTTCTTGTCCTTAAATTACTTGCTTATTGATTAATTAAATGCTGATATATTCAGGCAAGAAATTAACCATTCTCGTATACAACTAATTATTAGACATTAAAAAAGGAAATGATTAAAAACCACTGGTATTATCAATATTATTATTAACAACCTTATTGTTACTAATTGTATTTTGGTTCATGTTTGTGTCTGCTGGATGGGCAAGTTGTATTTCTAAATTTAGTATAAGGTATTATCAGTAATTTTTATCTTATAAGGGCCTCTTAATAATTATAATTATATTGTGCTTTTTGTGGGAGTATTGTCATTCTGGTCTGTATTTTAAAAATCATTTTGCCACTGACATATTTATTAAATACTCTCTATCTTCTATAGGATTGCAATATTTACAAAAACAAATTTATGCAAAATATTTAGACTTTTTTGATAATTTTAACAATTAATTTAGAATAGAAATATATATGACAATACCTTCTCATAATGGTATATTTAATATGTTGTTTGGTTTTCATAGAGTTTCAAGGGTGAGTCAAATGTGAATCAGACTTATATTATGTGGGTTTTATGTTTACTCCTGAGCATGAGCCATTGAATGCCAAGGTGTTATAAAAGGGCACCTCCTTAGTAAGCTATTTCTGTCTCTTCCTCCTCAGTTCAGTTATGGAATGCACCAGACGTTCCATCACTCGATACAAATACAATATTATAATGTTCATAATAAAAGAATCTATAAAACAATCTTAAATTTTGAATATGTTGACCCAAAAATATGCTTTTGGAATACTTTCTTGAACCAAAATATTAATTTAAGGGTAAGCTAGAAAAAGACATGATCAACATCCTATCAAAAACCTTCTGTAAATGGCATCTACCACTCCCATCTTAGTCATTGAAAATGGGCTGAAGAAAAAAATATGAGTTACTCATAAAATAGAGGTCATCCTTCTAAATAACAATGCTATATCTCACAAATAGCTTTGATCAGGGATGCACTGGAGGAAATGTATTAGGACATACTTGAAATGAGTATTCCCTCATCGTACGAAGTAAAAATATTGTAATTGTGAAAATTGTTGGTTTTCAGATTTGAAACGGTATTATCCACATTGACTTTTCATGAACACATTTTGACTAGTATTGGTGTGACATCTGTATGTATATCGCATAACTCAAAAATGACTAGCTTTGGAATGTTGATATTTAGGCCTGTTGTACTATCCAGTTGTCCACTTCATGTTTCGATCAAAATCAATTAACAGGCGGGGAGGGGGGCACTTATTTCTCTGAACCTGTAAGAGGTACAACATATTTATAGACCAATTTTTGTTTATCATGAAAAGATCTATAAATTATGGTCTGACATCTTTTGTCTGACGCATTGGAGTGTATATATCTTATATAATTTTCAAATTAAATTATGTTAAATGAAATGCATTAAACAATTTTGTGTAGTTGATTTAATAGGATCCGAAGGAAGACATTTGGTACACACTTCAGATTTTGTTTTGGTTTTGTCTTTGATAGAAGTACTGAGAGAGAAACGATTTGAGGACAACCAAGTTTTGAATGATTGATTATGTGTGGAATTGGTTGAAGCTGAAAGTATATTTGAAGAATAAGCTATACCTGAGGAAATTTAAAAGTATTATTTTAATTCCAATGAGTGAAAATAAAAAAGTTCAGTTTATATTTGACATACCCTTGTATCTTTAGTGATAAAAATGAGAGGATATACAAATTCGGGTAGCCATTCTTTAGATCTTTTAACTTCAAATGGTATTATTTCTAAGAGCTTTGCTTTTGTATGTATATATTATAGATATTATTCTTCAAAGTTTCCCTGAACTTTTGACTCCCTAACAGAATTAGAGCAGTTTTAAAGGACAAAGTTTTTAAAATTTTAGTTTATAATGTTATAAAGAGTGTGAGAAACAGTTGATTACGGATTATAATATTTAGGATGCCTTGTTAAAAAATTCTTCTTAAAATACCTATTTAAAATACACATTTGGGTTATTTTCCTATTCTCTTTTTCCAACTTTCCATCTATACTAGCATAACTGGCTAGAAGGAAATCTTCTGTTGAAATATTTGGTTTTTAATTGAAGTATATAATAAATAAATTGGACAGAAGTAGTTGTTATATTGTATATATTTGCTTATTTCCTTTATTTATTGTACTATTAATAAAATAAATATTTCTTGTTTCAGTCTCCAGATGTTCCCACCGATATTGCTGCAAGCATGAAAGCTCTTGCTAAGAGTATTCATGGTGAAGCTGTGTTTGGTGAGCTTCCTCCGCCAAGGTTCAGCACCCATTTATGATGGCGGCAATTTTTTATTTGTATCTCGCACAGTAAGTGTGTTGGATGATATATATAATTTTAATAAATCAATTTTTTAAAAATAAAATATAAAAGTGGCCTTACTTTAAATCCATTTTATGGCATGTGACTGGTCGAAAAGGATTTTCTCCTTTGATAAGCAACCTACACTAATTTATGACAGAGTCTTTTAATAATTGAGAGTTTTGTACTTAGAAATAAAGCCTTTCTGGATATGATTAAACTTTAATAAATCAGTTTTAAAAGTACCTGATGAATAGTATATTACCTAATACAGCACTGCGGTCCTTGAGGTCCTATTGTGCAAGCCATAAATCTCCATTCAGAATAGCTTTATGTTCCATATAATATTATTTATATAGGTATTCCTTACCTGTGGATTCTTTTTCAATTGACTCAGTATCTCCATGTCCAAAGTACTTGAATCTTAAATTCTCCAGCATTCCGCTTTTAAGCACAAAGTTCTTAGGAGTTTCCTCCTCTTCTCCACAGCACCTACATATTGGTGTTTCACTGAGCTTGATGTTAAACATCTGTTTATTCATATTCCAGTCCTCCGAGTTCACTCCCACTGCATCTCTTAAGTTCCTTCCTAGGCAGTCTGAGGTAAATTTCTCTGTTTCTGTTATTCTCAGAGCCTTCGTAAGGGTAACATTGTGTTTTTCCCATACCTTTTTGAATTCCTTTCTGGCCACATTCTTAATGCAGTTCTTAAGAAAAGATGAAGATACTCGGGTATTGTTCCAATGGGGGTTGTGCTTGACCCTCTCCTGGCCAATTTGTCTGCACTGTTACTGGTCTTTTAACATTTAGAATCATAACACAAAAAGATTTTTATAGAAAGATGATTATAAATTTAAGAAAACTAATTGAAAATGTTGCCATTGTGCATTTCCTGCTGACACAAAGGAGGAATAAGGTGAGCCACTCTAACAGAAATTAGATTCCAGTGTCTACTCCTTGTCTCTTTCACTCTCATCCCCTCATTTCAATCTTTCGTCTACCTACCTAACAATCAAAGAGCCATAGAAAATTGAAATTAGGAATGATTCTCTCCTTTCTAATAGTTTCTCAAGCCTTCATGACTCCTCTGCTGCCACTGTTATTGTGGTCAGTCTTGTGAATATTCTTAATCAAACCGCCTGTAAAATATCTATCCCCAACTGCTTTGTGTCATTCAGTTCCTGCCTCAGTGCAAGCAGCTGTCCTTACTTAGCCAAAACCAAGGAATGAACTGACCTACAGTCAGCTCCCTGGTAGCTTTATGCTTTTCATTATACTCTACCCATGAAATAAGAATTGGTGATATGATGAATATTAACAAATTCTTGCTTAGAGTACCTATTACCTGTTAGTGACTTGTTGGAATAACAATGGTTAGCTGTAGAAAGTAATCAGCTAACTGCATTACCAGTCATTTACAGTTTGAAACATAAATGGTTTCCAGTGGAAATATAAATATTGGATTGACATAAGCACTAAATAATCCCATCATTTTCATTATATACTGTAAGTGTTCTTTCTGTACAGATTTGCTGAAGAGGCAATAGATGAATGTCAAAGAATTTATATTTAAAATAGCAGTATCCTGCACTTGATGAGTAAAAATCAATACTATTTTCAACATAATGATTGCATTAACTAAGCATTAGTACAGAATGCACTTGTTTTGGTAATCTCTCAACCTGAGAAGTATGATGCCATTCCAGGTAGTTGGAATCAATTGTTTTGAATTTTGTGCTAAAAAATAACAGTTAATAGTTCAAAAAAAATATTCTAAACAAAATTTGTTCTTTACGTTTTTGGATAAAAAAAATATTAACAAAGATATTGATGAATGTATGTTTTGACATAGAAGTAAACTCTCACTCCAGTCAGTGGTAGCAAAATATAAAATAAAATAGCTTATGTTGACAATAATCATTTCCTTAATACAAATATAGAAACTTCCACAGTTCTAATTTCATAGAACATTGATGATAAAATCTATTTGGAGGCAGGAAGTTGGGAGTCCATATTTTGAAATTTATTAATAAAAAAATAACGCTTTAGAGCCGAACAATTAATTTTAAATACAATTGTTCATTGTATTTTTTTGACAAACCCAAAAATTATGACATTGAAGAATATATGTTTTAACTTTGAAATAAACCCCTCTCTCTGAGTACAAAATTCAAATCCTCATTTAGCCTTTATTGTACCTTGAAGTGATTGAATTGTAAAAATAAAAGTTCATTGAAAGCCTCTTTTAATGGCTCTCTTCAATGTCTGTAGTATTGTGGTGGCATTAAAGACCAAAGATTGTTAGTTCTTTATTCAAGTAACTACTTAATTGCCATGAAACAGAGTGAGTACCAGGAAATCAGCTAGAAGTCGCAACCCAAAAACCTGGCAACTGCACTGCTAAATGAAATTTAGTGTTTAATCTCCAGTTTTCATCCTGGCACATTTAGTATGTTAATCCTGTGTGTTTACCACTGATATGAGTGTGTACATGCTTATTTATTTTTTTATGTAAGAATTGTATATATACACAGCTCTTGCTATTTTTGACTGACTTGTTTTGTTTTTATTTTTTCAGTTGGTTCCTCAAATAAAATTTGACTGAGGGCAGTTATCAACAGAGAAAAAGATTTTTTTTTGTTATAGTGTGTTCAAATTCAAACAGCTTTTGGATTATCATTGTTAAGTTACTTTCGCTAAAATTATGTAATTCATTTGCCAAAATATTGTTGTTTATTTTTCTTGTTTCTTACCATCTATATTTGTATGTTAAATTTTCATACATATTTTGTTGTCATAGATTCGTAAAATGGCATTATTTGTTAATGTTCCTCTTTTGGATACAGTTTAATTTTAGAGTGTAAGATCATTATGGCAATTAGATTTTATATAAATTTGTTGTGGATCTTTTTTATTGTACTGCAAATTAAAAAAATATATTTTTAAAAAATTAAAAGTTTTTTAAAAAACATTTGTGTATTTTTCATTTGAATTACATTTTCTTACTTATAATTAGATACTGCGGTATGGAGATACGTGGGTCTCTGACTCTATCTTTGTCTTCGTGTCATAATATCTTAAATATTTCTTTAGTAATTACTTGAACTACAATCATTATTTCAATTTAATATAAACAGTTTAAAATATCTACTATCCATTTAAATAATTAATTTTATGTTTCACCTTCTAAAACATTTTATTTAAAGACTATTAAGCAGTTTACTAACTTGCTGAGGTTAGGTCAGATATAATAACTAGTGCATATGAGGCATGTTTTAGAAAGCGATTTTCTACAGAAAACCATATATTTGTAATACTATTATTATTATTAATCAACGTCCACTTTTTGCAACTTAGGCTAATTGGGATGGGTTATCTACAGGTTACCACCCTTTTCTAGCCAGGGTGGGATTTTAGAATGTTATTTAATGAATTTCGTCACTAAATAATTTCCTTTGCCCAGGCAAGAATCGAACTCGCCACTCTAGCATGTGAGATAAAGGTCAACGCTTTAACTCGCATGGCTAACCTGAGCCCCTAATAAATCAACTAATAAATAAAGCTGTGAAGTACAGTTCTCTTCTCTGCCTTCTATTTATTTTTGAACTAGGAAAATGCTTTTAACTCCATCACTTTTAAGGCAATCCATATCATATTAAAAAATAGTAGTACAAGAAGAAGGATTTTAAATATTATTAAGCAGATTTTTCAATACTCATGGGAAGTTTCTAACTTAAGAACAATGCGGTTGACAAAAATATCTAAAAGGGTAAAGCGAGGTGATATTTTATCTCCAAAATATTTCTTTCTATTCTCCAAAAAAATATTTGTATCCATATTAAAGGAACTATAGAGCAGCATGGACTGGGAAGGAAAAGGGATAAATATAAATGGTGCATGGCTAAGTGGTTCTTATGAGTCTACAGATGACTAGCTTGGTAAAAATACTGAGAAAATTCAGGAAATGTTGAGGGTGTTAACTCTTAGAGGAAAAGAAATAGGATTTAATTTGAATTGAAATAAATACAAATAGATAGTATTGGAGACTGATTTTGACATTGAAATCAATGGCATATAAATAGAGAATGAATACAATTTGAAATATCTTGGGCAGCTAATTATTCTTGAAGTAAAAACTTTGGGGATTTGCATGTCGACAGGAAAACCAAGTAGTGGATAAGGCAAAACACAAATTTTCCTTATGTAACATGGCTTATCCGGAACAGAAAGTGGGCATTGTTAGGGTTTCTAGTGAGGGACAGCAAAGATAAATGGTCTATAATTATCTTGAATCGATACCCTCAGAACTAGGAGAGGAAGTCTACCTACTCCATGGGACTTGAGGGACGTTATAAACGACAACTTTAAAACATTGGAGCAAAATAATTCACAGGCAATTATAGGACACTCCAAAAACCTTATCATGAATTTATACGTATATTTTAATACACAAAAGTAAAAAAAAAAAAAAAAGATCATTACATGATTTCTGTTATTTTTTAACACAAACAAAGGTTTTATTTATAATATTTATTTATTTTAATGAGTATATAATACCTTACTGTACCTCTTTCAAACAGTACCTCTCCCGAAACTTCTGTCGTTATTACTTGATGGTATCAGCATAATTATCAGAAATGATACAACTTTTCTTGCAATACATGCATTTATTGTGCACTTTATGTAATGTTATTATTATTAGTGTGCATGAGGTCTATTAAAGGGTATTTGTATCATATAATCCCCACTACCTTCATCAGTGGCAGAGAAGGCACATCCATTCTGCCCTCATCTCTCCCTTTTTGGCCATGTTTATCAAGAACTGCATCATATCAGGTAAGAGGAACTTATTTAGTTAGTTTATGTCTAAATGCCTCACTGGAGACCTAGCAAGCCCATTCCCTCAATTTATTTTTCATTTTCTCTTATTCCCATTGTTCACCTGGATTTTCACTTTTAGCCATTATCACTAAACATCTCATATCTACCTTAAATTTCAAGTCTACCAGGTGTGTAAATATGAAACCGGAATTTTTTAATAAAAAATATGCATTTATTGTGTAAAACTAATACATACGATTTTATTGAAAGTACTGGCCTTCGGTATTTACACACTTTTCCCATCTCTCTGGCAATTTGTGAATTCCCCGCCAAAAGAATTCTTCCTCTTTGGAGTCAAACCAAGCACTAAGCCATTTCCTTACATCTTCGTAAGAAGTGAAGCGCTGTTCAGCTAGTGCATGTCCCATAGATGCGAACAGGTAATAATCGGACGGAGCCAGGTCTGGTGAGTAAGCCGCATGTGGAAGAATTTCCCAACCAAACGCCTGGATGGTTTCCTTTGTCCGTTTTGCCGAGTGAGATGGGGCGTTGTCATGGAGCAAGATCACTTTGTGCCTTCTTTCTTGATATATTGGTCGTTTTTGGAGCAACGCTTGATTCAAATTGATCATCTGTAGTTGGTAGCGTTCTGTATTAACCGTTTCTCTAGGTTTTAAGAGCTCATAATAGATCACACCCTTCTGATCCCACCAGACTCAAAGCATTGTCTTCTGTCAGAAGCGGTTTGGCTTTGCAGTCCATGTCGATGGTTCACCTGGAGTTAACCATGATTTCATACGCTTAGGATTCTCAAAGTAAATCCACTTTTCATCACCAGTCACTATTCGATGAAGAAATGATTTTCTTTTGTACCTGGGAAGCAAAATTTGGTTTTTCGAGCTTCCTGCTGTCTGTCATTCAGTTGGTGAGGTACCCATTTTCCGACCTTCTGGATCTTTCCCATAGCTTTCAAACGAATATAGATAGCTTCTCTTGTTACATTTAATTGATCTGCAAGTTGTTGTTGCGTTTGAATGTTGTCCTCATCCAACAAAGCTTCCAAATCGGCATCTTCAAACTTTTTGGGTGGGCTTCCACGTTCTTCGTTTCTGACATCGAAATCACCATTTTTAAATTTTTTGAACCATTCAAAACATTGTGACTTCCCTAAGGCATCCTCACCGTAAGCTTTGACAAGCATACGATGTGATTCTGCAGCAATTTTTTTGGAGATGAAAACAGAAAATTAATGCTGTCCGCAAATCGTAATTTGTTGGCTCAAAACTGGACATTTTCGACATCAGTAAACACACGGTTTTAGAATGAAACGTAGGTCTGAGTTGTAACTCTTTATCAGATGTAAACAAAAGCAAATGGCATCACTGAGGGATTAAGAGGAGGATTACACTGACTGCTACACCCTTTTGTTTGAGGATTCCAGGTTTCATATTTACACACCTGGTAGTTTGCTTAGGGTTTTGGTAAGTAAGAAGTAGATCATCAAATGTGGAATCCCATCATCTATATGAAGCATTCCAGCATGAAGGAAATTTCCTTAGTTAATGCAGCCTTTTTTTTATGAACTTGATCTACAGCTTTGTATAAAACGTTCAAATATCAAGTTAAAAATCTGCTAAAAAAAACTATAAAGGAATGATCCAGAGTATGCTGAACATGTATTCCGATTTGAACTTGATCCCATTTTATAACTGTGGTTGCTATCAAATTACAACAGACAGACAGATCCCTTTTACGTAGTATGGTCCAAAAGTTTCCGGCCTGGGATAGAAGGAAAGGTGAAAGAAAAAAACTGGATTTACTGTTTTTCAATATACTCTCCTCTAAGTTCAATACACTTATTACAACGCTTTGGCAACATTTCTATACCATGAAAAAAATAATTTTCTTCTTTGTTAAAAAAATGTTCTTCCACTGCTGCTTGGAGCTCTTCGTCGGTGTTAAATCGCCTTCCACAAAGGTCAGATTTTAATTTTGAGAAAAGGTAGAAATCACTAGGGGCCAAGTCTGGGCTGTAGGGTGGGTGAGAGATATCTTGGAATCCACAGTCCTTCACAGCGGCCTTGGAAATCAATGCTGTGTGGACAGGGGAATTGTCGTGAAGGAGGCGGACGCTTCTGCTTAACTTCCCTCGCCTCTTCTCTTTAATGGCGTCTCGTAACGGGTGAAGAAGGGCTGCATAATACTCACCATTCATTGTGGTATTCCTTTCTTTAAAATCTATCAATAGTATTCCTTTACACTCCCAAAAAATTGTGGCCATTATCTTTTTTGTTGACTGCGTGACTTTTGCCTTTAAAGGAGGCACTTCTCCTGGTCTTCTCCATTCCATGGACTCTCTTTTGCTGAGTGGGTCATAATATAGAACCATTGTCTCATCCCCAGTTACAACTGAGTCCAAAAAATTCTTTGGGTCGGCATTATACTCGTGTAAAAATTCATTGCAGCAGTGAACTCGTTCCTGTTTTTGATGAGCTGAAAGAATTTTTGGAATCCATCTTGCACTAACCTTGTTCATATGCAAATGTTCTTTGATGATCCTCAAAACACTTGTTTTTGAAAGCCCCAACCTCGCTGCTATTTCCTTGGTTTTCAGTCGTCGGTCAGACAGCAATTCAGATTCCACAAGTTGGATTGTTTCAGAAGTGACAGCTTCCAGTGGGCGACAAGGACGTGGGTCATCTTCTAGACTTTCTCTCCCTAACTTAAATAATTTTGTCCATTCTTTCACTATGGAATACAAGGGGGAAAACTGCCTGTATACACAATCCAAGCGCTCTTTAATTTGCGCAGGAGTAAGACCCTCTTTACAAAAGAATTTAATTACCACACGGTACTCGAGTTTAAACATTGTAAAAGTGGGGAGTTTCCTTTAAGGCTGGACACTGACTGACAAGACTGAGGAAGTGAGCAGGCATGGACCTGCATAGGCGTGCAGGTCCCGGCACGTTTGAAGGAGGGCTAGCAGGACAGGCTGGAAACTTATGGACCTTACTACGTACTTTTCATGTTATGACCACCAATTAAATAACTATGTTGTGTCTGTATTACCAGATTTCCATTCAGGAAAGGGAGATGACGAAAAGTAGGTCCTTTCAAGTGTATGTTTATACATATTTGCCAGGGGGAAAAAAAGGAAGAAAAATATATATATATATATATGAGAAGGGGGGGGGGGTTATCCAAAATTCTAAATATTCCATTATTATGAGTCGAAACAAAAAATGAAATATAACCAATCTCATTGAAATTTTTCTACAATTATTATTCTATTCGTCTTTTTTCTAACTCAAAAAAATAACGGTATTATTTGTATTTTTTAATTATTTTAGCTTTGAGTAAACCCCCATTCCTACTCATCTCATTTAAGAATGAGCCATTATATTATGAAAAGTCTTATTCTAAACTTAACCCATTTTATCCCACTGCTCCAAAAATGGGGCAGTCATATAAATAATGGTTTTCTTTTTTTCTAAGCGATTTTTTGTGTTCAAAAGTGGTTTCACATTATATTGGAACCACTGAAAAGCGATTGTTATGAATGATATATTTTAAACTGCTTTATATTATTCACAGTCCTCCTGTAAACAAAGAATTTCTAGCGGGTCGTGCTATAAAAAGTTGGTACTCTTTTTTTTCAAGAGCAGAAATTATTGTGCTTTAACTTTTTGACTATAAATTACTTTATAATGTATGTAACTATGATTAGTAATACAAAAGTTATCAATATCTGTAATTTATAGGATTTATTACATGTTATATTGGATGCCCATTTTTTGGGGCAGTGGGAATGGCCGGGTCCATTTATCTAAATATCATTTTTTTACTTTATTTTTCAAATATGTGTGTATATCTGAAAAATAAAGTGTCATATACACCACTACGTTACTTGGTTCAGAGTGGGTCATACCAAAAGCCTGAACACCCCAACCTCGTTTAGGTCTTCAAGGATCTGTAATTCTTGACTTCGGTCAAGACCGAAGTCAAGAATTACAGACAATATGATTATGTTACTGGCACTATAAGGAGTAAACAAACTGAGTATGTCATACTAATCAAGGAGAAATTGCTTAAAAAGAAGTACCGAGGCTCATATGACCAAATAACTAGGAAAACAAGGGATTATAAGTTTGGTAAGATATTGCAACAATAATATGGTGATTACAGCTTCGACTCAGCATGGTGCCGAAACCGTGCAACAGGCGAAAAGGTGCAATTCTGTGGAAAAAAAAGAAGATACTAATAGACCAACAATGCGTTGTAGCACAGAACAATAAATGTATGGGCAGAGAGCACAGGTTAGTTGAAAATATGTCTAAACCCAGAATAAACATCTGATCAAAAAAATTGTATACACCATTTTTGAGATGCAACATTATTCAATGTGATGTAATTATGTATTATTATGGAAATAATAATGTTCTATTTGTAGCTTGTGAATAAAAATAATTAAAAAAAATGTTAATTGATTTATAATGGACCAGTACCCTTCCATTCCCACTGCCTCAATTTTTGGGCGGGGGGGGGGCAAAAGCCCCCTAGGGGGTGTTTTTGAGTTGATACTTTGCATGCACACTACTATTGGGCTAATTTCATTGTGTACGGAGTTTAAACCTGAAATATTAATTTTTGAAAAGTTGGGATGAAATGGGTTAAATACAACTTGTAGTTTTTATGGGCCTTTGCTAAGTGAAATACATGGACCAATGTTCGATGTGATGCCATCAATGGACATTATATGCTCTAGAGGTCTCATTTTGTTATCTGATCGATATCATGCTCGATATATATAACCGATATCGAATCTAATACAGTGTAAGGCCAGAGTAATATGGGGACTCAAGTACAGACTATCACTTAAACTATTTCAGGCATGTAGAGGGGAAAAAATGGCAACACTTCTACTGTAACAATTTATTAAAATGAAAGAGCGCTTTCGATGCAGTGCATCATCATCAGTGCCCGAACGTTTTGGATGTTGGCCTGACGGCCCTTAGAACCAGACTCGCCTACCAGAATACCAACTTAGAATATTTCAGGCGTGCTTCGCAAGTACTTTCACCTAAGCCCTAACAAATGGGGCCTCTATTAGGAAAAGTCCCCACCAACTGAGAAAGAGTCCGTTACGCAGAAGCTGCGATAACTTAGCAGATTTCCCTTGTTCTGAAATATCTTATTATAGATGATGGCATTCCACTATAATAGAGGGGGAGTGTCAGGCAGATAAAAAGACAAGCAAACACCTAAATTTGAGTTGACCACATTTTTTCATTAGGTAAGAGCGATGGGCATTTGAAGAAAGCTTTTGAAAATGCACAAAGAAAACAAAAGAGGCAAGAAGCTCCAGACAGAAGGCCCTCAACAAACCCTAACTAATCTCACCACAATCAATGGATATCTAATAAATCCTACATAGACCTTCAATAGTTAATAAATGAAGGTTGAGTATCTACTTCAAAATTAAATTATAAATTTCATATTGAACAACTAAACGGTATCGCCATTTAATACTACTTACTATATTTAAAATATATTTGAATCTGAATATTTAAAAAAAAAACCCTTGTAATTTTTTATCTACAAGAACACTCACGTCTCTGTCCATTTCCAGAAAAAAATGTTTTTTATTGGAGACCCTTGCCATAAAATATGAAGAAAATTGAAGGTATAACTCCGATAGATTTGAATAAGGCTAAAAACTTGGATATTATTGATTACTTCTAAGTTCCGAACTTTTTTTTTCACATTATAATTTTTTTTTTAAATAGACTTACGGGGTCGAAGAGGGAAGAGGGTGTAGGGTTAAGGGTTCTGGTCTCCATGGTGAGGGGTAGGGTCCTTCTCAGAGTCTCGAGGGGCGAGAAAAAAGGGCGGCCCGTGGGGGTGAGTTCTCTAGGCACGGGCTGGATCAATATAGAACCAGGGTCGAGGGATAGCTCCGCTCGATAGCTCAGCTAATTATCCACCCTCACACTCAAACACTTACACACAATTTCTCTTCATTGTCAGGGATTCCTTGGGCGACAAGCTGAGCCAGTCTCTCGCCACAGGGCAAAAGGTCAAAAAAAAAAAAAGTCATTAATATTCGACCTAACTTATTGAATATGGGGATGGAGTTGGTCTAATGGTGAAAGCATTGCTATTCTATGCTAGAGATGCCAAGTTCAAACCTCGAGATCGCACTATAAGCTTTATTTGGATGTGCAGTCATAGTACAGGGACTCTTGAACTTCTCCATGTCGCCAACTCTTTTGCTAGCTACTGGAAGAAAGAAGTAGTGAGAAATCTTTGTTCTGATAGACCATTATAGAGAAGGGAATCCATCGAGTATCCCACCTGACATCTCGCCAAGCCGCGTGGCATCCCTTGGGTCTTCACGGGGCTGTCGAGCCAAAAGTTTTCATTTTCCTTTAGTTGATAAATTTTTCACTATTCTTCGTGCTTTGCGTTCTTTATTTATCATTTCTTCTGCCAGCCCATGACCAAGGCGGACATCCTTCCTATAAATCGGCTGAGGCACGAATATCACCATGGATCAGCCGATACAGTCGATAGTTGTCGCATCTAGTATTTCTTCGCTCCACGCGCTGATATTACAAACATAAATCGTATGGCATTGACCTAATCTCACAATATATTCTCTATTTCTAAGTAAAAATCTGGGGGTTTACTGAAGTTTGAAAACAAGACAGTATGAATAGCACTTCAGATTTGATTTCGAAAAAAATGTATAGAATAACAATTGTAAATCATCAATATTTTACAAAGACAAGTTCTATAATATTTTTGGATCAGTATCATAATAACGGAGAGATTTTGAATTTTTTATTTTCTCTGAACTTTGAAATCTTCTCCCCAGAAACAAACCAAAAAGAAAAAAAGAACAAATTTTGATAGTCAATGTATTATTTGAGAAAAAGCTAAAAATGGGAATGTGAACATTGAATGTCCGAACTTTGGTGGGTGAAGAGAGATTAGAAGAGTTTGAGCAGGCACTGGATGAAATCAAATGGGATATAGTTGGGCTTTCAGAAGTTCGTAGAAGTTACTGGGCTGTTAAGGGCACGAGTGATTGTAGCTTTCTTATGCATTCAGCAGGCATTATTGTCCACTTTGGAGTTGGATTTTATGTATCAAACAAATATAGCGGCAGTAAAATCGAATTTAAGACATAAACTTTAGAATGGCAACATTATCTCTTCAAATTCGAATAAACAAAGAACTTGCCCTTGTCTAAGATTACGCACTTACAACAAAGCCTTCAGAGAACGATAATGATTTGTTTTACAGAGACCTAGATATTCTATTAAATAGGCTTAAAAGGAAAAGTTCCATGCTCTCCATAATGGGCGATTTCAATAGGAGAATTGGTGAACGATAGAATGGAGAGGAAAATGTAATAGGCTTAAATTCCATAGGTAACAGCAATGAAGGGGGCGCCGATTGATTAAGTTCGCTTTCTCGCACCAATTAAGGTTAGGAAATTTATTTGTTTTAAAATATTATGCTCATAAGGACATTCCAAATTAGCCTTAGTAGCAAAAAGTGGACTTTAATAAATAAATAATAATCATACGGACATGGAGGTCACTAAAAGGTCAAACCTACAGAACAGATTTTATTTTACCAAATAAGCTAAACCTGCTAAAGGATGTGAGAGTAGTCCATAGTTTTAACTTTAACTTAGGCACTTCTGCTTATTGAAAAGTTTATTAAACAAAGACCTTTCAAACTGAAGATGACCCATGACAAAGACCTTTCAAAGTGTAAATGACCCATGAAATAGTAAAATACAGGAAAGATACGATCAACTGTCGAATATGTTTAACCGGCACATAGAGGATAATTCTCAAGAATCAAAATCTAAAAGAAGGAAGTCATCTTTGCAGCTGTAAATTTATTATCTATCCGAGTAAAAGTAAAATCAAAATCTATAATAACAAAGGAATATAGTTTAAAAATCACATCTCTCAACCAGGAAATAAGGAAAAGAATAAGAGGAGATCTGAATAAATATCAAGATTAACTAATAACAACTCAGTAAGGCAAATTAGGAGGGAGTTGAGTAGTGAAAAAAATTGGATTTTTGGTCTAAATGAACAAGAAGGAAGGAGAGCAACAGACGGAAGGGAAATTATAGCAACAGCTACTTCAAAGCTCTATATGACTGTCCCAAAGAGAAAATTTCAACTACAATATTAAACGAGAAAGATGAAATACCAGTGATAGTGTAAGAAGAAGTAACAAGAGCAATCAAACATTTAAAAAATAATAAATATCCAGGAACTGATGAGATAAGGAATAAAATGCTGAAAGAGAGAGGTGAAGCACTAGCAAAAAAAGAAAATGAGCTTGTATAATTTAAACTTTGCCCAGAAAAAAGAAATTCCAGATCAGTGGAGAATTGGAAAAGTAATGCTACTTCACAAGAAAGGAAATAGAGATAAAATTGATCGTGACAGGCCAATTTCCATTTGATCCTCTTTAGCTAAACTATTTACCAGCATTTTGAGGGAACGACTCACATCCAAAGTCATGGAATTCATTGGAGAAGAGCAGGCGGGATGCAGGAAAGGTTTCTCCGTGATGGATCTCTTGCTGATGATAAATAAACTAATTGAAAAAGCAAGAGAGTATGTCTTTACATGTGCTTTATTGATTTTAAGAAAGTATTTGACAATATATTTCATATTAGTATATGTAAAGCATTACATGCGTTCGGTATAGAATAAGACTCTATAGGAACAGAGAAGGGGTTCAAATTTTAATGCGAAGAAAGGCAGGGCACCCGCTACCATATTTGCAAAGTGTGCAATGCACACGGGCGCCATCCTTTATGGGCGCCGAAACCAAGGGCCCAAAAACAAAAATATTAATTTTAAAATAAAAGTTGAGAAATTAAATAGGATTAGATATAAGTACACACGAAATTTTATTAGTATATCATCCAGTTACAGTCGATTTCTATGGCGATAAGGGGCGCCAAAATACTTTTTTACACACAAGCTCCAGTAGCCCTTACGGGGGCCCTGAAGAAAGGTGTGTGGCAAGGAGATCCACCTTTTCCATCACTGTAGATTTTAGTTCTTGAAATGATCTTTTGATGCCTTAGCTGGGGAACTGTAGGCATAAAGATCAATGGAAGAAGGCTAAACTGTCTAAGATTTGCTGATGATATTGTTGTTATATCCAACTCAGCGACTGACCTGACTGCAATGTTGTCAAGTTTAAAGAAGAATTGTAAGGATATGGGATTAATTCCAAATTATAATAGGACAAAAGTTATGACGAATGCAGAAAGGACAACCATCAGAATAGAAGACATCCAAGTGGAATATGTGGAAGAATTTATATACCTGGGGCAGCTGGTCGCATTTAAGAACAGGTCAAAAATAGAAATTGACAGAAGAGTATTGATTTGGAAGAAATATTGGTCCTTGAAGATGATTATGAAGAATGATTTTCCTCCGGAAATCTAGAAATGAACTTTTGATACATGCATTCTCCAAACAGTTTCTTATGGTTGCCAGATTTGGTCACTCACCCAAATCCACTCAAAAAAAGTCCGTCACGCAGGGGCTGCGTAAACTAAGCAGATTTCCCTCTTGAAATTAAGTAATAGATAAATAGCCATCGAAATCGACAGTAACTGGATGATATATTAATAAAATTTCGTGTGTACTTATACCTAATCCTATTTAATTTCTCAACTTTTATTTTAAAATTATTATTTTTTTTTTTGGGCCCTTGTTTCGGCGCCCATAAAGTATGGCGCCCGTGTGCATTGCACACTTTGCACATATGGTAGCGGGGGCCCTGCCTTTCTTCACATTAAAATTTGAACCCCCTCTCTGTTCCTATAGAGTCTTATTCTATACCGAACGCATGTAATGCTTTACATATACTAATATGAAATATATTGTCAAATACTTTCTTAAAATCAATAAAGCACATGTAAAGACATACTCTCTTGCTTTTTCAATTAGTTTATTTATCATCAGCAAGAGATCCATCACGATCGGGAACAATGTAATAAGGGAAATTACTGGTTTTTAGGATTTAAGCGTACACACCAACAGCCTCAAATGGAAATGGGCAGGACATGTACTACGAACCAGAAATGAAAGATAGTCGAAAAAAGTGAGACGAGGAAGACAACACAAGCGATAGAACGACTGGTTCAAAGAGAAAGCAGGTGCTAATGTGTGGAAACTAGCTCATGGCAGAAGCTTGGAGGCTGAAATGGAAGATCACGACCTCCGCATCTCAGTAGCTTGGTCATCTGGGTGGGCTTAGATCACAACTCTCCAAGGGGAACCTATATTCAACATTTAATTAATTAAACATTTATTTTAAAAGGAATGACCACAAACATGGATATATTTATTTATTAAATTTGTTATAATGTACATATATAGGTCATTACTTTGATGTATTATTTTTTAGCAGATTTCCCTTGAGGCTGTACTCATGATGAGATTTCTTCAAAAGTCCACCGATCCTATCTAAGAGATGACGAAAATGAGCCCCGGTAAAAATTGCACATGTAAAAACATATAAAATTGCAACCTCTGTCTGTACATTGATTTTTTCTCGAAATGTCAAGATACTTTTTCTTTTCACATGCCATAGACACGATATCTGCAATTTGTAGCTTTGGTATCTGTTTGTTTGTTACCTTGTCAAGCCCAAACTACTGAACCGAATTTTATGAAACTTGGTATGTATATTAATACTAACCCAAATTAGACTATAGGCTATACTAATATTCTCTAACGCTATTTTCAAAAATTTTCTTCAAATGTCCATCGATCCTACCCAGCAGTTGACGAAAATGAGGTCCGTTCAAAATTATATATATATATATATATATATATATATATATATATATATATATATATATATATATCTGTTAACGCTCTAGTGGTCGCAATTTTTGTTTGATCGTTACCAAACTCGATATTTAAACGTTTTATGCAAAAAGACAGATCAAGTTCGTTAATGGTTGAAATCGGACCAGTGGGAGGGGGGGTTTAGAGGGGGGATTTTCGAAAATTCGAAATATCTCCGTTACCATACGTCGGATCAAACAATTATATAGAACCAATCTTATTGCAAATTAAATTTACTATAAATATTGCTCTATACATTTATTATCTATCGTGAATATTAACCGAGATATTTGCATTTTTATTAAATGTGTGCCGATAACGGACTAGAGAGTTTCCCGCCAAAAGCTAGTTCGGCCGTAACTGTTCGTCACTCGTATGGAGATTTCTCTATTGTATAACTTCACGTGGGAAATCTGCTTAGTTTACGCAGCCCCTGCGTGACGGACTTTTTCTCGTTTAATCTTAATGCTATCAGCTACGGAACATACAATTTGGCTCCATGCACTCTTGCCGCTCAAGTCTCTTACTAAAGGAATTATCTTCATGATCTTAAATCGTCTCAAGAATCACTTCAATCTTCACCAGACTTGCATTAGTCTATTTCCACAATGGATAATTTGTTTGAATATTGTTAATAGGATTTGCGTATAACTGATGGTAAACTATGGCTTTCTCCATGCTGGCATGACACACATCTGTTCTTCCCATACATTTTCTATGTATAAATAAAAGAATGAGTAGAAGTGAGGAAGGCTGGAGACAAGTAAGTACGAATAACTCGCTTAATATTTGAGTTACGAACAAATGTATGGAGCATCAATTGCAGATCATCAGTAGTTTAACAACATTGGGGCTTTAACATTTTTCGACAAAACTCATGGTACAGAGATATTTTGAATTTTCAAATCTCCCACCCCCTATTCCTGATTCAATGTCAGCCCTAAATCACCGTTTAGTCTTCTATGAAACGGTTAAATATCAAATATGGCATCGATAAAAGAAACATTTTCAAGCTAAGATCGTAAAGTCTTATTTTACGTTATCAAACAACGTATTTGCATATATCTCTCACAGTAAAAGTTGGATGAAAACAATATTTGGTATTTAAGCTTGCAATAAACTGGTTGATGATGTAACAGCTAACCAGGATGGAGGGTTTTCTGAAGGCTGAAAATAAAAAAAGTCCGTCACGCAGGGGCTGCGTAAACTAAGCAGATATCCCTCGTGAAGTTATACAATAGAGAAATATCCATACCAGTGCCGATCAGTTACAGAAACGGCCAAACTAGCTTTTGGCGGGAACCATAGCTCGTCCGTTACACTTAATAAAAATGCAAATATCACGATCAATATTCAAGATAGAGAATAAATGTATATAACAATATTTATTGTAAATTTAATTTGCAATAAGATTGGTTTTATACAATGTTTCGATCCGACGTATAGTAACGGGGATATTTCGAATATTCGAAAATCCCCCCTCTAAACCTCCCCACCCACTTGTCCGATTCCTTTTACATCAAACGATTAAATACGGAGTTTGGTAACGATCAAACAAAAATTGCGACCGCTAGAGTGTTAACAGACAAGTCTCTCTCTCTCTCTCTCTCTCTCTCTCTCTCTCTCTCTCTCTCTCTGTCTCTCTGTCTGTCTCTCTCTCTCTCTCTCTCTCTCTCTCTCTCTCTCTCTCTCTCTCTCTCTCTCTCTCTCTCTCTCTCTCTCTCTCTCTCTCTCTCTCTCTCTCTCTCTCTCTCTCTCTCTCTCTCTCTCTCTACCCCCCACACATCTCTCTCTCTCTCTCTCTCTCTCTCTCTCTCTCTCTCTCTCTCTCTCTTCTCTCTCTCTCTCTCTCTCTCTCTCTCTCTCTCTCTCTCTCTCTCTCTCTCTCTCTCTCTCTCTCTCTCTCTCTCTCTCTCTCTCTCTCTCTCTCTTCCTTTCTCTCTCTCTCTCTCTCTCTCTCTCTCTCTCTCTCTACTCTCTCTCTCTCTCTCTCTCTCTCTCTCTCTCTCTCTCTCTCTCTCTCTCTCTCTCTCTCTCTCTCTCTCTCTCTCTCTCTCTCTCTCTCTCTCTCTCTCTCTCTCTCTCTCTCTCTCTCTCTCTCTCTCTCTCTCCCTCTCTCTCCCCTCTCTCTCTCTCCCTCTTTCTCCCCTCTCTCTCTCTCCTCTCTCTCTCCCCTCTCTCCTCTCTCCTCTCTCCTCTCTCTCCTCTCTCTCCTCTCTCTCTCCCTCTCTCTCCCTCTCCCCCTCTCTCCCCTCTCCCTCCCTCTCTCTCCCTCCCTCCCTCCCCTCTCTCCCTCCCTCCCTCCCCTCCCTCCCCCCTCCCCCCTCTCTCTCCCTCTCTCCCTCCCTCCCCCTCCCTCCCTCCCTCCCTCCAACCAATAGACAAACAAAATAAACAACTTTTGTTATGTGCATATTTGCCGAAAAACCAATAGAAAACGAAATATCGCTATTTTTAATTTCAGGCCTCCCTTATAACCCCCACTCCTGTTCGTCTCAGAGAATTTTAATATAGCCTAAAGTCTAAGTTGGGTTAGTAGTAATATACATACCAAGTTTCATAAAATTCGGTTCAGCCGTTTATGCGTGAAAAGGTAACAAACAAACAAACAAACAAACAAACAAACATACACGAAAGAAACAAAATGCAGATATGGTGTCTATAACATTTTGTTTCTTTCGTGTATGTTTGTTTGTTTGTTTGTTTAGGAACTTTTTTTTTTATATACACTATCATCGTATACCGAAGTATAAAGGCGTTATACGCTAAACATTATAGCTGGAGACAACAATTTTATTTGGCACAAAAGACTCAACCGAACTAAATAAATCACTCAGTATGTGTATTAGCACTACGCCTTCCTTATAATAAGCCATACTAACATTTCTAGGGACGGGCAGGAGTGGGGGTTGTAAGGGAGGCCTGAAATTAATAATAATGATTTCCTATTGGGGTTTCGGCAAATATGCACATAACAAAAGTTTTTTATTTTGTTATTTAGAGAAATTTGCTCAACACTACTTTTCAATATGAACTACCAGGTACCTCACCTGAAAAAATTAATTTAAATGTATGTCCATATTTTCTCCTTAATAATTCAAATCTATGCATAATGCACAGGAGACGGGAAATATGACAATATGCAGGACAGTGAATTAACAAATGCCAACAACGGGTATTAACCCTAGACACTGGAACGGGTAAATGTCAAAATATTGTGCAAAGTAAAGCCTTGCCAACCATCACCATTCAGCCTCAAATGAATTCCCGAGCGAAGCCGGGTATCTGAGCTAGTATAGATATAAAATTGTAACCTCTGTCTGTACATTGATTTTTTTCGCGAAATTTCACGATAACTTTTCGTTTCACATGTCATAGACACCATATCTGCATTTTGTTTCTTTCGCGTATGTTTGTTTGTTTGTTTGTTACCTTTTCACGCATAAACGGCTGAACCGAATTTTATGAAACTTAATATGTATATTACTACTAAATCAACTTAGACTTTAGGCTATATTAATTTTCTCTGAGACGAACAGGAGTGGGGGTTATAAGCGAAGCCTGTAATTAAAAATAGCGATATTTCGTTTCCTATTGGTTTTTCGGCAAATATGAACATAACAAAAGTTGTTTATTTTGTTATTTAGAGTAACTTTTGTTATACACACTTTTTTGTATACCGAATTATAAACGAGATATACGCAATAACCTATACAATTTTATTTGAGACGAAAGACCCAACCGAAATGAATAAAACTCGGTATGTGTATTAGCACTAACGCTTTCATTATAATAAGCCATACTAACATTTCTAGGGACGGGCAGGAGTGGGGGTTGTAAGGGAGGCCTGAATTTAAAATAGCGGTATTTCGTTTTCTATTCGTTTTTCGGCAAATATGAACCTAATAAATGTTGTTTATTTTGTTATTTAGAGTAACTTTTGTGATATTCATTTTTGAATTTTAACGATGTATAAACGAGATATATACTATAAACTAAAGCGGGAGTCAACTATTTTATTGGGCGCTAACGATTGAACCGAACTTAACAAAACTCGGTATGTCAATTAGCATTAATTCTCCCATGATTATAAGCTATATTAAAATTTTTAGGTTCGAACGGGAGTGAGTGTTATAAGGGAGGCCTGAAGTAAAAATTCGCGATATTTCATTTTCTATTTGTTTTTCGGCAAAGGTGCACATAACAAAAGTTGTTTACATTGTTATTTAGAGCAACTTTTGTTTCATTCACTTATGTCGTAAAATGGAGTAATTACGGGATATAAGCTAAATCTATAGCGGGAGTCGACGATTTGATTAGTACTTATTTAAGTGTTTTTAATATAGGCATATTATGACAAATGATGTTATGTTTTAGCCTTATCTATTTCGATTATTTAGTACTAAGTATGATTCGGATTAGTGAGACTATAAATCCCCCTCCCCTTCGCCTCATTTATTTATTTTCCCTAGAAAATAACTTTATTATTTATTTCCAATAGAAATTTAAACTATAAGAGCATTTCCATTATTTAATTTGTATAATGTATTATTTAAAAAAAAAATCGTGCTGAATTTCCTCAAGGAGTGATAGGGGAGGTACTAGGGAATCAAACTCTTTGATTTTGGTTATATACTATCTTATTTCCTATATCTTCATGTTATTGAAACAAATATGTACTATCGTAACAATTAAATGTTAATGTCATTATGACAAAAGACAAAATGCTCTTAAACTCGATATGATTGTTTAAAGTATTACTTAGGTTGCAGGGACGGCTACGATCTCTTCCCCTCGACTAGCTTTTTGAATATAATTGAAATTATTTTTAGGGTAACACTATTATTTAATTCAATCAGGTAGATAAATTATTACAATAACATTTTGAATTAATAATTTAAGGAGAAGAGTGTTGATAGCTCTAATGCGAGAGCGGAAATAGACGAAGGCTAATAGAGTTAATTGAGTTTACTAATTTCCTGTGAAATGCTGGGCATTACGGGAAGTGATTACCACTGAGATCTACCATTATGAATATAACCTTACGTGCTAAACTATGCTTAAACTATATGTGCTCGGATTGGTTTTTGACAGGAAATAAGTTTCATTATTGAGGATATTTAATTGTAATAAATACTATCCATGATTATGGTTTGAAGTATTCAAAAAGGTGAGTTAAAAAGTGGCAAGGGATAGATTAGGAACACATTTTTATTTATTCTTCAAATATAAAATTTCTCATTATAAGTCGCCTGCCTGACCCTCACAGCAAAACAATGCGCGCCGACGGGAAGTGTAGTTGTAAACATTGAAGCCTTGCCCAAAAAAATACTATCATCATTCAGCCTTAAATGATTTCCCGAGCGAAGCCGGGTACCTTAGCTAGTATATATATATATATATATATATATATATATATATATATATATATATATATAGTTTTGAACGGACCTCATTTTCGTCATCTCCTGGGTAGGATCGATGGACATTTGAAGAAATTTTTCGAAAATCCCGTCATGAGTACGACCTCAATAGCTGATTTCCCTTAAGGGAAATCTGCTAAAATACCTCGGTTAATGTTTAAGCTGGAGGAAAAATGTATATAACAACATTTATAGGTCATTCAATTTGCAATAAGATGGGTTTTATACAATTTTTCGATCTTTTAATAGATCGAGATTAATTAATTCCCCTCCAACCCGTCCCCCCGTGAGGTTTCAGCCGTTAACAAACTTGATCTATAGTTTTACATAAAACCTTTCAATATCGACTTTGGCAACGATAAAACAAAAGTCAATCACGTAGAGGCTGCTTTGACTAAGCATATTTCACACTTATTCGCGTTTATCTCAAAATATAAAAATACAGTGAAAAATATATTTGGTATTTAGGCTTCAAATAATTTTTGTCTGATCGTTACCAAACTCGATATTTGCTAAGTGTTTAATGACGTCAAATAAGATCTTAAAGACGATTTAAGATCATGAAGATAATTCTTTTAGTAAGAAACTTGAGCAGCATGAGTTCATGCATGGAGCGAAATTTTATGCTAAATAGCTGATAGCATTAAGATTAGACGAGAAAAACTTGCTTGAAATAATATCTAAAGATAAGGGAAAAGTAGGGTAAAATCATGTAGGCTTCCAGAAACCACAATTTTTACCACAAATAAGTAAAGTTTTGTTGAAATAAAGTCTACTTATCTGTTAACGTAACTACAATTTCAAAAACAAAATCGAAATTTTTAAAGAAGTTTTACCCTACTTTTTTTGTAAAAAGTCATTTTTCCCGGTTTTACCCCACTAGTAGGGTAAAACCGGCTACATATGTTTTTCTTATGGGAAAATAAAAATGTAAAGATTTTAATCAAATTAATGTTTTTTTGTTAATAAAAAAATGTTGTTTGATGCATTAAAACAAACCCCCCCCTTTTGGGAACAATGCAAACAAATAAAGTAAAACTATAAACAAATAACAACATTAATCTTTTTAGCTATTTCAAAACAATTATATATTTCAAAAAGTAAATTCATAGTTGCAAGATTTATCATATTGTTTGTCATTATACATGCTTTTACAGTGAAATAATTAAACAAAATTAGGTATAATTATACTTTTCATGTTTCGAGAATCGTGTCATAGCTGCTACTCGGTTTTACCCCGCGCTTAAAGTTTAAATAAAACATTGCGTCATTCGGGCATACCAAACGCTAAAGACAATTACGGGGCGGTAAAATAAAGGTAATTAAAACTCGTACTAAGGGAATTACATACTTGTATACTAATTGGAATAGGAGCACTGTACAATCAACAACCTTTTCCACCAAAATCATAAGCAGGTTCCACGAAAATTGAATTATTGTCAGTGACACATAACAAGCACGACTAACGATTTGGTAGTATATATATAGCTTAACGTGTGTAGTTAATAAAAGAAAAATAGCTGATGTCGAATGTTTGAAGAAGATGCTATGTATAATATTATTTATTTATTAACGTCCACTTTTTGCAACTTAGGCTAAACGGGACGGGTTATCTACAGGTTACCACCCTTTTCTAGCCAGAGTGGGATTTTAGGACGTTATTTAATGAATTTCGTCACTAAATAATTTCCTTGGCCCAGGCGAGAATCGAACTCGCCACTCTAGGTTTACCATGTGAGATAAAGGTCAACGCTATAACTCGCATGGCTAACCTGAGCCCCCCTATGTATAATAGTTATTTATTATACAAGTGACGAAAGTAGATCATTTCACAACTCGAGTGAAACGTTTACCCACACGAGCGAAGCGAGTGTGGTCATTTCACGAGAGTTGTAAATTCAACATTCGTCACGAGTGTAATATTAAATTTTTCTGTAATCGTGTAATACATGATCAGATCTAACCAGAATATGAACAAAATTAGGATGTTGTGAAGATTATGGTATGTTGTTGGTAGGTTATAAGCATGGTTGTGAAAGGTTATAAGCATAGTTATAAAACAACTAGTGATGATTGTGAAGTAGTGCAGTTATAAACAAGTGCAGGTTATAAACAAGGAAGGTAATTATTATTATATTTAAATTTTAAAATATATTGATTATTTCCACCAATAATTCATTCACATTTCAATTTATTTTGTTAAAATAAATTCTTACAATGTTAAGAAACATTTAAAAGCATTTAATTTCCAACTTCAAATTATTTTTTAATTTATACTTATTGCTAATTAAGAAGGCAATTCACTTTCTTCACTCTATTGCAAAATGTTTCACTTTCTTCACTCATTTCAGTTTAGTAATGTTACCATTATTCAACGATTACAGAAAAAGAATATTTCCTCTCTTACATTTAAAACTGTTAAAGACAAAACCTTTACATGATGCAAGCTGTTAAAATTTCTGAATTCAGGAAGACTGTTTCAAGTATCCTATTTCCACGCGTGTCATTCGAAAAGGAAAACAAAGAAAGTCCGTCACGCAGGGGCTGCATAAACTAAGCAGATTTCCCTAGTGAAGTTTAGTAATAGATAAATCTAAATACTGGTAACACAACACCACCCTGAATATTAAGTGAATAAATACAAACGGAAATAAGAAATGTTTCAGCCAATTTCAATAACCTGCCGACAGGAAGCGTTAGAAATGAAAACAAACAGGTCTGCCCGCCTCACACCGGGAAGAAAAACAATTGCTGAAATATATCTGAATATAACACATTAATTTTATTGAGAACTATTTACTATATCTAGTACTGTAATTAATAATGAATGGAATAATTGTTATCTCAATCAACACAATTTTAGTAGTCCAAAACCTTAAGACGGAGGGGGGGGGGGGTCACCAGGACATATTTGCATGTATCTCGTATAATAAAGGTCTCTTGAATATAATTTTTGGTATTTAAGCTTCGAATAATGTGATTTATTATGTAGCAGAGTATTGTTTATGTAACACCAGTAGAAGTGGGGGTTTACTGAAGGCTGAAAACTGAAAAATGCAAATATCTCGGTTAATATTCAAGATAGTGAATAAATGTATTTAACAATAATTATAGTACATTAAATTAGCAATAAGATTTGGTCTATACAATTTTTCGATCCGACGTATGGTAACGGAGATATTTCGAAAATCCTTCCCTCTAAACCCCCCTCCCCCTTGTCCGATTTCAGCCATTAACGAACTTGATCTTTCTTTTTACATAAAACGACTAAATATCGAGTATGGTAACGATTAATTAATAATTGCGACCGCTAGAGCGGTAACAGACAAATATATATATATACAGTTTTGAACGGAACTCATTTTCGTCATCTCCTAGGTAGGATCGATGGACATTTGAGGAAAACTTTGAAAATCGCGTCATGAATACGACCTTAATAGCTGATTTCCCTTAAGGAAAATCTGCTAAAAGGCAGGTGCATTTGGCAGATTCAACAGCTTGTTAAAGATGAACATTCCATCGTAACACCAAAAGGGGCTGAATAGATTTATGGTATTTCAAAAACATTGTAAAAGACTTTTTTTTGGAAACACACGAGCACAGATTGCACCGAATATGCCCAGCGAGAGAAATAAAATTCTATGTTGTTACATGAGCATCAAATTGTATTTTTTTATGTAGCCATCATCTATATCTCCAAAAATCTTGATGCCGTTATTCATAAGCAGAGTGAACTATTCCTCCAAAATTTAAAAGTCTTGGTGTATCAACCAATTATTTCACAGGTTAAACATTACAGAAAAATCGATAGGAAAATATTTTACCTCAATATATTTGACAATTGATTAAAAAAAAAAAAAAAAAAAAAAAAAAAAAAAAAAAAAAAAAAAAAAAAAAAAAAAATGCTTTGAATAAAATAAATCTTGCAGTAACCACATATATATTTTGTAGATTGGAAACTTTTTTTTTGTGAACAGTATATTTTCATATATTTCTATATTAGGAAGTTTTTTTTCTGTTTTCCTTTATACGAACATTTGGTATGAGACACAGATAATCAATGTGTTGAATTGAAGGGGTCGCAATTTTTGTTTAATCGTTACCAAACTCGATATTTAGTCGTTTTATGTAAAAAGAAAGATCAAGTTCGTGGACGTTTGAAATCGGTCCATGGGGAGGGGGAGGGGTTTAAAGGGGAGGAATTTCAAAAATTCGAAATATCTCTGTTACTGTACGTTAGATCGATCAATTGTACAGAACCAATCTTATTGCAAATTACATTTACTATAAATATTGTTATATACATTTATTCTCTATCTTGAACATTATCTCGAGATATTTGCATTTTTCAGTTTTGAGCGTTCAGCAAACCCCCACTTCTGCTCGTCATACTAACAATAAGCTGTTATATCATGAACCACTTCATTACAAGGTTAAATACCAAATATTGTTTTCATTGAACTTTTACTTTGTGAGATATATGCAAATACGTTCTGTGGACACCCGCCCCCTTTCTTTTGTTCTTGGATTACTAAAATTTGAGTGATTGAGATAAAACTGGTTCTGATTCATTACAAATTACAGCACTAGCTTTAGTAAATTGTTTTCAATAAAATTAATATGTTATATTCAGATATATTTCATTAAAAGTTTGTCTTTCCGGTCTATCTATCTTTTCAGGGCTAGGAGTTTGGCAGGCCTGTTTGTTTACAATTCAGCCGCTTTCCGTTGTAGAGATTATTAACTTGTATTGTAAATTTACTGAAAAATTTTTCATTACCTTTTGTATTTGTTCACTTAACTTTCACGGTAGTCTTACCTGAATGTATATTTATCTATTGTAAACCTTTGCGTGAGAAATCTGCTTAGTTTACATAGCTCCTGTGTGACGGACTTTTTCTATAAAAAGAAGCCTACATAAACAGCACTTGAAATTTAAGCTGGACATGAGATAGTGGCTCAGGTGCTCGAAATAAAATTTGTATTAGTAGGAGTGGAGTGAGTGTTTACACGAGACTGATAACTAAGGGATACCCCACTAAGGGATTAACTAATATCTTGGTTAATGTTTGAGATATATTTGTATAGAACGATAATTCAACAACAATAATTTACAGAAATATGAGTTATGTACCAGTTTTCGATCCGACCCATGATACTAAGAAATTTTGCATAATTATTTTCATTATCAATAGTACGTCATATTTATACTTGAAATAAGAAGCTTCGCATAAGCATTTGCTGCTGATGTAAACCAATAGGATGGCGGTTCACTTCAATGTAAAAACTGAGAAATTAAATATCTTGGTTATTATTAGAATTAGAGAAATAATGTATAGAATAACAATTATAGGCTATTACACTTGCAATATGTTTGTTTAAATGACATTTATTTCAGCCGTTAACGCATTTGATCTTTCTTTATACATGAACATAACCGTTTGAGCGGTAACAGACAAATATATTACACACACATGCGTAAAAGTTTAACCGGGCCTAATTTTGTCATTTCCTATGTAGGCTCGATGGACAATTGAACATTTTTTCTTAAATGGCGTTATAGGTGCAAACCCAAAAGCTGATTACCCTTACTGCAAAAATATATATATTGGAGCTGAGGGAGAGCACACGTCGTGTTGTCCTACATATGTGTAGTTTTCCTTTGTTTTAAATGATGATTCATTGAGTTGTTTACTTTCCTTCAAGAACATTTATAACACACATCCTTTAATTATCCGGATTCTAGAACAAATTTCAAAATTCAAGACAAAAGTAACAATGATGTGGGTTCCAGGACACGAAAACATGGGACGTACATACAACATAGAACATCACAAAATCATCTGCGAGAAATAAAGCACTTGTATAAGCGAGTGGCCATCCAGCAGACTTGACAATAGACGAGACGAAGTTGTAACGAGACTTAGGATAGGACAATCACATTTAATCCACTCATAGCTCATGACGAGAACAGAACGACCTCTCTGCAGAACATGCCGTGAACCATTAAACTCATATTGACTAACTGCAGGAACGTTGAATACTTAGAGACCCCACATAACATGTACGAACTTCTTACGGGCAGAAGCCCACATATCGACAAAACACTAAATCACCTTAAAAAATTGAATTTGTTTTATAAAATTTAACTTCCCTTCTATTTGATTTTGACATCTCTTTTTGTTTGAATTTAATATAATTTTAGATAATATAAATGTACTAGTATATAGGAATAAAATACGTAGTAAGGTCCATAAGTTTCCGGCCTGTCCTGCTTGCCCTCCTTCAAACGTGCCGGGACCTGCACGCCTATGCAGGTCCATGCCTGCTCACTCCATACCCATCGCCCGCATTTCCTCAGTCTTGTAAGTCAGTGTTCAGCCTTAAAGGAACCTCCCCATTTTTACAATGTTTAAACTCGAGTACCGTGCGGTAATTAAATTCTTTTGTAAAGAGGGTCTTACTCCTGCGTAAATTAAAGAGCGCTTGGATTGTGTATACAGGCAGTCATTCCCCTCGTATTCCACATCGAAAGAATGGGCAAAATTATTTAAGTTAGGGAGAGAAAGTCTAGAAGATGACCCACGCCCCGGTCACCCACTGGAAGCTGTCACTTCTGAAACAATCCAACTTGTGGAATCTGAATTGCTGTCTGACCGACGACTGAAAACCAAGGAAATAGCAGCGAGGTTGGGGCTTTCAAAAACAAGTGTTTTGAGGATCATCAAAGAACATTTGCATATGAACAAGGATAGTGCAAGATGGATTCCAAAAATTCTTTCAGCTCATCAAAAACAGGAACGAGTTCACTGCTGCAATGAATTTTTACGCGAGTATAATGCCGACCCAAAGAATGTTTTGGACTCAATTGTGACTGGGGATGAGACAATGGTTCTATATTATGACCCACTCGGCAAAAGAGAGTCCATGGAATGGAGAAGACCAGGAGAAGCACCTCCTTTAAAGGAAAAAGTCACGCAGTCAACAAAAAAGATAATGGCCACAATTTTTTGGGACTGTAAAGGAATACTATTGATAGATTTTAAAGAAAGGAATACCACAATGAATGGCGAGTATTATGCAGCCCTACTTCACCGGTTACGAGACGCCATTAAAGAGAAGAGGCGAGGGAAGTTAAGCAGAGGCGTCCGTCTCCTTCACGACAATTCCCCTGTCCACACAGCATTGATTTCCAAGGCCGCTGTGAAGGACTGTGGATTCCGAGAAATCTCTCACCCACCCTACAGCCCAGACTTGGCCCCTAGTGATTTCTACCTTTTCTCAAAATTAAAATCTGACCTTCGTGGAAGGCGATTTATCACCGACAAAGAGCTCTAAGCAGCTGTGGAAGAACATTTTTTGAACAAAGAAGAATAGTTATTTATTATACAAGTGACGCAAGTAGATCATTTTACAACTCGAGTGAAACGTCCACCAATAATTCATTCACATTTCAATTTATTTTGTTAAAATAAATTCTTACAATGTTAAGAAACATTTAAAAGCATTTAATTTCCAACTTCAAATTATTTTTTAATTTATACTTATTACTAATTAAGAACGCAATTCACTTTCTTCACAAGTGATTACTTTCTTCACTCTATTGCAAAATGTTTCACTTTCTTCACTCATTTCAGTTTAGTAATGTTTACCATTATTCAACGATTACAGAATAAAATATTTTTTTCATGGTATAGAAATGTTGCCAAAGCGTTGTAATAAGTGTATTGAACTTAGAGAAGAATATATTGAAGAACAGTAAAACCAGTTTTTTTCGTTCACCTTTCCTTCTAGCCCAGGCCGGAAACTTTTGGACCTTACTACGTATATAATATAAAATAGGAATAATTTTTTTATTATTTTTATTTATTTTTTCTCTATCTATTTTTTAATAATTATAAAACCATTTAAAATTGTTACCTTTAATACTAGTTTAATGCAATATTTGTAGTATAGTATAATATTTGTTGTTTTTATAACTTGTATTTAATGTTTATTTATCGTGTTTAATTTTTTTTGTTGATTCAATTATTGTTATTTTTCTATTATATTGATTTTATTACATCGTTAAATTTTGAGCCAAATCGTCTAGTTGCTGGTGCTCCTGTATAAATAAATAAATAAAAATTGTTTTAACTGCAAGCGGTACCCCTTAGAACCATAATTAAAAATTTAATTGTCGAGACCTCCTAGAATGCTTATTATGCTAATTTATGACGGGTAAATTCACTAATCCTCATAAATTAAATTCTTGTTAAAGAAAAGTCATTATTTTTGTGGTAATGTCACTACAGCATTAATATTTCAGGTCAGTTGGAAGCTGTTGGTTTACCTATTTCCAGCTTCGAAGACTACTTCTGGATTGGGATTTTCGAAGTTAGCGAACATAAATGAATTAAATGGTATTTATTGGAGGCACCATTTGCAAGTTATAAAGTGTCGCTAAAATGACTTATCTATAAAATCTAAATGTTAAACAGATATGAATATTTCCTGTGTTCTCTCAACAAGACATTCTGTGTGAGGGTCAAAATTCATTAAATTTGTCGCCGACTCAGCTGTTATCTTTTCTAACTAAACCACACTTTTTTAAATTATAAAAGAGGGCAGAAAATTGAGTTTTGATAGTGCTACAGCTATCGATAGGCCTATTGAATATCGATCATACATTCGATTATAGCCCCTCCCTCGTTGACACCTCTATTACTGGCCCACTCTACGTTGTCTTTTAGGGGTGAGTTATTTAATTTAATTTTGCAATGATAATATTTGTGCGAGGAGTAAGGATTTTGGAAGTGAAGGGAAAACGGACTGTGTGCCTTAGGCTATATTGATCTGGCTAAGAAATGAGAGGCCCTCGGAGCCTTTCCCTATTAAAAAATGTTGATGGGGAGGGCTCCTGGCCCTAAGGGTTTAATTTAAATTGTATAAAAAAGGGCGAGGGTGAGGCCCCCGCACCCTGCAGTTTTTTCTTTCTCCGTTTCTCTCCTCCCCAAGGTTCTTTTCTTTTAAGGACCATACCGTAAATAAACTTTCCATTGTCTTTTTATTTCCGACGTTTTGAATAAGGCGCGCTGAATTTTTTCCTCAAGGATGTTGAAATTTATGGTCCATAGTTGCTATAAAGCGGAAAATTAAATTGACCTATTAGATTTATTGGGGAGATTTCAATTACCTTTAGTTTTACTGGAGATACATTGATGTTTCACTCACTAGCTAATAGCTATCCACAGAAATCAGATGATTTCTGTAGTCATCAGTTTAGTACACAATCTGTTACTAGTTTTGATTAGCCTTGACGTTGTTCTCAGAGCAGAAGGTAATGGAGGTATATGGGTGAAAGGTTGGATTAACGAGGCTCTCCGAAATGTGTTAAGGACGAAAAGTGAGTTTTTCTACAGAATTAACGTTTGATCGATACGATTCATAGTCATTATGCTACTTCAACAGAGTAAGAAAAGGTGGCATACTGGCCACAAAGTTGGAAGGGCAGATATTATAAAGAGATTCATTGACCATACTGCTAATTTTAGAAAATACAACTATTAAGGGCTATCCAAATCTCTTTACCATCCTACAACAATATACTGTAACAGATATTGGCCTATTATTAAGTTAAATGTGCTCAAGATGGTGGATTATTGTAGTGGCTCATTAAAGTTGCAGCGTAACTTCCTTTTGGAATTTTCGCAATGATTGAAACGCAGGTAAACTGGTATATGGCACGCTGATGATTTCGTCTGCCATGAACAATATATATATAAACTTGAACAAATCGACTTTTTGGACAAAGCTTCTCACCAAGACGCTTTCACTGTCGTAAGAAAACTCATAATTAATGATTGGAATAATTTATGATATAATTCTGACATTAAACTCTGAGAAGTCAAATCGAATACGCGGAGCTCGGGTTGGCCGTGCGAGTTAGGGCGTTGGTCCTAATCTCGCATGGCAGACCTAGTGTGGCGGGTTCGAATCCCGCCCTGGACAGCAGAAATTTATTTGATGACGGACTCATTATATAAACTCCTTAGGCCCACCCTGACTAGAAAAGGATGGTAACCTGTAGATATCCCGTCCCGATTAGCCTAGTAGTATAAAGTGGACGTAAAATAAAAATAAAAAAAAAATAAAAAAAATCGAATACACTAAATTGGACTTCAAGTAATAGACACTCTAGAAGAATTGAAATAGTACTTACACACCTACGCACAGGCTGCGTAAATTAAGCAGATTTCCCACGTGAAGATTAATAATAGATAAACATACATACTGCTAACACAACACCACCGTGTATATCAAGTGAATAAATACAAACGGTAACAAGAAATCTTTCCCCTGCAGGTGGGGCTTTACTGAAGGCTGAAAACTGAAAAATCCAAATAATATTATCAGTTACTTTTCAAGATAGAGAATAAATATAAATAACAATATCTATATTATATTTAATTTACAATAAGATTCATTCTATACATTTTTTCGATCCACCGTATAGTAACGGATATATTTCGAATTTTCAAAATTCTCCCCCTTTAAACCCCCCCCCCCTCACCCTTGTCCGATTTCAGCCGTTAACGAACTTGATCTTTCTTTTACATAAAACTACTAAATATCGAGTTTGGTAACGATCGAACAAAAATTGCAGCCGCTAGAGCGTTAACAGACATATATATATATATATATATATATATATAAATATGTGTGTGTGTGTGTGTATATATATTATATATGTGTGTGTGTGTGTGTGGGAAAATCACGATATTTCGTTTCCTATTGATTTTTCGTTAAACATGTACGTAACAGAAGATGTTTATTTTTTTATTTAAGTAACTCTTGTTTATACACGTTTGTCGCATTCCGCAGTATTAACAAGATATACGCTAAAATCTATAGCGTGTGTCACTAATTTCAGAGAGCATAAAAGAAACCAAACTCACCAAAACTCCGTATGTAATTTAGGATTAATTAATAATTAAAGGATTATAAGCTATATTAAAATTTCTAGGTGCGAACAGGAGTGGGGGTTAGGCCTGAAATGAAAGCTCGGGCTATTTCGTTTTCAAATGGTTTTTGGCCTTACGTGCACAAAACAAAAGTTTTTTATTTTGATATTTAAAGCAACACTTCTTGACAAGGAAGTATAAATGAGATACATGCTAAAAACGATAGCGGGAGTGAACAACTTTATTGGGCACAAACGACTAAACAGTTCTGACCAATACTCAGTATGTGGGTTAGTATTAGATCTTCCTTCATTATCAGCTCTATATTTTTTTTTTAAAATGACAGGAGCGGGGGCTATATGGAACCCCTGAAATGAAATGTTGGGATATTTCATTTTTGATTGGGTTTTCAGCAAATGTGTACATAACTAACGCTCTTTAGTTTGTTATTTAGAGTAACATTTGTTATTTACTCTTTTGTCGTATAACGGCTAAAAACTATACCGGAAGTCAGGGTCTTTAATTGGGGTATAGATTATCTTATTTCCTCCGATATGTTGATCTTATTGAAATAACTTTGTACTATCTATAAATATTAAACGTTATTTGGTAATGGCATTAAACAAAAGACAATATGCATTTAATCTCAATTTAAACATTTTTATTTATTCTTCAAAACTAAAATTCCTATTCTATAAGTCCCCTACCTGTCCCTTGTTGAAAACAATGCGCCCAGATGGGAAGTTTAGTTGTACACATTGAAGGCTTGCCAAAAAATACTATCATCATTCGCCAGCAAATGATTTCCCGAGCAAATACCGGGTACCTTAATAAAATTCCTCAATTAAGAGGAATTTAGAGGCCTCACTGGGGCAAAATATAAATTAAGCAAGCAGGTCTCATTGAAAATTGGATCTAGAGACGTGAAAATGATAATCAGTCTTTTTTAAATTCAATTGTGAATTGACCAGTGAGGGTTAATGACTGAGGGATTACATGAAGGGATGTGAATTAAGATGTGGTGTTCCTGTTTCGATAACCCATTACTAGCATTGTATTGCTGTTGGCGAGAAAGGGATTACTACAACCCAAAGGACACATAACAGAACATACTATGAAAAATTTGAATACTAAGTTTCTTCGTCCGGCATACACTAAAATATTTTTAAGAATAGTTATTAAATACATAAAATAGATACATTTGATGTGTTTGGGCTGCTTTTTCGAATAGAAACTTTGAATATTACTTATTTTATAATAAAAAAAATGCTATCCACTACTATGGTACTTATGACCAATAAAATTTAGAATAACGAATTTGGATTGAATAGTAAACATTTAATGTTTCGTCTGACGAACCCAGCAATAGATTTTCAGTAGTTCATCGATTGTCCAGAAAGCTGTAAAATTTAATAAAAATAAATACTCAGACACCCACACATTTGGTCCTTCTTACCCATGGCCTATGTTTATGAATGTTTCGAAAAGCTCGCAAAAATCACACCTTATGAGTCTGATAAAATACAAAATCGTGTTTTATAAATCTCATGGAATGGAGCATTTAGTGTCCTATCACCTCACCGCCCATCTTTTATAGTCATCATAACTTATAACGAGATGATCTTTACAAGTTCCAAAGGTCAAATGGAACTGTTAACCCTTATTTTTATGTGTGTGTATGTGCGAGTGGTTGAGTGAATTAAAAATATAAATTTAGCATAAATATTCTAGAACTGTATATCTCATTCTTAAAATAAGGCTTTAAATATTTTTTGAATCAATTACCCCATAACATTGATTTCAGAGTTTATTTATCCATAATCTGATGAAACCTTTAATGAATAGACGCTACGGATACAATTTGGTCCGTCACTCTATTGGAGACATGTCATTCCAGGTCCTCCTTGGATAACAGAGGTTGTACGCCGATTTGATCACTCACTACGTAAAACCTCTGATCACAAATCCCTCGAGTCGCCCGGGGGCTGCTAAGGATATTAAAGGTCTATAATGCCATCACTAAAAAAATAAAATAACAAAATATATAGTAAGCCCTCTATTTGTAAAGCATAGGGTTGACTATCAGTTTGCATTCCTTCAGTTTCTACCTTCTTCCAGTTTACCTCTTTATAGTGTTTTTCTTTTTTTATTATTAACTAATATTTTAGATTTAATTTTTTTAATTTATATTCTGTCTTGTTTTAAGTTGAATTGCCAATTTAACGGAATCTCAAATAAATAAACAAAAACACATTCCCACCATGCTTATTTTAAAATACATTTGTCATTACATCGTTGTACATTAAAATATGGCCAATAACCTTCACCTTTCTTTTCTCAATAGTCTTGTCAGGACGTTTACTTTCTCTTACTACTTTAAGGTATTCTTCATTTGATTTCTTATGAAAGTTAGATAATTCCAATATATCCTGGCGATTGTACGCCAATTCCAAATTTTCATTGCCACGAAAAGATAAAATTCTTGTTCGTGAAGAGTCCACCTTTCGTTCCCATAAAGCAGTACACACCAAACAAATAACTTAGCAAACTTCTGTTTCCGGAAGTTCTATTTAGCTAGAGCTTTTATTCTATCAAATTCAGGTCCACTTTCATTATCTTGCCACCAGTGCAAAGCCAACTGCAAATCTACTGCAATGATCCGATTTATGTTAAACTTTACATAGTTTTAGCTTCCCATACACAGTCATTTATAACGATTTGTGTGTTTCTGGTTCTTGTGAACGTTCAAAATCAACCTTCCGTCTATCCAATCTATTCCTTTTTCGCCCATGCAGAAAAACAACAACTTTCAGTAAACGGCATCAAAAAGTCATTTTAAAGCTGTAAATTTATTGTGATCAATAGATTTCCCTTAAGGGAAATCAGTTATTGAGGTCGTACTCATGACGCGATTTTCGAAAATTTTCTTCAAACGTCCATCGATCCTACCCAGATGACGAAAATGAGGTTTGTTCACGCTCTAGCAGTCGCAATTTTATCGTTACCAAACTCGATATTAAAAAATAAAGACCAAGTTCGTTAATGGCTGAAATGAGACCAGTGGGAGGGAGGGTTTAGAGGGGGGATTTTCGAAAATTCGAAATATCCCTGTTTTAAGTCGGATCAAAATAATGTCTAGAACCAATCTTATTGCAAATTACATGTGCTAAAAAAATTTTTATATACATTTATTCTCTATCTTGAATATTAACCGAGATATTTGTATTTTTCAGCTTTCAGCCTTAATTAAGCCCCCACTGCTGCTCATGTTACATAAACAATACTCTGTTATACAATAAACCACATTATTCAAATCTTAAATACCAAATATTGTTTTCAAGAGACCTATGTTATACGAGATACATGCATATATGTTCTGGTGACTCCCCCCCCCCCCCCGTTCTAAGTTCTTGGACAACTAAAATTTGATTGATTGGGGTAAAATGTATTCTGATTCATTATAAATTACAGTACCAGATATAGTAAATAGTTTTCAATAAAATGAATATGTTATATTCTGATATATTTCAGTAATTGTTTTTCTTTCCGGTGAGAGGTTGGCAGACCTGTTTGTTTACATTTCAGACGCTTCCCGTCAGGAGTTTATTAAAATTGACTGAAAGATTTCTTATTACCGTTTGTATTTATTCACTTAATATTCACGGTAGAGTTGTGTTACCATCATGTAGATTTATGTATTGTTAAACTTTGCGTAGGAAATCTGCTTAGTTAACGCAGCCCCTGCGTGACGGACCTTTTGATTGATGTCTCTCCTCTTCACCAGTTTAACTAAACGGTAAATGTCATCCTTATTCCTCATCCGAATGGGAACTCAAATAGGTCTTCATAGATGTATAGTTCACATTTTTTCTTGACCTATTTTGTTTTTATTATACATTGTAGTAATGCTGTGGCATAAGAGAAAAGGTCCGTCACGCAGGGACGGCGTAAACTTAGCAGATTTCCCAAGTGCTGGTATAGCATACTTATGATTACATCTCAACACATATTCTCTATTTCTATTTTAAACTGATGAGTAGAAGGGCGGGGGGGGGGATAAGAAAGCACGAATAACTCACTTCCTGATTTTCTTTTTTTGTATGGAAATCCGTCTATCTTCGTCACATAGAGTTTTTTAGTTTGGTTACCTACTGTGTTTTATTAAATAATCTGTTTTTATATTTGATTATAGCCTTCCACGTTTCGGTGAGTATAACACCGCCAATTGTATTTTTTTTGTTCATCTCTAGTGCTTCTAAAACTAGTCTTTTAACAAGGTGATGTAGAAGTAGGCATGTAGAAGTTTTGTCCCTGCCATATACGGAAGTGTTATAGCGTTGAACTTGAAAATTTTTATTTTCATGATGAACCTTAGCAATACCTACAAGGGGAGTAGACGGCCCTCCCCCCGCCGATTTGAACGAAAAATTTGTAATGTGTAGTACCTAATGAAAAACAAATTCTGTTAAAGCAAGAGAACGCACTTCTAATGCGGTCTTCTAAAAAAAAAAAAAAAAATGTTAAAGATTTGCCCAAAGTCTTGAGTTGTTCCCAAGACGTTCAGTTCGAAGAGCGGTGGCTGAGTTGATAGCTTTCTTCTTTTGTAACCGCAAGATCTCGAGATGGCATCTCGCCTGGAGCGACTATTTTATTTTTTAAAATATATTTTGTTTCTAGAGCGTTTATTTAATATTAATAAATAAATAAAAAAGTTGTTTGAATTATTGACATTTAAATTTTAACGCGTTCTATATATTTAAAGAAAATTGCTGACGTATATTTCTACCATCAAGCTAAAAATGTTATTAAGTGTCTCCAAAACTGTTTGTATTTGATTGAACAGAATCGCGAAATATCGTCTAGAAAGGATTTAATTAAAATTTATTCTATACTTCAAAACCAATTATCATCGCCAATATTTGTTGATATGTTTTGGTAAGCAAGGTTTCCTTCGACACATTGCGATGAAAGAGATTTTTTTAAAAAAAATCAAGTTTGCTTTCCTCAGACATTTTTTAAACGCCCTTCGGAAAAAGCTGTATTTAGTAGATGTGCCATAAATTTACGTTTTGATTGCTTTTATGATCAACATCATCCAGCATCTTGCAAAGGCACTACAGATTCCACTAATTAATATTACATGTTAAATTTATTTGTGTTCAATTATTAGTAATATATTTTTCGTATAATATTAAATATTTCCTTATATTATATTTTTGATAGAAAGCATTCGAATTTTCTTTAAATATATAGAACACGTTATAAATTAAATGCCAATAATTCAAACAACTTTTTATTTATTTATTTATTAAGATTAAATAAGCGTTATAGGAAAAAAATAATAATCTCTAAAAAATAATAATTGTCGCTCCCGGCGAGATTCGATCTCGAGATCTTGCTGTTACATAAGAAAAACGGTATCAACTCAGCTACCGAAGCTCTTTGAAAAATACGTCTTCGGAGCAACTCAAGACTTTGGGCAAATCTTTTTCTTTAGGTACTAAACATTATAAAAACTTCGTTCAAATCTGTGGGGGGTAGGACGTGCATTCTCCTTGCTAGTTTCTTCTTCATTTTTCTGTAAACTCTTTGTACTTCCCTTTTTTTTAGTGGAATTCTTCTAAATAAAATCAGACCGCTGGCACATAGCCGATCTCCACTAAATGGAATTTTTTCCCAGCGATGTACCCTTAAACATACACGCGCGTAAAATATTTAACTCGCTTCTTTAGTCAAACCTTTTTTCTTCATCATATCTAGGATCTATGGACATTACAAAATGTGACTAAGAGACCCTTGGAGCAGATACAACTGTTGGAACAGGAGCAACTGTTTGTTATCCTTTCTGCCGTCGGTTCCTCTTACTGCTCGCTTTCTCCAGTTATCCCGCTCCCGAGGGTTTAGCTTATAATGTAGATATAGGAGGCGGGCGGGGCGATGGAGGAGTTAGCGCGGGGGCGGGCGAGGGTGGGGGATCATGGAGGCCTCTCTTTCCCGTCTCATTCGTCCGCCGGCCGCCGCCCTCGCACTCTCTACTGTAAGTACCCTACAGCCCAAATCTTCGTCATTCTCTCTTCATACACCTCATTCACCTATATCTTCTTCATCTTTAGCCATTCTTCACTATCTTGGTTCTTTCAAAACCTTACTAACAAGGCATTCAGGACTCCCGCCCCCTTTCTATCGTTAACTTTTGTCCGTGCTGACCAACTCCTTCTGGACTAGCAATTCACTTCTCATTGCCGGAATATCCTCACCCCGCTCTAGATTATAAACTTTTTCGTTGCAAACTACCTTCTCTACTGACTTTGTTATCTTTATTCTTTATCACCTATAATTCTTTCCAGAGTTCCTCTTTCCTCACTGTTGCCCCGTCATCTTTCATTTTGCTTCTTTACTTTCCCCTTCATGTTTCCTCTTAATCCTTTATCACCAACTAGTCAGCATATCATCTTTTCACTCTTTCACTTATTTATCTTGTGATATCACTAGTGATTCCTACTCTTATCAATAATTACTCTCTCTCTCCCATATACCTTAATAATATGTTATACGGTACAGTGTGTAGTTATCTTGTGTATAATGAACTGGTTACCCGGACATACAAACATTAGACAAAGCACACCAGTAGACCAACTCGCCAAATCAGCTACTCAAAAAAGAACTCACAACACTACATATTGTACACAACAAGATATTCAAGCCCAAGCAAAACATATATACAACTCATGACAGAAATCTTGGTTTGCCACAAGTGACAACAAACTTCGAGAACTGAATAATTAGTGAATGACCTACCTCGAAAAGGCTATCTAGAAGAGAAGAAGGTAGTTTTAACGAGGTTAAAAATTGACCATTCACGACTGATTCACACTTACTTGCTGGAGAAGACGAACCCTACTGCCACACTATAACTGTAGACTTAATATAAAACACATACTAACTGACTGCTATCTAATGACTCACATAGACCTACCATACACTTTGGCTGAATTACTACATGACCGTAGGCAGTATATAGACCATGTATTACACTACTTGAAACATAACGTTTTCAAAAAATTATAATGTAGGACAATATTGAAAATATTTGCAGAAATGAGCATACTTGCGTAAATTATTCATCGCATTTCTCTTCCTTTTGTTTTTCTCCATTTATCTCTCTCGATCGTATCAACAACCATCGATGTTCCTATTCATCTGCTTTATCACACTTTTTACTTCACTGATTGTTCGTATGAAGGAAATAGCTTGTCACATAAATAGACGTACTGACTATTTATTTACATATTTCAACTTATCATCTCTTATCTATTCTTAGACATGTCTTCCTCTCAACTTCGTAATGTTTTTTCTCATTCAAACCTACTTCCATTAACCCAAACTGTTCATTAATCTCACCTAACTCACTCTCCCTCCCTAATATTGAGTGGTATTTCTAGATATTTGGATTGATATGAAAATATTAAAAATAAAAACAACACATACGTTTAAAATAATTTAGTTCATTCAAAGATCAGTCTGAAGTGTAATATTGTTGTTCTATATTTGTGTGTTATTAAAATAATTGAATACAATGTTATCTAAGAAACTAACTCATAATGATTTTGGAATATGAATATTATTCATGTATTATTGTATTCTTGTAGGCAAGTTTAATATTTATATATTGTTTTATATCATTGAAATAATTAGCAAGTAATATTGATTTACTGGACAATTTATTTATTTAGCCTAGTGAAGCGGATGAGCTGTCCAACTGATGTATGAAAGAATAAAGGAATTGAATGCCTCCCTTCTTCTTTGTGCCGTCTCAATATACGACCAATTGCTTTTCATTATACTATGATATTTCTATATTCTATTAGTCACAGATATTTCTCAATATTTCACCCTCTCAGTCTCTCCTGTTGACCTTTTACAACAGGCACAATATATTCATACCTTTCTATTATCTAAATATAATAGGTTTTAAAATACGTTCGTAGTGTTTCTTACTGGTGATTTCAATAAAAACTTCAGATTCTTGTAAATATTTTTCATCAATTATATATGACCCATTTCGATCAATTACATGTTGCCATCTTTCAGGTAATTTTTTAATTCCGTCGTCCCAAAACTTCTCAGATGTATGCGCAATGAACTCCTCCGTGTGCTTTTTTTAGTCCTCGAGTGAATTAAAGTTTTTCCCGTTAAGAGAGTTTTGAAGGGCCCGAAATAAGTGAAAATCTGTTGGGGCAAGGAATAGTATTGGTGGGGGACCAGATCCAAGCCAAACTCCAATAATTTTTGCCGGGTCTGCAAAGAAACGTGAGGACGGGCGTTATCGTGATGGAAAATTATGCCTTTGCTTTTCTCTTCCATTTTGAGCAAGCATACCACTTAAAGATAAGGGATCTCGGTTGAAACTGGTACATAAAAGCTCGTTAACTAATCCTTTTTTTAAAATATGTAAACATTATTGACCAACTAAACATGATTTTATAAACACAAAGAGGATTAAATTGAAATATTGATAAACGCTACGAACTATTTTACAACCAATAGTTGTTCTCTCTCACCCTGATTCTGTACCTCATCCTCTTTCACACTACTTCCCTTCCTCTCTCTCTTCTTTCTCTCTCTCTCTCTCTCTCTCTCTCTCTCTCTCTCTCTATATATATATATATATATATATATATATATATATATATATATATATTAGAGATTTCCTGCACTCTCCCCTCCTCGTTAACCTAGGCCATGACTTTCCAGTCCACCACGTGGAACTCCTGACACCCTTCTTCACTCAGTCAATCCATCTCTTCTTCTGTTCCACTTGTCCACCTTGTTCGGCCGGGTGCCACCTGTGTCGCATTCATTGTCTTATATAGGGAGCCGGTTGGGTAACTTCTTGTCACGTGTCCCGCCCATTGAAACCCTTTAGCTTTCATATAACGTGAAATCGACTGTCCTGTTTCAGTTATAATATATTCTCTTGTTTTCCTTCTGTAGAGACCAATGTCACTTTGGGACTATTATGGTTCTAAGAACCTTGTGCTCAAACCTATCAACCTTTTTTATTGTTTGCAGGATATCGATCAACGCGTTGAGTTATATACCGTTAGCCTCAGAGCTGGTGAGATTGTCCTTAAAACTAAACCGGCTGGCACGAGTTTTGTCTGTAGGAGATTTGTCTTCCCCCCCCCCACACCTCTATATCCCTGCCCACTCTTCCAGCATCTCTCCTTCCTCCCTCCCTCTATCTCCTTACTTCTCTTCTTCCCAATATCCCATCTTTCTCACGCAACCACACTTTCTCTTTGCCTCCCGCCATCTCTTTCACCCTCTCTCCTCCCTTCCTCACTCTCCTACTCCCTCTCTCCTTCCTCCCTCCCCCTATATCCCTACCTCTCTCCCATTCTCTCCCTATCCCACCCTCTCCATTCTTTTTTACCACCCGCTATGTCCTTACCCCTCTCCTTCCCAATTTCCCATCTTTCTCCCGCAACCACACTTTCTCTTTCTCTCCCGCCAACTTTTTCACCCTGTCTCCTCCCTTCCTCACCCTCCTACTCCCTCTCTCCTTCTTCCCTCCCCATATCTCCTTAACTCTGTCCCACTCTCTTACAGTTCCATCCTCTCTATTCTTTCTCTTCCACCCTCTATCTCCTTACCTCTCTCCTTCCCAATTTCCGATCTCTCTCCCGTAACCTGTCCTCTTTCTCTCCCGTCAACTCTTTCACCCTCGGTCCTCCCTTCCGCACTCTCCTACTTTCTCCCTCGCCTTCTCTCCTTCCACCCTCCCCCTATCTCCTAAACTCTCTCCCACCCTATTTAGGCGTTATGCCACTTTATTTTAGGCGCCTGTTGCAATCTGCAACATTGCCATATTTGGCCTGGGATTATAGGATTGGATTGGGTGCTGGGTTTATTTATTTTTCTCCTTCTCCCATTTTTTTTTTACAAAACCACAGCATCGCTGCTTCTAATAAACCTTATTCATCCCCCCCCCCTCACTCTCTCTCTCCATACGTCACTCTCACTTCCTCGTTTCTTTTCTCCCTCACTCAATTTCTTCCTTTTTCCCTACTCACTCCTAAATCGCTCTCTCCTTGCCTCTTTCCCTGCGTGCTCTCCATCCACTGGCTCCTTTCTTCAACCTCTTACTTCGTTCATCTCTCTTTATTTCCCCAAATCTCCCTCAATCCCTCTGCTGAAAGGCTCCAGAAATGTTTTTGTTAAATAAACTTGACTCAGTAACTTTTACTTGTAATTACTAACAGCCATAGGTCATGTGGATATGAGAATTCAAAGAAACAGCGGTCTGCTATTCTATTCCATAAATACAATTAATATACCGATTAATGTTTTCATACTGATATTTGGTTTCACATTTGAATTGCATGTATATTATGGTATTTTTTTTTAGTTTAAACTTTGAGTTACTGTTTGTAAAGAATTTGATAGTAAACTCGGATGAAACCACCAAGAAATTTAGACGCTGGGGAAAACACGAGAGTTAATTATCCTTATAAAAAGATTATCATTTTGAACAGACCTTATTTTCGTCATCAGCTAGGTATGATTGATGGACATTTGAGGAAATTTTTCGAAAATGTCGTCATGAGGATAACCCAATAGCTGTTTGAATCTACTTATATGGATGTCATGGACTATTCTATTACACAGTTGGTTGACAGAAATGTGTAACCAATAGAGAAGTGATGAATCAAAGAGAGAAGGAGCGTATGAAGTGAATTTGTACATGAATAAGAATCATGGTATCCGTTGAAATTAAAGAAAATATGTTGAGTACATCAAATAGAAGCTCAGAGGAGGATCAGGAACACACCGAAGAAGGCCCCATTAAAAGGCAGACAGCTGTAATTGGAATATATATATATATATATAAACTAGCTAAGGTACCCGGCTTCGCTCGGGAATAATTAGAGTCTGAATGTTGATGGTATTTTTTATTTGGCAAGGCTACATTGTGTACAACTACACTTCCCGTCAGGGCTACTAACCAATCCCTCTCCACTGTTTGACAGACCATGAAGAATTCAGATCATCATCATGGATAGCATTTATTATAATTAAATTAAATTAAATATAGCCTAAAGTCTAAGTTGGGTTAGTAGTAATACACATACCAAGTTTCATAAAATTCGGTTCAGCCGTACATGCGTGGAAAGGTAACAACAAACAGAATGGAATTCATAATTATAAGGTCATTTATAATTATACTCAACAACACCAGGAGAAACAAGACTGGAAGAATTGCTTCCTGGAAAACCGAAAGTTGTATACAAGACCGCATACTCTTTATACTTCTCTTAAATGTATTATCCTACATAAGAAAAAATGTTGATCTTTATTTTGATAACGTTTGCCAAACTTTAGTAATCTATGGAACACAATTTGAACCAATTACAAAATGTGGAGAGAGAAAAAGACGTCCAATTCTTCACAAATTTTATATTTCAGCGCCAAGAAAGACTATTGTCTCCATCTTCAGAGCCACACATGAAAAACAATAACATCAATAAAATCTCTATACATTACAACAGGGTCATTAATCATATTAATATCAACAAATAAAAACAGAAAATAAATATCTAACAATGAACATAATAAATGTACTTAAGTCAAATCCTAAAATAAAATACGGAGAGTGAGAGATCTATTGAGGTATAGTCAAAAAATATAGTACTGACTTGCTTGCATTCGCTCATTGGGAAAGACTGCAAGCGACTGGCTGGCGCGCGGGAGATAAGATCGAGATCCAGTACCCCCAAGGCTCCTTCGCTATGGCCCTCTTGTTCTTGGTGGCAGAAAAATAATAAAATAATTACTAAATTCGTTGAGTCTGGTTCGACAATAATGTCAGACTGTTGGAAAGGTTACAATACTTCACAACTGGAAAAAGCGGATTTTTTTACATCTACCAATAAATCATAAATATAATTTGATTGATCCTGAAATCAGGGTCCATACACAAAACGCTGAAACGATTTGGGGTTGTACTAATTGGCGTAACAAAAGTCAAACTACCAGACACCCCTTGGACAGCTACCTTGATGAGTTTGTGTGGCTGGCGACGGCCAGGACGACCGCTTTATATGGCTACGAAGGCCAGGGATGACCGCTTTATGAGGCTACGACGGCCAAGGGCAACCGCATTAAGCGGCTACGACGGCCAGGGACGACCGCTTTATGAGGCTGGGACGACCGCTTTATGCGGCTAGGACGGCCAAGGGCAACCGATTTATGCGGCTACGGCGAGCAGGGACGACCGCTTTATGAGGTTGGGACGACCGCTTTATGAGGCTGGGACGACCGCTTTATGAGGCTGGGACGACCGCTTTATGCGGCTAGGACGGCCAAGGGCAACCGATTTATGCGGCTACGGCGAGCAGGGACGACCGCTTTATGAGGCTGGGGCGACCGCTTTATGAGGCTGGGACGACCGCTTTATGCGGCTAGGACGGCCAAGGGCAACAGATTTTTGCGGCTACGACGGGCAGGGACGACCGCTTTATGAGGCTGGGACGACCGCTTTATGAGGCTGGGACGACCGCTTTATGAGGCTGGGACGACCGCTTTATGCGGCTAGGACGGCCAAGGGCAACAGATTTTTGCGGCTACGACGGGCAGGGACGACCGCTTTATGAGGTCCTGGGACGACCGCTTTATGCGGGTAGGACGGCCAAGGGCAACCGATTTATGCGGCTACGACGGGCAGGGACGACCGCCTTTTATTTCTATAGCCTGGAATGTTACCAAAATGTAGTCATTATAACATTGCTTTAATTCTTGCAATAGCAGTAGACAAAATCGTAGCATGTTATATCTATCCAAGAGTGTAACACAAAACTCATAGTTTATCTTTTACGTTGTATTACGTATAGTTTAAATCTTCTTTGGAATAATTATTTGAGAAACAAAACTTTCGGCAGTTCCTGTTATACAAAGAATCTTCTTGGTGTTCCTTCTTCTTTTCAAGAATTCATGACCGATCTTTTTGGGATAACATGTTTTGTGTTTTTCTATCACCTAATAAAAGCTTTATTTTAGAGAAAGACCTACACACTACTTTTACATACTACACTTAAAACTAATATAGAAAAGAATTGCAGCCTGCGTGTGTAAACACCTGGTAATACTAAGAGACTCTTCATACTATAACAGGGATATATTTTATGGAGAGGCGAGGAAGAGGATTTGGTTGTGGTTAGGAATTGGCTTGACTTTATTAAGGGTTGTGGGATTACATATGCTAACAGATTAGTGAGTTTCTAGCCGTCTTCTCTATTATAAGGATAGTTTACAATTGGAGCGGAATGTCAGAGAAGATGGGCCGGGCCAATCCTAGGGAACTAGATGAATCACTAAGAAATGTAGATCCAAATGATGAATCAGATTAAACTATGTATATACATCAGATAAGATAGCTGTCTCTCATTCTGGCAAAGAAGTCTGGTGGGCACGCATTGAATTGGTCATGTTATATTTAATTGTCATAGTAAAACGTTTTTGAAGAAATATTAAAATATAAGCCACGTGCCGATCATAAATGATGTTCTAAGCTCGATTGTAAGACAGAGCAAAACACGAAATCTTAAATATCCCCGTTTCTTTGCATCGGATCAAAAGTCATATACAATAAAGTAGATCTTCTTATACGAAATAAAAAAAGTTCCTATATATTTTATAATACCTATCCAATAAACATTCTTCCCCTATAGCGACTTTTCCCATTTATTTTTTAGGATGCCATCTACAATGAAAATCGTACTCCCCTAAACAGAAGTTCTCTTAAGTAAAAAATATAATACGCTAAAGGCTTATTTGAAAAGGCTTATTTCAGAATGAAATTTTTCGCTAATCAGGACGAAAGTACTTGCTATCCAATAACGTAATTATTATTATTATTGGTGACATCTCTGGTCACTTCAATAACCCAGTTGAAAATGAGTTCCAGGACAGCTGCCTCCAATGACACTTTAACATTAATTATTTAATAGATCAATCTCCTGTTAATATGCAATCATACACGATAAAATTAACTTTTTAACTGTTGTGTACTATTAACTTGTTTGCTAAAATAATCATAATTCTGGTAGGAATTTCTAAAGGGATCAGAAAGCCAAAATAAAAAACTTCCTCACAAACACACACACACACACACACACACACGCCACTTATGTAAACGTACCCGCATGAATGCCATACGTCCGTCACGCAGGGGCTGCGTAAACCAAATAAATTTATATACAAGTAACACTTAACACCACAGTGAATAACTACAAACGGCAATGCCTAACCGTAAGTCTGTGTTGAAATAAGTCTGCCTAACCGCTCAGAGCTGAACATATTGATAGAAATCTTCTTCACTGGAGAGAAAAACAATTACTAAAATGAATCTGAATATAACACATTCATTTTATTGAAAACTATTTACTATATCTAGTACTGAAATTTATAATGAATCACAATAAATTTTATTTCAATCACTCAAATTTTAGTAATCCAAGAATAAAAGGAGGGAGTGGGTTGAATCAACAGAACGTATTTGCATATAAATCACAAAATGGAAGTTCAATGAAAACAATGTTTGGTATTTAACGTTGGAATGAAGCAGTTCATGATATAATAGCTTATTATTAATATTAGTTGGAGCAGGGGTTTGCTGAATGCTGAAAACTGAAAAATGCAAATATCTTGGTTAATATTCAAGATAGAGAATAAATGTATGTAACAATATTTATAATACATTTAGTTTGCAATGAGATTGGTTTTTACACGTTTTCGATCCGACGTATAGTAATAGAGATATTTCGAATTTTCGAAAAACCCCTCCTCTACACTCCCCCCTCCCACCAACTGGTCTGATTTCAGCCATTAACGAACTTGATCTTTCTTTTTATATAAAGATTAAATATCAAGTCAATAGTTGATTTTCCTCGAGGGAAATCTGCTACAGTTAGTGTGTTATTCCTTCCTTGATCTTTGTAATTGTAATTTACCGAAGTAATTGAGGGCGTTCCTCAACCTACCACCGCTGAGGACCTCACCACCCCTCATGAGTTATATATGTACGATTGAGGAAATAAAAGGAGCGAAAAGGAAGATGAATTCTATTTTAATGACCCCAATAATATATGTAGGTGGCGTACAACACAAAATATAAATACCATTCCTCTTTGACGTTTCTTCCTGATGCTTCAATTGATAAAACGGGGAAATAAAACGAATACCCCCAAAATATTAAGGTTACTTTGTCACTCTTCTGGTCTCTGTAGCTGTACTTCATTTTTAATGCCCATTCTCTCCAAAAAGGGGCTATTAATCATATAATTGCGTTTCTCTCCCCATTGTTCTGACGTCAGTCTTCAAAATCTATATGTTGGGTGGACATTAATTATAGAAATATGGCATATATTTCTGTGCCTTGTTAGCACATTTCTCCCGATAATACCGTCACTTAAATTTTCTCTGTTTTAGCAGATTTCCCTCAGGGGAAAAGGGGACGAAAATGAGGTCCATTTAAAATTACATATACAAATTTGTGTGTTACCGCTCTAGCAGTTGCAATTAATTGGACATGACAAGGAGTGGGGGTTTACTGAAGGCTGAAAACTACAAAGCCCTAATAAATCCTTTGATATTCATGATAAATAAAATAATATTTATAGGCAATTAAATATCCGATAAGATTGGTTCTATACAATTTGCCGATCCGACTTATAGAAACGGAGATATTTCGAAATTTCTCTCGTCCAAAGCCCTTCTCCCCTGCTGATTTCAGCTGTAACGGACTTATTGTAATCTGTATTTTTACATAAAACGCTTATATATGGAGTTTGCTAACTGTAAAACAAAATTTGCGACCGCTAGAGGTGACAAATAAGTATATATATATATATATATATATATATATATATATATATATATATATATATATATATAATTTTGAATGGACCCCGTATTCGTCATCTCTTAGGAGGATCGTTCCTAGGAGGATTGATATACATTTGAGAAAATTTTTCGAAAATCGCATCATGAGTACAACCTCCATAGCTTATTTCCTTTAAGGTAGATCTACTAAAGAATTGTCTTGAATCTAGCACATTTCAGTTAGGCTCCTGCTATATGGAACTTAAGGGACATAAGTATACTCGTTACGTATAGTTGTTTGAAGGTAAATCTAACTTTTTATAAGTACTTACTTTATTGCAACGTGAATGAATGGATGAATAAAAAAAATATTATAAATATAAAAAAATTTTCGTTTCCATATTTAACCATTGCTACAATATAAAGTAATTTACAGAAACTTGGGTTCTGTAAATTACTTTACAACAGCTTGAGTGACATGAGTTATTTCAGCATGAGTTTTTTCTTCATTGAAAATAAATGTAAATTTATTCTATTGGTGTTAAATAAAATAATAAATATTTAAGGTGAAAAAACTCAAAACGAAATAGAAATTTGTAGAACGGCAAAATATTATAATATATAGTTTTATACATAATGAAATTTATATTTTAATGTTCTACTTACATAATCGTAAAGTAATGAATACTCAGAGGATTATTCATTACTTTAAATGGAGAGTCATTTAATATTTTTCTGACTTGTTTTTTGGTCAGAGTGTTCTTCCCGAACGAATCTCTCCGGAATTCCTTAAGGATAGGGATTGAAGGAAGTGAAAAACATCTTCTGGCTCCCCGAGCTTGCACGGCGAGTTGCAAAGCGAGAAACGTCATCCAAGCTGCAAGGTTTCTTGTTCATATTCAATGTTTCTGCCCTGCTCCTCATAACCGTACTAATCATATGAATACTACATACATGAAGGTTGCTTTGATTCAAATTTTAATTTTTTATAGAAAGAATGAAATTCTGTGAAATAAAGCCACACGCAATATTTTTTCTTCTAACTTTAACACTGCTGACACCACATTATCTACACTATCCTTCGTCGTGATTCCGGTGAGCTCAGGAAAACGAGAATATTCAACTTTATTGCAACGTAAATATATCAGCATGACTTTTAGAGCAAATAGGTTATTCCTAAAATCGGCGTTTAAGGAACTAGGTCTAGGAGGCGGGATGTAGCGTGGGTTGCGACGTGGTAGGGCACGTGCCTTCCTCTAGTCCCAGCTGCTCCACCAAAAAACTAGGAAGAGAGTGAGACAGACCGTTTTTACGGAAAAAACCTATCTTCTATAGATTCCCCCCAGCCACTACCCCATCCACTACCCCTTCACAATCCTTCCGCACACATCTCCCTCTCAAACATACACACGCACACACTCCAGCCCTCGCGTTCCAATTATATACTTCAGCGTGAGCCCTGTCTGCCAGTATTCTGTTAATGGCAGTTGTGACTGCTATATTTAGGTAAAGTTCTCACACAGTCATCATTTATAAATTATATCAACATCTCCTTTCCTTACCTGCTTATAAGGTTTCCTGGCTGTGAGAGAATCGGATCACTATTTGAAAGGGCATCATATACGACATCTAAACTCAATGAAATAGTAAAGATGCATTACAACAAAGGCGAAACAAAACATAACAAATTATTAAATTTATATATTTCAGACAACATTTAATGATTTCAGTAACAATTATTAATTTATTCTAAACGGTCGACAAAAATCAGTGGATAGTAGTGGTTTTCCTCCATAGCTGCTCTTATTTCTGTGAGTTTAAATATTGGGAAAAAATGAACTCGATGAAGAAGCAATACGAGATATTATTCTATAGTACTATAAATTAATTCATATAGAAATTTCTTAAGAGGTAATTTTGGTATATTAGCCGACTTCCCTTAAGGGAACCTTGAGTACCTATTGAGGTTGTACTCATGATGCGATTTTCGAAAAATGTCTTCAAATACCCATCGATCCTACCCAGGAGATGACGCAAATGAGGTTCGTTCAAAATATTATATATATGTTTGTTAACGCTCTAGGGGTCTCAATTTTTGTTTGATCGTTACCAAACTCGATATTTAATGGTTTTATGTAAATAATAAACTTGGTAAATCTGATTAGTTAACGCCGCCTCTACGCTATAGACTTTTAGTAATATAGTAAAGCTGTAAGAAAACGGAATGTTCTGTAGAAATATAATTTCATGGTATAACTTATGATTTCAGTTTTCTATTATTTATAATTTATTTCAGACATCTAGGTATCGATTTACGAACACTATCTCATAACAAGATCCATCAATGATAGTCAACTTTCTAGTTTTACACCTTCGGGGCTCTCAAAAACAGGTCTCAACGACTAAACCCCAATCTCCCAAACGGAGACAGCCGCTTCGTTATTAAACGTCCGATTAAGACAATATTTCGGGCCGAGCAAAGCTTAAGCTCTCTAAATATCAGCCATTCCCATTGAAGAATAATAAAAACAACTAGAAATTCTTTTGCTATTGTATAGTATAGTAGGATTAACTGTTGTTCTGGGGTGGATTAAAAGCTATTTAATTCTGAATGAAATTTATAAGCACAATACTACTCAATATCAGAATATAATACCCATATGAAAAGCATAATACTATTACTGTTTGCGTTGCAGGAGATTTATTAATTCTTTAAGGGTGTTCAATTTAGGTTTTGCAATTGTTTGTAATTTAATATTTTAGTATGTAATCATTGGAGCAATTGAAATAAAATTCAGCTGCTAGAAAATCCCAGTTCCCGTATATATAATCTATAACGTTTTATAATCATTTTTTGGATTAGTCTCCGGGTATTTGTCCTGTTATATTTTAAGTGAGAAATACATTACATTAGACGTACGATTTACTATGTAAAATTTGTACCGAAAAATATAACTTTTATGCTAGGTATGCATAGGAATATCTAATAAATGGTGAGATGAGATCATTAACGTATCATATGCCAGTGCGTGGAAAACCTGTTCACTTTACTTTTATCACTATGAAATGTACGCTCTGTTCAATGAGTCTTTTCTAACTTATTCAAAACCATAAGAAGAGAACCCCTTTATTACGGCGGACAGACTATAGACCTATCCCTCAGGGTGCTGCCTGGGCCCCGGGGAATAGATACAAGACTAATCTCAAAGCCGTTGTTCAATCTCAATGTTAGTTGCTCAAATGAGGTTATCAACAAAAATATACATGAACTAGCTAAGGTACCCGGCTTCGCTCGGGAATTCATTTGAGGTTTAATGATAGTGGTATTTTTTTTGGCAAGCCATTACTTTCTACAATATTTTAACATTTCCCGATGTATGACCCGTCGTTGCTGGAGATTTGTTAATAATAAAATTATTTGTTATGTAAGGCTTCACTGTCTACAATATTTTTATATTTCTCGTCTCCTGTGCATGTAGTTTTTCTTATATATAATTCATTATCATAGAAAGTATTCTGTCCACCAAACTATGTTTGAATTAAACTTCCTTTCCGTTGGTACGGTAAAAGACCAACAGTGACTGAAAACCGAACAGAAAATGTAATATCGCGAATTTTTATTTCAGGCTTCTCTTATAACCCCCCTCTTCCCGTTTGAACCTAAAAAAATTAATACAGCTTATAATCGTTTAAGAATTAATGCTAATCCACAAACGAGTTCCGTTCAAACGGTAATGCTAAATACAATGTCGGCTACCGTTTTAGTTTTCAGTGTATATCTCGTTTATACTTGGTATATGACAAAAGTGAATATAACAAAAGTTACTCTAAAAACAAAATAAACAACTTTTGTCATGTACATATTTGCCGAAAAACCAATAGAAAACGAAATATCACTATTTTTAATTTCAGGGCTTCCTTACAACCCCCACTCCTGCCCGTCCCAAGAAATGATGGTACTGCTTATTATCATGGAGGAGTTAGTGCTAACACACATACCGAATTTTGTTAAGTTCCGATCAATTGTTAGAGCCCAATAAAGCTGTCGGCTCCCGCTTTGCTTTTTAGTGTATATCTCGTTTATACTTTGTTACAAAACAAAAGTGAATATAACTAAAGTTACTCTAAATAACAAAATAAACAGCTTTTGTTATGTGCATAATTGCCGAAAAACCAATACAAAACGAAATACAGCTATTTTTAATTTCAGACCTCACTTAGAACCCCCACTCCTGCCCCTCTGTGGAAATGTTTATATTACTCGTGATAATTAAAGCGTCAGTACTAATACACATACAGAGTTTTAATTAGCTCCGTTGAGTCTTTTGTGCCAAAACATATTGTTGATTCCCGTTATAGTTTCTAGCGTATAACTCATTTATACTTCCGTATACCGCAAAAGTGTATATACAAAAGTTTCTATAAATAACAAAATAACCAACTTTTGTTATGTGCATACTTGCCGAAAAACCAATAGGAAACGAAATATCGCTATTTTTAATTTCAGGCCTCCCTTATAACCCCTTGTTATAACTCGAACTCTTGTTCGTCTCAGAGAATATTAATATAGCCTAAAGTCTAAGTTGGATTAGTAGTAGTAAACATACCAAGTTTCATAAAATTTGGTTCAGCTGTTTATACGTGAAAAGGTAACAAACAAACAAACATACACGAAAGAAACAAAAATGCAGTTATGGTATCTATGACATGTGAATCGAAAAAGTATCGGGAAATTTCGAGAAAAAAAATCAATGTACAGACAGAGGTTACAATATATATATATATATATATATATATATATATATATATATATATAATATATATATATATATATATATATATATATATATATATATATTTATATAAGGCTATCGGTCTTATGAAACGTACTTAAAGTGCTCTTTGTGAGTGGAAGTATTTCAAATTTTTTGGCTACTCTATTGGAGACGCGGGTTCGTTAGATGTTGGCCGGAGAGGACGGAGCCTGCCTCATAGGAGCCACTTAAATCAACCTCAAATGACCAACTTGACCTCTGATTTTTTGCCCACTCCTTCAGTTACCCTGCCCTTTCTTCCCAGCCACGCTATGTCCACCTAGTCCACTCCTAAATAACAATTATTAGTCTCAGAAAACGCCGTCTCCCACAGCAATAAATCCTCCGAGCCATAGACTCTTCCTTCAGTTAGTACCATATTTCCCCTAAATAGGGGCAATTTCCTACAAATACCTCCTACTAAAAATCGAAAATAACCGTTAAATTCCGTACTACAGGAATTATATGCTGACCTTTATTTATGTTTTTGTTTTCATTGGAGATCACACAATTGTACGTGCACTTTGTTCCAATTTACCTTTAACGAAAATCACTTATTGAGGTTGTCCTCATTAACAATTTTTCAAAACTTTACAACCTAGTAAATAACAAAATTGAAGCACGTTTGTTTGTATATATACTGCTCAAAAATGAATAGGGATATTGGTTATTTTTTCTTATCCTATTAATTTTAATTAAATCGATCTTAATTAAATTTCTTTTTTATGGGGGAAAAAGACAATAATTTCTAATAAATATTAATGATATTTATAATAAAAAAAAAATATATGCTAGGCCCCATACATACCACAAAACAGCCAATATCCCTATTCATTTTTGAGCAGTTTATATCGAGCCAGGATTTAAAACGTATTAAAGCGTAGATCAAAACGTATTACGGCACTCAATTTAACATTATTTCTTTTTTTATGTGACATATGATTCCTTTGTTACTTTTCATCGGATTAAAAATAAATTTGTTTTGATTTATGCTAGATACAAATATACTTACATTCATCAACCCGAAACTAGACAAATTGGGTTGAGGGAGCGTGAAAACGGATAATTCCGTTGAAATCAGAAAACCTACATTCTTCCGCGAGTGCAATGCCTTTACTTTGTGCGTGGATGTAAAAAGGTGTAAAATGCAAACTCTTAAATATCTAATGAGCAACCGTTTATGCTAAAAGTTATTTACTGAAATTGATATTCTCCAAACATTAACATTTAAAGTTTTTTTTTTTTAGTTTTAGGCTCAAATAAACCTCAAATCATTTTCATCTAATTTTACAATAACGTAATATGTCAAGAGACTTCTTAAGTCTAAAGGACTAGTAAAGGGAAGTCAGCTATTGAGGTTGTGCTCAAGGTGCGATTTTGAAAAAAAAGTTTCAAATTTCCTTTGATCCTGCCCAGGAGATAGCGAAAATGAGGTCCGTTCAAAATTATATATGTATATTTGTCTTGTTCTAATGGTCGCAATTTTTGTTTCACGGGTACTAAAATTGATATTTATACGTTTTATGCAAAACTAAAGGTCAAGGTTCTTTAATGGCTCAATCCGATCAGAGGGGAGAGGGGTTTAGAGGAGGGAATTTCGAAAATTCGAAATATTACGGTTATTATACATCAGATCGAAAAATTGTTTAAAACCAATATTATTGCAAATATAATTTCCTACAAATGTTGCTATTTACACTTTTTTTCTATCTCGAATATTAACCGAGCGTTTTTCATTTTCAGCCTCCAGTAAATCCCCAAATTTAGTTATCACACGTCAACAATAATTTATTACGAAACGCTTAATCCAAGATTAAATACCAAAATTTGTTTTCAACGGACTTTCATTATGTGAGGTATTTACAAATACGTGATCGATGATGATTTTAGGGGTTCGTCTCGAAAATGTTTATTTCATCTATACCATACCCGATATTTAAGGACCACCCGGCGGTCGTGGTCCAGACTACGCAGCTTTAATCAGGCACTGAGGATGGAGCGTTGACTCCGAAAGTGCACTTTGCATAATGTTAAAACTGTAGAGGACTTGGCCTTCTTATTGATCCTTATTCTGTTGTATAATAAATCTCATTATTCGAAGCTTAAACACCAAATTTTGTATTCAAGAGACCTTCATTATACGAGATAAATGAAAATATGTTTTGGTGACCCACCCCCCTTCTGAAGTTCTTGGACTACTAAAATTTGATTGATAAAAATTATTTTGATTCATTATAATTTACAGTACTAGATATAGTAAATAGTTTTCAATAAAATTAATGTGTTATGTTCTCATATATTCCAGTGATTTTTTTTCTTTACGGTAAGTGGTTGGCAGACCTTTTTGTTTACATTTCAGACGTTTTTTTAAAAATTTGTTGGAGTTTGTTAAAATTGACTGAAAGGTTTCTTATTAATGTTTGTATTTATCCACTTAATATTCACAGTGGTGTTGTATTAGCAGTATTTAGATTTATCTGTTGTTAAGCTTCACGAGGGAAATCTGTTTAGTTGATGGACTTTTATATTAATCGTGTTTTATAGCTATTTCCCTTTTAAATCATTTATAGAAATATTTAAAATGCTATTGTATTTTATGTAAACGTGGTATTATGTGTTTTTAGAGTAGTACTGATGATGTAATTTAAAGAAACATGATCACTGGAAACCATTATGCACTGAAGTGTTTTTAGTTTAAATTAAACGTTCCATGCTTTCTTTGTGTTGGTTTCTTGACTTCATAGCGATGAAAGGTTCAAGAACCCACATTACGTAGAAGGATATTTGGAGCCTTTCTAAAAATATTTAGAGAATTATTTCAACTTACAATAGGAGCACTGCCTGTTTGCATAACTCTCTTTCTCCTGGGTCGTAAATAACAAAACACAATATGCCCTAAGAGGTTCCTTGACACTTGCAGAAATTTGCGTATTTGCAGGGCAGAGAAGGGCGTAGTGCCAGTTCGTGGAAGGTGGTCTGGACAATAGGCTGGCTGTTGTGCACACCTAGAGCCCCCTGCCTTTGAAAGGAAATAGCAAGCCTGGAGAATCGCTTTGCTAAAAAGCCTTTTTCGTAGGTAAATGAAGTGATTTAGGGCAGCCTTTTGCATTGCACAACCCACGGCCCTTACCGGGAAGGACAACCCTTAGCCGCCCATGCAAATGACCTCTCCTCCCACAGAGTCTTTTTGTTCCAATTGAAGCGGAGCTAAGAGGACCGACGGATACAAGACACTTCCTAATTGATGGCAGTGACCTCTCAAGAGATGGCCAAATCGAAATCAGAGCGCATACCGCGGAATTACGAGGTAGTGCGCAATATTAGTTAATTCAATTCTGCCATTGACAAATTGATACAAAGTATGATAATAAAACTAGAATAGCTTAGTTTGAACTTTCAATTTAAAAAAAGTCCGTCACGCAGGGGTTGCGTAAATTAAGCGGATTTCCCACGTAAAGCTATACAATAGAGAAACCTCCATACGAGCGCCCAAGAGCTACGAAAACAGCCGAACTAGCTTTTGGCGGGAAACTCACTCTCGACCGTTATGCACCCACATTTAATAAAAACAATTAATGAAATATATCTGAATATAACATATTAATATAATTGAAAACAATTTACTAAAGCTAGTGCTGTAATTTGTAATGAATCAGAATCAGTTTTATCTCAATCACTCAAATTGTAGTAATCCAAAAACAAAATAAGGGGGGGGTGGTCAACAGAACGTATTTGCATATATCTCACAAAGTAAAAGTTCAATGAAAACAATATTTGGTATTTAGGCTTAATTAATATGTTTTTAAGCCGTTAACGAACCTGATCTTTCTTTTTACATAAAACGATTAAATATGGAGTTTGGTAACAATCGAACAAAAATTCCGACCACTAGAGCGTTAACAGACATTTATATATATATATATATATATATATATATATATATATATATATATATATGTCTGTTAACGGTTTTGTCAGTCTTTGTCATTAAGTATCTGTCATGAACAGATCAATTATTAAGTTTAATATATTTTATACTGCTAAAAATTATTATTTTAGCAGATTTCCCTTAAGCTATTGAGGTCGTACTCATGACGCGATTTTGGAAATTTTTCTTCAAATGTCCATCGATCCTACCCAGGAGATGACGAAAATGAGATCTTTTCAAAACTGTATATATATATGTCTGTTACCACTCTAGCGGTCGCAATTTTTGTTTTATCTTTACCAAACTTGATATATAGTCGTTTTGTACAAAACGACAGATCAAGTTCGTTAACGGCTAAAATCGGACAAGGGGAGGGGGGGGGGGTTTAGAGTTTGGAGAATTTCTAAACTTTTTAATATCTCTGTTATTATGCGTCGGATCGAAAAATTGTATAAGACCAATCTTATTGCAAATTTAATGTTCTATAAATGTTGCTTTGTACATTTTTTCACTATCTTGATTATTAACTGAGATATTTGAATTTTTTAGATTTCGGTCTTCAGTAAACCCCCTCTCTTACTCATCTTATGTTAACAATATTCTATTATGTTATGAAACATTTTATTTGATGCTTAAATACCAAATATTGCTCTCATTGAACTTTTAATTTTTGAGATAAATGCAAAAACGTGACGCACATGGGAAATCTGCTTAGTTAACGCAGCCCCTGCGTGACGGACTTTTGATTTATTAACTTTCATCATTAAAAAGAACTGTTCGCATTTATGAGTACTGCCAAACGCACAAATATCTCCTTATTTTTCTCATTTGGTGTAAGTAGTGTAATATTTTTGTTTAATTGGGTTTTTCAAAATGTCTCGCAGGCCGGATCAAACCATACCCCGGGTCGGTGGTTGCCCACATATGCTATAAGACATATACTGACAGTATGCCGAAAACATCAGGACTTCCCCTATGACTTACAAGAATTATTGATGGGAGGCAACCTATACACTTACAACATATTCTCATACCTACACAAAATTCAAATATAAGACAAAATTTAACATACAAATTAAGTCTGTGTGTGTAGCAAGATTTCAAATTATATGCATTAATTGTATTATATGCATTAATTGTATTATATGCATTTGTATGCATTTGAACACATGTGTTTGTGTATATATATATATATATATATATATATATATATATATATATATATATATATATATATATGCTACCCTGAAGGAAGAAATTACAATCATTAGCAAAAGTACCATTTTCAGCTATTCATTTCCTATTACTCATTCACACCTATGATCATCACCAAATTTAGCAGATTTCCCTTGAGGGAAATAAGCTATTGAGGTCGTACTCATGACGCGATTTTCGAAAAATTTCTTCAAATGTCCATCGATCCTACCCAGGAGATGACGAAAATGAGGTCCGTTCAAAATTATATATATATATATATATATATATATATATATATATATATATATATATATATATATATATAAATTTGTCTGTTAACGCTCTAGCGGTCGCAATTTTTGTTTGATCGTTACCAAACTCGATATTTAAACGTTTTTTGCAAAAAGACAGATCAAGTTCGTTAATGGCTGAAATCGGACCAGTGGAAGGGGGGGTTTAGAGGGGGGATTTTCGAAAATTCGAAATATCTCCGTTACCATACATCGGATCAAAAGATTGTGTAGAACCAATCTTATTGCAAATTAAATTTACTATAAATATTGTTCTATACATTTATTTTCTATCTTAAATATTAACCCTGATATTTGAATTTTTATTAAATGTGGGCGTATATCGGACGAGTGAGCTTCCCGCCAAAAGCTAGTTCGGCCGTAACTGTTCGTCACTAGTATGGAGATTTCTCTATTGTATAACTTCACGTGGGAAATCTGCTTAGTTTACGCAGCCCTTGGGTGACGGACGTTTTTTATGTTCACTTATAAAATATGAGAAAGAGGAGTATTTCTTATGAACCCCTCGAAATAGATATATTTTTTTTCGGCTTATACACCAAAGAAAGTTATTTGCGCATAACGCTAGTAAACTGGTTCCGCTTTATGTTAGGGATTGTCTATTACATACCAATAATGAATTGTCTCAATATTTTTTCAATTTTAGCAGATTTTTACTCACGGTGCGATTTTCGAAAAAGTTCCTGAAATGTTCATCGATCCTATCTAGTAGATAATATGCATATATAAAAATATAAATATAATCTATCTATATATTTGTCTGTTAACGCTCTAGCGGCCGCAATTTTTGTTTAATCGTTGCCAAATTCGATATATAAGCGTTTTATGTAAAAAGAAAGATCAAGTTCGTTAACGGCTAAAATCGGAAGGTGGGAAGGAGGGGTTTAAAGGGGAGGAATTTCGAAAATTCAAAATATCTTCGTTATTATACGATCGAAAAAGTGTATAGTAGAAGCAATTTTATTGCAAATTAAATCTGTCTATAAATATTGTAATGTACGTTTTTTTTCACTTATTATCCCAGATATTTTCATTTATTAGTTTTAGGTCTTCAGTAAACCCCCACTCCGAATCATGCCTTATTTACAATAACCTGTTATAATATGAAGCACTTTATTGGAAGCCTAAATACCAAATAAAGTTCTCATTGAACTTTTACTTTTTGTGATAAATGCTAATACGTGACGCACGTAAGATAACTGCATAGTTAACCCCCTAGGAAGCCCTTGATTGACTGACTTTTAGCAGATTTCCCTTAAGGGAAATCAGCTATTGAGGTCGTGCTCATGACGCGATTTTCGAAAATTTTCTTCAAATGTCCATCGATCCTACCCAGGAGATGACGAAAATGAGGTCCGTTCAAAATTATATATATATATATATATATATATATATATATATATATATATATATATATTTGTCTGTTAACGCTCTAGCGGTCGCAATTTTTGTTTGATCGTTACGAAACTCGATATTTAACCGTTTTATGTAAAAAGACAGATCATGTTCATTAATGCCTGAAATGGGACTAGAGGTAAGAGGGGTTTAGAGGGGGGGATTTTCGAAAATTCAAAATATCTCCGTTATTTTGCATCGGATCGAACCAATCTTATTGCAAATTAAATTTACTATAAATATTGTTATATACAGTTATTCTTTATCTTGAATATTAACCGAGATATTTGCATTTTTACGAAGTCTGTGGTGGGGTATAATTCGGATTATGTCGGCCATCTTCGTCATTTCTCGGCTCAGGCGGAAGCTTCTAACCTGGCGTTTTTAACCTTACCTTACCTTCGTTACTTTGTGAGATTTATGCAACTACGTTGTGTTCATCCGCCCCCCCCCCCTCCTTTAGTTATTGTACTACTAAAATTTGAATTATTAAAATATAAATTATTCTTACAATTCAGAAGCCGTTCCAGTTGGGTATTTATTTTAATTAACTGAAAGATTTCTCATTATCTAATCACGGTGGTATTGTGTTACGAGTATGCAGATTTCTCTATTGTAAAACTTCACGTGGGAAATCTGCTTAGTTTACGCAGCCCCTGCGTGACGGACTTTTTTTGTATTAAGCGTAGAAGTGTGTACGTCTTGGCGTTAGTCGTGTCTGATCATTTACTTCGTTACTTCATTGAATGAATCATTTGAAAAATACAGTGGAATATTTATGAGTCTCTATTTCTAGGTTTTCGATATGATATGGCAATAATATGCTTTAGAGTACGTGTTCGCCGAATTCATAATTAGAGAATGTTACAAATTCCAATATGGTTACGTTTCGATTATATAGTCAATTTTAGTCATATTACCGTGTTGTCGCGAATTGAACTTCAAAGGCAGAAAGAAGCAGCACGTCAAAGGAATAGGACATACTGTTTTCTTGATTTGCAGCAGAACGGCACAATAAACATGATATTTCAATGGCAGTAATAAAGATACACTATTTGAGTAATGAAATGAATGACTAGTTACAAAAGTAACTAATAAAATAGCCAGATCCAAGCCCTACAAGTTCAATAGTTTAATTACTATCAACCTCATTTTTCATCAAGTGACATTAATTTTTTTTTTTCAACTGATAATTTTATGCGTTGTCAATCTTTATTGCTGTTATTTCTTGTTTCAGGCGATTCAGGACTCGGCTTCCTGATCTTCAAATGCTAGTATTTCACAGGACCCACTGGAAGGAATATCTGCGAGTGGTAAGAGACAATTACATCAAAATAAATATTTATATCCATTTCCACAAGAAAAGTTAAATGGGTGGTTTTAATGAAACAAAACATTAATCGAATCATGTTCACTAATTGCCCCACTATATAGAAGGACTGACGAAGAACCAGTGCGTCTCATTCATGGATTTGACCGGGGGAGATTCTTGCTTACTCTCTTGTTCGTATATTTCCCACCTTTAACAATATTCATTAATTCTTAATTCATATTTTTTCCGAATTGTCTCAATGTGATGAATGAACTGGAGAAACGGAGTAAGGCCTGAAATTGCAGTTTGCAAACGGCACATGAATAGAAAATATCCGAAATAATAAAAACTTGGTGTCTAATGATATTGGGTTTCAATTTCTAGGCTATGGGTATGAAGGTTATAACCGGGATGCTCGCTCACGAGTTAATTTACAATGAAACACGAATAAGCCCGCATGGTAGATTAGGAACGCGGTAGACATTTTTTTTCAACACCAGAGATTCCGACTATATTTGAGATGCTCCAAGCTACAGGTGTGGCGCTTGTCGTTGAGATTATTACCCGGATCTTGCCAAGTACCGAAATAGGAATCTTATAGGCATCATTTTTAGGTACACTTCCTAACGCCCGAAGCTACGAATTGAAAGGGACACTGAGAAAAGAAACTAGTGCTCTGAAGGAAAATAGGGAATGCATAGAATATGTAGTAGTATGAAAGAATTTAATTTACTAATTTTTTTTTCATTGGCATTTATTTATTTTGCTGTGTTGGTTATAGGACTGGGATTTAGGTGATTTTTCTTTCCGGCTTTATTGGGTTAATCGGCTTCGTTATCTTCCTCCAAGCCTGCAAAAAATCTTTGAAAGCAGCAAAGTTTTCTGGGCTCTGTACTATTTCATCTGAATTCGGGTCTTACCTGCCAATGGTAAGCATCATCTTGAGTCAAGCTGCATTTATCTCAGAAGAACGTGACCGGTTGTTGTTCTTCTGCATCGCCACAGGGACAAAGTGGGCTCCTTTTCTTTTTAAATTTATAAAGATATGCGGCGAAGTTTCCGTAGTCCGATAGGAACTGAATGGTACAATAATCTGGGTCTAGCCCAGTCCTTGGTTAATCTTGCCTGCAGGGTTTTGAAAAACAGTTTGGTATTTGAGGCTTTTTCTGTCGTGCTCCATCGCCTCTCCCATTTAACTTACAATAACATTGTTTCTATTTAATTTTTCGATCTCACTCGTATTTTGAATTTTTGTTTTTGTCCCCACCCCCTTTAAAGCCCCACTCCCGAAACCACCTAACCTATCCCGATTAAAGCCGAACTAGCCCGATTTCAGCCATTGAAGAGATTGATCATTATTTTAAATGAAACGCTTATATTTTGTGAGTAGGTATTCTGGCAGGTGGAAGTGACTTCTAATGTAGGTAGGATGAAAAAATTGGCTACGCTTCCACTATGACAATGTATTAAATCGGCAGAGCGCTTTCGATGCAGTGCATCATCGTCAGTGCTGTGTGACAGTGTGCCAATAGGTGATGCCAGGTTGAGTGAGCTTGCCGGGCTTCCATATTCTGAGTTGGTATTCTGGCAGGTGGAAGTGACTTCGAATGTAGGTACTATTGGCACACTGTCACACGTCACTGACGATGATTCACAGAATCGAAAGCGCTCTGCCGTTTTAATAAATTGTCATAGTGGGAGCCTAGCCAATTTTTTCATCCTGCTTATATTTTGAATTTGGTAACAATCAGACCTCGTTTTCGTCATGTTCTAGATAGAATCGATGGACATTTCTGGACATTTTTCGAAAATCACGCCATGAGTACAACCTCAACAGCTGATTTCCGTTAAGGAAAATCTGCAAAAGGGAGTTTGTTAGGGGTTAATTATGGGAAGTTGAAGAAGTGATAAGAAATTATATTTCCATGGTGGTTTGACGATCGATCACGGGACACTTGTTTAATCTCTTAGAAGAAATTGAGTTGAGAAGGCATGTGACTAGCACTATGATGTCAATCCAGATCTCAAAGAGATTTAATTCTAATTTTATTCGACGCAAACAAGAAGAGCTCTGAATTATCCTCGATGGATATTACAAATGTTGTAGAACAATCAGTAGTAGAGCCGACGAAAAGAAGGAAGTAAATAAATGAATGATCCACCAACATTATCAGATATCAACCTCTTTCCAAGAAGGTTTATGGTGACAATGACTCATCAGTTCTATAGGGGCCTTTAGCTTCAGCCATTAGTTATACATAAAACTAACGAATATGTATTAGCATTAATGCACCCAACGCGTTCATCATAGCTCCTTTTACATTGCCCTGGAACAGCATCCGTCATAACTCAAGGTCATAAATACCATTTAGAGGAACCTCTAGTGCACTTAGTTTAAAAGAAAAGAGGAGCTTGTTATTTGCATATCGAGCCGGTGACGCATTGTGGGGTGGTGGAGAGCACGCGCCACCCCTCGCCTTTTTTTCTCTTCCTATAAAAAAAAAATCAATAGCTCGCTTTTTACCCCTCACGTTGTGAGTCTCTGGGCTGGTGGTTTTTTTTGCTGCCTCGGAAGGCAACCCCTTCCAAGAGGTGGAGCCTGCCGCCCCAAGCAGCAGGTCTTCCAGTCTTCCAGCGTCGTCTCAGCCAGCCTCTTCGCGATATGTTATCTCATCGCGACCTTCTCCACAAAATCGGATATCACCTCTTCTATCCATAGAGAACGTTTTGATTGAGAGAGGTAAAATAAATATTATTTGATCAATTAAAAATATCTTCATAATTGTAAATTAGTATGAACTGATATCAGATTGAATGCATTTATTTAAAAATTCTATTATTTTAACATATTTATTAAATTCATAGGCTTATGAAGCTAGAAGGCTAGTGCACACCACTTATAGAACAATATCTATTTTATAAAAAAAAATAATGACTGTACCACATATTCTATTAGGTCGTCTACCTTCGAAAATACTATTCTGCTTTGTATTGCATTAAATAGAATCGTTAGGAAATATTTTTTATTTAATTGTTCAATAGAGTTTAAACACTATTCCACAAGTCCCTTTTTACCCAAGACTATACTTAAGCCACTAATTGCGATTTCTAGTCACGATGACACAGAGCTCTTACCATCTATAAAACGTGCTCATTTTATTCGAAAAATAGTTTAATTAAAACAGTTTCATTAAAGCACTATTGAAAGGACTGTTTACTAGTTATTTGGTGATTTATGATAGTACGTTGCTAAATTCCATTATTACAGGGCTATAACAGTAATTTCGATGAATTGTTGATAAAAAGTGGTAAGAAATTCTTTAAATGCTCTGAATAAATAACTCTATTAGTGTTTACATTAGCAACAAAAAAAAACTGTCAGAAAGAAACAGCAGGTCCCTAACTAGGGTTAAACTATCGGAAGTGAGAGCTTATCCACCTGCCAATGTGATTTATTAGTATGGATCGACAAGTTGATGTTGATGATTATGGGCTCTTAGGTTTGTCTGCTTCTAATAGGAACAAGTGGATTCATTTTTTTCACCTACATTTTCCCCTTAATTCTCCCAACGATAGGGCACAGTCTAATTACGTTGGTTCCAAATTTAGTTCAAGTTTCGTCATATTTCCTTCGAGCCGAATGGTGAACGAAGCATGATACCTTTCGCAATATCAATCTAATTTGGTTCAACCAAACAACTATAATTCCAATCCTTTCAAAATGTCGCATAATGAAATGCTGAATCTGTTAGAAAGATTTATACAAGATTTCATATGACACTTGTAACGTCTCCCAATCCAGATGTATCATTTCTAACTTTTCTTTTTTCTGTGAGTATGGATTTCAGCTATCTGTTTCTTTCATTAAAGAATATTATTATATGTTGGTATATGAATCAATGTCTGCGCTTATTGAAATAAATAACGTTCTCCTTGTTTAGTTGGAGAATGTTTTTTTTCTTTTAATAATTCTATAAACTTTCTCAATAAACGTTTTATTGAGTGCCTTTTACAAATATTAATGTTCTATATAATCAGTCCTAATAATTATGTGGGAAGTCGATGTTCTGGAATCCATACTACTAGACGTTACAAAAGGATAGGATGCTACTGACTAAATATATTTCATTATTTAGAAAGCTTTCATCCAGCTATACTCATTGTGTGGAAAATTTAGAAATTATAGAGAATGACATATCCTTATAAATCTCTTTGCTTTGCTTGAAATTCTTTTTAAATTTGGGGTCCTTTTACAATATCTTCCTTAAAATTTCTTTTATCGGAAAAATGTAAAGAAAAAATAGTGTTTAAAGTGCTCTTTTTTACGCTCCTAATACTTTTCTTAAATTTATGAATTCCAAACTTTTGCTATCATATTCGCTGCTACAATATGAATTTGTTAGTGTCCCACGTGAGTGCCTAGATAGAATTGTGAAATTTTTTATATATGAATCAAAGTTATGAATATCTTGAACAAGTGCTTTTAATAACCTTAATTGTTTATTTACACGGTGATCATTTTTATTTACACCTACTCAGTAAGCCAATTACTTTCGAACTTCCTACATCTGTGATGTTACAGGAGAATATTTGTTTCATGAAAAAAAGAACATCGAACAGAGAATTGTGTTTATAATGTATTTTCTCGTAATAATGTTATTTAATAAAATTTAAGATTCAAATTTTGGATTCCCAACTTACGGAAACTCCGTCATTCTTTACTAGTACAATTCAAGAATGATTATAGAGTTTCCAGTTTTATTTTTAATTATTGTTTAAAATGGAAATTGACGTGGGTACCATTTACTTTATTTTCTTTGGCCTAAATTTACTGTTTGCTAGGCCAAATGATATCAGATTCACCATACTACACTTCCGTTACTTCGGCGTTGTTTCTCTCGAGCAATCTGTACCTTGAAGGATACAAATATTTTTGGCAGGCTGCTTTTTACCCAGACCGGCATACGCATCCTTGTTTTATTTTATGAGAATTCAGATTTCACTGTCATATACGATTTTCAGTTTAATTACCGTTTTCTATATGATTAGTTTTGCTTCCTGTGGATGTTTCTTGAATGGGAAAGCAGGGCATAGAAACATCTTCTTCGATTCCTGCAATAAATCGAGCTCTAATATCAAATTCTTTCCTGACTTACACTTAAATTATGACAGAGTTGTAATATATATATATATATATATATATATATATATATATATATATATACACACACACACATATATATCATCATCATGATCTAAAGGCTACGCCTTGTAGTTGCAACCATTGTATTCTTTCAGATGCTGCTCTTTTCAGATACCTCCCAAAATCCATGAGACACTTGATGTCCTATAGGTAGGCCTCTCCCTTTCCCTATGCCCAAGGATCTTACCTTCAAATATATTTGTAATGAAATCGTTGCGCCTTATGATACGCCCAGGAAGTTTCACTCCCATTTTCTCCATGGCCTTGATAAGACCTTTGCTCACCTTTGGCCTCCTAGGATTAGAAACAACAAAGCCATCTGGGGTACCCAGACTTGTTTGGCCTAAACAGAAAGCCCTTTTCCCGTGTAATCCACGTAAATCTAATATGTTCGCTAGGTGTTTCCTAGGACTGCAATTCCTCTAGGGATTCCAGTCTATCTCCACTATCTATATATGAGGGTGTGTTGCAAATCAAGCTTATAAGGATTTCTTTGCCAAGTTCTAGAGCGGCAAAAATCTCTTCGGTACTCGCCCTCTATCGTTTAAATCGTATCCATTAACCTTCAGCACAAGATCACAGGCAGTACCTTATAAACTGTAGAGTCGCGCCTTGCCCCTTATAATTTTCACTTTTTAGTTTGTGGCCTTTTGTTCAATAGGCACTGTGATCCCCCAATTCCTGGATATAAGTAAAATCTCATCTAAAATTGTCTTCGCGTTCCACCAGTTCCAAAGGGTATTTCCAGGAGCCTTAATATTTTTTAAAGTTTCATTATTTCGTTGTCAAATGGTTGTGAAATCTCTTCGCTGTTATACGTCGGAACGAAATGTGTCATATAACCACATTTGTTGATAAAATGATATCCTAAAAATTTTGCCTTATACATTTTCCTCTAACCTCTTACTTAACCACACATTATTTGTATTTCTTCGCTTTCGGATTTCAGTATACTTCTGCTTTTACTCCTGCCAATTTCAATCTATACCTCTCATGTCCATCTTAATTTGTAAGTAATGTCTACAAAGGACTCTTACTAAATCAGAAGAAGTCTGAAGGAGCTTCGTAAACTAAGTTGATTTCACACGTGCTGGAATGACACGTTGGTGATCCTTGCTCTACACTTTTTATCAATTTTCCTCGTATAAAGATTTGAATGGGACAAGAATTAAAATTAAAATTCGAAATAACCCTGTTGTAAAAAGTAAATATCGAATGAGTACAAATGGGGTTTACACGAAGTCATAACACGTCTAATTTCCGAAAACAAGGACAAGAATTGTAGATCATGAAATTTTCTGTAGGATGTCAACTGTGCTAGCATGATTTTCAGCTCATGTAATCGGCGTATTATTCATGTCCATGGAAAATATCTTAAATTTCCAATTAACGAACTATAAAGATTTCAATGAATGCTAAAATAAACGACTGTCTTTCGATACATGTCTCTCGTTCCCTTCATTGTAAGTTTTAGGACAAGAACTTCTTTTGTCCGAAACCCAAATTTGTCTTACGATGTCGTAGGCTCAATTTTATTTTCGAACCGATGTTGTGTTATACATGATCGAACTTCATCAAGCGTGATTACTACTCATGCAAATTCCATTTTAGAATATATCAATCATCATTCACTAAACACTTCATAGCCAAAGTAAATTTCATTTATTTCTTACACAGCGTAGTACTAGTGCAGGTAATAAAGTCTGTTCTGGGATGACTTAGAGATGATGTAATCTGTATTACTCATGAGCCAGGGAAATTGGCATAGGTTACGCATCCATTAGTCGACGGTGTTTTAGCCCTTGAATCACAATTGTGAATTGCTGTCCTACGTTTAACTGCCAGAGCGTGGCTAGTAATTGTTAGAGATCGATCGAAGGAGTAAGACTGGATGTAGATGTTGTGCGTTGGATTAGGTTAGTGCCATGGGGTGGGATGTGTGCCCTTGGCCCACCTCACATCCACCCCCAGCCTACTCCTCAATGGAGCAGCTTTTCCCCAAGTCCCCTTAAGGGAAGTCAGTTATTGAGCTAGCCTTTCGACATTTTCTTTAAACGCTTTTCGGTACTAACCAGGAGATGAAAAAGTCCGCCACACATGGGCCGCGTAAACTAAGCAGATTTCCCTCCTGCTGGTATGACACTATTTTCTATTCCAAAGTAAATCTCGGGTGACAACAAGCATTGGAATGGTAGACATAGCATATCCGTATCCGTATTCCTCACTCATGCAAAACCTCATTTAAACAAATGTCCTACATGAAAATTTAAAGTGCTGCGTAAATAAGCACATTTCCCACGTGAAGTTTTACAATGGATAATCTACATACTGGTAACACTTAACACCACAGTGAATATTAAGTGAATAAATAAAAACAGTAATGAGAAATCTTTTAGTCAATTCTAATAACCTCCCAACGGAACGCGTCTGAATTGTAAACCAAGAGGTCTTCTAACTGCTGAGTGCTGAACAGATAGATAGACATATTTTTCACCAGAAAGAAAAACAATTATTGCATTATATCTGAATATAACATATTAATTTTATTTGAAACTATTTACTTGTGCTAGTGCTTTAAATATAATGAATCAGAAGTTTTACAATAGAGAAATCTGCTTAGTGTAACACTTAACACCACCCAGAGTAAATGCAAACGGTAATGAGAAATCTCTCAGTTAATTTTAATAAGCTCCCAAAGGTAACGGCTTCGGAATTTTAAAAATTAGGTCTGCCAATCACTCAGAGGTGAACAGATAGATAGAAATATTCTTCACCAGAAAGAAAAACAATTACTGCATTATATCTGAATATAACATATTAATTTTATTGAAAACTATTTACTGTAGCTAGTGCTGTAATTTATAATGAATGAGAATAACTTTGGTTTCAATCCCATACATTTTAGTAGTCCAAGAACAAAAGAAGGGGTGCGGATCAACAGAACGTATTTGCATATATCTCACAATGTAGAAGTTCAATGAAAACAATATTTGGTATTTAACTTTAAACTTCATTTCATCATGGTTCAACCTTGGAATGAAGTACTTCATGATGTAACAGCTTATTCCTAATATGACATGAGTAGGAGTGAGGGTTTTCTTAAGGGTGAAAACTGCAAATATCTCGGTTAATATTGAGGATAGATAAATAAATCTATATAACAATATTTATAGTTCATTTAATTTGCAATAAGATTGGTTTTATACAAAAATGTTCGTTCTGACGCATAGCAACGGAAATATTTCCTTAAAATACTCCCCCTCTAAACCCCCCCCCATCCCCCTAGTCAAACGACTAAATATCAAGTTTGATAACGATCAAACAATAATTTCGATCGCTAGATCGGCAACAGACATATATATACATATCAAACATGCAAATACGTTCTCATGACCCCCCCTCCCCAACCTGCCTTAAGTTCTTGTACTACTAAAATTTGATTGATTGAGAAAAAAAAAATATTCTGATTCATTATAAAATTACAGTACTAGATATAGTAAATAGTTTCCAATAAAATTAATATATTATATTCTGATATATTGCAGTAATTGTTTTCTATCTGGTGAGAGGTCGGCAGACCTGTTTACATTTCAGACGCTTCCCGTCGCGAAATTATTAAAACTTACTGAAAGATTTCTTATTACCGTTTGTATTTATACACGGTTGTGTTACCCATATGTAGATTTATCTGTTGTTAAACTTCAGGAGGGAAATCTCCTTAATTTACACAGCCCTTGCGTGACGGACTTATTTCAAATAAAACCAATCTCAAGCTATTGTCATTTTGAAGTTGTTGCAAATAAGGACGATGCACAGGAGAGATTTGCAAAGAGAAAGGGCAAGTGGTTAGATATAGATAGACCTTTCGCATAAGTCTTCAGAAGAATTTATGACCTCTGTCAAGATGGGTGCCCTCGGCCCTAGACAGATGAGCAATGCTGGTCTCTTCTTCCTCCGGCATTCTCCAGTCCTTTGTTTCATTCGTCGGCACACATGTCTCTCAATTCGTTCCCCTTAGTGGCGTGCCAAAATCAGTGAGATTCCCATAAACGTCCGTCACGCCGCTCCTGCTTAAAGCAAGGAATGTCTCTTATGCAATTCACCAATAGGCTTTGTCCATTTAAGCTATAGAGATTGGATGCTGTTGCATCGCTGTAGCGACACAGAGATGTTAAGTACTACATCTGAACTTCAAAGACAGGTATGTCCCTTAAAACAGAAGCTCAATGCATAAAAAAAGTCCGTCACGCATTGGCTGCGTAAACTAAGCAGATTTCCCAAGGGATGGTTTGCAACAGATAAATCTACATACTGGTAACACTACCGTGAATGTTAAGGGAATAAATACAAACGGTAATAAGAAATCATTCAGTCAATTTACAAGTTAATAATTTCTACAATGGAAGCGTCTGAATTGTAAACAAACAGGGCAGACAACTTGCAGCGCTGAATAGATTGAATTATTCTATACTGGAAAGATGAACAATTAATGAAATATATCTGAATATAACATATTAATTTTATTTAGAACTATTAACTATAGCTAGTTGAGTAATTGGAAATGAATCAGAATAATTTCTATCTCAATCACTCAAATTTTAGTAATCCAAGGACAAAAGAGGGGGGTTCAAAAGAACGTATTTGTTTGTATCTCTTATAATAAAGTTTTGTTGAAAACAAAATTTGTTATTTAACCTTGTAATGAAGTGAGTAATGATATAACAGCTTATTATTAGTATAACACTAGTAGGAGTAGGGGTTTAATGAAAGCGTAAAACTATAAAAGCCAAATATCTCTGTTAATAATAATATTCGAAATGTAAATATATATATAAAATTGTAACCTCTGTCTGTACATTGATTTTTTTCGCGGAATTTCACGATAACTTTTCGTTTCACATGTCATAGACACCATAACTGCATTTTGTTTCTTTCGTGTGTGTTTGTTTGTTTATTTGTAATTTAATTGTTTGTATTTGGTATGTATATTACTACTAACCCAACTTAGACTTTAGGCTATATTTATATCCTCTGAGACGAAGAGGAGTGGGGGTTATAAGGGAAGCCTGAAATTAAAAATAGCGATATTTCGTTTCCTATTGGTTTTCCGGTAAATATGAACATAACAAAAGTTGTTTATTTTGTTATTTAGAGTAACTTTTGTTATATACCTTTTCGTCGTATACCGAAGTGTAAATGCGTTATACGCTAAAAATTATAGCGGGAGTCAGCAATATTATTTGGGACAAAGACCAAACCGAAATAAATAAAACTCGGTATGTGTATTAGCACTAACGCTTCCATTATAATAAGCCATACCAACATTTCTAGGGACGGGCAGGAGTGGGGGTTGTATGGGAGGCCTGAATTTAAAATAGCGGTATTTCGTTTTCTATTCGTTTTTCGGTAAAAATGAATATAACAAAAGTTGTTTATTTTGTTATTTAGAGTAACGTTTGTGATATTCATTTTTGTCTTTTAACAATGTATAAACGAGATATACACTATAAACTAAAGCGGGAGTCAACTATTTTATTGGGCGCTAACGATTGAACCGAACTTAACAAAACTGGGTATGTCAATTAGCATTAATTCTTCCATGATTATAAGGTATATTAAAATGTTTAGGTTAGAACGTTAGTGGGGGTTATAAGGGAGGCCTGAAATAAAAATTCGTGATATTTCATTGTCTATTTGTTTTTCGACAAACATGCACATAACAAAAGTTGTTTACTTTGTTATTTAGATTAAGTTTTTTTTTTTATACATTTTTCCAGGAACAATGTGTGGAGCAAGTAATTTACGTAGAAATATTGATATGCTCAACAATTCATTCCTATTTGAACTATCAGGTACCTCAGCTGGAAAAATTAATTCAAATCAATGTTAATATTTTGTCCTTAATAACTGAAATCTATGCTTTATTATTATTATTAATGCTTTATTATTATATGTTTGTTATTGTTATTATATGTTGTTGTTATATGTATCTGAGCTAGTATATATATATATATATATATATATATATATATATATATATATATATATATATATAGAGAGAGAGAGAGAGAGGGAAGAGAATGATTGATATTTTCATACAGTTGCTATACAGACATGGTAGTTTTCCATGCAAAATTGTAAATTGTACATCTAAATCTTATCTTTATTTGTTTCCATGACCAACCATTATTCATTTATAAATTGCCATGTCGAAATATATTCAGTGGAATGACGTAATGACAACATCGAAATGTGGTTACAGATCCCATTTGATTGAACTAAGCTAATTTCTCATTAGCTGCGATGGCTCACAGAACAGTCTCACCAATTTGAATTAAATGGAATCAATTTCTCAATTGGTAAAGAACTAGTAAGCAGTATATTGTATTTAAGTTAGGAATAACACAGCCCGTGGTATGTATATGTGGGTTTTAGAGGGGGGGGATTCGAAAATTAAAATGATCTCCGTTATTATGATTCGAATCGAAAAATGTTATGGAATCAATCTCGTTAAAATATTGATGCTCTACAATTGCTGTTCTATATATTTTTCGTAACAAAATATATAAGCGAGTAATTCGTACTTCCTAGTTTTCAGTCAGAATATGTGGTCCAGAACAGTGGTAGTTTTCAGCCAGCACGTGGGAAATCTGCTTAGTTTTCGCAGCTCTTACGTGTCGGACTTTATTTAGCCGAAAAGAGGCACCTATCCTTTCCCACCGGTAGGTAATCAGCAAAGTCAAGGAATTGAATAGCTCTTTGAAAAATAAATAGAGATAATCTCATTGCTCTAGTGTCAAACTGGAATAAGTTAATTTAACCACTTGGCCCATCTCTAATGCTCTTGAGCTGTACAATCAGAGATTTCAGTTAGCTTAGCTTCAGGAACTTACCAACGTAATCGTGTAAAAACTCCAAAGAGGCACTGTCTCACTCAAAACTAGATCACTACTGAGATTATTAGTTATGGTTTGGCAGATATTTGCAGGATGAGAAAGTTGGGAAAGGCCGAGTCCGGTGGAAGGGGTAAGTGCGGGAAAACCAACGCACGGAAAATGTAGGTTTGTTATTTGGGATGACATTAATATAATATTTTCTCAAAAGCTCTTCAAAAATATTAGTTTATTATGACATTTGCAGTATTACCCATTGCCGTGAAATAAATATGACTTTCCGCCAAAGAAATTGCATTTATTATCCATTAATATTAGTTAACACCGGAGGTCACCGCCAGCAATTAGCTTGAACTAGGAAACTGATTTATTTATTTATGGACATCACATCAAAGGTGATTTGCCCTGTCAAAAGTCAGAAATTGTATAAAGTGAAATAACAAAAGTAAAATAGATAAGAGATGATATCAAGTAACAAAAAAAAATACCAAAAAACAATGACAAATAACAAAAGTGAAACAGATAATTATTTTATAAGTGAACATAGGAAAAAAAAAAACAATTGGTGATGAGCATAGTTGGTGGATGATCAATAGGAAATGAATGGCTGAAAATGGTACTTTTGCTATTGATCGTCGTAATTTCTTCCTTCAGGGTAAACATATACATGTGTGCAAATGCATAGAATACAATTAATGCATATAATTTGAAATCTTACTGCACACCACAGACTTAATTTGAATGTTAAATTTTGTCGTATATGAGAATATGTTGTTAATGTATGGGTTGCCTTCCGTCAAAAGTTCTTTTAAGTCGTAGGGGAAGTCCTGGTGTTGTCGTTTTCGGCATTCTGTTAGTATATGTCTTATCGTCAAGAGAATGTCACAAGTTGAGCAAGTAGGCCTGTCAGTCTTAGTCATTTAAGTATGAGAGTGTTAATTTGGTGTGGCCGATTCTAAGTCTCGAGAGAACCACTTCTTCACTCCTAGAGTTTCTGAAATTTGATGGCCACATGCCAATAGTGTTCTTAATAGTTCGTAGTTTGTTGTCACTACCTGTGTTAGCCCAGTCGGTTAGTCATGCATCTAAGATGAGGTGTATTGTTTGTCTTGATATGTCTTCATGTAATACATCTATTTTTTTATATTCTAGTTTTTCAGCTGCTTTTTTGGCCTCTGAGACCGCAGTCTCATTCAGGCCTAAGTGTCCTGGCAACTGGTAGTGTGTTTATCTAGACTGATAAGCTCATGTTTTATTTTTTGGGCTATTGGGTGATCTGTGTAAATATTGTTTAGTATTTGAAGGGAACCTAAGGAAGTTGTGCAAATAATAATGTGTTTGCTCTGTGATGTATGGGTGTTCTTGAAAGCCAATAGGATACCTTGGAGTTCGGCTCCTAAAATGCTGTAACAAAAAGGCAGTGTCTGCGTGATTACCTTTCCCTGTGTTACTGCAGCTGAGCACAAAATAAAAACAGCTGAACTTCGAAATAAAATTGCACCTTATCCTTAATGAGACCAATAAAAGTACTTAAGGCAATAAAAAGATATTCAGACCTCACGAAAACTCTTGATTATTTCCCAGTAAACGTTCGTCTCTCCTGAACGAATTAGTTAAGTATGAGGGATAGGAATTACTAATTATTATCCCTCAAACTTAAGTTTTAAGTTCCCCCTACAAACTAAGTACCAACTTGACTCTAAAATTATTCTCCTAAGTCAAAATAAAACTAAAAGCACAGCGGGAGAATAAAAACTTAGATTATCAGCCTTTACCAATGTGGTAATTTGTCGACAATATCCAATTTAAAACCTGTTGGTTTTATAACAATAATTAGAGCTAAGTGATAAGAAGACTGTTTTTATACATATAAATAATAAATATCCCAAATTCTACTTTTTAAGGTAATGAAAATAAATAATGAGAACTAATAAGTTGCTAGTTATTTGAAATTTCACATTCACAAATTATAATTACCAACGCTAGTAAAAATATATCAACATAAACCTAGTAAATAAATTATAACATTAATTCTATGCTGAAAATACCTAAAAAACATTTATTTTTATTGTGAGGAGTTCGGCTATCTGCTGCAGCGGTTTGAAGTTTTGTTGGTTTGTGAATTTTCGGTGGAAATGTGTCCATCTTTGTCAGGCAATGTTTTAATTTGAATAGTTACTTCATTAAATCATATGTTTTGGATTTTATTTTAATATGGCTTTCCACGTTTCGGGGAGTATGGGACCGTCAACATCGTTTACTGTATTTGTTATCTTGTTAATTTCGAGAGCTTCAAGAACTAATCGGTGTCATACTCTCCGAAACGTGGAAAGCCATTTTAAAATAAAAACTAAAACATATTATTTAATGAAGTAACTATTGAAATTAAAACATTGCCTGACGAAGATGAACGCATTTCCAACGGAAATTTGCATCCCAACAAAAATCCAATCCGCTGGAGCAGATAGCCGAACTCCTCACATTGAAAATACTTCCCTTCGATGCAGCCAAAAATAGAATTTATCATTATCTTACAGATTGGCTTTAATTTATTTAAAACCTCGGTAAAAGAAGTATTCACATCCTTACTGTTAGTTTTATGTCTTGCTCAATAGCAGCCCTATTTATTGCTCTACATGGAACGTTTGAATGTTAAAAATGAAATATGAACGTGCAATTTAATTCTCCAAAATGTTTATATTGTTCAAAATTCATTGTAATACGAATATTAGTTTACCATTGCGGTAGGTATACTACTAATTGAAGATACTTAACACTGATTTTATTACATTTGCAGCATAAGATTAGCCCTAGTATATCATATTCAACGTGTAAATATAAGAATTCTTTTTGAGTTTATTTTGGGAAATGATAACAGGGTCCCAAAGGCCGAAGATTCTTCAGAGGAAAAATATGTATTGATACCTCTGACTAGAGAAAGGCTTATGATAAGACTAAAGAAAAATTAACTGTTCAGCGGTAGGAAATATAATAATGGGATGATGAGTTAGATTGTTTGGAACTAATTTATTAATATGTGAAGATCGGAATAATGTCAATTTGTAATTAAGCACAGGTAGGTTGTTATAGATAAGTGCACAAGTACTACGGCCAATTAATTTTTCCTTTACGAAAAACGGTTATTGCGGTTGTAATCAAGTTGCCGTTTTTAAAAATGTTATACTTAAAGTCTATTATTATTATTTTTTATATATATATATTTCCATAGAATTTTGATTAGTACTACTTTTGGGTGAATTTTAAACAATATTGATTCATCTTGGGAATTCATTGAGAAGGTTCAAGTATGTCAAAACAATAAGAACGTTTTTGACATATCCCCCAAATACGTGACATTTGCTTAGTTAACGCAGGCCCTGCGTGCGCGGACTTTTTATTTTTATTCTGGGGAGTATCCAGCCGATGTGGAGTTTGTAATCGTGACATATCTTAAGGAGATTTTAAATAGTTTCGTACAATTCTAGCAGTTTCAATAAGTACTCCTTCTTTTATAATTTCTATTGGTAGATTTAAATTCTTGGTGCCAACTAATGTGATTTTTGGCACGAGTCTATTTGTACTTGAGATAAAAGCCGTAACTGTGGCAGACTTCATCTTGTATACTTCTTTAAACTCAATATCTACTTCTTGATATTTTTCGGTATAGGATTTTCGATTATTCTCATCATTGGTTGCTGCAATGCCAGCAGCCTTAATATGGGAATATCCAGTTTGTTAAAATGCACAGTATGGTCAGTTATCATCGTTTCACCTTAATAAATCTTTACTTTATCTTTTTCCAATAATTTTTAGGGGTTATGGCAATAATAAGCGACCTTCCTGTCTACCATGAATTCCTCTGATACACCTGGATGGTATACTTTTGTCATGTTATTCTACCTTTGTAAGTGTTCAAACCCAGCAAGTATTTCACATCCAGCCGTAATATAATATAAGTAGTCTGACTGAGGGCTGAAGGATTAACAAGGTGTCCTGGACCAAGGTCTCCTGTCCAGAGTATCTGAGATATGACTGATCTTAATCCTTTGCGACACCGCCCTTTTGAGCCGATGTCGCACTTGGCCCCACCAATCAAAATATGCTCAAAAAGTGTATTTAACGGGAAATTATTATCGAAATTCATTCATAATATTAATTAGTGTATCGACCTTAAGAGCTGTGAATGTTATTATAAAACCCCATAGGCGTTATTTATTAAAATACGAGAGCACATGGTGATTTAACTCCAAATTGGATATAACTCTTATTTAAAGGTAAAAACTGGACATTTAAGTATTCATAAATAATAATGTTAATGTGCTTTGAAAAAATAAATAAATAAAAAAACGATATAATAAATAAGTACATGAAATCCATCCAGGCAAAACTAATTTCACTGATAGAGAAAGGGCTTAATAACCTAGCCCAAGCCGTATTAATCCTAATCCTAATTTCACTGATAAAAAGAAAGAGATAATAAGAGATAAGATACCATACAAAATGAAGAAAAATAGCCCTACCAAGTGAAGAAAGAAAACTCCTTCAATTGAGATACTTCAAGTTAAGGACCTGAAGAAGAAATGATTGCTCTTGCTAACATGACAGCTTCAGCCTGCTGGCTTTAAACAAGGAACTAGCTGTATTATAGGCTTGGTGGTGAGCTCCAAGAATGCAGGCCATGATGAGGTAGGCTAGATCCCTGGACTTGCAGAATTCTGATAATCTAAGGTGGCTTTCATCTATTTATTTATGTATATATATCTATATATATATAAAAACCCCGAAGTGTGGTAAATGTCAGGAATTACCGGTAAATCCTAGGATTTACCAAGAGCACTGGTTAAAGTCCGAAATCTAGATGAAATTGAGCTTTTACAGCTTGGCAGTTGGTCAATCCCCGGATTTACCGTCTGGCTTGGTAAATGCCCGAAAAACATTAAATAAATGTGAGATTTCGTACTTTTACCAATGCTGTTTGGTAAATGTGCGGATTTCCCAATGCTCATTGGTAAATGTCCAGTGAAGAGGAGTGGGGACAGGGATACTCCCCCCTAACTTCACCAAGAAAGTGCCAATAATAAGTTATCTGCCACCGGACAGAAGATGTGCTCTGTCAAAGAAATTCGCCAAACATCAAGGGAAGGTCTTGAATCACAGGCCAAGAAAATGGGAAAAACGACGAAAGGAAAATTCCCAGATCCCGAAGTTGGCCAGAACGTGAGGATCAAAATTCCTGATGCCGACCTATCTAAAATCGACTCCAAAAGCATGATTGCAGTGATCGTCAAAAAAGAAGATGCTTTCTACCAACTCGGAACTTCGTCAGGAAAATTGGATACATTATATTCACGTAATCAGTTTACAATTTGCACCAAGAATTTCATGTCTTCTGATGAAGTGCCCGACGAAAAGATCAGATTTCGCACCGCAGTTCGTCAACTGTCATTGGTTGGTGGCCAGGGTTTCAAAAAATGCAACTGCTTAAAAAAATGTTCAAATAAGAAACGTTTGTGCAAGTTAGCTAAGATGAAGTGCAATTCTAGCTGTCACAATTCTCTCCCCTGCTGTAAGAAATAATAATAAAACTTATTCTGTAAGTTTTTTTTCAAATAGCCTTTATTCCAACTTTTACCGGCAGACGCTGGGAAATGTTAGGATTTACCAAAATCTGTTGGTACAAGTCCGAAAGACGCATTCTGATTGAGATAATTCTAGCTTTTACCGAGCCTCTTGGGAAATCCTAAGATTTACTGGCTTAAGTCCGATTTGAAAGATAAAATCGGACATTTACCAACGCTTCTTGTCAATCCTAAGATTTACTGGTATGTGTGTGAGTGTGTGCGATAAAATGATTTAAATTAATTGAAAAAAAAATAATAAAAAAATTTAAAAAAACTGAAAAAAGTTCATACAGTGTCAGTCATTTAATTGTAATATTAGCTAATTATAATGCCAGTAGAAAATAAGTACTTTTAAGAAAGAAAACATATGTTTATATAATATAATATATAAAGAAAAAAGAGTATTAACCCTTCAGTGGTAACGTGAAAAGAAATCCCGCCTTTGGTAACGTTGGGTCCAAGAGACCCATGCCATAAAAAATCTAAGTAGGAAATGGTTGTAAATAATTAAAAAAACTTGATGTAATTCATTGACTATTTTAATATGCTAAGTTCTGTTCTCTGAAGGAAAAATTAAAAATAAACAAAAGATATGAAATTTATATAAATGTTTTATTTTGCAAGTAGTATACTCAAACATTTAATTAATTAATTATCTTTATTACAATCAGGGCAAATCATATCTGCATGTTTTAGGCATATATATACCTAACATTTGGAACATTAATATCTGCTTTTGATGTCTTTGCAATAAGCACATCGCCCACTCTTGTTTGGTTCAGGAGGCTGCAATTTCGGCGCTGTAGAGCCGCTATATTTTGGTACTTTTAATACCTATTATTTAAAAATTACAATTTAGTAATAGTATTACTGTAACAATCACTTTTGTTTGGTGGGTAACTGAGGATTATAAATGCAAATAAATATAATATTTACATGATACTCTTCTTCACTCTCCGAATCGTGATCAGAAACTTCACAATAATTAGGATCAGTATCCTCATCATCACTTGATAATAAAATTTCATTCAATGCCATTTCTTCTTCTTCTAACATTTTATGAAGTTTAGTAACGTCTCCTTCTTTATTTAGATGTAAAATGTCCAGTTTTGATGATGAAGCCATTTTGAAAATAAGTCACCTTAGTGGTAACGTCGGGTCTGTGGGACCCTAGACAGACTTCAATGGACGATTGCTGATAACTGCTTGGGGGTAAACAATAAATGAAATCATGACAGGTTTTGACTGGAGGTCCAAAGAGGCTATATGAGAGATTATAACAATAAGACAATTTTTAAGGGTGTAATTATGACGAAAAAGGAAATTATGGGTCTGTGGGACCCAACGTTACCACTGGAAGGTTAATATATAGGATAAGTAAGCATAGATTTAGTTAATAAATAATTGTATAAAAATTAGCAAATAATACCCTTAGGATATGGTAAGAGCGATATATACAATCTATTAGTTAACATTATTTACGACATAGAGTAAAACAGGGACTGGTAAAAAGCATCATACTAATATATAGGGCTTAATAACCTAGCTGTTGATTGCCCAAACCATATTAATCCTAATCCTAATTAATGTGCTTTGTGCTGGGATTACTCAGAATATAAAATATATGATGAGTTTATGTAGTGCAATGACAGATTCATTACAAATAATATAATAGCGAGAGAGAAGGAGGGGTAATGAGAGGAGCGGCACCTGCCTAGCACGAGCCATAGAGCACAGGAGGCGAGCAAGGACTATCAAGGAAAACGGTACCCTCTCTGCCCGAAACAACGGCACGCACCTGCCCTAGCGTTTTTTACTCATCCCGCAACACACACCTTTCCTCTGACTCATTGGCAATTTTCTTTTCTGACCAGCTAAACACATCCTTTCCTTTCACCTACTGCTAATTGGCCCCTAAATGCGTTTCCTCATATATGTTGCCATCAGTAATTTTAAAGGAGCACCTGGGATCTCAAGAAGTTATAAGAGTCAACATTCTTTTTATTATTTTTTTAGAGGAAATGAAATGAGTTAAACGGGTGTGTGTACTCCAAACAAAAAAGTCCGTCGCGGACTGCGTTAACTAAGCGGATTTCGCACGTTCTTCACTTATTTGCATTTATCTCAAAACGTAAAAGTCCAATGAGTCAATATTTTGTATTTAGGATTCAAATAAAGTTCTTCATAGTATAACAGCTTATTGTTAATATGACATGAGTAGGAATGGGGGTTTCCAAACGGACTAAATAATTCGAGGTACATCTTAGCCAAAAATATAAATACTTTAAGAACCTTAGCTGTACAATAATCTCCAAATAATTTAAGCGTCCAAATCTCTGATTCATATAGAGACTTGTAGGCGAGTAAAGTAACCTCGACATATCGGACAAATAAACAAGATACAACATTATACACAATTTTTTATTTATTCTTACGATGATCGCATTTCGGGGGTGGGGTGATTTAGCGACGAATCAGTTAAATTCCTATAACCACTTTATTATATTTACGTAAGTATGTTCATTTCTGCAAATATTTTCAGTATTGTCCTACATTATAATTTTTAAAAAATGTTGTTATGGTTCAAGTAGTGTAATACGCGTTCTATATACTGGCTATGGTCATGTAGTAAATCACTCAAAGTGTATGGTAGGTCTATGTGAGTCCTTAGATATAGAGTCAGTTAGTTTATCTTTTATAGTAAGTCTACAGTTAGTGTTGGTAGTAGGGTTTCTCTTCTCCAGTAAGTAAATAAGTGTGGGTCGATCGTGAAAGGCCAATTCTTAACCTCATTAAAACTACTTCTTCTCTTCCAATAAGTCTTTTTGAGGAAGGCCATTCACTAAGTATATGTTTCAGTTCTCGAAGTATGTTATCAGTTGTGGCAAACCAAGATTTCTGCCATGAATTGATTATCACATGTTTTGCTTGGGCTTGAATATCTTGGTGTGTACAATATGTGGTGTTGTGAGTTCTTTTTTGAGTAGCTGATTTGGCGAGTTCATCTACTTGTGTGCTTTGTCTAAAGTTTGTATGTCCGGCTAACCAGTACATTATACCCAAGATAACTACACACTGTACTGTATAGCATATTATTAAGGTGTTGTCCAAGTGTGGACTAATTTCGGTAGGTCTTGCAAGTCGTTTGGCACATGAATGTTTGCACGTGTCCTTAGAAAAAATTAATAAACATCCTTTCCAGAACTTAATTCTTCTATAAATTCACACATGCTATTTTAACTAAGACGATTTTAATCACTAATGCCTTTTTAATACATTCAATGAATTTTAAACGACATATTTATTTATTATATTTTTAACCCATTCGTTTTAATCAAATTGATGTCGATTTTATTTTCATAATTATATTGAACTGTTAATTTAGCTTAAAATATTCTTCGTGTTTATAACTTGTTATTGTTTATCGGTTATTTGTTGTGTTTAATGTTTATTTGTTGTCTTTATTGCTTGTGTTTAATGTTCTTTTATTGCATTTATTACTTATATTTAATTTTTATTTTTGCGTTTATTTAGTAGTTCATTTTCCATACTTTTAATGAAGGCAGATGAAAGAAATGGCTACGCTTCAACCGTAACAATTTATTAAAACGACAGAGCGCTTTCGATCATCAATGCCCGAACGTCCAGGACCTGACGCCCTTAACCCTTGGTCGGGCGCGTCAAGAATATTTCGGCTTCGGGCGCGTATATCTCAGAGATCATCCTTAACCGTTTTCACGGAATACAAATTTTTAATATATATTTTGCACTTAAATGTTCAGTGTGTGCTTAGAAACCATAACAGAGGAAGTATTTGTTTGTAAGAAGTAAATAATTTTCAAAATTGACAAGTATTATAATAAAAAAATCTTGGTAGATAAAATAATCAAGTTGGTCAAAGATTCATTATTATTAAAACCGTGGACGATAATTTTTAAAATATAATTAAAAAATACAAATATCAAAAGAAATTGTTTAAATACACATGACTTAATTATATATAATTCATTTCAGTTTGTGAACAATATAATCAAATTATCTAAGTCTTTCAAAAAAAGTAGCACGAAATCACTTTTAGATAAGACTTATTAAAAATTATCTTAATTTTAATGTACCAATCTTTTTAACAATAGCAGTTTAATTATTATCTCCTTTGAATTACAATTAGGACAAAGCATGGAACTATATTGTAAACAAATTTTGTTTATGCAAATCTCACAAGAGTAATTAGTAAACCTACATTTCTTTTCAGTTTTGCTTGGTTGACATCATTTTCTTATGTCCGTTGTTGCGGAGAGATTATTTTTATGCTGTTCTGTACTTGAATTCAATGTATGGTCCAATGAGCCTCTGTACTCTTCAAGTTTCGTCCTTAGTAGGCTCTTAGAATTAGACTTAGTCTAGTTCTAAGACCCGTCCGGGTCAACATCAAGGACCTTCGGGCACTGAAGATGATGCACAGCATCGAAAGCGCTCTGTCGTTTTAATAAATTGTTACAATGGAAGCGTAACCATTTCTTTCATCTACCTACATTAGAAGCCACCTGCCAAAATACCAACTCATTCCATACTTCTTTTTTGCTATACTTAGTTGAAGTTTGAGCAAAATCGCCTAGTCGCAGGTGCTCCTAAATAAATGCATAGCGTGTCTGGAGTGTTCCTCATGAATTTCACTTTGCATCACCTTCCTACTAGCCTCCGTCATATGCCTCCCAGATGGCAACGTATTAGAGTTATAGATCCCCGTCATATTCAAATACCTTCTCAATCATTTATCAGCAATATTACAGTGTGAATTTTCAGGTTATTATTATTATTATTATTATTTATTAACGCTCACTTTTTGCAACTATAGCTAATTGGGGCGGGTTATCAACAGGTTACCACCCTTTTCTAGCCAAGGTGGGACTAAGGATTTTATTTTTTATTTTTATGAGTTCGTCACTAAATAAATTTTCAATTTTCAGGTTTCTACAAGCAATATTTAATACTGTTATATTATGAAGCACTTTATTTGAAGCCAACAAATGTTGTTCTCATTGAACTTTTACGTCGAGATAAATGCAAATGCGTGACGAAAGTGGGAAATCCTCGTGGTTAACGCAGCCCCTGCGTAACGGACTTTTTCTTTGAAGCACCTTCAGCGGGGCCATATCACTTTTCCTAATTGCATTCTCACAATTCACCCATTATTTTCCTCCACTTTATTCATCTCAATACTTCACCTACCACATTTTTTATAGCACATCCTATATTTGCACACCTTTCATCCTGACACAGGCTTTCATTACAGTTTTGGAATGCCTCATTACTTTAACATGTATCAGCATCCCCTCGTACTCCCCCCACCCCCAACGTTCTCTTCCTCAGCGCCAGCATTAGACAGCTCACTAATACCAGATATTGATCTGTAGCATCCAGCCCTCCTGTTCGTGCATTTGATATGTGGGTGGAGCGCCTTGCCCTGATTAAAATATGGCCCATTTGGTTCCTAGTTTGGCCGTTGGGACTAATTCATATCATACCACTCTACACTAGTGACACAACTCTAAAAGTCTGAACCCATTGTCTAACTCATATTCTGTACCTGTGGTATATAGAAGTTTCATCTGCCCATCTGAGAATTAAAATCATCCAACACCACAATTCGACGGTTTGCTTTGGTATTTCATCTTAGTAGCCCATCAGGAATAGATTATTTGTACAATTATTCTATTTTGTCGCTACACATCTCATTTATATCTTAAATCTCCACAAACAGAGCAAAAATAGACCACAAAAGCAAGTAAGAATGAGTAACAAAGTAAATGTTCTCTTATATGTATATATGAAGAACGATAAAAAATACAACATTGAATTTACGGTGTAACTCAATGAATCAAACCAAAATATCCAATTCAAATAACACTATGACAGTTAATCAGCCCTCCCCCCTATAAAATATGTTGTAAATCGTTTTCTAAGAGCTAGGTACTTGGAATATAAAGATACTATTTTTTCCCAACCAATAGTAATTTTTTAACCAACATTTATTATAATTATTTCATGGAAGTGAAGTCGGATCTGGAATAATGGAGGTTCAGAGAGGGGGGATTGGAAATTCAAAATATTTTCCTTTTTACGAGCTTGTTCGTAAAATGTTATTGGACTAATCTGTTAACTATAGATGGTCTATTGTGCATTTTTTTGTATCTCAAGTATTCAGCGAGTTATTTGTACTTTCTTGTTTTCAGGTTTTAGTAACCACGCGCCCTCCCACCACCACCTCTTCTATATGTGTGAAATCTGCATGGTTAACGCAGCCCCTGGACTATTTTGTATTTCACTTCTCATTCAGCCCCTTCTCCTCCGGGGCCCATTCTAGCCATTAATGAAGAAATGTTCCAATATCGAGTTAGGTAACGATCAAACAAAAATTGCGACCGCTAGAGAGTTACCAAACAAATATATTTAATTTTGAACGAACCTCTTTTTCCTCATCTCCTGTGTAGACTATGTAAAAAGAAAGATCGAGTTTGTTAATGGCTGAAATCGGACCAGGGGGAGGGGGGGGGGTTTAGAGGGGGAGAATTACGAAAATTCTTAATATCTCTGTTATTATGCGTCGGATCGAAAAAGTCTATAGAACCATTCTTATTGAAAATTTAATGTTGTATAAATGTTGTTATGTACATGTTTTCATCATCTTAATTATTAACTGAGATATTTGCATTTTTTAGTTTTCGGTCTTCAGTAAACCCCCACTCCTGCTCATGTCATATTAACAATATTCTATTATGTTATGAAGCACTTTAATTGAAGCTTAAATACCAAATATTGTTCTCATTGAACTTTTAAGTTTTGAAATAAGAGCAAATACGTGGCACACGTGGGAAATCTGCTTAGTTTACGCAGCCTCAGAGTGACGGACTTTTTCTTTCCCCTGAGCCAATGTCATACCTGTTTGTTTACATTTCAGAAGCTTTCCGTCGTGAAGTTTCTTATTCTAGTTTGTATTTATTCACTTAGTATTCACGGTGTTGTTACCGGTATGTAGATTTATCTATTGATAACTTCACGCAGGAAATCTGCTTACTTTTTTTTACATAGAAATAAAGGATGACTGTGTGGGATAGAGAGCACAAGTGTGTGGGAAATCTGCTTAGTTTACGCAGCCCCTGCAGGACGGGCTTTTCTTAAAACGCGTCTCGAGTACAACCTTAATAGGTGATTCTCCTCTTAAGGGAAACTTCCTGAAATGATGTACGAGTTTAGAAGAAGGGGTAGTAGGAAGTGGAAGCGAGGGGACAGAAGGGGGTCCTGGATTCTGTCTTCTAATTGGTCGGCGAGAGCGCATGCACTCCCCCACCACTCTCAGTCTAATTAATAAATTAGCTTGTGCCACCTCGCCACCATTTTTCCTCGCCTCTTCATCATTTAAATTACTCATCAGAAGAGAGAGAGAGAGTGGGAGAGTTCTGCCAGCTCCGAAACGGTAACATACGATAGTACTCACCACTTTTCATATTGTAGATTCCTCATCCCGCCTTATTAAAATAGGATTAAAAACTTCCAAGGCCAACAACATAAGAGAATAACACTCTCTTCTTCAGAGATGGAAGAGCAAAGTGTTAATCTACTCCTACCATCTTTTACAGGTCTCAAACCAGGTTTTTTTTGGTCTATTTTACAATTCATAAGAAGATATATCACCATCATCATCAACCTCCTACGACGCCTTGTAATTGCAACCATTCAGAAGCAGATCTTTTCATATTTCTATACCCACCGAAATCCATAAGATGATGTCTTCAAAAAAGGATTTTCTAGGACTCCCTCTTTCCTAATATGTCTAAAGAACTTCAAATATATTTGTGATGAAATCGTTGTCCCCCAAAAAGGTGGAACTTTTTCTATGGCTATGAAAAGACTTTTACTTTAACTTCCACGTTGGAGTTTTTTAGTCCAACTTTTCTGGCGAATCAGCGCCCCAGATCCACAATTCCATTGCTTCCAATATGTTATGTACTTAGCAAAATTATTTTTTTTTGGTATCCATGATTATATATATTTTTTATCTGCTTTGGAAGGCTTGTTTAGAAAGTGCTAGTCGTCTATCGACTTCAGCTCCATCATTGTCTTCTGTGATGGTGCTCCCTAGGTAACAAAACACCTTCACTTTTAGCAATTGAGGTTGTACTTATGACGCGATTTTCGAAAAATGTCTTCAAATGTCCATCAATTCTACCTAGTGGATGACGAAATTGATGTCGAAAATTCTTAATATCTACGTTATTATGTGTTGGATCGAACCATTGAATAGACCAATCTTATTGCAAATGTAATGTTCTATAAATGTTATGTACGTATTTTCACTACCTTGATTATTAACCGTGATATTTGCATTTTATAGTTTTCACCCTTCAGTAAACCCCCCCCCCTCTCCTAATAATGTCGTTTCAACCATAAGCTGTTTTAGTAGGAATCAGGTTATTTGAAGTACCAATCAAGTTATTTGAAGTTGAATATTGTTCTCATTGAACTTTTACTTTTTGAGATAAATACAAATGCGTGACACACGTGGGAAATCTGTTTAGTTTACGGAGCTCCTGCGAGACGGACTTCATGTATAATGTGTCCAATCCAAATATTTGTATTACAGTGACTCTTTTTCTTTATCTTTACTACGAAAAATTGGTTTTATGGGCATTTATCTCGTTTTTAGACTGGTCTAGGGCGTCCTTTAGGACTTGCAGCATTCTATTCATCTCTATTTCGGATGTTGCTAGCAGTGCAATGTTATCTACAAATCTGATCCTATGAACGGATTCACCGTTTATCTGTGGTGAATTTGTGGTTCTTTCTTTCACTTTCAAATACTGCCTCTTCAATGAACATGTTGAACAGATAAGGTGACTGAGGACTCTCTCGTCTTATACCTTTCTTAATCCTACCTTAATTTCACCTTTCACGCTTATTAATAATGATTTGTGTAGTCTGGTTTTAGCAGATTTCTATTCATGGAAATCTGCTAATGAGGTTGTACTCATGACGCGATTTTCGAAAAAATGTCTTCAGATATCCATCGATCCTACCCAGAAGACGACGAAAATAAGGCCCATTTATATTACATATAACGCTCTAGTGGTCGCAATTTCCGTTTGGTCGTTACCATACTCGATATTTAAACGTTTTATGTAAAAAGAAAGATAAAGTTCTTTAATGGCTGAAATTCGACCAGTGGGAGAGAGAGGGGATTTAGAGGGGAGGAATTTCGAAAATTCTTAATATCTCCGTTACCATACGTCGGATCAAAATGTTGTATAGAACCAATCTTATTGCAAATGTAATGTTCTATAGATGATGTTATGTACGTATTTTCACTATCTTGATTATTAACCGAGATATTTTATACTTTTTGGCCTTCAGTAAACCCCCACTTCTACTCATGTCATATTAACAATAAACTGTTATATTATAAAGCACTTTATTGGACGCCGAAATAGCGAATATTGTTCTTATTGGACTTTTATGTTTCGAGATAAATGCAAATACGTGTCGCACGTGAGAAATCTGCTTAGCAGTCACTAAGCAGTAGATAGGTGTCTATATTTAGACACGTGACTAAATATATCAAGCCCAATTCAAATTTTAATTCCATTTTACAAAGGCTTCTTATTACGGGAGAAATAAAGAATAGCTGGTAAGATGAGATCATTATTATCTTATTCTAGTGTGTTGGAAATCTTTTTGTTTTTTAATGGTGGAAATGATGGCGTGGCATAGAACACTTATATATTGAGTTTGGTGACGACCAAACAAAAATTGCGACCGCTAGCTAGCATATACATATACGTACAGGATCGATGGACATTTGAAGAAATTTTTAGTAGATTTTCCTTAAGGTTAATCAGCTATTTGGGTCATACGCATGACGCGATTTATATATATACACTTGTCTGTTACCGCGGTCGTAATTCTTGGTTAATCGTAACCAAACTCGATATATAAACATTTCATGCAAAACTAAAGGTCAAGTTCGTTAATGATTGAAACGAACTGGGTGGGGGGGGGAGTTTAGAGGGGGTGGGTATTTCGAAAATTCGAAAATATTGTGTTATTATACGTTGAATCTAAAACTTGTATTGAGCCGATCTTTATGCAAATAAAGCGTTACGCAGTAGTGAGACGGACTTATCAGGGTTTTTAATGGTTGAAATGGTGGCGTTTTTGAAAATACCTCACTGCTTTGAAAAATGATTTCATATTAACGTTTTGAATAATTATATTATACGTTCTTTGATTGACTGCCACAAACCAAAAGTTTTCCATTTTTTGATCTATTTTCTCAGAAATTTCAAAATACTTATGATTAAATGATTTAGTTTATAAAATTGCAACGAATAAACATATCAGTCATTTCTTTTATATTAAAAGCTATTTCTTTTTATAATACACGGGAAAGAAAAATAATCTGTGAATCTCACTTTTACAGTTTTACTCTTTTTGTTAACATTGTTGTCTATCGTTTGGATGAAAAACCTCAAAGGAACATTGAAACCAATAACAGCATCATCTGCTAATTTTATCGCTATATTTGAAATATAGGCCTTATTGGAGAGGAAAAATGATACTTATACTAAAATTTTTATATTATTTGTAAGCAGAATATTTTATAATAATGTGTTTACATGTGCCTAAATTTAAGTTTTATCTTTATATTTAAAAAATAAATGGATATCATTCACATAACTTTATAACGAAAATTCTTAAAAGGAAATAACTGTTTACGATTAAATAAGATAATAAAATTGAAAACTAAAGTCAATGTCACGTATAAACTAATAATATTGACTCACACGTTCGATATTTGATAACTAGATATTTATGTAAAACTTACCGTAAATAAAAATATTGATAAATCAATAGTCAGCTTTGGCAAATTAAAAAATTCAGTCACGCAGGACCTGCGTAAACTAAGCAGATTTCTATTGTGAAGCTTAACAATGGATAAATCTACATGTTGGTATCACAACACCACCGTGAATATTAAGTGAATAAATATAAACGGCAATAAGAAATATTTCACTCAATTTAACAATCAGTCTGCCAACCTCTCTCGGTAAAGAAAAACAATTAATAAAATATATGAGAAAATAACATATTAATTTTATTGAAAACTATTTACTATACTACTGTAATTTATAATGCATCAGAATAATTTTTATCCCAATCAATCAAATTTTAGTAGTCCAAGAACTTGAAACGGGGGGGGGGGGGCTCAACTGAACATATTAGCATGTATCTGGTATAATAGAGGTCTCTTGAAAACAATATTTGGTATTTAAGGTTCGAATGATGTGGTTTATTATGTAACAGAGTATTGTTTATATAACGTGAGCAGAAGTAGGAGTTTGCTGAAGGCTGAAAACTGAAAAATGCAAATATCTCGGTTGATATTCAAGATAGGAAATAAATATAAATAAATATATTAGTACATTTAGTTTTCAATATGATTAGTTCTATAGAAGTTTTCGATCCGACTTATACTAACGGAGATATTTCGAATTTTAGAAAATCCCCCTCTCCTCTGAATTTGATCTTTCTTTTTTAATATATATATACACATATATATTTGTCTGTTAACGCTCTAGCGGTCGCAATATTTGTTTGATCGTTACCAAACTCGATATTTAAACATTTTATGCAAAAAAACAAACAAGTATGTTAATGGGTGAAAACGGACCAGTGGGAGGGGGGGGGGTTTAGAGGGGGGATTTTCGAAAATTCGAAATATCTCCGTTACCATACGTCAGATCAAAAAATTGTATAGAACCAATCTTATTGTAAATTAATTTTACTATAAATATCTTATCTTGAATATTAACCAGTTAACAGACAAATATATATATATATATATATATATATCTATATATATATATATATATATATATATATATATAATTTTGAACGGACCTCATTTTCATCATCTCCTGGGTTGGATCAATGGACATTTGAAGATTTTGTTTTGAAAATCGCGTCATGAGTACGACCTGAATAGATGATTTCCCTATTGTGGCTCGATTTGAAACCGAAATATACTATTAAGAAAGAAGACCCTTAAAAGAAGAGTTCAGTCACTGCCGTGAGTAGCAGCAAGTAATAACCTCACGTACTGCTCCAAACAAGTGGTAAGGAAATGCAAGTACACTGAATCTCAGCGAGACCACTCCGGAATTGTGCAAAGTTCGGCCAGTCACACCTGAGGTCCGTCAGTATCCAGAGTTCTAGAGCCTTTGCTTGGTTTGTATCCATCAGCACCCCGGGTAATTCTGTATGACAGACAGTCGGGCACTACCCTGCAGACCCCAAGGCTATACAGGACACTTTCTCCACAGACAAAGAAGAGCCTCGGTACACTGCAGGAACAAAGAAAGCACTGAGGGGCACATGGTACTCACAGGGAGCAAGTTAGACAATGGCGGGACCAGAAAGTCATTAGCGCAAATTTTCCTGTTTCTAATGATTTTTGGGCTACCGACCACCTAGCACAATAGACCCTGCACGGTAGCAGCTGGCCAATGAATGACCAGACCAAATTCTTTCTTTGCTCCTAACCTTTGACCATTAGGACACTACTTCCCTCACATTCTCCTGTCAGTCAGTTTTTCTTTCTTTTTTGAAAGGGGTCTCATTTACCGAGAACAAAGCATCGAAACTCTCTGCTTTGTCGCCTAGATTTTTCACTTTAAAGTTACAAAGATTCATTTAAAAAAAAAATACAGTGCAGTTGTGAAAACGTATAAATCTCTTAACCAATCGGTGGTGGAAGGACAACAAAAACGAAAAGCCTTAAATGATAATTTAAACCGCTTTTATTTCTCTAGTAGTTTCGCATCCACAAGACACCTTATCAGGAGAAAATGTATATATCACAAAGAGGTAACTAAACTAACGGCTACATCGTTATACAGGATATAGTACATCGTTGTAATAGGATTTTCCACTAGCCGCGCCCGTCGGAGAATGGCTACAAAGTATAGCGGGTCAAGACAGCTGATTTAGATTGATTCCTACGTCACGAAATAAAAATATCGCTTATCCCTAATGAAGTATAGTCTAAATGGTAAAGGAGAAATTTATGATTGAACAACCATCATTCATTTTTTAGTTTCTAATAAATTAAAAAATATACAATTCACATGTTCAATCTCTGTTTTCATATTGAACGCTTGTTTTCTATTTTTTAATTTGTAATATCTCAAATATTTACGTCGTTTGGCCTTTCATTTTACCACATTTCATGGAAGACCATTCAGGCGTTCATACGGACGCAATACTAAGACAACAGCCAAATGTTGAGATAAAAATCTATAGCCATTGTGCGACAAATCATAGCACGGTCAAAACATATCCCGGAATGAATATAGGTTTTGCGACACGGGTGCCCCTCAGCAACTCTTTAATAGCAAGATTTCCCCTCAATGAAATGAAGTTTTGAATTTCCCAAATGTTAGAGTGGAAGTGAAGCCATCTCTTTCCTCTATCTACATTAGAAGCCACTTCCATCTGGCAGAAAACCACTTGCAGAACGCACTGTTTCTTTCTCTGTTCTAGGAGATTTCCCCCAGGGAAATCAGCTACTGAGGTCGTACTCATTTTCGAATTATTTTTTTCTTCCCAGGAGACGACGAAAATGAGGTCCTTTCAAAATTATATATATAAGTTTGCCTGTTAACGCTCGCAAGTTTTGTTTGATCGTTGCCAAACTTGATAATCGTTTTATACAAAAGAAAGATCAAGTTCGTTAATGACTCAAATCGAACCAGTGGAAGGGGTGGGGGGGGGGTTAGGGGGGAATTTCAAAAATTTGAAATATCTCCGTTACTATACGTCCGATCGAGAAAGTCCGTCACGCAGGGGCTGCGTAAACTAAGCAGATTTCTCACGTGAAGTTTTACAATAGAGAAATCTGCATACTGGTAATACAAGCCCACCATGAGTAAATACAAACGGTAATAAGGAATCTTTCAGTTAATTTTAATATATTCCCAACTGAAACGGCTTCTGAATTGTAAAAATAATTTATATTTTAATAAATCAAATTTTAGTAGTACAAGAACTAAAGAAGGGGGGGGGGCGGCGGATGAACAGAACGGATTTGCATAACTCACACAAAGTAACGAAGGTAAGGTAAGGTTAGAAACGACAGGTAAGGTTAGAAGCTTCCGCCTGAGCCGAGAAGTTACGAAAACGGCCGAACTAATCCGAACAATACCCGACCACAGCCTTCATAAAAATGCAAATATCTCGGTTAATATTGAAGATAGAGAATAAATGTGTATAACAATATTTGTAGTATATTTAATTTGCTATGAGATTGGCTCCATACAATTAGCAGATTTCCCTTAAAGGAAATCAGCTATTGAGGTCGTACTCATGACGTGATTTTCGAAAAATTTCTTTAAATGTCCATCGACCCTACCCAGGAGATGACGAAAATGAGGTCCGTTCCAAATTATATATATATATTTGTCTCTTAACGCTAGCGCTCGCAATTTTTGTTAGTTCGTTACCAAACATAAAATTTAATCGTTTTATGTAAAAAGAAAGATGAAGTTCTTTAATTCTGTATCTTGAATATTAACCGAGATATTTGCATTTTTATTGTGTGAGTGGTCGACAGAAGTCGGCCATATTTGGGACTTTACGCTCAAAGCTAGTTCGGCCGTTTCCGTAACTGTTCGTCCGTCGTGAATTGGTTTAGCGATTCGTAACTATTACTGTTATTAGTAGGCAGATTTCTCTATTGTAAAACTTCACGTGGGAAATCTGCTTAGTTTACGCAGCTGCTGCGTGACGGACTTTTTTTAAACTTCAGCTTGCTGACGGTAGTGACATGTATACCGACGCCTTAACCCGTACGGCCACCTATAAATATTATTTATAAAAAATAAACAAATATCTCAAAATTTAGATATACAGACAATTGTATAAGACATGGTTATAAATAGTTGAGGTAAGCAATCAATATTTTTAAAATATAGGCCCATTAAAAATCATGTGAGATACCTCTAAAATCTTAACACCGCCTTTGGTGTTATTATTTTTGGTGAGTCAGAAAACAATCCTTTCTACAATTGAGCTCCATGTTTTTATGGCACACAATGGTCGCTAAGTATAGAAAGTGACGTTCATAATGTAATGGAAAACGAGAAGATCTTTCCTTATATAATGCTAGGCTATTTTCGAAGGGTGGTGTTGATGTTAATTCTGAATGTAGAAAACACTAGCTGCTAACTTTCTCGAGTTGAGGTTTAATTACAAACACAATATTTTTGAAGCAATCGGTCCATTCCTTGACTAATGAGCTAGAAAACAGGAATGGAACTAAGGGACTGGGATTTCTCTTTCTAACTCTATTCCATTACTCACTGCCAGGTACTATAATTCTATAAAGACCTGGGCCAATTTAATCACTTTTAGCCCTGTTCAATGTCACAGATCTCCACCTCCTCACTTTGGAGGTACTATGTCAGGGCAGGCCCGAGGCCCTTGCGGTAATTGGTACCAACCCCTCGGTACTTGGTACTTTTAGCAGATTTCCCTTAAGGTATTGAGGTCGTACTCATGACGCGATTTTCGAAAATTTTCTTCAAATGTCCATTGATCCTACCCAGGAGATGACGAAAATGAGGTCCGTTCCAAATTTTATATATATATATATATATATATATATATATATATATATATATATATATATATATATATTTGTCTGTTAACATTCTAGCGGTCGCAATTTTTGTTTAATAGTCACCAAACTCGGTATTTAATCGTTTTAGGTAAAAAGGAAGTTCGAGTACGTTAACGGCTGAAATCGGACCATTGGGAGGGGGGGGGGAGTATTTTCAAAAATTAGAAATATCTCCGTTACCTACTATACGTGGAATCGAAAAAGTGTATAGAATCACTCTTATTGCAAATTAAATTTACTATAAATATTGTTATATATACGTACATTTATTCTCTATCTTGAATATTAACCGAGATATTTGCATTTTTCAGTTTTCAGCCATCAGCAAACCACCACTTCTACTCATGTTACATAAACAATACTCTGCTACATAATAAAACACGTTATTCAAAGTTTAAATACCGAAAATTGTATTCAAGAGACCTTTATTATACGAGATACATGCAAATATGTCCCCGTGACCCCCCCCCCTCCCCATCTTAAGGTTTTGGACTACTAAAATTTGATTGATTGAGATAACAGTTATTCTGAATCATTATTAATTACAGTACTAGGTATAGTAAATAGTTCTCAATAAAATTAATATGTTATATTCTGATATATTTCAGAAATTGTTATTCTTTCCGGTGTGAAACGGGCACCCGTTTGTTTACATTTCTAACCCAACGCTTCCTGTCGCCAGGTTATTGAAATTGGATGAAACATTTCTTATTTCCGTTAGTATTTATTCACGGTGCGGTGTTGTGTTACCAGTATGTAGATTTATCTATTATTAAACTTCACGAGGGAAATCTGCTTAGTTTACGCGTGACGGACTTTATTTTCAGTTAGAATAGGTAGTGAGATGAGATCACTTGTGTGTCCTACCAGCACGTGAAAAATGCTTAGTTCACGCAGCCTTCACGGGACTTTTACTGTGTGAGATACATGCAAATACGTTGTATGACCTCGTCATCAGTTAGGATTTTCCGGTCTTCGATTACGATTATGTGTCTTAGACTATTATGAACTGATTGGGTAGTTGGCCTATCAATAACAGAAATAGGTTTCACAATGGATTTCTTGATTCAGAATAAATAGACTATTTCTCAATTAAGAGAGAAATCTTACGCCAAATCAAACAGACAAAACAGTCGATTGACGCTCACGGTTTATCTCTGACAAAGGGAAAAGAACATGTATAAATGGGAGATAAGTAAATGGGAAGATAACAGCGCTTATCAGTAAATATTAGGGGTAACTGTTCTTTAATCAATTGTAAACCTAACCCTACTGGATATCCTCTCTCTTCAGTAATACCTCATATTTTTTTAAAAGCAGATTCCATTTATGGGATTTTTATAAAATGTCTTCAAATTTCAACAAATCCTAGCTAGTAGATTACGGAAGTAAGGTCCGCTCAATGTTTCTTAGGGGCTCAGGTTAGCCATGTGAGTTAAAGCGTTGACCTTAATCTCACATAGTAAACCTAGAGTGGCGAGTTCGACTTCCGCCTGGGCGATAGGGATTTATTTAGTGACGGAATGCATTAGGTAAAATCCTTAGTCCCACCCTGGCTAGTAAAGGGTGGTAACCTGTAGATAACACGACCCAATTAGTCTTAGTTGCAAAAAGTGGACGTTCATAAATAATTAAAAAAATCAATTTTTCTTATGTTTATATATATATATATATATATATATATATATATATATATATATGTGTGTGTGTGTGTGTGTGTGTGTTTGTTTGTTTTCAACCAGGTTATGTTATAACTGTTGTCATTTTTTTTAAAGGTTTGTGATTAATATTGTTTAGGGGAACATAACCTACTTAGGGAAAACCATCAAATAAATGAGCTATATAATCACAGACAACAGATCGGGTATGAAAGTAAACGAAATAGAATAGTGCACTTGTACAGCACAACAGAAATTGCATGAAAATCCTTGATCAACTAAGTAGGCTCCTTACACGGGTCAATCTCCCCCGTCTTAATTCTAACAACATACCATTACAGCAAGGCCGGAGAATAAGTTAAAGTTTTAGTTTGTGTTTGGCTCATACTGGCCCATCATTAACCTACGGTTTCGTAGGGATGAAAAATCTTGGCTGGATAGCCCATGCAACAATGGACTAGGCATCCCCAAGGCTTTGGTGGGAAGCTCAAGTGGTCAGCTTTGAAGCTTTACTGAATAAATAGTGATCTTTTCTTCTTGGGGCATCAAGATAAAATGTTATCTTGGTTCAGGGTTAAGGTATTCCTACGTGACCCTCCCTAGTAGAAGAAACTCATTAAAAAAAAAAATATTATCCAAAAAATAATAATAAAAAGCCAAACATAAATCCGTATCGCAGATTTCTTTAAGCGTAAAAGCTGTTGAGGTCGTACTCATGACGCGATTTTCGAAAACTTTCTTCAAATATCCATCTATCCTACCTATATGTATATATATATGTATATATATTTATTTGTTACCGCTATACCGGTCGCAACTTTTGTTCGATCGTTACCAGACTCGATATATAAGCATTTTATGTAAAAAGAAAGATCAATTGCGTTAACGGCTGAAATTGGACTAGGGAGGGGGGGGTTTAGGGGGGAAGAATTCGAAAATTTGAAATATCTTTGTTAATGTACGCCGGATCGAAAACGTGTATAGAAGTAATGTTATTGCAAATGTAATTGTCTATATATTTTGTTATGTATATATTTTCTCAATCATGAATGATAGCTGAGATATTTTAGTTTTCAGCCTTCAGTAACCCCCCCCCCCCACATACTGATGTTATATTTACAATAAACTGTTATTTCATGAACTACTTTATTCTAAGTTTAAATGCCATATATTGTTTTCAAGAGACATTTAAGCAAATTCGTTTGGTAATTACGCAATCAATTAATATTTTACGTTCTTGTTTCGAAGACATTTACTTGATGTATACCATACTCAATATTTAACTGTTTCAGTCAACACTAAAAATCAAATTTGTTATTGGTAGAAGTCGGGCCTGAAATAGTGGAGGTTAAGTAGTAGGAGGAATTCGAAAATTCAAAGCTATTCGTTTTTTCGTAACTAAAGTATTCAGGGAGTTATTAGTACTTTTTTGTTTTCAACCTTTAGCAACCTCTCCCTCTCTCCCCCAGCCCGCTGCTCCCTTCTGCTCGTCTGTTTTTTTTACATAGAAATAGGGAAAATGTTGTGATATGAGACCAAAAGTGTGTTATGCGAGCACCTGGGAAATCAGCTTAGTTTCCGCAGCCACCACGTGAAGAACCTTTTGTGTTGCACAAGTAGTATTATTTAGTAAATTCATATTCAAGGAAAATTTGTTTTTTTAGACTCCTTATAGATTGGAGTCTTCTCTGGACTTTCTGTTGAATATAAACCTTATAGCGCTCTTATAAATATTGAAATATGCACTGAGCCAGCCTGCCCTTATATGTATACCCTCATGTGAGTAAATATCAACTAGCACATCAAAGCCTTTGGGTAAAATGTTTACCTAAGCCTGGGAAAATGGATGATCTAACCCAATGAGGATTGGAATAAGATGAATGATAGGTAAAGAAAGGACTAGGGATATTGGGAGTGAGAGACGGGGCTATTGTCATGGGCTAGTGAATACCCTTTCCGGAGTGTCCCCGGCGGGGGCTAAACACCTGAGAAGGGGTGCCTCCACATCTCGGCTAAGGGCCTAGGTAGCCTCGCCCTTTTGTGCAATAGCCCATTATGCAACAGGACCTTCTCACGCTGGCCATTCTCCCAGCTCCGGGCAACATCCCTCCTTTACCTAACACATCCTAACCCATTCCGCTCCAGCAGTAACTTTCCCACTCTCCTCCTATCCCAATATACGGCCGGCTACCGTCACACACATTTTCCCAAACCGTCATCCACTTCATGTCAGTTGCAATCCACCTCCCCGTGAGGATTTACCGAATTGATCCCTTGTAAGTTTGGCAACATATTGCCAGATCCTTTAAATCCATTTTTGTCCAAAACTAGACTTGACAAAATCCGTAAAAAATCAAGTTTGAGTACATCAAATGCTGACTGGGTTTAATGGACTGGTTCTCAGAAAAAAATAAATTGAAAGAAAATCTTATTGCAACTAACCCTTATTGAGTCCAATTAAAGGATTTCAGGACAAAAGAAAGGATCTTTAAGGGTCTTAATTCTCTTATTTCATAAAGCAGACGCCCTCCAGGGCATTAGCAATACTTTTTTTTCCTCTCAGTCAATATAATACTAATGAATCTCAACAGCATAAAAACTCCTTAATTCAATCAGCCTTACCAAGTGGTAATTTCTCTAGGATTTTATTATTGTTATATATTTATGATTACAGTTAATTATAGCACTAATGAGGGTTATAGAACCGACCTGTTAAGAGGTTAGATTTTGCTTTGAAAAATTGCCACTTGGTAAGGCGTATTGAATTAAGGAGTTTCATGTTGTGGAGATACATTAGTATTATATTGACTGGGAGGAATATTTTTAAAGCATCGCTAATGCCCAGGAGGTCGGAACGTCTGTTTTATGAAATAAGGAAATAAAGATAGCTGTTTTGAGACCTAAAGATCCCTGAGATCTTTTGTTCTGAGAAAAATGTCCATTACCTCACAATTGCAAGGGAATGACTAACTAATTGAGAACATTTCTGTATCTGTGAACAGTAAATGTCCATTGGAAATGTTTACATGGAAGTTAAAAGACAGTTAAATAAAAAAGAAAACATTCGATTTCCACCCACCGATGATTTGATTACTTCATAAATATTCTTAATTGCCTATCTGCTCTAAAAAAGCAAAACCATCATAGAGGTAGCTAAAACAAAGATTTTCATTATTAATGGTAACTAAATTTTATAACCTACCACTAACAATAAATAATGAAAATTTTGCGTCCCAAATTCAAGATTAACAAAAGTTATAACCCTCATATTTCATGTGACAAAATGAATTCTTTTAATATCAATTAAAAGTATATTGTCTGTGGAAAGGGAGAATATGCTAGTAAATGAGATCACTAAAAATTGATCACAAGGTGTATTATCAAAAATAATAATAATAGGTGCTAAAATATAAATGTAGTATGATTTATTTAATGTAAAATTTTGTTATGTGTTGAACAGAAATTGTATCTTTGGTGCTTATGGTATTTCCATATTTCGGTGAGAAACTATTCTTTTTCACATAGCAAAAGAACTCCTTTTCCCACCTAGACTTTATTAAAAAATCTCATACATGTTTCATGGCGTATATACCACCTCTACAGGGGCTCTTACCTTCTACAAATAATACAAATACCTACAATTTCCCAAAAATAATTTTATGTAAAATTAAAACATTTATAATTTTCATCTATAATAATATAATTTAACAAATATTTATATTACTGTATTTAGTTATACAGTTTCTGTTATTTATAAAATGCTCGCCCTCTCTTATTTGTTAGATCATTTGCATAAAAGGAATGACACCTGAGGAAGTGGGATGTAGGCCACGGAACATGTAGGCCATTTTTTAATAAAGTCTGGGTGGAAAAAAAAAGGGTTTTGTAGGTGACCCTAGCCATTGAAGTATGAAGAAACTATTCTTATTTCAACCTGCTAATGACAAGCACCTTGTCATTGTTGGTGTAACTGTCCTGAAATATTTTTTTGTGTTACTATCAATGAACAAATATATTTTAAAAAAAAGTTCAGGGCAAAAGATACTGTAAGGGTCATTAGCAGGGATTGGTAAACCATCTGTTATTAGTAGTAGCTTTTAATTATTTATTTTCGTGTTCACAAATAGATTTCTCGAAAAAGTTCAGATCGAAATTGTTAGTGTTTAATGCATTTTAGCTAAAGAGGAACCGGTGGCAGCTTCGTGCCTCGCTGTTTTTGTAAATTTATATTTTCCGTAAAAATGCGATTGGTTTCCTTCGTCGGTGGACTCCCTGGCTTTGGCCATTGAGGTGCCGAAGGTGTGTACATTTTGCCAACAAATAGTATTAAGATGTATTATTATTATTATTATTTATTAACGTCCACTTTTTGATTTTATGGCCAATTGGGACGGGTTATCTACAGGTTACTAACCTTTTCTAGCTAAGGATTTTATTTAATGAGTTCGTCACTAAATAAATTTCTAATTCCCAGGTGGGAATCGAACTCACTACTCTAAGTTTAGCTCATGAGATTAAAGTCAACGCTGTAACTCACATGGCTAGCCTGAGTCCCCTACAGATATGTACAGACATTTAAATAGACACAATACGACTGCACAATTTATGACTGTTTCTATTTCTGGCATGAAATAGTATGTTTCAAATTAACATTCCCACAGTTGACCAGGCCGGGCATTCTAGATTTGAGAACAACAAGACATGTCAAAGTGTCGTAATGGCCTTTGTAGCAGACCAAATTCTTCGGACTTCTTCATGAAAACAAAGGACCCTTGGTTTGCCTGCCTCCTTGGAGCAGTTAAGAGAAAAGCTTCTGGCTTCAAGAGTGACCTCATTTCGTATTCAGACCTTTCTCTGCTCTCACAGAATAGCTTCCAGGGCATAGAATTTGGTGCACCATAAATCTTGGGCTGTTAAATGCCAAAATCTGACCCAGATAAAAGGGATCAATGGATGGGACGAGTGAAAGGGGTTGATCTGTGTACTGCAGGTACCAGAGCAACAACCTTGAATATTTATGGTAGGATCCATCTCTTGCTAATCCCTTCAACCTTACCGGGAAGCATGCTCGTCGGTTCCCTTTGCTTCTGCAATCTATTCTATGTCTTAGGCCTATTTCCTTTACCTAACACCCATAAAACCCTTTAGTCTCCTTAGAAATCTTTGACATTTGCATTAAGCTGTCCTGAAATACTTTCCCTTTCACAATAAACCTTTTAGTCAGGTATTGACTTTTATGGCTAGACATTTACGATTTCCAAGCAGATTACCAATAATTGGTTTTCAAAAGAAAGTTAAGACTTGAAAGTTAGTTTAAAATATAAAAGGATGTTTAATGCAATTATACAATTTGACAAAACATAATAATTTTTGCAATTGCCATTGCATTACCACATTGAATAAATTCATTACTCTCACCAACACTCTTTATTATTTTACAGCAAACGTTTCACTCTATTGGGCATTTACAACGCTAACAATACAGGGTAATTTTAATTAGTAATTACTATCCTCATACTTAAGGCATTTATAATTTCGCTGGAAACTAAGAGTACTAACCTGATTGTAAAATTATTCTCCTAAGTCAATATAAAACTAAAAACACAGCAGGAGAATAAAAACTTATGATTATCAGCCTTCACCATGTAGAGCTAAGATATAATAAGACTGTATTCATATAAATAATAAATATTTCAAAATAAATAAAATAAATCTGAGAATTAATAACTTATTACTAATTTAAAATTTCACAGCCACAAATTAAAATTACCAAAACTAATAAAAATATATCAACATATTTAAACCTAGCATATAAATTATAAGATTAATTTTTTTTTGAAACCCCTTTTCGAAAATTCGAAATATCTCCATTACTATACGTCGGGTTGAAAAAGTGTATAGAATCAATCATTTTGCAAATTAAATTGACTATAATTATACACATATATACATATTCTCTACTTATACACATCAACATGTATCTGTTATATACATGTATTCTCTATCTTGAATATTAACCGAGATATTTGCATTTTTCAGTTTTCAGCCTTCAGTAAACCCCCACTTCTACTCGTGTTAAATAAACAATACTCCGTTATATAATAAACCACTTTATTCGAAGCTTAAATACCATACATAGTTTTCTAGAGACCTTTATTATACGAGATAGATGCAAATATGTTCTTATGCCCCCACCCCGTCTTAAATTCTTGGACTCCTAAAATTTTATTGATTGAGATAAAAATTATTCTGATTAATTATAAATTGCAGTACTAGGTATAGTACATAGTTTTCAATAAAATGAATATGTTATATTCTGATATGTTTCAGATATTGTTTTTCTTTCTGTTTGTTTACATTTGAGACTGTCCCCGCCGGCAGGAGAAAGATTTCTTATTACCGTTTGTATTTATTCACTTAATATTCACGGTGGTGTTGTGTTAGCAGTATGTAGGTTTATCTATTATTAATCTTCACGAGGGAAATCTGCTTAGTTTACGTAGCCCCTGAGTGACAGACTTTTTTTCCATCAATAGATGCATTATAATCATTTACACGAAAAGGTAGCAAAACTGTTGAGTCTGCTTATGATGGTGGGTTGGTGGCAAATTTCCAAATTAGACTTTTCATACAACACATAATCGGCAATGTTCATTGGCCATTTATAAATATACATGAAACATCAAAAAAAATATTTAAAACATTTACAAGTATATTTTACATATGTTTTGGAAGGTCTGAATAATTACGACTATTTGTTCAGCTTTAATTAACACATTCAAGACGATAAGTAAACAATTTGCCTCTGGTGACTTGCAAATGTTTATAGAGATCGTTGCCTTTTGACATCAGGTAGAGAGAAAGTGGTTAATGGGAAGTTAGTGGAAATATGCAAATATTGCTGAAAGATTTATGAGGGGCAAACAGGGATAAGATTGGCAAACGTCAGATGAAAGGGGCCGCTAAAACGCAACCCTTTTCCGAGGGGCCTCAGACTTAGCCAGGTAGTAATTGCCAACCCCAGCTCAGTCTCCAGAAGAATTGTATAAAGGGCCTTGAGACTAAATTTACTTTCTTCCAAATATTTGTTGGTGAACTTAGTTATAGTTGAATTTCCTTAAAATTATAACTCTTTTGCTAAAGATTAATATTATAATCTAAAACTTCAAACTGGATCCTTGAATAATCAATAATTGAATTAAATGCTTAAGTAACTCCATTCAAAATAGTAAAAAAATGCAAAACGCGTTTATTTCATTCAATATCAGTACCATATACAAATTTAAAATGAAATATTAATGTTTGCTAACATCACAAGTTTACTCGTATGATACATTTTATGGTATATGGGCATAATATATGAACTTGAAAATTGTCGCAGGTTAGGTGGAGTATTGTTTCAGAATAGATTGAGTTTTGTCACTTTCTCAGGAGCAATGTGGAAGACAGAAACCTGCTGATAAAGAGACGTGGTCCCTTATAATGTAATTTTTTCGCCCTATTACATTCATAAGATTCTATAGATTTCGCATAGTAAACCTAGAGTGACGAGTTCGATTCCCGCCTACGCAAATTGGAATTTATTCAGTGACGAACACATTAAATAAAACCCTTAGTTCCACCCCAGCTAGAAAAGGGTAGTAACCTGTAGATAACCCGCCCCAATTAGCCGTAGTTGCATAAAGTGGACGTAAATAAATATAGATTTCTTTGTTTCAATATTTATACTTTCAAAACACATCACCCGATCAAACGCCTTTTTCCAGACCCAAAGCCATTATTCAATCAAAAGTGTTTATCTTCGCAAATACAAAGATTGCTTCCTCCTAGAATCGAAGTTTGGCCTCACATTTTTATTTCAGAAAATATTTTCTTTTTTTAACCGTTCATTACTTAGAGCTCGTCACCTACATTTTGAGTATTTGGAAGTATACTCTTATAATGAATGTATTTTGTGTACTACCGTTTCAATAAAATTGAAACATTTATTTAAGTTTAAACAAGCGGTAGTACTAATTTCTTCTACAGGTGTGACACGCTGCTGTATTCTATATATATAAATTTTATATAAAACCAGCCAGCATCACGTCTTATGTAGTGTAGGAGTTTGACGAGGTCCTGCCTAAACTAAGATTTTCTCTTAACATTATTATTTACGTTTTTTTGTAAGTAGTTTTAGACTAGATGAAACGAAAAACAGAAATGGAACACGAAAACAAAATGGAAAACAAAAAAAAAAACAGAAATCGAACACAACAAAGGAACAAACAAAAGATATAAATCAAAACTAACTACAAAAACTGAAACGTGAGAATTCAAAAACGAAACATAAGAGACATGTTGAAAAATAGGGAAATCATATAAAAAATATTAAACAAAATATATTAAATAATTCATTTATTAATTTTATTTATAGTTATATTACTTATTTCAATATTTTATTTTAATTTTTTTTATTATTTTGTTTTATCTTTTTCATTATTTCATTCTATTTTTATTTTATTTATTTTTTTTATTATATTTGATTATCTCTCCTATAGCGCTTAAAAATTTGTTTATTTGTAACTAAGCCTTTGATGGTCCTTATTCTAACAGAGTTAATTTCTGAGTTTGCCTCATCTGGAAAGAAGAAAATAATTCTAGTTTCCTCACTGTATGTTCGATGATTATAAAATCGGTGTAGAATGAGTTTTTATAATGCTCATTTAGCAGAAGTCCCAGGAGGAAAAAAAAGAATAAACAGAATCAGCTATTCAAAAATATTACCAACAAAAAACATCAAATAATAGCTCAGAAAAACATAAATAACATCTTAATTATACATTGGATCTAAACATGTTATAGGCCTGCTTGATAAAGTAATATACAACGACACCAACTCGTTTAACACTCGATTTATGCGGGTACATCTCATGTTTGGTTTAATTTTTGTCTTATTTTTAAAGAGTTTGTATTAAGGGAGAAATAGATAATAGAATGGGAGATGACGTAATATTTGAATGTTTCCTCCTCGAGTCAGAAGGACTTCGTTTTATCAGGCTGGGATTATCAAAATCGGTCCAGTGATTGACCAGTGACTTCGGGAGTCTTATTATCTTACTTCATGAATTACGAAGGAGCTTAATGCATTGAGAAGATTTGAAGTTTTTTATTTAGCGCCCACTTATCGAAAGCTTACTATCCTTACCGTTTTTATCGGAATGAAAATATTGACTAAATAGTTCAAGAAAACTATAAAATTGATTTAGGTGTAATATCGTGGTTGTTCTCGGGAAGCAATAAGAAATACATCTAGACCACAATGGAATATCATTGTTGAATAGAAAAAAAAAAGTCTGCTTTCGAAAAGTGCAATTTGAATGGTTTCAAAACGCAAAAAAACTACCCTCCCTACTATCACGCGCCTACTAAGTTAGGAGCACCCACTTTTTTTTTTCACTCTTCCCTCTTCAGGAGTCTTTTTGTGGCGTCATTTGTGGTGGAAGAAATGTGTCGAGAGGTGAACAAGTTGGAATAATGTGTTATTCTTCCTGGTAGGCAGAGCTATTGAAATTGTGACAGCCGGAGGGCGGGACCCGAGTGGGGGGGGGGTGGAAGAATTCTCAATTTACGGCCTATTCACCCCCTCCCCCCACACACTCCCGCATCGAGCAATAACTACGTTACTTATTAGCGGAAACGTTCGTGGAATCGTCTATGGAAACTTATTTCTAGGTTTTTCTCACAAAAGAATACCTATTCAAATCTTCCCACGACAAATGTCAATGTCCCAGCCCGTTAAGCATTCTAACACGTTCTTAGCACATTTTCTTGATATATATATATATATATATATATATATATATATATATATTTTATATATATATATATATATATATATATCAACTAGGCATATAACATGATAAAAACGGTAAGGAGTACATTAAGCTCCTTCGTAAGTCATGAAATAAGATAAGACTCTCAAAGTCACTGGACAGATTTTGATAAATCCAGACTACGAAAACGCAGTCCTTCAACCTCCAGGAGGAATGATACAAATGTGTCATCTCCCATTCTATTGTCTATTTCTTCCTTAGTACAAACTCTTAGAACGTTTTAATGATTAGGCAAATTTTAAGCCGAACATGAGATGTACCCGCGGTATAAAAGCATTTAGCGAGTGTTAAATGAGTTGTCGTGGTTTACTTAGGGCTAAAAACGGAAACATAAATGTTCAAGATGTATATAACTACCGTCGTTGTATATTACTTTATCAATTAGGTCTGTAACAAGCTTTAGATCTAACAAATAAATAAGATGTTATTTATGTTTTGCTGAACCACTATTATTAGATGCATTTTGTTTGAAATATTTTCTGAATTGCTGATTGTGTTTAATATTTTTTTCCTCACGGGACTTCTACTAAATGAGCATTATAACATGTAAATAACTCTGAAGAATAACATTTACTCATTATGCACCGATTTTATAATCATTCAATTCAATATACAGTGACCAAACTATTGTAGAATAATTTCCGACAGATGAGGCCAATTCGGAAATTTTCTCTGTTGGAATAAGGACCATTGAAGCTGGAAGGCGTAGTTACAAATAAAGACATTTTTTAAGCGCTATAGAAGCTATAATCAAATATAATAAATAAAAAGAAAATAAAAAAGAATGAAATAATAAAAAAGATAAAATAAAATAAAAATATAAAATAGAATATTGAAATAAGTAAGACGACTACAAATAAAATTAATAACTAAAAAATAAAAAAACTTCCTTCAAACGTTCTAACGCGTTCTTAGAAAATTGTTATTTGATATATATATATATATATATATATATATATATATATATATATATATATATATATATATATATATATGTGTGTGTGTGTGTGTGTGTGTGTGTGTGTGTGTGTGTGTGTGTGTGTGTGTGTAACGTGTATATACATATATCCTTCTTTGTGTGCCTGTTAGCACTCTAGCGGCCTCAATTTATTATTCAACCTTACCAAACTTGTATTTAAACGTTTCACATCGAAAATTGGAAATACCTCCGTTTTTACGAATCCGATCGAAAAGTGGTTATATAGCGAGTCTAAATTTTATTTCCCACAATTGTTGTTCTATTATTTCGTTCTTCAACTCTAATTTTAATTTAAATATTTGCATTATTTAATATCGAACCGGTACTCATGGGCTAACGGGAGGGCACTCATTTAAAGACTATTATTAAATCATAATAAAAAGAAAACCCACTCTATTATTTAAAATCTCACTTCTAGAAGTGTAAGTGGTGTGCTGTATCTTATTTATACTGTTATATCCTCGTTTATATTTTGACCTATATCTTTATTTTGATTTATTATTGTTATCATTTGGAGAAATGGAGAAGAGGCTAAGGAGAATAATGGCGTTTATCATCATTTGATCGATTTCGTGCTATGGCTTTCTATATTGTGACTTAATTAGAGTGGCTACGCCAAAGAACAGCAGTTGCTCTGCCTGGAACAACTAATGAAGAGGCCAGCTGACGAAGAGCCAGCCAGTCCCAGAGGATGGGGGCCAACTTTAAGGGTTTTTTCCATTTTTTCCCCCCTTAAAAGCAGAGGGCGTGTTGTCCACTCTAGATGTAATTTTTTTTTCATTTCTTCTGGAGCTCTCGGATTAGTGTGTGTGTGTGTGTGTGTTGGTGGGGGGGGGGGGATAGAGCCGCTACCTGCTGTACTTTCCCACAGGGACCCTTGCATAAGTGTTTACTCCGTCCGTTCAAGTCCAGGTAGGTCCCTCGACCTTTCAGCCCTCCGAAAGAGGAAAAAAGTGGAACAAAGCAGCAAAACTCGGTTTTGCAAATAGAGCAGTGGAAAGGAGGTATCGTATTGCGGTGAATAGCTAGGACGTAACCAGCCCCCGCCGCTCCGGACAGGGCAATTACACTAGCTCTGTACCTTTTAGGCTATTTTTAACCTTTTTTCTCCACCTGGGTAGGTAATGCGTCCCCATTATTAATGACTATTAGTACCTTTAAAATCAAGATCATGAACAATGCATAAATTATCTAGGTATGTCAAGTTTATGGGTCCATATATGGAAGCTACCAGCGGATCCCAAATACCTAACAAAAGAACTTAATTGATTATCCAAAAATGGGTGCGTAAACTAAGCAGATTACCCACGTGAAGTTCTACAATAGATAAATCTCCATACCAGTAACACTTAACAACACCCTGATTATCAAGTGAATAGTTCAAACGGCAATGAGAAATCCGTCGGTCAATTTTAATAGACTCCCAACGGAAGCGTCTGTTTTGTAAACAAACAGGTTACTCAACCTCTCAGAGCTTAATAGATAGATAGAAATATTCTTCGCGAGAAAGAAAAACAATTATTAAAATATATCTGAATATAACATATTAATTTTATTGAAAACCATTTACTATATCTAGTACTGTTATTTATAATGAATCAGAATAATTTCTCAATCACTCAAATTTTAGTAATCCAAAAACTTAAGACGGGGGGAACATATTTGCATGTATCTCGTATAATGAAGGCCTCTTGAAAACAGAGAATAAATGTATATAACAGTATTTATAGAATATTTAATTTTCAATAAGATTGGTTCTATACAATTTTTCGATCCGACGCATAGTAACAGAGATATTTTGAATTTCCGAAAATCCTCCCCTCTAAACCCCTCTCCTACTAGTCCCGTTTCAGCCATTAACAAACTTGATCTTTCTTTTTACATAAAACGATTAAATATCGAGTTTTGTAACAATCAAACTGAAATTGTGACTGCTAGAACGTTAACAGAATAAATATAAAGTAGATTTATTTACTGACATAAACGTTTAAAACGTTTTTTGAGCCATAAGGTCAGAAAATAGAACACACCTTATTTTCGGCTATGTAAATATTTTCTTTTAAATGTGTTGTTTCCCCTATCCAAATTTGCTCATTTTCAAAATTAAAGCTATGTTTGTTTAGTACTGCATGTTCAGACAAGGCTCTTTGGCTATCTATATTTTATTTTTGTTGTCTATATTTATATAATTTTGAAAGGATCTCGTTTTCGTCATTTCCTGAGTAGGATCGATGGACATTTGAAGAAACTTTTTCGAAACCCGCGTCATGAGTATGACCTCAATAGCTGAACTCCCTTAAGGGAAATCTGCTAAAAATACGCGTTTAAAGACACTTAGTCGAGTCATGGCCTACACCAGTGGTCGGCAAAGTAAAGCTCCGGAGCTGCACGTGGCTCTTTGCCTCCTTAAGTGCGGCTCTGGCCTTGTTTTGCTGTTCTTTCCTTTTTCGGCTCTACATATATACGCGAACAATCTTTCCACAAGCATGAACATTAATAAGAGTAAACGGAAGAAGTCTGAGTAACTGAGAAGTCGTCTTATTGATGACAACTTGGAATCATGCCTAAAATTAAAAACAACAACATACAAACCTGACTTACACAAACTTTTCACGGAGATGCAAGCACATTGTTCGCATTAATAAATATTTATTAAGTATGAAGTTTAGTTTTATTTAGTGTACTACTTATTTAGTGTAATAAAAGTATACTAAACTAGCAGATTTGGCTTCGAATCTTTTTTGAAATTGTTGTAATGTTCATATTTGGCTCTTTGGCTAAAACGTTTGCCGACCACTGGACCAGAGGGTGAGGCAACCTGTTTAATCAAGGGGCAAATTTAAATTTTAAAATTTTTTGATAGGCCGCACATAAAAAAATATTTACATATTTATTTGTATTTTATAACAATGTATTCAGTGGAGAAAGTCGATAAAATAAATTCAATTTTAGAAATGCGTGGCGGGCCGCATAAACATGTTTAAAGGGCCGCACGTTGCTCATCCCTGGCCTACACCATTATTAATCTTCAGTTACCTCTGTTTTGTGCTGCTGCATTCCAGTTGCAAATACCAAGTATTGTTAGTTCATCGGTGGCAACACAGTCAGACGGCGAGACATTTTTAGAAGTGTCAACATATCGTCAGTGTATGTGCTGAGCGAGCCTGGTGTATACGGTACAGGATTAGTCCTTATTTCTTGCCAGTTCCAGTCACATCTTCAGTCGTGCCTCGTTCTTTTCCTTTGATGCCTCAAAACATTCACCACCAAAGTAAGGATTCCTTTCCTTCACACCTAACATTTCACCTTCCACTTTATTCATCACTTTTCTCTACCTCCATATCGTTCTTCTGCACTAAACCCTCCGAGGGTTCTTGACATTTGTTACAAAGACTACAATTAGTCATTCCCTGTAACTTTCATTACGGATTCATCCAAAATTTATACGTTCCAAAACAGAACGGTTTTGAGTCGTTTGGCAACGACGATTCGGGGGTTTGTATAGGATACTCTGATAACCCTTATATGATAGATCCTTACTTTAGCCAAACATTGAATATGTTATGTTTTATGTGGTGATACGAATTTTGCCCCCCCCCCCCGGGGATTGTGTGATGTTCCCGCCAATATGATCAAACATTTAAAAAAAAAAAAATACAAAATATGGGGGCTCAGGTTAGCCATGTGAGTTAAAGCTTCGACCTAAGTCTCACGTGGTAAACCTAGAGCGGCGTGTTCGATTCCCGCCCTGGGTAATAGGAGTTTATTTAGTGACGGAATTCAATAAATAAAATCCTTAGTCCGACCCTGGCTAGGAAAGGGTGGTAACCTGTAGATTAGCCTTCCCAATTAGCCTTAGTTGCAAAAAGTGGACGTTAATAAATAATTTAAATTTTCATGTCAGTGGGGCAAGACTGGAAGTTAGATTAAAGCTGTAGTCTACATACTCATCCTGGCTAATAGTCTTATCATTTGTCAGTTGATGTAGGCTACAGGCTACCGAGGGATGGCTATCTAACAACTCTTACTTCATGTGGAATTTTCCCCACTCGTGTCATTGATGGTGTGGTTGGAATTTCCTCATGATGCCTTTATTGTGAAATGGTCTGATGCAGAGTGCAATGGGAAACCACTGCATGTCCTTGTGACCCTCTTATTCCCTTGTCCGTTCCCGTTAAAATCAGGTTTACCTTTTCACTAGATCAATTATCAAGTGTAGACTGTAGATACAACAACATTAAATTTATACAAGATATGGTTCCCATTGCGGGAGTGAATTTTCAAATCCTTAGCGACATTGCAAAATATTGTGTTTGAAATGGAAATAGCAGTGCAAGGGTTTACGATGTTATTCTGCATTCCTTGGTCAGACAGGCTGCTGGTCAGCTTTTAGATAGAAATCTACAGCGCAAGATAAGAGCCTTCTGCCATTATCTCTTGTTCTATACAGTTCCAGGAAGAGGATGTTGATAGTAAAAAGCAGAAGCAGTGAGGTGTACATGGGTATAATTGGCCTGGGATTGGGGTGTGGCGAGCCGGGCTGAAAGGGTATGTAATGGGCCATTGTGCAGAGAGAGGGCACGTGGCCGAGGGTAAAAAACCTGCCCGCAAGGGTTATTAGCAACCGCCAGGTACTGAGCCTCACTCACCCTTTCCCTTGGGCGACCTTCTCCGGCGCTTCCTCTCCAAGGTCGCCAGTAGCAATCCTTCCGGGGGGAAGCCGCCATCACCTGCAACCAGTTCCCCGTCCCGTTTAATCTCGCCGAGTCAAGTGTTTCAAGCTCTACTTCCTCCTACCACTCTCTAAAGTAGACAATAGCAAACCTTCAGCGCTTCAACACTCAACGAAGGGGGTTTAGTAATCAATAAAAAGACGGCATCACAGCAAATCAATTAATTTTATGCGGGTGAATGTGTACGTATGTATGTCTATATTTATCTATTAAACCCCCAGCGGTCCACAATATTTTTACAATCGCTTCCGAACTCTATATTCAAATAAGTTCAGGTAAAACTAAACACAAGACAGTTAAAGAAGGAAATTGGAACGTTATTTGAGGGGGATGAAATTGGAACGTTATTTGAGAGGGACGAAATTTAAAATACAAAAACCTCAATCTTTATTTTTCCGATAAAAAAGAATTATAGGACCTATTTTATGTGTTGCCAAAAATTAATTTGACTTCAAGTATTCCTATCTGATACCCCAAACTCCTAGAGACGGAAACTAATTTACGATATAATGTTTATGATATGTTATTCAAATATATATATATATATATATATGTGTGTGTGTGTGTGTGTGTGTGTGTGTGTGTGTGTGTGTGTGTGTTGTGTTGCGTTTGAGTGTGCGCGCGTCTAAATCTACATCTGCCTGTTTCAAATAAAACTATGGGCGTTAATGTCCAAAATCAGAGCAAGAGGACTGAGAGTTTAGTGGAGGGGTAAAATATGTAGTCTTAAATATAACGTTTACACGTATAAAAATGTAGCTATAACAAATCTTGTTAACCATGTTAATTACTATAATTATTTTTCTATAAATTTAATGGCTCCTCGAATAGTAGCGAAGTTAAATAACCCGTGGAAATCAGTGTTTTTGCTTTCAGCTTACAAATAAACACTCACGCCCACTAATGCGACTTTAAGATTAAGCTAATTAAATTGTGTGTGTTGTGTTTAAGGTTTTATACAGATATGAATAGAGATAAAAACGTGAAATAGCATCATTTTTGAAATTTAGGGGCTATTAAGGTGGAACTCATGACGCGATTTTCGAAAAATGTCTTCAAATGTCCATCAGCCCTACCTAGTATATGACGAAAAAGAGGTCCGTTCAAAATTATATATATATATATATATATATATATATGGTGTTGTTTTTTTTGGAGTTTTGGTCAGTGTTAGTGAAAAAATCTTAGTTCATTCCAATATTTCGAGAATATTTATTTTCTCTTCTTCAGGGCTAAGAAGTACAGGCACTATTTTATATATGTATTGCACATTGTTATTAGAGTGTAATAGATAGTGTTTGTGTTAATTCTACTTACCAAAAATAAAGATATTTAAAAATGATTGTACATCACTGTAGTTCCTTTGTTTACATTAGGAGTACTGAGTATAACCTACCCTGCAGAAGAGAAAATAAATATTCTCATATTATCAGTTAACGTTCTAGCGGTCGCAATTTTTGTCGTATCGTTACCAAACTCCATATTTAATCGTTTTATGTACAAAGAAAGATGAAGTACGTTAATGGCTGGAGTCGGAACAGTGGGAGGGGGGTTAGAGAGGGGAATTCGAAAATTCGAAATATCTCCGTTACTATAAGTCGGATGGAAAAAGCGTATAGAACCAATCTTGTTGAAAATTGAATGTACTATAAATATTGTTATATATATTTATATTCTTTATTTTGAATATTAACCGAAATATTTTCAGTTTTCAGCCTTCAGCGAACCCCTACTCCTACTTATGTCACATAAAGTATGCTCTGTTATATAATAGGCCACTTTATTCGAAGCTTAAATAATAAATATTGTTTTCAAGAGACCTTTATTATACGAGATACATGCAAATTGCTAAAATTTGAGTAATAAAAATTATTCTGATTCATTATAAATTACATTATTAATACCTGATATTCAGATATATTTCAGTAATTGTTTTTCTTTCCGATGAAGAGTATATTTATTTATCTGTTCCCCAGTGTGAGTTTGGCTGACATGATTGTTTACAATTTTCCCAACGCTTTCCGTCGGGAGTTTATTAAAATTGACTGCACGATTTCTCATTCCTGTTGTATTTATTCACTTAGAATTCAGTGTGGTGTTATGTGTTGCCGGTATGTAGATTTATCTATTGTAAAAGTTGACGTGGGTCTCCTTAGTGACGGACTTTCTTTTAGTGCGATTGATGTAAGCCATAGGTAAGGTTTTCAATGCAACTGACAAAGAAAAAAACATCAAAATAGCAATTATTACTTAATCCATATTATTTAGAGAGTCGTTAGAATCAATAGGTTATTGGCTCGAGTACCGAAAGGACTGGAAGGAAAAAAGTTGAATGGATTGTGCCCTTGCCGGCAGGACTATTAGCGGCTGGTAATCCGTAACCCCTAATTTTGCTTTGCCTCCAAACCCTTTTATTGGCTGTTTGCTTCTTACCCAAGAAAGGGGGAAATAGGGACCGAAAGCTTAGGCACAATAAAAAGAAGCTGGTGAAAAAGCTGCTTTCATAGAGCATAACACAAGGCAAACGCCGCCTATCACATGTCAGGCGGCCGTGTGTACGCATTCGTCAGTTGTCCGTATCCCCCAGAAAATATTTCTTAAAATAAAAAACAAAAAAAACAAATTTAATCATCTATAAGACTCGTCTTCTTAATCAAAAAAAGTCTGTCACACAGGGGCTTCGTAAACTAAGCAGATTTCCCACCTGGAGTTTATAATAGAGAAATCTGCCTAATAATAACAGTTGTAATAACGAGTGTCTAAACCAATTCACGAGAGCCGAACAGTTAAGGAAACGGCCGAACTAGCTTTCGGCGGAAAGTCCCGAATAGAACCGACTTCAGCCGATTTCAACTCATCGGCACACACTCAATAAAAATGCAAATATCTCGATTAATATTCAAGATAGAGAATAAATATATATAACAATATTTATAGTAAATTTAATTTTCTATAAGATTGTGTCTATACAATGTTTCGATCGGACGCATAATAACGGACATATTTTAAACATTCGAAAATCCTTCCCTCTAGCAATTAACTTACTTGATCTTTCTTTTTACATATAACGATTAAATATAGAGTTTGGTAACAGTCAAACAAAAATTGCGACCGCTAGAGCGTTAACAGACATATATATATATATATATATATATATATATATATATATATATATATATATATATATATATATATATAATTGTGTTGATGTTTTCGACCAGGCTATATTTATATATGGTGTTGTTATTCTTTTTGAAAAAACAAGGGAGGCTACTATAACCCTAGTCCTAAGTGCAATAGTTATGTGTAATAGTTTTTAAGTATCTTTAGTCCTGCCCTGAAGAGAAAATAAAGATTCTCGAAATATCGGCATAAACTTTGATTTTTTCACCAACATTGACCAAAACTCCAAAAAGAATAACAACACCATATATATATATATATATATATATATATATATATATATATATATATATATATATTCGAAAATCTCGTCATGAGTACGACCTTAATAGCTGATTTCCCTTAAGGGAAATCTGCTAAAAAACGAAAACTAATTTAATCATCTATAAGACTCGTCTTCTTAATCAAACAGAAATTAATACAACCAATAACTGGGAGTTTAATAGCGGGTAGGGGAGGAGTTTAATAACTGGGATTGCTGCAGTGGTAGGAGACAATACTGTGCACAAACAACTACATGACTACAATACAATATACACGGCAGAATTACAGGCTATACTCATAGGACTAACGAACATCACAACTACTAAAAGAGACATAGTCATTTGTACAGACTCATTAAGTTCAATAAAGTCACCTGAAGACATATACTCCACCAAACCCCTTATTATTGAAATATTTAAAAATATTCATATACTAAAAAAACACATTACTATTTATTGGTTACCTGGCCATGAGGACATATCTCAAAGTAATATATTAGACAAAGCAGCCAAAGAATCAACTGAACAAATAGATTTTTCGGACATACGTCACCAAGACGCTTTCTCTCAAATAAGAAAACTCGTAATTAATGACTGGAATAACTTTTGGTATAACACTGACAGTAAACTTAGGAAAATAAAATCAAACACGTTCAACTGCATTTCAAGTAATAGACACTCTAGAAGAGAAGAAATTGTACTTACACGCCTACGCACAGGACACACTAGACTAACACATTCATATCTAATGAGCAGACAAGATGAACCTATATGTCGCTACTGCAATAGAACGTTGACTGTAAAATACATACCAACTGACTGCACACAAGTAAAAACGTACCCATGGCCCACAACATTATGCGAACTACTGGCCGACAGTAGCCAATTTATAGATGATGTTTTTAAGTATTTAAGAAATAATGGATTATTTGATGAAATATAAAAGCTATTATTTACCGCTATGAAAGTTATATATAGCAAGCGCTGTACGTGGAATATAAGTTTTGGCTACTTCCAGGTTAACTATTTATAGTTTTTCTTTTCTTTTTTTGTATATTCTTTTTTCTCTCATGTTGTAAATAAACTAACAATTTATATTTAGTTTTGTCCATTCTATTTATTTTGTACATTTGTAAAATTAATCTTTGTAAATATTTTAATATTTATTTAATTTTTTAAAATTATATTCTAACAGGTTAAAAGATGAATCGCCATTGTAGCGACATCTGAAATAAATAACAAATAATAATAGCTGGTTAGGGGATGACGCATTAGACTATTCTCTTTAAAGTCCAGGTGTCAAACCTGGGATTCTTCACTAAATAGTAATAACTTGTGCGGTTATCGAGGTTTGAGTCGCGACTAGTGTTAGTTAAGTAGCAACTTGTATAAACATTATTGGTATGTATTATTATATTACCGTTGCAGTGCTGTAGGAAACCCTTCAAGCTGATGGACGACTAATCATTCATCTAAAGCCATGGGCCTTGGCCCTTCATGGATTTCTGATTTCATTTTATTAGGCGGTCATTGTTAAAAAAAATCATTAGGAGTAAGTTCCTGGGATTGAGAGAGGTGGCAGTATACTTTACTCTTGGCACAAGCTATTGGTAGTGCTAAAAAAATAACATAGATTTGATTATTAGGGATAAAATATTAACATAGGTTTGAATTAATTTATCCAGGTGAGTTACCAGGTAGTTCATATATTGGAAAGAATTGTTGAGTATATCAACATTTCTACACAAATTACTTGCTTCATACGATGTTATACCAAAAAATATACAAAACAAAACTTACTCTAAATAAAAAAATAAACAACTTTTCACATTGGCACGTTAACCCCTACTCCATTTCTAAACTTAGAAAGTTTACTATAGCTTATAATCATGGAAGAGTGAATGCTAATTCATATACAAAGTTTTGTTAATTCGGTTCAATCGTTAGTGCCAAATAAAATTGTTTACTCCCGCTATAGCTTTTACCGTATGTCTCATTTATACTTTGGTGTACGACAAAAGTGTATATAACAGAAGTTACATTAAATAACAAAATAAACAATTTTTTTATGTGTATCTTTGCCAATAAACCAATAGGCACTGATATTTGAACTGCTATAGGCCAATAACATTTTCCGTCTTACTTCAGAAGTAACTCATTTATGAAAGATGAGTACTCTTTCTGCAATTGAAGCCAAGCAAGGCATGCTGCAAGTCAAGCCTTGCCTGGTATGGCACAATATCGCAGCTCTGAATATGTTGGCTTCAGCTGCACAACGTGCCCTTAACTTTCATGAATATACTGCTTGTGGGCGGGAGACGGGAAATTCTCTTGGAATATCCCAGTTAAATTACTGGATAAATTACATACTCCCAGCTGATGATGATGACTTGGGCATGAAAGAGGAAGTAAATGTTTTCATAGCCAGAGTACAGAGTAACTGACCGAATGAAAGTACGAACAGCTGCCCGGGGGTATTGGTTTACTTGGCGCTTATTTCTCCACTACAGTATTTTTTTAGCAGAATTCCGTTAAGGTTGTTCTCATAACTCGAATTTCTTCATATGTCTATTGATCCTATCTACGATATGTACTTTAACTATATATTTTTCCGCCATTAGTAGTCGGGACAAAACTTTTTATAGAACCAATTTTATTACAATTGTTTGTTCCTTGAATGTTTTTCTATGCATTTATTCGTATCTTGTGTACAGTGTATAGTATTAAGTGAGTTATTTGTATCTCTGTCAGACCCTCTCTCTCACGCATACACACTAAATTTGTTCTCTACCCGTAGGCAATTCGGGATCAGCTGAAATGAATTTAAATATTTCCAGTACTTGTGTAAATATGACGAGCATACGGGAATCGTGACCTTTAGTTGAGTTATAACTGTGGCACTGCCTCAGATACAAAAGGAGTCATCGTGAATAGTTCAAAATGACCATGAAACATTTTACTTGAACAGAGAAAATGACGTCCAATTCTTCACAAGTTTTTTTATTTCAGCGCTAAGCTCTTTACTTGAGCGCATGCAAGTAGGACAGTAATTTTTTAGCCATACCCCAATGGATTTCTCACCCTCCATATTTTATTTTAAGATTTGACTTAAGTTTATTTATTTATATTCACTTCATTAAGATATTTATTTTGTGTTTTTATTTATTGATATTAGCATCATCACCCTGTTGTAATGTATCTAGATTTTATTGAAGTTGTTGTTTTTTTGTTTTTATGTGTAGCTCTGAAGATGGAGACAATAGTCTTCGAAAGTGTTAGCGCTGAAATACAAAACTTGTGAAGAATTGGACTTCTTTTTCTCTCAGTACACAATATTCTTCACTTCCAACAACAATGCTGTGAAATGAAACATTTTCTCCTATTGTTAGGTCGTAGTTAATTCCAAGTGAGGGATTCATTAATATTAAATAGTCATAGTAAAAAGATGCAGATCGTTGGGCAGAAATGCCTTAAATAAGTAAGAAGAGGATGAAAGTGTATGTATTTTGAGAGGCGAAATTGAGAGAGATGGAAGTATTACCAAACAGAATGAAAGAGTGAGAGTGACAGAGAGAGTGTATGGGGGGGGGGGGGTGTAGAGGGAATGGGAGGGGGTAGGAGGGGTGTGGGAGGCTGGAAGCGGAAGTAGTCCCCAACATCTGCTCACAGCTTTTTTCCCCTTTTCAGGATTTCTACCGGCTTCTATTATTTGCGCAACTCTGAAAACCCGAACCTAAAACCGACTCTAGGATCAGCTGGCCTCCCAGTCCGCCCTCTCCTCCCCAACTCATTCAGTCCCTCTCCAGCATCCATTCAAATCCATCTTATTAAAAATTCAAGGCCATCAATTACACTCCTCCGCCTGAAAAGAATTGCTTAAGAGCTGTTCGACTGCTCACTTAAATGAGATTTTTAAATTTAGTGGAATATTTGAATGAAGCTCAGGCCTCGTATACTGGTTCATTTCAGCCCTAAAGCCTGAATTATGGAAAGTTAAATTTTGACAACTAGAGTCCAGATCAGCAGTTTTTCCCTTGAAAGTATTTCTTACCCTGATGTTGCACATTGTTCCATACACTAAATATAGAGCGAAACAAATCAAATCCCTTTGGATTTCTCCTGGATTTTTCAGTAAAAAATGAATATTTCAAGAACATCTAATTGCAACTTGAAGTCAAACATGATTGATAAAAGTTTAAAATAGAAGAAATATACATGAATCATATCCAACTTAAAGCGTCGGAAAGGTCTAAAAAAATGTCTCCAAAATCTGATTGCACGTCTTTTCTTGATTTACTAAGAGTAAGAATTCGTCAAACGGGAAATCTGAGAAGATCATCTGTCCAAACGTTTCTGAAATTCGGCCATAATCAGCGATAAATCGATTTTAATGTCCGGCCACTACATATAAACACACAAAGTGGCCGGACGTGATTATACATGATGAATCGATGAATAAGGAATGAATTATCCTGAGTTGGTATTCTGGCAGGTGGAAGTGACTTCTAATGTAGGTAGAATGAAATAATTGTCTAAGCTTCCACTATAACCATTTATCCTTCCGCTCCAAGAGCCGTCAGGTCAGCATCCAAGACCTTCGGTCACTGACGATGGTGCACAGCATCGAAAGCGCTCTGCCGTTTTAATAAATTATCATAGTGGAAGCGTAGCCAATTCATCCATCCTACCTACATTAGAATGAATTATCATTACGGCTCCTCTACATATTCTCTCCTAACTCTTTGGTTATTACTGAATGGAGGGAGAGAAAACGAGGTTGAATAGTCTTTAGATCGGATTATGGTAACCAGTGCCCGGACTAGCTAGGTCGGCAGGTCGGCAAATGTAGAGGGCCCATGACTCTAGGGGCCCACGGCCCTCAAAGGAACAGAAAAAAACGAAATTTAAAAAGGCTTTAACTGTATTATTGATTTGAACCCCAAATAATATTTATATACATTTATAAATAAAATCGCTGATACCTTAGTTGTAAAAAAGAAATAATTATAGAAGCATAGTGCAAAACATTGTCATGGGCGGTGTGTTTTAATGTAAAGAGGCCGTCTAAAAAAATCAGCCAAATTTTAGAACATGACCTCCACGAAGTGGCATGGAATTGCCCAAAATTAAGTTGAGTAACGCTTTAGATCAAGAGCCCCAAAGTAAATTAATTTTCACGAACTGCGAGAAGGATTTATTTAAGAATATAAATAAAGATGCAGTAATAGACGACATTGCTTGCTCAAGTGAAGAACTTGAATTAAACTTTTAATTAAAGTTCAAGTTTAAAGAACTTGAAGAAAATTAGTGATGTGATACATTTTATTTTGACACTGGTGTGAATCTGAGTAGGGTTATTGGAGGCACATTAAACATATTTCTATTAGTAAAGTTTATTATTGCATTTTTCACTTTATGCTATTCTTACTGGTTTTTTTTTTAAAAAAATTGGTTAGATTTTGTGAGGAACTAATGTCCTGAATTATTATTACAGGTAAATTTGGATTTATTAATTTTTGTTATAGCCTACAATCTTAAAATAAATATCTGTATAAAGGATATATGCATATTTTATCAGAGATATTTTACCTCAGAGTCATGAGGTGCTTATTTTCTTAATTTGAATTAAAATATTCTCATATATTATCTTATAAAAAAATGCTAGTAAAGGTATGATATATAAATATATATATATATATATATATATATATATATATATATATATATATATTGTACGTGTGTATGTCACTGAACTCCTCCTAAACGGCAGCACTGATTTGAATGAATTTTTTTGTATGCGTTTGAGTGACGCCCTGAATGGTTTAGATTCACAAATCAGCCCGGCAGATGGAGCAGGAGTGGGGGTTGTAAGGGGGCCTATAATTAAAATTAGCGATATTTCGTTTCCTATTGGTTTTTCGCAAATATGCCCAGGATAAAAGTTGTTTATTTTGTTATTTAGAGTAACTTTTGTTATATTCATTTTTGTCGTATAAAAAAGTATAAACGAGATATACACTAAAAAATTAAAGTAGGAGCCAACAATTTTATTGGGCACTAACGATTGAACCGAACTTAACAAAACTCTATATGTAAATTAACTTTAATTGTCTTCCTGGAAAGAATCATCGGCCCACATTTTTTACAGTCTTCAACCACTTCCTAAATAAAGTATTTCTAAATTAAATAGAAGACATAGCCCTAATGCAAAGAAATGAAATGTGGCTGCAGCTTGACGGATCTCCTTCCCACTTCTTGATCAACAATAAGAGAAGTCTTTCCCCGACTCAGTTTACACATTGAGAGGACACCCAGGTCTCCCGATCTGGCAGAAATGGATTACGTTCTTTGGGGAAGGGTAGATAGAATGGTAGACATCTCTACCAGAACAGGTCGCAGAATATTGAAGACAAGAAAAATAAAATCACCCATACATTAACTACATATTGCTCCACAAGGGAAATCAGCTATGAGGTCGTACTCATGACGCGATTTTCGAAAAATTTCTTAAAATATATATATATATATATTTGTCTGTTAACGCTCTAGCGGTCGCACTTATCTGATTTCCCTTGAGGGAAATCAGCTATTGAGGTTGTACTCATGACGGAATTTTCGAAATTTTTCTTCAAATGTCCATCGATCCTACCTAGTAGATGACGAAAATGAGGTCCGTTCAAAACTGTATATATATATCTATATATATATATATATATCTATCTATCTATATATTTGTCTGTTACCGCTCTAGCGGTCGCAATTTTTGTTTAATCGTTACGAAATTCGATATTTAACCGTTTTATGTAAAAAGACAGATCAAGTTCGTTAATGGCTGAAATCGGACCAGTGGGAGGGGGGGTTTAAAGGGGGGATTTTCGAAAATTCCAAATATCTCCGTTAATATGCATCGGATCGAAAAATTGTACAGGATCAATCTTATTGCAAATTAAATTTACTATAAATATTGTTATACACGTTTATTCTCTATCTTGAATATTAACCGAGATATTTGCATTTTTCAGTTTTTAGCAAACCGCCACTTCTAATCATGTTACGTAAACAATACTCTGCTACATAATAAATCACATTATTGGAAGTTTAAATACCAAAAATTGTATTCAAGAGACCTTTATTATACGAGATACATGCAAATATGCCCTGGTGACCCCCCCCCATCTTAAAGTTTTGGACTACTAAAATTTTATTGATTGAGATAACAATTATTCTGACTCATTATTAATTACAGTACTAGATATAGCAAATAGTTCTCAATAAAATTAATGTGTTATATTCTTATATAATATAATATTTCAGTACATAATTGTTTTTCTTTCCGGTGTGAGCCGGCCCGGCCCGTTTGTTTACATTTCTAACCTAACGCTTCCTGTCGGCAGGCTATTGAAATTGGATGGAACATTTCTTATTTCCGTTTGTATTTATTCACGGTGTCGTTGTGTTAGCAGTATGTATATTTATCTATTTCTAAACTTCACGTGGGAAATCTGCTTAGTTTACGCAGCCCCTGCGTGACGGACTTTTTTTTTGTCTCATTGTTACCAAACTCGATATTTAATCGTTTTATGTTAAAAGAAAGATCAAGTTCGTTAATGGCTCAAATCGGACCAGTGAGAGGGGCGGCTTAGACGGGGGATTTTTGAAAATTCGGAATATCTTCGTTATTATGCGTCGGATCGAGAAATTGTATTGAATCAATCTTATTGCAAATTAAATTTACTATAAATATTGTTCTATACATTTATTCTCTATCTTGAATATTAACCGAGATATTTGCATTTGTATTAAGTGTGTTTGGTCGGCAGAAGTCGGCTATATTCGGGACTTTCCGCCGAAAGCTAGTTCGGCCGTTTCCGTAACTGTTGTGAATTGGTTTAGAGATTCGTTACTACTACTGTTATTAGTAGGCAGATTTCTCTATTGTAAAACTTCACGTGGGAAATCTGCTTAGTTTTCGCAGCCCCTGCGTGACGGACTTATGTGCTTAGCCTTCAGTAAACCTCTAATACTACTCATAGAATTTTTACTTAGAAATAGAAAATATATGGTCAGATGACATTACTAGTGTCATACCAGCACGTGGGAAATCCGCTTTGTTTAAACAGCTCCTGCCTGACGGATGTTTTACGATAGCCCTCGGTCCCAACTCACAATTTATATATTTACTAGCACAGATACCCGGCTTCGCCCGGGAATTGATTTGAGGCTGAATGGTGATGGTATATTTTTGGCAAGGCTTTACTTCCCACAATATTTTGACATTTACCCGTCCCAGTGTTTAGGGTTAATACTCATCGTTGCTGTGGATTTGTTAATAATAAAATTATTTTATTATGTAAGACTTCACTGTCCTCCATATTGTCATATTTCCCGTCTCCTGTGCATTAAGCATAGATTTGAATTATTAATGAGAAAATATTGACATACATTTGAATCATTTTTTTCATTTGAGGTACCTGGTAGTTCATATTGAAAAGAAGTGTTGAGCAAATTTCTCTATATAACAAAATAAACAACTTTTGTTATGTGCATATTTGCCGAAACCCCAAGAGGAAATTACTATTTTTAATTTCAGGCCTCCCTTATAACCCCCACTCCTGCCCGTCCCTAGAAATGTTGGTATGGCTTATTATAAGGAAGGCGTTAGTGCTAATACACATACTGAGTTTGGTTTAGTTCGGTTGAGTCTTTTGTGCCAAATAAAATTGTTGACTCCCGCTATAATTTTTAGCGTATAACGCCTTTATACTTCGGTATACGGCGATAGTGCATATAAAAAAAGTTTCTCTAAATAACAAAATTAACAACTTTTGTTATGTGCATATTTGCCGAAAATGCAATAGGAAACGAAATATTACTATTATTAATTTCAGGCCTCCCTTACAACCCCCACTCCTGCCCATCCCTAGAAATGTTCGTATGGCTTATTATAAGGAAGGCTTTAGTGCTAATTCACATACCGAGTTTGGTTTAGTTCGGTTGAGTCTTTTGTGCCAAATAAAATTGTGGACTCCCGCTATGGTTTTTAGCGTATAACTCATTTATACTTCCGTATACGGCAAAAGTGAATATAACAAAAGTTACTCTAAATTACTAAATAAACAACTTTTGTTATGGGCATATTTGCTGAAAAAGCAATAGGAAACGAAATATCGCTATATTTAATTTCAGGCCTCCCTTATAACCCCCACTCCTGTTCGTCTCAGAGAATATTAGTATAGCCTAAAGTCTAAGTTGGGCTAGTAGTAATATACATACCAAGTTTCATAAAATTCGGTTCAGCCGTTTATGCGTGAAAAGGTAACAAACAAACAAACAAATAAACAAACAAACAAACAAACAGACACCAAAGAAACAAAATGCAGTTATGGTGTCTATGACATGTGAAACGAAAAGTTATCGTGAAATTTCGCGAAAAAAATCAGTGTACAGACAGAGGTTACAATTTTATATATATATAGATATAGTGGAGAAACGAGCTAAAGCCGGCGCCATCTAAAATATAATAATCAGATAAATTTGAAAAATTAATATTCCATATAAAAATGATTTAGTCTTTTAAGAGTGGAAGAACACTGATCTCCTATTTTTTCGTTCTTTTTTTTAAAATCCTTGAATGCATTTTGGCAGTGTTAAGGCGTTGGTCTTAAACTCTCTTGGTAAACCTAGATTCGTGGGTTCGATTTCCTCCTGAGCATAAGGAACTTATTTAGTGACGAACTCATTAAATAAAATAGTCCCATCCATGGTGGTAACCTGTAGATAACACGTCCCAATTAGCCATAGTAGCACAATGTGGGTGTTAATAAATAAAAAATCCTTGAAACCTTTTCAGCTATTTCCTGATATCAATGAGCTATTTGTGACAATAATACAGAAATTGTATGAAGATGGGACAAATATAGTTTAAAATTACATATGTTGCAATTTGAATGAGAACTAGTTAGAGATATGAAATTCCGGGAGTACAAGAGTAACTGTTTTTTTTTTTTATATTATTCCATGAGGCATAGAAAGTCAACAAGATAAAAGGTGTGCAAAGAAACAGCCGAATTTCAACTCCATTGTAGTCGGGCCAATCCTGGGTCTCAAAGGTTCAAACATATTCACTCAGTGGCACATTCAGCTTTGAAATATTTTCCTTTGGAAACGCAGACAGACAAAGAATGGAAAATAAATAGAGTAAATCCATGTTTCAACAAATAAACTCTAAATTATTAAATGTCGAACTAATTTTCTAGCAATCCATAATATCCAAATATTTAAGAAAATCATGGAAATGGGATAAAAATACCTTTGTACCTCATACCCTGAAGAATCTGCATGAAATTCGTTACTCTAAAGAAGTGAAATATATTTTTATTGCTATGTAAAAGCTTTACATGTTCTTGCTGCTCATTTTAAAAATTAGTGGCTGGATCTTGATTTCCCCATTACTAAATTATTAACAGGGTATGGTGATATAAGTTATAAATAACATCACTTTATTATTACTGATTCCCGAAATTGTAATTGGAAAAAGATAAAACAGTCCATGACGTATAGTTTGAGTTTAAATTAGACACAATCAGGAACAACACTCGAGTGAGTAATAGTTCTGGAATGGCATTCCATATCATTTCTCAAATTTCGAAAGGCTGAGGAGATGTATCAAACGTTAAAAGATACACTAATAAAATCGTTATTATTGATGTTTCATATTCGAGCACTATTGTTTTATTTATTTTGATATTTTTAATAGTGAATATTGTTTGCCAAACCGTAAACATAAATAGGGCAGGTACTTAATGGTATCTCACTGAACAGAGATATTTGTTTTGTGAAAATATTATCTTTTCACTTCAATTAACCAATTGATGGTGGAAGGTCAACAAAACTAGTGATCAATATGAAAACAGACATTATATTTAAGAATTATGTATATTTTAATTTATTCTAGAGGAGGTATGGGCAGCCTTTGACATGTTGTGGGCCAAACTTTATTGTGCAAATACGTTTACGTGTCGCTATTTAAAGTAGTTCATTTTAAAGTAGCGTTCATAATTTTTAACAATAGATATCAGACATGTAATTATACTGTAATGTAATTATAATACAATTTATTAAAGAAACAAAATGAAATGAAAAAAAAAAATAGGTACAACATTATAATTAAATCGTAAAATTTGGAATTATTACAAATAACGAAAAAAGTTAAATAGCGACACCGAAATCAATGAGACACTTGAGCTTGAATTTGGGAAACTAATCCATCGGTGTTTGGATTAATTCCACTGATACAAAGATGTAAAGAATTTTCCAAATTATCGTCAGTCAGCCTTGTTTTGATTTATTAACTTTCATCATTGAAAACAACTGTTCGCATTTATAAGTACTGCCAAACGCACAAATCTCGCGTCGTCTTCCTCATTTGGAGTAAGTAGTGTAATATTTTTGTTTAATTGGGTTTTAGCAGATTTCCCCTAAGGGAAATCAGCTATTGAGGTTGTACTCATGACGGAATTTTCGAAATTTTTCTTCAAATGTCAATCGATCCTACCTAGTAGATGACGAAAATGAGGTCCGTTCAAAACTGTATATATATATATATATATATATATATATATATATATATATATATATATATATATATATATTTCTCTGTTACCGCTCTAGCGGTCGCAATTTTTGTTTGATCGTTACCAAACTCGATATTTAGTCGTTTTATGTAAAAAGAAAGATCAAGTTTGTTAGCGGCTGAAATCGGACCAGTGGGAGGAGGGGGTTAGAGGGGAGGATTTTCGAAAATTCGAAATATCTCCGTTACTATACGTCGAATCGAAAAATTGTACAGAATCAATCTTATTGCAAATAAAATTTACTATTAATATTGTTATACACATTTATTCTCTATCTTGAATATAAACCGAGATATTTGTATTTTTATTAAATCTGGGCGGCTAACGGACGAGTGACTTTCCCGCCAAAAGCTAGCTCGGCCGTTTCCTTAACTGCTCGACTCTCGTGAAATTTCTCTACTGTAAAACTTCACGTGGGAAATCTGCTTAGTTTACGCAGCCACTGCGTGACGGACAAAATGTCTCGCGGGCCGGATCTAATCTAACAGCGGGCCGGTTGTTACTCACATATGCTCTAGAGTAATCCTTATTCAATCATAAATTTTCTTTTAATATTTAGACTACACTTCATTAGGGATAATCGATATTTTTATTTAGTAGCGTATCGATCTAAATCAGCTTTATCGACCCGCTATACTTCCTATAAAACGATGTAACCGTTAGTTTAGTTACCTTTTTGTATTATATTATCTCCTGGCGAGGACGCGAAAGTGGTACAGGAATAAAAACGGTTATAATAATCATTTGAGGTTTTTTTATTTTTGTTGACCTTGCTCCATCGATTGGTTAAGACGGTAGTTTACTCTCAAGGCTAGTAGTATTTTGTAATATTTCGATCGCCAGGACACATACATAGCAAATATGCCGGGAGGAAGAATAAGAAAAATTCATTTTTTGGGCACTGTGAGGTTTGATGATTAATGTTATACACGTAAATGTTTATTGAATAATTATCCAAAATAATGTTTGATTTATGTGTTAATGATTCTAAAATTCACACACTAAAATAATAAGTATTGAATTCAATCACACATTTCTTTTAACCGACAACATTTAAATCTACCGATTATATACAAAGACCAACATCTCAATCAGCTAATCCTAAAAAGAGCCAAATATATCAAATTAAGAATTATTTATCAAATAAGTTATTTGAACTGAGCAGTTATGGGGTGTTACATGTCATAGCCAATGTCCAAAGAAAATGCCTGAGATTCCGTACTTTAGGTCCACTATATTCTACAACCTGTTTGGGTCCCCCCTCCTTCCCAATGGTTAAAGTATACCAAAGGCCTTCAAACTAGAAGACAGTTGTCTAAATCCAGAATAGATCATCCCGGGCAGAAATTAATGTTCTCTGGTGGTACACCAAAAGAACCATATTTTTCTCAGCTCTTTCCAACAACAAATATAGAAGTTGAACTTCAGTAGACCAAAGAAGGGAAGGGGTGGGGTGAAGCTAAGGGAAAAAAGTAGGTGCTTCATTATTGAATAAAATAGCTGAAGTACCTAGCTTTTCCCGGGAAAACATTAATGAATGAATAATGAAAATGCCTGTGGCTGCGTAAACTTAGCAGATTTCCCACGTGAAGGTTTACAATAGAGAAATCTATACACTGTTAACACCACAGTGAATATTGAGTGAACAAATAAAAACGGTAATGAAAAATCTGTCAGTCAATTTATAAGTTAATAATCTCTACAACGGAAAGCGTGTGAATTATAAACAAACAAATCAGTCAACCTCACAGAGCTGAATAGATAGAAATATACAAGAACGTAAAGAAAAGCAATTAATGAAATATATCTAAACATAACATATTAATTTCATTGAAAACTATTTACTGTGGAACAAAAGAAGGGCAGGGGGGGTCACAACAGAACGTATTTGCATATATCACACAAAGTAAAAGTTCAATGAAAACAATATTTGTTATTTAACCTTGTAATGAAGGGGTTCATGATATAATAGCTTATTATTATTATGACATGAGTAGGAGCGGGGGTTTACTGAAAGCGGAAAACTGTAAAATCTAAATATCTCGGTTAATATTCATGATACAGAAAATATTTATAGAACATTTAATTTGCAATAAGATTGGATCTATACAATTTTTCGATCCGACGTATAGTAACGGAGATATTTCGAATTTTCGAAATTCCCTCCTCGAATAACCGAACTAACTGATCAGACAAGTGCCACGCTGCAGAAATATTTCTTGTAGAAGCCCCCCCCCCCCCCAGCAACCATTTTAAATTAGATTTTCACGAGATTTCCCATAAGGGAAAGCTATTGCGGTTGTACTTATGACGAAATTTTTGAAACATTTCCTAAAATGCCCATCGATCCTACAATGAAGATGTTACCGTTCTAACTGTCGCAATTTGTGTTTGATCGTTACCAAACTCGATTTTTATACGTTTAGTGTAAAACTAAAGACCGAGCTAGTTAATGGCTTAAATTGGACTAGTATGTGGGGAAAGGTTTAGAGAGGTTATGAAAATTCATAATATCTCCGTCACATGCATTTGTTCTCTGCCTTGGTTATTAACCGAGATATTCGCATTTTTTATATTTAATCCTTAAAGTAAATCCCGACTCCTACTTATGTCTTACTAACAATAAGCTATCATGAAACACTTTATTCCAAGCTTGAAACCATATATTTTGGTCGTGAAGTCGAATAGAGACATATATATTCCAGAGCTCTGGAAATGTGTTTGGTTCATGCAGTACTTGCGTGACTTGTTTATTTGTGTACAGTTGCCGAACTAATTTTTTTAGAATAAGTTGTGTAATCGCTTTTTACGAAAATTCAGTAATGTAAATAAATAATCAAGAAATGATCGTAGTCACCACATATAATAAACGTCGTTATTTCGTAAAGTGGCAAATAGCTGATTCATATAACTAGAAATACATTTATAAATAGATTTTCACGTTAAGCTATTATATCAGTAAATGCCTTATGAGTAATGCAAAATAAGGGGGGTGTGATTTACAGAGAGATGAGTGTGTGATATGCACAAAGGTGGTATGTACAGTGCGTCATCCTAGAACGTGAAGCATCTTTTCAGGTTCTCGCAGCCCTTGCTTTATTGGACTTTGTCCCCTGAGCATCAAATTGTATTAAGGCCTGACCGTGTGATATTTAACGGGATATCTGTTAGTTTGAGATAAAACTAGAGGGATGACTTGTACTTCCTATTTAGTTAAAATATATTGGTTTTCTACTGAAAGAGCCTGCGCCCACATCCACTGCTGCCCCTATCCTGCATCTTATTCCCCACCCCCCTCCTCTCCCCTCATTAGTTATCCACTCAACTATAATTTAACTTCGGGTTCCGTGGAACTCTACCACTGACCCTCCTTGTCGACCATATCTCTCTTATTGTAGGCCAACACCGTAATTGTTTTTTTTTAAATGTATTTATTATTTAATTTTATTAGGAATATTACAGTCTGCATTTAAATGCATTTGGTAATGTGAATGTACAACAAAATCGACCTACATCACTCTCGACAAAAGCTACACCCCTTCACCACAATGAAAGGATCAGCCTCTCCCTGCCTCGCAAGGAAGTCAAAAGCTAAGGAGGAATGGCACTTGATAAGAATATAGCCACTGCTATCACTTCACTTTACACTTCTATAGGAGATCTCTGGGCCATTGTCTCTTGAGGCGCCGTGGAGGGGAATATGGATGAGTGGTACTGGAAAGGGCTAGGACTTCTGGATTAGGATGATTGGATAGCCTGCTGTGGAATTTTCTGCTTCATAATGGAATTAGGTCGTTTACAAATGGGATATTAAGATCTTTATGGAGGGTGTGGTTTGTAACATAATATGGAGCATCTACTATGGTGCGCAGGACTTTGGATGGAAAGTCTGGATGCGTCTGATGTTCGATGGTTTTGCTGTAGCCCACACTTCTATTGCGTATGCACATATTGGTTTAAGTAGTAACTTGTATATTGTTAGTTTCGTAATTAGTAGATTTCCCTTGAGACCAATCTGCAAACGAGGTAGAGAACTCTTGCCACGATGTCGGAAGAATGCCCACTGATTCTACGAGATTGCTAAAATGACATCGCTCAAATTCATATACATACATAACCATTGGCATGTGATTCTTACGATACTCTTTATATTCATTTAAAACAAATGCTCATGTCCCTTTATGGCCGAAGAAGGGGGATTGGAGATAAAAAAAAGTCCGTCACACCGAGGCTGTGTAAACTAAGCAGATTTCCCATGTGCTGATATAACACACGTGATCTTATCATCATAGGAGTAGGAGTTTTGTGAAGGCTGAAAATTAAAAAAATCAAAATATCTCGGTTAATATTAATCTTCGAGAAATCATGTATACAACAACATTTATAAACAATTAAACTTAAAATAAGATTTGTTCTATACACGTTTTCGGTCTGGCGTATAGTAACGGAGAAATTTCGAATTTTCGAAATTCCCCCCCTCCACTCAGATTTTAGCCGTTAACGAACTTGATCTTTAGTTTTGCATGAAAGGCTTATATATCGAGTTTGGTAACGATAAAACAATAATTGCAATTGCATATATATAAAAGTTTGAACGGACCTCATTTTTGTCATCTCATAGGTAGGATCGATGGACATTTGAGGAAAGTTTTCGAAAATCGAGTCATGAGTACGACCTCAATAACAGAAAACCTTAAAATTTCTCAATTGTTGTGTTTTGCAACTCAAAATGATGTACGACCAATCTTGTTGATAAAACAGTGCCCTCGCTGCTGTTTTATACTTTTTCTTCAGCTTATTTGTATTTGTGCGTTTTGAGCCTTCAGGTAACCAACCACCAATCTTTCGCAGCTCTTAAATTTCAAGACTGGTTTTTATAGGGTTCATTTTTAAGGGAAAAATAGAGCATAGAATATAAGATGACTTAAACACACACGTTGGAAATGCACGTTGTTTACATAGTCCCTACCTTTCAAAAGTGAAATATTTTTGCATTTCTAAGTTAGGTAACCCACCCGCTCCTACTTGTGTAAATTTCATTTTAAGCAATTATATCGCTGTTAAGCTTTTATTTTTTATTTATTTTTTTTAATTTTATGATATATTTTTACTAATGGAAGAATAAAGAATAATAGGATGTGGGACAACTTAAACTGTGTTACATTATGGTGGATAAACTTAGTTCTCCCTTCCCCCGCTAGGTAGACTTATATTTAGTAAATTTCCAATTTGGAAATTACCATAACACACTTGGAATGATCTAGACGGACGACGTAGCTAACTTCATTTTGCGTTAACGTTGCCCAACACCACGGGCGAGTATCAGTAACACGATAATATTTGAACGAAAAATCTATTACTTTTGGGGCTTTGAATATAAGTATTTTTTTTTTAAATGTCCATTATCTAAAAGTGCATGAACCAGGATAATCGTAAGAGCATGATGGGGTTTCTAGAGGGGGCGCAAATACAAAATACCAAAATTTTCATGAACCTATCAGAGGAACTTTGTACAGAATTATTGTTTATTAAGAAAAACTATTTTTATTTTTTTACTCTTCTATTTTTTATGAAGAGCAAGTTATGTTCTATAACACATTTTTATCACTTGCGTAGGAACGGAGATAAAACGGAATTAAAAACTTTCATCCTACCTACATTGGAATTAAAAAACAAACTGACTGTCATTCACTTCAAATGGGTCAAGGCACATGCAGGAATTATGGGAAATGAAATTGGCGATAATCAAGCCAAAAGTGGCTCTAAAAGTAGCGAAGAGGAAATTTACAATAAATTTACACCAACTGCGTTGAAATCGTTACTAAGAGAAAAAATAAAGTATTAATTTGTGGCAACAGCGATGGAATCAAACAAATAAAGGATTACATCTAAAATGATATATCCCTGTGTTATACACAGGGTATCATTATACCTAACACAATAATAACTGAACTCGGAAATACCAACTCTTACTTATACAGATTCAAACTTCCTGACTCAAATACTTGTAAATGCGACAGTTACACTCTCCAGACATTCGCCCACCTGATTTATGAATGTAGACTGAAATAAGACATACAAAGACAGTTAAAGACTCATATTCCCGCATGGCCTATCAGCCATTGTATGTATTTTATTTTCAAAACACATACCTTTATTAAAAGCAATAGCCTATGATATTCTTAAGCTGAGAGAGGAAAAGATAATATAATTTTAATGTTATGTAATTTTTTTTATTGGTTATTTAATTGTATTCTTTAAGTGTTCTTATTTAATGTTTCTTTTTTGTCAAGTTTAATTTTCATGTTCTTATTTACATTGTTTAATTTATACAAATATATATATATATATATATATATATATATATATATATATATATATATATATATATTCTATTTTTGAGGCTGCATCGCTGGGAAGTATCGTCATTGTGAGGATTTCGGCTATCTGCTCCAGCGGTTGGAATTTTTGTTCTGCGAATTTTTTTATTTATTATTTACTTATTTATTAACGTCCACTTTTTGCAACTTAGGCTAATCGGGACGGGTTATCTACAGGTTACCACCCTTTTCTAGCCAGGGTGGGATTTTAGGACGTTATTTAATGAATTTCGTCACTAAATAATTTCCTTTGCCCAGGCGAGGAAATTATTTTTCTTTGATGGAAATGCACAATTCGCAGAACAAAAATTCCAACCGCTGGAGCAGATAGCCGAAATCCTCACAATGATATATATATATATATTATTATATAAAAAATTGTTAAAAGTTTTGACAAAATGCACATATAATGCAAATATGCATGGGATTTGCAGAAAATAAAATTCCCCCCCCCTCCACACATAGGGTTACTGTGTAGAGGAAATATGTAAAAAAAAACAAAAAAAAACAAATACTCGTACTTGAGACAGACGTATATGGTCAGCAAGCTGCATTTGTTAGTTCCTATTCTTCTAAATAGTTAAAATGTCGTGTTTTAATATTATATTGTTCTAGGTTAAAGTCCTTCTAACTAATGAAATATTTAATATGGTAAACGCTGGAAAATCGATAGAACTGCAACAGGAGTATTTTTGTTCAGAATTCCAACGTTTGGAGACTGGTCACTCTACCCAGAGCTATTTTATCGTAAGAATTTGTTAAGTATAGTAGGTAGGGGAAGAGGTTAGGCAGGGGCTATCGGAGAGGGGTGCCCCCTGGTCAGCTGCAGACCACAATGCGCTCCCCCCCTCTCGGCGTTTTTTGCCTCAGTTTCTACGCAATCGTGGAAACGGGCCTCTCTCCCCACACACATGCTTCCTCATTCCTCCACCCTTCCACCCATCCCCCTCCCTCCGTGTCCCTCTTATGCTAGCCCTCTGCTCGATCTCTCTTAGTCACCGCCTTCAAACTATAATCTTTATAGGAAGTCGACTAACGAACAGAAGTAATTACACTTTCAAGCAGCAGGTTGAACCATCGCCAGTTTATGTAATAATGGTTGGCGCATAAAGATCAACGAAAATAAATCTCACGATATCACTTTTTCCCTCCGGCGAAGTTCCTGTCCTCCCGTTCATTTCAACAATATTCCTTTACCACCAGCAGATTGCGTACGCTACTTTGGACTACTTCTGGACACCAGACTTACTTGGAAATCCCATACCATAATTAAAAGACAGGACCTTAACAGACGATTCGGACAACTTTACGGACTGCTAAATGGAAGATCTCACTTGTATACAGAAAACGAACTAACAATATACAAGTTACTACTTAAACCAATAAGTGCATACGCAATAGAAGTGTGGGGTACAGCAAAACCATCGAACATCAGACGCATCCAGACTTTCCAGTCCAAAGTCCTGCGCACCATAGTAGATGCTCCATATTATATCACCAACCACACCCTCCATAAAGATCTTTATATCCCATTTGTAAACGACCTAATTCCATTAAGAAGCAGAAAATTCCACAGCAGGCTATCCAATCACCCTAATGAAGAAGTCCCAGCCCTTTCCAGTACCACTCATCCATATTTCCCTCCACGGCGCCTTAAGAGACAATGACCCAGAGATCTCCTATAAATGTAAAGTGAAGTGATAGCAGTGGCTGTTTTCTTATCAAGTGCCATTCCAACTTAGCTCGTGACTTCCCTGCCGGGCAGAGAGAGGCTGCTCCTCTCATTGTGGTGAAGGGCTGTAGCTTCTGTCGAGAGTCATGGAGGACGATTATATTGTTCATTCACATTACCAAATGCATTTAAATGCATATTGCAACATTCTTAATAATATATATATATATATATATATATATATATATATATATATATAATAGTTGATTCTGTTGGTAGGACCGTCGTTACTGTCTGCTGGTCGCCTACGCATGGTAAGCGGATCTGGTAGAACCGACATTACTGTCCGCTCGTCGAGTACCCATAGTAAGCGGTTTCTTTGGAATGACACATCTTAGAACGCTTGCTTAGTGTATTCGACGATCTCCCATTAATGGCTACCACCATCTACGGAATAAACAATTGTAAATAACCTTTCAAGCAGTAGTTTGATTATTGCCAATATATACAATTCTGTCGACCCTGGGTGTTCTTTGTGAACACATGGTAAGCGATTTCGTTGCGAGGACACCATCTTGGAGTGATAGCATAGCATACTTCAGTAAGGATTGCCCCACCGACAGAATTAACAATTGTAAATAGCCTTGGATTGGGCAAAACTAATACCGCCCGAAAAAAAGAGCTTGCCTGCCCTGGGGGTGGTCGTAAAGTCTCTGGAAACTCTTCATTTTTTTACTGAGGGAATTTTCGATCCATTAACTCCACTGTAATGTCATGCCCACTATGAACTGGGCAGTTTATCTGTCTACTAATAAATTTGCTTTTGTCTCATCAGTGGCATAGAACCACCTTTTCTTTACGTTACCACTGAAACGATGTTGAAAAGACTGTGAAAGTGCATACGGGTTTCATGAGATTGGTGTGGTTGAAGTTGTAGCATGTACCTATAATTGGTATCCTACTACTATGTCTCTGTAAAACTACTAATACACTATTCGTTGGGAAATGCTGATTGTAAAAAAAGCAAAATTTGCTTAGTTAGGCGGCACTTGCGTGATGGGCGCCAAGCTGCATGGGGTTATTATGGGCACTATGGTTAATTTATGGACTAGATGGAACATTCCTAACTCTCTGAAGAGCTCGTGTTTCGGATAGGCCTAATTGGCCTCAAGAACATCTTGGTTCACTAGGACCTGACCATTGCCATATGGTGTCCCTGCTCAGCTGACCCTCTTATCCTTTCCCTGCGTCTGTCTCAAATTAACAAGTTTGGCCCACCCCGCCCGAGCTTAATAACTAAATTTTTTGTGTACCCCCCTCCCCCCCAATTAGATCCTCACTGCGCCCTAATTATATTTCTGTGGCTAAGAAAAATATCACTGAGCTTGTTTATTACTTGATTTATATCATTTGGGTGATTGCTATCCATAATTTAATTCATATACTGACTGCTTTGTCTTTTCAATTAGAGGAGAAATTGTAGTAAATTCACATTTTTGAAAGACTGTGTGATTACAGGCTTCGTATCATATTTCCTGTATCAAATCTCTGCTTTCAACGATTCCTAATATCTCCGGAATATGCTGGATGGTAGAGGAACCAATTGATCGGGTTCAATAAAAAGTGCACTTTGTATAAATTAAAACAATAGTAGAGTACAAGGTCTTTTCATGAATCCTGATTCCTAATATTGCTATTAGATCAAATACTGAAAAAAATATTTTAATATAATAATCGTTTCAGCGAATTAATTAATAATTGATAACTCGCAGGCGTAAGGTCTGTAGCAAAGACTCAAATTACATTGTAATTCCTCAATTATGTATTTATTTATTTTAACTGTCGAGCTTTATAACAGTTGGGCTTCAAAGTTTAGAGGTACTTCCCTATTCAAGGTGGTTCCATTGATGTTTTGTACTCCATTTTTCTAGAAGCTATTCAAAGCATGGCAAAGGCTGTGAGAATGATTACAAATGTTTATAAAGATAAAGAACAATATAATAAGCCATGGTATGATAAAAGCTGTAGGTCTGCTAAGACAATTTAACTACAGCGAGTAACTTTTAGTTCAATTTAGAAAAAATTGTATAAAAATAGTTAAAAATAAAATAAAATAAAATGCGTGAGTTAGATGTAAAAGAAAAGTTTAGTGAATTATGGCAGTTGAGTAATTGTATCTAACGCAAATTAGAATAAAAAACAATATTGCTATAAAAGTCATTTGTTTAATTGTGTAAGCTTTCCTATAGTAATTGATAACAATATTTTCTTATGAGCTCTACATTCATTGATGAACATACCATTTGCATTGGATGAATCTTAACAGCAGTAAGTACATTTAAAAACAATTTCCGGGATTTTAGAACTCAGTCCCCGAATGCTACAAGGTACTACCTCCCCACTATGCAGACTATTTGTTCAATGTTGTTATTTGATTTTTGGAAAAGAGAAAACAACTGATAATTAATTGGTCTGTGGTGAATCTAAGTATGGTACATAAGAAGGACGAGATCACAAAACCAGCTAGGGCTATAGGATAAATTAATATGATAAAAATTGCATCTAATCCTTACTGAGACCAATTAAAGTGTTTCAGAGCAAAACCAGCTATCTTTATTCTCTTAAATACCAGATTAGCAATGCTAAAAACATACAGGGTAAATTCTTATCTCACATCCATTAAGGCAATTAATAATTTTCTTAGATACTGAGAGTTCTAACAAACCTTTAAAATTATCTCTTGCAGTCAGTATGATAATAATAAATCGCCACAGAATAAAAAACTCCTTATTACAATCAGCCTTACCAAGTGGTTAACAACTATTAACCTTTTCATTCTTAATTTTATATATTTAATAATATATAAAATATAATTTTATATATATATATATTCATTCTAGGATTTTATTACTGTTATACATTTATGATTACAGTCAATTATGGCATAGCACTAATGAAGGTTGTAGAACCTACCTGTTAAGAGATTAGACATTTTTTTGACAAATGTAATAAGGAGTTTTTTATTCAGTAGAGATTTATTATAATTATATCCTAGATTTATTATAATACAGATCCTTTATTTTGTCCTGAAATAATAACAATGGTATTTACTGGTCTAGTAGTATAACAGGCTTGTCAAATGGGCAGAGATTAACCATATTCTCCCAGAGGTACAGATTCCTGGCTTGAAAGAAACTGTACAGATGTTATATTTTGCCTAGCTACCACAATAAATATCCATCTCAAAAATGAGCACCGACACGGAGTTGTAATGGTTGTATGCATCAAAAGAGCATTTGATAAGTGTGTCCCGCAACTTGCTCTGGGAAAAATTGAATGAAATTGGTTATCTGCTAAAATCATTCAATTAATAAAGAATCTGTATGCAAAGCAATAATGTATGTGTAAATCGGCCAAAAGAAAAGCCTGTTAAATGAGGATACTTCTGAGTGGAGCTAAGGCCAAGCCTTATTTGCCTTATTTATTGTCGATATAATTACTTTATTTTTTTTTTTTTGACAGCGAGGTTGAAGGAATATATCCATATTAGATACAATCCATATTATACTTTTGATGTATGCCTGGGATTATGTTTCCATCATTTCCAAACTCCTTTGGTCAGACTTCGTCCATTAACGGTCAGTCTACTGTAACACTTAACTTCAGTGTAAAATTAAGATAACATTACAGAATAAAACAATGTATAAAAATTAAATTAAATTGAATTTTACTTACAATTTACTTTTAAAAGAAAGAAAAATACATTATTTTACTTCTCAATGCTGTTGATGTTCAAAATAAATTATAAAGAAACTTCGTCCTTGTTTCCAACTATATAGGCTTATATGTATTATTGGTGACTGTGTTTATGAAGCGTAGAGAAATATAACATTACATGCTTTAAAGCATATGTGGGCAACAACCGGCCCGCTGTAAGATTTGATCCGGCCTGCGAAATATTTTGAAAAACCCAATTAAACAAGAATATAACACTACTTTCTCCAAATAAGATAGATGAGGAGAGATTTGTGCGTTTGGCATTACTTATAAATGCCAACAGTTATTTTCAATGATGAATGTTAATAAATCAAAAGATCGTACAAGGCTGACTGACGATAATTTGGAAAATTCTTTACGTCTTTGTATCAGTGTAATTAATCCAAACATCGATGGATTAGTTTCCCAAATTCAAGCTCACGTGTCTCATTCATTTCGGTGTCGCTATTTAACTTTCGTTGCTTTTAATAATTCAAAATTTTAGGATTTAATTATATTATTATGCTTATTTTTTTCATTTCATTTTGTTATTTTAATAAATTGTATTATAATTACATTGCCGTATAATTTCACGTCTGCTATCCATCGTTAAAAATTATGAACACTACTTTTAAACGCGGCCCGCGAACGTATTTGCACACTAAAGTTTGGCCCGCAACATGTCAAAGGCTGCCCATACCTGGCTTAAACTAATTAATTAACTCTATGGCTAAGGTCAACTGTATTAAAAACAACTTTCCCTTCTGATTTTTTTTGTAGTACTGAAAATATATATATTTTTCACCAGACTTTCAGTCTATATAAAACGTGGATGGATTTTGGTTACAACTAATATAAATTGTGGGAGCAGTGATAACAGAATAATTTGTACATATAGATAAATTTTGAAATGTCCATTTCGTTATCTAGTAGGTCGGATGAAAGTTTTAGAATATATCGTTATGACTATAAAGTCAAATGTTTTGCCTTCCTTAGGGAAGTCCGCTGAAGGCCCTTCACAGTGGGCAGTAGTGTGGGAAATACGATGCAGAGTATTAGAGTTGATGGTGGACTTGGGGCAGTCGATGATGATTCTAGGGCTGCCGACCGTTGCTGCCAGGACTCATCCTGAATAAATTGTGACTGAAGCAAATTGCGATTCAGAGCGATAATAGTTTTTGAATATGAATAGGGTGGCCCCCTCTAAAGGGAAGGCATCTTTTATTGAGAGCCGCTGGGTTTTTGGCTGAAAACGGGCCAAGGGGAAGTGCAGCTGGTTCAATCACAAGCCCCTTTCAGATCGTGCCCCCTTCTTGCTCTGCCTCACCCCCACTCCCTCTTCTCCTCTTTCCAGAATACAGGAAAATTAACAAGTCATACATCATCACTCTCAAATCCCTGCATATTAATTAATTCCTTTCAAAATTGTGTCATCCCTTGATTACAGCAACAAAAAGACTGCTCAAAAAGAGGAAAATCAATCGACTCGAGGATCTTCCAAATCTGCCATCAATTGGATAGCGATTATGGAGCAGGTAATGACAAGAGGTTATAAACGTCCGTAACGCAGGGGTTGCGTTAACTAAGCAGATTTCCCACGTGTGCCACGTGTTTGCATTTATCTCAAACTTAAAAGTTCAATGAGATATTTGGTATTTGGTAAGCTTCAAATAAAGTGCTTCATAACATAATATAATATTGTTAATATGATATGAGTAAGAATGGGGCTTTACTGAAAACTGAAAACTAAAAAAATGCAAATATCTCAGTTAATAATCAAGATAATGAAACAATGTACATTACATTTGCAATAAGATTGGTTCTATACACTTTTTCGATCCGACGCATAATAACGGAGATATTAAGAATTTTAGAAATTTTCCCCCTTTCATTTCAGTCCGATTTCAGCCGTTAACGAACTTGATCTTTCTTTTTGTATAAAACGGTTAAATATCGAGTTTGGAAAAGATAAGACAAAAATTGCGACCACTAGAGCGGTAACAGACATTATATTGTATAGAACCTATCTTACTGCTAATGTGATGTTCTATAACTGTTGTTTATTTATTCTCTGGGGCTCAGGTTAGCCATGCGAGATAAAGTGTTGACCTTTATCTCACATGGTAAACCTAGAGTGGCGATTTCGATTCTCGCCTGGGCAAAGGAAATTATTTAGTGACGAAATTCATTAAATAACATCCTAAAATCCCACCCTGGCTAGAAAAGGGTGGTAATCTGTAGATAACCCGTCCCGATTAGCCTAAGTTCAAAAAGTGGACGTTAATAAATAATAATAATATTTATTCTCTAACTTCAATATTAACAATGCAAATGAAATATTTGCATTTTGTAGTTTTCAGCCTTTAGCAAACCCTCACTCCCACTTATGTCACATAAACAATTCTCTGCTATGCAATGAAACACTTTATTTGAAACCAAATATTTTTCTCATTGAACTTTTACTTTTTAAGATAAATAAAAATACATGTCTTAGATACCTTCCTGACGGACGTTTTTTGACCTGATGTTTCTCACACCATCTCGGTACTCGCTATGATCTTGCAATATCAACTATAATTCTATTCAAAAATTTATCCTTACAGAGGCAAAAATTTCATAGTATAATATTAATAAGCAGATCTTTAAATCTCACCAAATTACTCATTACTAACAATTATGTACACTTAATTAGTAAAAAGTAATTGCCATGCACAAAATCACTTGAGAAAAATGTGCATGGGAAACTAATGTTATTAGAAAATAATGTATCATCAGTTACTTAGTTCAACCAACATTTGAGCAAGACCATTGTATATTAATATGTATTTGTTACTGCTTGTTTTTTTTTTTTAATTTATACATTTTTAGTCTGGATTGTTCGGTGGGCTGGAAGTATTGCTGGAGCCTTATTTTTAATAATATTACCTGATAATTAAGATCTCGATACAATTTTTATTGCCATTTTAAGGAATTCTAACTTAGTTTTGACAACCAAAAACTCTTACTTCATTTAATACAAATATGAAAAATGAAAATAATAATTTTACTCATTTCTTTTTAGTACCAAGTACTATTTAACACTGAAAGTCAACATTTTTAAATTGATACTTCATACATAAAATTTTCTAAATTCTAAAAACAATTCACTATTTTCGTATTTCGATAAATCTAAAAGTAATAAAGGTATTGGCGAGTACAAAACCAATCAACGCCTACTCCTAGATTAAAAAAAAAACTAGAGCTATGTTATGTAGAAAATAACTTCATTGTAAGAAACATTGGACAAATTTTAATTGTACTTTTAGAAGGATCACTTGAAAATGGGCAATAATGAATTCTGAAAGCATGTCGGGGAGAATAAAGAGGCTTAAAAATATGAAATTAGAAATGAATTTAAACTTTGACAAAATAGGCTATAAATTAAATGCTATCCAGCCCCATGGGCGGAAAAGCATTTCTCTCTCTTGGGTAGAACATTCGAATGTTTAAAATCGGCATAGTGTCAGTCAATGCCCTGCAGTTAAACTCCTTCAGAGAATTTTACCGAAATGGCAATGACCATTGAACATTCATTGTTGAAATGCCAATGTCCACAATTTGCAGGTATACAGCCTTTACCCCTCCGTCCTAGCTCCGACTCAAAATGACCTAATGTTTCCTTAGTTATTCAAAAGTTACTCAACAGGCAGATTTGCCATAGCCCGGCCTATTCAACCTTATTCTTTTGTGAGAGTTCAGGCAAATGTACTTCTAGAAAACAAGTCAACACAATGTGGTATAATAAGGCTTGCAGCAAATAAATCATTCATGTTGTGCAAAGGAGTACTTTCTACTTTCATCTAGTCAAAATCAAATATTTTTCACTTTTCATATACACACAGTGAATTCCTTGTTTTTAGTCTTTTCAGTAAACATTTTATATTGTTTTTCTGGCTCAGAAAAGCCAAATGGTCCACACTAAAGGATATGCATATAATTCTAGTCGACTTTAATAAACCCAACAAAATTTTAACTTCCGTCGATGTGTGCATAAACATTGGATATTTAGTTCCTTGTTTCATTAATAATCATTTAAGTTATCTTAAGTATGAAGTTGGAACTCCTTTATTTTTTTTTGTTATTTAATATTGTTTGTATTGACTTGAGGAAGAACTGTATCGGTTAAGAGTATGTCTGTTTAGCGGCTACTAGAAATAAATAAATTAGTCCTCTTCGTTGCTATGTGGCTGCTAATGTCGGCAAAAAGTTCTTGGTAATTAAAATTTGGATCAAATAAGCAACTGTTGAAACAATTTTTTGAAGACAAGTAACCAACTTTTAAGAGGAGACCTGCAATGTCTTTGAGGGAATTTAACAATTTTACTTAACTAGTCTTTGGCGGAAGGTCAACAAAAAATGAAAACTTCAAATGATTACTGAAATCAATTTCGAAATTCTCCGACTGGTACGGAAGGTCATATATTAAGATGTAGCCGTTAGTTTAGTTCCTCTGTGTAGTAGAACTTCTCCTGATGAGTCGTCATATGGACGCGAAACTAGTTGAGTTTGAATAAAAATTAGAAGTTTTCATTTTTTGTTGACCTTTCACCATAGACTAGTTAAGTAAAGTTAAATAAGAAATATTTTTTAATAATTAACTAATTTTTACTATTTATTTGTGTATTCATACAAAAATAAATATAAAATATATACAATAAACCATTATCAATATCAGAATATCTTGAGGCTCAAAATAAGTCTTTACATAAACTGGGGCCTCCCTAACCCCAACATTGTCTCAAGGGGACATAATTAATAAAGGTGCAAGCACCTTGAGAAAGAGTTCAGTCTACTGGCCAAAAAAAAAAAAAAAAGCAGTCAGGGGACTGCCGGTAGAAGTGAAAACTCCTTTAGCTTTGATCGCTCAATTTTGGCATTGCTGAGAAATGTTTTTTAAGAAGTCTTATTTTAAAAATATTTTTAGTTATTTATCAATAAGTAACAGTTATGTTCTATTTTACATGAAAAAATGAAATGACAAAAATAATAGTGATAAAAAAAATAATGTACCACGAATTGTTTTATTTATCAATATAAAATACTATACATAATTATTTCAGTTATTTTACATAAAAGAAAAAAATTACATTTCAGAATTATTACAAATGCTTTACAAAAATAAGTTAAGTACACTCAGAAAAATCAATTTCTATCCATAATTTCAACAACTCTTGCTCCATCATCACTGCCAGCATCATCACCAATTTCTAAAACTGATACAATTGGTAAATGGTAGCTAAAGTAGGATACAAACAGTTTTGATTCGAATTACGGAATTTATTTAAATATTCGAATTTATTTATTTAAATATTCGAATTTATTTAAACTTCGGATTAAAATATCTATGAAAGTAAAAATGGTAGATATATAGTATCTGTGAACGAAATGATGCTGGTTTTGTCCTCTTTAAAATGGTATGCGAACGAAAACTCTAGCTAATTTGGTTCAGGAGTTATGAAGAAAAGAAGCTCCTTTAGCTTTGAGTTGAGTACTAGCGGTGGCGGTGGCGGTGTCGCGATTTCATACTTTTTTCCTCTCCCGCAAATGCTTCCTTACGGGGTGCACAACGTGCCTAAAGAAGTTTTCACTTCAAAAGAAAACAAGAATAATAAATAAAGGATAACAAATGTCAATACACATATTGGCCTTGGGAATCGTTCGTCAAGAGCATTCTTCGCTGCAAATACGCCCCAGACTGTCCAGGAACCACGAAGAACCAGGATGCTGATCCACTGCATTGGTGAACTGGTCATGCCCGAATCCTGCAATCCGTCGGCACTCTTCTTACACCAGACACCTTTGTAAGTCAGGGCCACTGGGAGTACCCGGACCATGCCTGGCTCAACCTCTGTGAGCTGGGCAACCACCTTCTTCAGCTCCAACCAGCTGTATTTCTTTTTCTTCCTATGAAAAATATCCTGCAATGGTCATGCTGCAGTGACGATATGAATATCAATGATTGCCACTCTTGTCCTCCACTTCACAAGCAAGTCTGGCCGAAAGGACCCATCAGAGGAGACGAACAAATTCTCGTACCAAGTACTACATCCTCGCATTATAAAGCCATGCCTTACAAAGCGAACCACTTCATTATGCCAAAGTCTCTTGGTAGCAATATAGTTGCCTAAAACATGAAAATTAGTTAAGCAAAGTTAAATAAGACATATTTTTAACAATTAAACATTTAGTGTATTGACCGTCCATCCGTCTCTCAGACACATGTACATATTTTTTTTACGGGTTGACGTAAATTCACTCGACTAGCATTTGCTCCTCGTTTTCCATTTCTATAACAGCTGTCCATAATCACTGTCACTATCAGCTGTTAGTGACACAAAGTGTTGTTTTACGCACCATGTGAGAAGGCCTAAATTTGGAGAAGCTTGTAAACCTGTTTGAAAAATATTATGGTTTTAAAATGTTGGCGATGACGCTTGAATAAGCACCCAAAAAATATGAAGAACACGGCCGTCCACTGAGATTATCTTGCACCGAGTCTGTGACCAGATGCATTCAATAAGTTGGAATAATTTAAATGGAGAGGGATACCTGGGGAAGTAACATGTATCTCTTATCCTAGCACTGTTGCGTAGCCCTTTTACGCTCGGCCGTTAGGAGAATAAAGACCTTTGGAAGGAAAAAGTTGAAAACGGCTTAAGTCGTTAGGGATGGTCCAAGAACACAAAGGCGGCTGGCCGTCCACAGAGGGGCAGCGGGCCCAGCTCTTTCTTATAGACTGGACTGGGCTTGTGCTAAAAACCCCTTTCTTATTTCTCAGAATGACATTGAGCTGTGGTCCTTTTATTCTTTAAAGGGAATGCATCTGAGCTAAACGCTCTACTTCTTTCTTATGTTGGACGAACAACTCCCGAGGTTGATTCTTATTCCAGACCAAAATCTCCTGCAGACTAAAATTTGTAGTTTCCCATATACAATTCGATAATAAACCACTTCGATATCTACCGTAGTAAAATCGCCACGTAAACGATACACGATATTTCATATGTGTAGGTAAGGGGAAGAAGGGCTACTAAACGTAAAAATATAATTAACTTCGTTAACTTTGAGTTATAGAAAAATATATAGAACAAGGTGCTGTAGAAAATACGTTTTTCAACATCACTGGTTGTAATTCAGTTTTCGATTGAAGGAATTCCTGAAAGAACCTGAACTTTAATTGCACTAAAGATAAAGTTGCTATTTCGATGCATTGTGTAAAAAGTTATACACACGCCTAAATATAGAGGGAAGTCAGTGGTCGAGTGGGTTACGCTGTCGTCTACTGCACTAGTAGAGATGCAAAACCAGAATTAGTTGAACGGTTAACGCACTTTTATGGTCTGACTTCTTCCCCGGCTCCCACTCAATATTTTTCACTAATTGAACAGTGAAGTCAATTATCTTTGTTCTGTATAGCGACCAATATACGGCAGAGAATGCGTCAAGCTCACCATTTTTTTCCTTTCTATATCAGTTTTATTAAATTGCAATGAAGTTATATTTTCCCAAATCAATAAAAACAAAATCGTCAATTAAAAATAGAGGTTCAAGTTATTTTTTATAATTTTTAGCTCCCCCCCCCCTCGAATACTATTGATTCATTCTCGGAAGTGTTTTAGGTATTACGGACTTGTCGGATTTACATTACGAATAAACTATACGCTCTTGAAATTGGCAATGAATTTAAAACTAGTTAATTTTTATAAAAATGCAATATTCGCCAAAAGCTATTTCGGGAAGGGGGTGGGTACTAATGGAAAGTGGGAGAATTCTCCCAATAACAAACAACAAAAGTTTGAAAATAATATTTCCAAATGCAATTTTTTTTTTATCATAATTAAAGTTAAGACAGGGAGAATATAAATAAAGGATAGGTCGGAAATATTATTATTACTTTTTTTTTCTATTGTGGTTCTTAAAAAACGTTATTTTTGGGCGAAGAAAAAGAAGGATATGTACAAAATTAAAATTGATTTTTTCGTTATAAATATTATTCTTTATTGGTGCATAGAGATGATAATATGTTTAATATTGTAGAGCACTTACTTAATTATTTCGGCGGTGGAAATAACATATATCCACCTTTATATTCTATTGATCTTGGCTTTCTTTAACAACCCCAAACAATGTATTATCCACCTTAGTTGGCCTTGAACCTCTTCCTCGATCTTGACACCGAAAGACTTCAAACAATATGGAAAATTATATTCTAATGGAATTCTGGGTAGCTATTGAAAACAAAAATGTCAGCATGGAAACTGAATGAATGCTATTTTGTTTATTTTAAGGTAAAAACAACTCAAATTATTTTAGTTCATGATCTAATAATAATACATTTTAATATTAATATTGGAAAAAATAAATGTGTTTGATTTTCTAATCAAAATTAAAAATAGTTTCACTTGTTAGCTGATTCAGTCAGTGTCAAACGTTTAAGTGCAGCAAGAGTCATTAAGTACGGAAACCATTATTAGCATTCTCAAAATCAATCGATCTTTTTTATATCGGCTTTCAGAAGTAACTCATTATTTTCAAGGAACATTTGGTTTTGGATGTGGGCTTACCTTGTTATTTGATAATATTCAAAAGAGTTCCTCCGAAAGTCGCTAAGGTCAGGGTCATTCTATCATCATGCGACCTACGACAAGTGTTCGATATGAGGAAACTCTTTTAAAAGAATTTGAGACTGGTTTTCTCTTGAGTTTCAAAAGCTGTGTTTGTATTATACTTTGTTTGTTTTCCAGACAATGAGGATCTATTGGAAGGGGGATGAGGCGGCGGATGAGTAACCTTTCATGACAATATTATGAGTCGTTGACCGACTAGCAGATGTAAACAGGGCGGAGATTTGGGCAGCAAGCCTCAAAAGGGAAATCTGAAAAGGGCTTAAGCCGTTGGGCACGGTCGGTAGCCGAGCCTTTTTTGCGACTCCCCCTTGAAGAAAGGCACCATATCGGAACCTGCTTTTTTCTGCCTTCTTTTTTTTTGCGACCCACTCTCCCTAGGAATACATGTTTGAGCGATTTCCAGGAAAGGGCTGAGCCGCCCTTCTATTTGCACCCTTCTGTTTTGCCGATCCCTCCTCCCTCCTGATCACAAGCCGCAGCAACATTTATCTACCTACCGTCTGCAACTCCTTCATCAGCATTAGAAATAGCATCCAGAAAATATTTTTTTTATTCCTCAAGTATTAGACTTCCTGAATTTCCTGGTGGTGGAAGGTGGCCATTTAAATCCCTAGGGTAAATAAATGATCTTAGGAGCTACTTTATTGATAGTCGGCTTTCAAGCACCTGGCTTGACTTCTGTGAACTTTAAGAGAGGTCCATGAAGTAACCGCAGTTTATTTATCGGTGAAATTTGAAGTAAAAACTGCAGGCATGCGCAGAAAGTCTTAAATATACCATAGAAACGAAAAGGGAAGGAAGAGAATCACTGGAACATGCCCTCTGCATGAGACTATCCAACACTCAAGACATCACGAAGTGTGGAAACAGTATGAGTATTCATACAACTACAATTACCAGTAGGGAACACAATTTATTGTTCCTTCATCTAGCAGAACTTGCAAACACAATCTTCTTGTGTAAAAACACTACACCAGTTTCACATAAGACGTTCAACTTAAAAACATAATATTATATTGGGACTCAGGTTAGCCATGTGAATTAAAAGCATTGGCCTTAATCTCACATGGTAAACCTAGAGGGCGAGTTCGATTCCCGCCTGGGCAATAGGAATTTGTTTAGTGAAGAACTCATTAAATAAAATTCTTAGTCTCACCCAGGCTAGAAAAGGGTGGTGACCTATAGATAACCCGTCCCAATTTGCCATAATAGCCAAAAGTGGTCATTAATCTCTCTCTCTCTCTCTCTCTCTCTCTCTCTCTCTCTCTCTCTCTCTATATATATATATATATATATATATATATATATATATATATATATATAAAATTGTAACCTCTGTCTATACATTGATTTTTTTTTTTCAAAATTTCATGATATTTCACATGCCATAGATCCCATATCCGCAATTTGTTGTGGCTTTGGTTGCTGTATGTTTGTTTGTTACCTTTCCTCGCCCAAATTACTGAACTGAATTTTATAAAACTTGTACTTATATTACTACTAACCCAAGATAGACTATAGGACATACAAAAATTCTCAGAGACGAACAGGAGTGGGAGTCCTGAAATTAAAAATAGCGATATTTCGTTTTCTATCAGCTTTTCGGTCTCTCCAAGGCACTTTTATTGGACATTAATGACTGAACCGAACTCAACATAATTTGGTATCTAAATTACCTTTAACTCCCTTATGATTATAAGATGTACCAACATTGCTAGGAAAGAGCAGGAGTGGGGGTTATAAGGGAATCCTAAAATGAAAAATCGGGATATTTCGTTTTCTATTGTTTTTTTTCGGCAAACATGCACAGAACAGAAGTTGTATATTTTGTCATTTGGAGTATTTTTTTTTCCTATACGTGTATAAGGAAGTATAAACAAGATACACGCTGAAAACTATAGCGGACATCAACAATTATATTAGTACTCATTTAAGTGTTTTTAATATAGGCATACTATGAGCAATTATGTTATGTTTTAGGCTTATATTTAAGCATTCCTATGGTTTAATATTTAGAATAACTGAAGTTGCTTTAATTTAATCCAAATAGTTGAGCGGAAGTTGTGAGGAGATAAGACGGTCGGTTTCTGGCAGACCGCCTTTGATCCAGCTGACTTGGGTCGGCTTTTGGCGGGAAGAGGTAACTGATCTTTAATGATGAAATTCTTTGAGACTAAAAAAATGTAGTGAGCTAAAGAATTGAGACGGGAAGTGAATAATATTGTACATATTAAAGCCAAAATAAATTACAATCATTATTCAGACTCCCCGAGCAACGCAGTCATGAATTCCCGAGTGAAGCCGAGTACCTTAGCTAGTAAATAATACTAATAACATTAAAAGGTTTAATTTATAAGGAAGGTGGGACAAATTCCCAAAAAGCAATACATTCATATTTAGGTTCTCCCCACCAAGGACGGTGACGGTAAATACAACATAATATGTACCGGAATTCATGACTGATCTCCACACATCACATCACTGATCTTACCAAGAGATATTTATTCATTCTGAGAAGTCTTCATTATAAATGTATCTGATATCTGATTAAAAAGGTACTTATTTCCTCATGTAAACTCAGCATTACCTTCCTTATTCTAAATAAAAAACATTCGTAGCTACAAAATAATAACTTTGACTTCCGTATTAAGTTTAGCTATTGTGAGAAAAAGTTTGACTTTCTGATTGTTGGTGCATATTGATTTTTCACTTAGTCATTTGGTTATACATTAAATATCTAAGGAGTTATATCCCATTTGGTACCATTTCAGGAAAGTATAAGTCAGTTTAGGAAATGTTATCTTTGTAGATATTAGCTTCAATGCTATCTTTGTAAGTAAAAGCTTTAATAATTTATTCCTTAACACTCGAGTAGTCGCAATTTATATTTGATCGTTTGCAAATCCGATATTTAAACATTTTATGTAAAACTGAAGATCAAGTTCGTTAATGATTGAAATCGGTCTAGGAGTTAAAAGGGGAGGAAACCAAAAGTTCATAATATCACAGCTTATGAGATGGATCAAACCAATCTTGTTTCAAAATTAATTAACTGCCGTTACATACGTTATTTTCGTACCTCGAATATTAAGCGATTTATTTGTATTTTTTTTTTCAGACTTCAGTGAACCCCCGCTTCTATTCATCTCAAGTTACCAATAAGCCAGAATATCATGAAATGTGTTATTAACACATTTCACTGTGTCTGAGTAACTCAGTCACTGAACATCCCATGTCCAAATTATATTTTTATTCCTGTTTACATTGGTTTCTTACAACTGGAGAAATAAAGATTAGACGGTGAGATAAAATCATCTACGTGACGATCTTTCATTTCATTAGAATTTTTCGATCGTAAAACATTAGGAACAAGTCAAGCCCTTGGGTATATTGTGTATATGCCTTGGCCGAGTTTTACCCTTATTCTACATATCATTAAGTCTGTATAAGTAAAATCTGTTAACATAATATTATACTATTGCAGTAAAACCTTACACACTTTAAAAAAAAGAAAAGAAAAAAAAAAGAAAAAAAAAACAATTATCTGGTACTTTCTGGGTGTTCTTTGCTATTGTCAGTGCTACCGTAAAAATCTCGGTGACCGCTTCTTTCTTCTCATTTTCTCTCCTTAACGAGCCATTAGTGGCTGACACTAGGAGACACAAAGGAGGAGGGAGAAGGGACCGAGAGAGTGATAGCTGAGCCTGTCGACAGGGAGTCCCTCCTTGTTCTGGTAGAATATCGCACAAAGATCCAGCCCAGAGGACCACATGTTCCTCGCATGGGCCTTGGAGAGAATGCCGGCCAGAACACTGAGTCATTAGCAACAGCTATTTGCCAGTTCCGCTAATTTACGAGCTACCGACCCTCAGCCACAATGCCTTTACAATAAGCCCAAAAACAATGAATGACCAGTCCCTAGCTCTCCATTCGACAAAGAAGGTCCTTCATCTTTGGAATCTTTTTTTTTTTAATTTTAAATGGCTGCTCGTCATTGTCCAATTGCCTAAAGAGACGTCTGGACGTTGTGAGGGCCTCAAGCAATGGCGGCTAGTGAATAGGCATTTCAGCCTGCTTTCATCTTCCCCTTGGACAAAGAAAACAGGTATTAAAGTAGTGTCTTACGTAATACTTATGTATTAGCACACATTCCTTAAGAATATATTGAGTTTGAACTCATTACAACTATGGTGGTGATAATTTTCTCAGTATAAATCAATTAATATTGAACTCAAAACACAATTATTGAATAGTTTCTACAAATGTCCTCCCAATTCTTCCAAACATACATAGTGGGCGGCAGTTAACGTCCTTGAGGTCACAAATTCAAACTCGACAAGGTTGATGTTGTCTTTCGGTGCCTACTCGGTATCGTGAGACAGTTAAGTAGCTACTTGAATAAAGATGTAGCTTTCATTGGTCTGTAGTGTCATCACAGTACGGCAAGGAAACTACTTTCTGTGTGTTTAGGGGACGTTGAGGGTCTCGTAAGGTTACGTCTAGGGAACATCCGCTCTGCTGACAACGCCACCATATTTATATCATTTATAAAAGCTCGCTTATTCCCAAATCATGTCATTTACCAGTTGCTCCTGACTGTTATTCATTTAGTTTTCTGTTAACATCTTGTTCATTTTAATTTTTTGTATTATAATTTGACTTGAAGACGCACAACTTCAGCATCATCATCACAGCTGGAGGAAGACCCAGAGAGACAACACCACTATAGTAGCCACAAAGGCTTCATCACCAAAGCACGTTCAAAATATTCCTGGCGAAACTCAGACGGCTTCGCTTACCACTTACTTCGCCGAGGACTGCTTCAGCTTAAAGAGGGAGGAGTTACGTCTGGGGAATATAAGTTGACAACACCACCATCAGCAGTTATTTCATTTATGATGTTTTGCTTTTCCCCAGCTCGTGTCATATCCCAGTAGTCATGCCTGGGCGTTATTCTGTTCATTTTAATTCTCTTAATTATAATTTTACAATTAAAGTACTTTTTAAAAAGGCTATCACGCTTTCTTTATACTTACCTGAAGATAACGCACTATATATTATCTTAGAACTTTGCTAAATGACTGGTTTGCAGACTCACCAGCCCATGAACACACATACACACACACACACATCTTAGAGACGGACTTTCCTCAAATGTCTTCCTATTATATGTAGTATATGGAGAAAATTAACTCCATTTCGAAATAAAAAACAACGGATTTATATTTATCTTTTAATTTCCATCCCTTGAGTCAACCCCTAATCAGTCTTATTTCACATTAAAATAGGTAAGCAAACATGACACGAAACGTTTTGTTCTCATTGGAACCTTATCATTTCAGATCTATGGGTAAATATGCATTCTAGTTTTATTAATAAATAGTATCTAACCCTTTCGTGTGACACTACACATAAAATCGGACCCGGAGTAGTGTGGGCTATGATAAGTGGTAAGTTAAAAAATTGCGAATATATTCGTTGTTATGTGATGAATCCAAGAATATTATATGAGCTACCGCTTTTATGAATGGATGACCTATAATTGTAGTTTTATACATGTTCTTTAACTGGAATATTATAAGAGGCGTCGAGGGATTTAGCCCTTCAATAAAACCCGCCCCTCTAGTATTATTTACATAGGGCTCTTTACTAAAGGAGAAATGGAAAATTAACTCTGACCTACAGTTTTGTTTTCACGTTTCAGGACATTCAGAAATAAATTACATCTAAACTACGATGTATCAAAATGTTGATCGGAATTCTGATCTTCCTGGGAGTTGGCACATTTTTATTCCAAACCCCTAAACTTTTTTTATCAATATCTTCGCCGCTACCATGATTTTATTGGAAATAAAACAAAGAAAACTGTATAGTACATAGTATTTCTCTGTACAAAGGTAGGCTGAATGAAATTAAAAGAACTTTGGAATTCCTGAAATTAAAGAACAGTCTTGGGCAACACAGTTTTTTCCCACTTTACAAACACTAGCAGCAATTTATATAAAAGTAAAAACATATATTTTTCAATAAAGTAGGAAATATTGATTTTAACGGAAAAATGAAACTACGAATGATTTTCTAGGGCTCCCTCTTCCCCTTTGTCCAAGGACCTTGCATTCACATATATTTGTGATAAATCGTTGTGCCTTATGATATGCCAAATTTCAACCTCTTTTTACCATGACCTTGATAATACTTTGGCTTTCACTTACCTCATTTAGAGGTGCCTATTGGATGTTTTTTAGTCCAACTTTTTATCGTAATTATGCGCCAGATCCATATTTCCATTGATTCCCTTTTGACAGTCCCCTTTAAAACACATTCCTATTATATCTCCTTTAAAATACAATGGGTACTAATAAAATTAGTCTCCTGCAATAGTATTAAGTGTATATCATGTTTATATTGTACTATACGACAAAGGAAAAGTAACAAAAGTTACTTTAAATATCAAAATAAGCAACTTTTGTTATGTATACTTTTACCCAAAAACAATAGGAAACCGAAATATCGCGATTTTTCATTGTAGTCCTCCCTTAGAACCCCTCACCTGCTCGCCCCTAGAAATGTTAATATCACCTATTTTCATGGAGGAGTTGATAGCACTAGTTTTGTTTAGTTCGCTTCTGGTTATTGTGCCCAATAAGTTTTTTGACTCCCACTATAGTTTTTAGCATGTATCTCGTTTATACGTTCATATGCAACAAAAGTGCAGAAACAAAAGTTACTTTAAATAACAAAATAAACAACTTTTCTCATGGGCTTATTTGCTGAAAACCCAATAGGAAACAAAATATCGCTATTTGTAATTTCAGGCCTCCCTTATAAACCCCCTCTCCTGTTCGTTCTCAGAGAATATTAGCACAGCCTAATGTCTAAGTCGGGTTAGTAGTAATATACGTATCAAGTTTCATAAATTCGGTTCTGTAGTTTGGGCTAGGAAAGGTAACAAACCGACACCAAAGCCAAAAATTGTTTCTTTTCAATTCCATGTGAAACGACAAAGTATCGTGAAATGTTGAAAAAAAAAATCAATGTACAGACAGACGTTACAATATATATATATATTTGGAATAAGAATGTTTTTATACAATTCCTCCATCCGACGTATAATATCGGAGAATTAGGAGTTGCCTCCTCTAAACCCTCATCCTCCGCCATCCCAATGATCCGATTTCAGACACTAACGGATTTGATTTTTTATTTGACATTAAACATTTAAATAACGAGTTTGGTTACGATTAAACAAAGTTGCGACCGCTAAAGCGGTAACAGACAAGTATTTATTCTTCTAGGTAGGATAGATGGACATTTGAAGACATTTTTCGAAAATAGCGTCATGAGTGCAACCACAATAGCCCATTTACCTGAAGGAAGATCTTCTGAAATTAGTCGGCTGTAGAATAGATAGTAATTTATTAGTTGACTAGTCTCGACATAATCGTTTATAGGGGGCAGAAAATCATTTCCGCTCAACAAACATGGTGATATATACCGAAGTAAAGGGTGAATGTGTAAAGGTGGGGATTGGGAAATGGGGGGTTGGGGACGGAAGGGGACTGGATAGAGCAATGACGGCGGCATCCACGATGGAGATAATAGAACGGTAAAAAACCCGGCACGCGCCGCAGCCTTCAGAAAAAACTCCCTCTAAAGCCCCGGAGTTTAAAACTCTATTTGCCCTACCGTAATCTACCGGCATAACTACATATTTCCCCGACATCCTGTATAAAGTTTTCTTCGTTGGATTTTATCCATTCAAATTGGCTTAATGCTTCATTGATGAGTTCAATTTTTTATGATACATACATACATATATATATATATATATATATATATATATATATATATATATATATATATATAGTATTATAGTTATTAACGTGTAGCTAAAAAAGTCCGTCACGCAGGGGCTGCGTAAATTCAACATGCTTTCTTCTTACGGGTATGAAACACTACTGATCTATCTTGCCATCATCAAGATCTAAAACCTACGCCTTGGAATACAATCAGCTATTGAGGTACTCATGACGGAATTTTTGAAGTTTTTCTTCAAATCCTATCAAATTCGATCCTACCTAGTAGATGACGAAAATAAGGTCCGTTCAAAAGTCTATATATATAGTGTTGCTGTTTCTTGTCGTTTTAAGTAAAAAGAAAGATCAAGTTCGTTAACGGCTGAAATCGGACAAGGGGAAGGGGGGTTTAGAGGGGGAGAATTTTGAAAATTCGAAATATATAAATACATTTATTCTCTATCTTGAATATTAACCGAGATATTTGCATTTTCAGCCTTCAGTAAACCCCCACTTCTGCTAGTGTTACATAAACAATACTCTGTTATATAATAAACCACATTATTCGAAGCCTAAATACCAAATATTGTTTTCATTGAAATTTTACTTTGTGGATATGTGTAAATACGTCCTGTTGCCCCTCCCCCATTCTTTTGTTTTTGGATTACTAAAATTTGAGTGATTGAAATAAAACTAATTCTGATTCATTACAAATTACAGCACTAGCTTTAGTATATTGTTTTCAATAAAATTAATATTTTATATTCAAATATATTTCATTAATTGTTTGTCTTTCCGGTCTATCTATGCAGCGCTACGAGGTTGGCTGGCCTTTTTGTTTACAATTCAGCCGCTTTCCATTGTAGAGATTATTAACTTTTATTATAAATTTTCTGAGCAATCACGGTAGTGTTACCTGTATGTATATTTATATATTGTAAAGCTTCGCGTGGGAAATCTGCTTAGTTTACCCTTTTTCATATTACTATACTCACCACAAATCCAATAGATGCTTGATGTCTTCAAAATAGGATTTTCGAGGCCTCCCTCTTCCCCTGTACCCAAGAGTCTTACCTTCAAATATATTTGTAATGAAATCGTTGTGCCTTATGACATGTCCAAGAAGTTTCACTCTCCTTTTTTCCATTGCCTTGATAAGGCTTTTGCTCTTACTTACCTCATTTAGAACTTCCATGTTGGATTTTTGTTTAGTCGAACTTGTTCTAGTGATTCTCCGCCAGATCCACACTTCAATTGCTTCCTATTATACTCCCTTTTGTCACGAGTCCAACTTTCGCTCCCGTAAACCAGTACACTCCATACGAAAGTCTCAGCAAACATTTTTTTTGGTATCCATGCTTCTTTGGCATTGGAAGCCTTGTTTAGCAAGTGCTATTCTTCTATCGACTTCAGCTCTACTATCATTGTGTTCAGTGATGATGCTCCCTAGGCAATAAAACTCCTTCAATTTATCATACACAATTTTTCCAATTCTAATCTTTATATTTCCTTGGCTTTCATCCTTCTCTACAAACAAAACTTTCGTTTTAAGAACATTTAATTTTAGTTAAAAGTGATCTAGAGCGTCCTTTAGGACTCCTTAGACAGCATTCTATTCATCCCTACTTCGGACATAACCATGTCATCTCCAAATCTGACGCAATAATGGATTTACCGTTAATTTGTATGCCTTAGGTTGTTTCTTTCATTATCAATATTGCCTCTTCAATAAACGTATTGACAGATATGGCGACAAAGGACATCCTTGTATTACACCTTTCTTAATTCTAGCTTCTCTTTCGCATTCATTAATAATGATTTGTGTACTCTGATTTTTGTAAAAATTCCAAATTAACCTTCTGCCTTGCAGTAAACATCTGTTTCCAGTTAACTGAATCAAAAGCTTTTTCAATTGCAACTCCCCATATATTTTATATTTCTAAGTAAAACTCCGAAGAGTAGAATTGGGAGGGTTTACCGAAGGCTAAAAATTAATCTACGAAAAAAATGTACAGAACAACAATTGTAGAACAGTTCTGGCCTGGAGCGGATTTTTTGCTGCTTGTTGCGATGCCTTCATTTTGAGATATTCCCTTGCAAAGACAAACGCTATAGGTTCTCGTGACCTAGTGTCAAGACAAATAAGATCCATAATCGATCAAATATGAACTAATTGGGCCTTTGAAGGACTCACAATTATATATATATATATTGGACCTCCTAAAAGTGATAGTTTAAAGGCCTTCAAATTATAAGCAAAATTCATGAAGTTACCCGATATGGAGTGTACTCTTGATATATTTGTGGATTTAAGATAATAGAGAGTCACAACGATCCCATTTCTGAGATTCTATCTTGTTAACAAAAAGAAAATTTTGATTTTCCGTGCCACTGAAATTTATATTAGTATTATAAGTCCGTCACGCAGGTGATGCGTTAACTAAGCTGATTACCCACGAAAGCGACGTATTTGCATTTATCTGTTAAAAGTTAAATGAGAACAATATTTGGTACTTAAGTTTCAAATAAAATGTTTCATACATACATAACAGAGTATTGTTTGTGTGACATGAGTAATAGCGGGGGTATACTGAAGGCAGAAAGCTAAAAACGTCCCTCACGCAGGGGCTGCGTAAACTAAGCAGATTTCCCATGTGAAGTTTTACAATAGAGAAATCTGCATACTGGTAACAAAACACCACCCTGATTAAATACTAACGGTAATGAGAAATCTTTCAGTTACTTAAAATAAATTCTCAACTGAAACGGCTTCTGAATTGTAAGAATAATTTATATTTTAATAACTCAAATTTTAGTAGTCCAAGAACTAAAGAAGGGGGGGGGGGCGGATGAACAGAACGAATTTGCATAAATCTCACAAAGTCAGGAAGGTAAGGTAAGGTTAAAAACGACAGGTAAGGTTAGAAGAAGCTTCCACCTGAGCCGAGTACATACGGAAACGGCCGACCTAATCCGAACTATACCCTACCAAAGACTTCATAAAAATTCAAATATCTCAGTCAATATTGAAGATAGACAATAAATGTACATGACAACATTTATAGAAAATTAAATTTGCAAGAAGTAAAATTCTATTTAATTTGTCGACCCCACTCATAATAACGGAGATATTTCGAATTTTCAAAATTCTCCGCCTCTAAACCCCCCTCCCCCTGGTCCAATTTCAGCCGTTAACGAACTTGATATTTCTTTTTACATAAAACATTAAATATATGGTTTGGAAACGAAAGACAAATATTACGACCGCTAGAGCGGTAATATATATATATATATATATATATATATATATATATATATATGTATAAATTTTGGAACGGACCTCATTTTCGTCATCCAATGGGTAGGATCGATGGACATTTGAAGAAATGTTTTCGAAAATCGCGTCATGAGTACAACCTCAATAGCTTAAGGGAAATCTGCTAATACATCACGTATTATTTTGAATATACACATTTTTGATAAGGCTAGTACCTATTTTAATGTATCCTATGCTCATTTTTTCTTAAAATTGTCATTAAAATAATATTATTTCAAATATTGCAAGACGAGAAGGTCAAACCTGTAAAATTGTTCGACTAGCAAGAAGGCTCCTTTTTCAAACACACGTCCTACTTTTTATATGAAGATATTGCTTAGAAGAGTAGTGAATAAGTAATTGGCTCATAAATGTTCTCATAGCTAATAGGTGAAGGAAAGTAGTCAAAATTACACTAAATAATTTTCTAATAATTTCAATCATAGAAAGATAATTATAAGCTCGATAAAGGAAATGAGTCGCATCCTAGTCCTATTAGACTTAGTCGGTAAGTATAGTTAAGTTAATTATTTACTTTAGCCCAAGAAAGCATATGAAATCTGCACCTGCCTGGTGGGCTTTTCATTTTAAGAGTTTAGTGTTACACAGTCATAGCTTAATTTTTGCAAAACTATTCCCACTCCTGCTCACGTAATCATCTATTCAACCGGCAATCTCTTAATATCTAACATAAAGCTTAAATCCCCTAAGTTTAACTCTTGTTTGCGTGATAAGTGAGAAGTATGTACTAGAAGTATATGTTTTTTATGTTTTCTCGGGAAATGTGTCTTAGTTTACGCAGCTCTTGCGAAACGGACTTTTCTTGTTTTAAGCAACTTTTAGCAGATTTCCCTTAAAGTTCGTTAACGGCTGAAATTGGACCAAGGGGAGGGGGGTTAGACGGTGGGAATTTTAAAACTTTGAATTATCCCGTTACTATATATCGGATTGAAAAAAAATGTATAGAGCGAATCTTATTGCAAATTAAATTAACTATAAATATTATTATATATGTTTATTCTCTATCTTGAATATTAACAGAGATATTTGCATTTTACAGTTTTCAGCCTTCAGTAAACTCCCACTTCTACTCTTGTTGCATACACAATACTCTGTTATATAATAAACCACATTATTTGAAGCTTAAATACCAAATATTGTTTTCCAGAGACCTTTATTATACGTGATACATGCGAATATGTTCTTGTGACGCCCCCCCCCCCCCCGGTCTTAAATTCTTGTACTACTAAAATTTTGATTGATTGAGATAAAAATTATTCTGATTCATTATAAATTACAGTACTCAATAAAAATAGAATGAATATGTTATATTCTGATATGTTTCAGTTATTGTTTTTATTTCCGGTGAGCCGTTGGCAGACCTATTTGTTTACGTTTGAGACGCTTTCCGCGGGGGGGGGGGGATTACCATTTGTATTTAATCACTTAATATTCACGGTGGTGTTGTGTTAGCAGTATGTAGGTTTATCTATTATTAAACTTCACGAGGGAATTCTGCTTAGTTTACGCAGCCCCTGCGTTACGGATTTTTTGTAAATCATTGGAGAACACAATGTGTGAATTATAAGGGTCCTAATAGCCAGAGGAAAATGTTTTGAACAATAATAATCTTACTAGGCTACTTCGCCATTAAATTGTAAATAGTGCCCACTTTATGTTACAATTGCTAATTAGGATGGGTTATGTACAGGTTACCACACATTATTAGCCAGGGCGGGACTAAGGATTTTATTTAGTCAGTTCGTCAATAAATAAATTTCTATTGCCCAAAAGGGAATCAAACTCGTGAATCCAGGTTTACCAACTAAAAGGTAATGATTATTCATACCATGGAAAACATGGGGAGGAGAGGGGCTTTTTTTTATTTAATAATAATATAAAATATTAAAATAAGTAAGATAATTACAAATACAATGAAAAAACAAATAAATAATATAAAAACAAAAAACAAATCAATTAAAGTTAAACTCAACCGATCTTTAATTTGCGAGTCTATTTAAGGTAAATATATTGAATTATAATTCCCATTCCTCACAATTAACTTTACATTCTAATGTATTTTTGCTACATCCATATCTATACTTTTGATAAACTTTATAAGTTCTTTATTATATTTGTTACATATAGTATGAGGTGGTTCTGGCCAATTACCTCCTTTTAAAATTATGTTCATTATTAAATTTGATCTAATTTGATTGAATGTTGAACAGTCATAGAATATATATAAAAACGTTTGTGTTGTCTGTGAGTCGCAAGTACATTTGTCATTATCTTGAATTTTAAATCTTGTTAAATAATGCCCTGTCTGACTATGTTCCGTTTGAAATTGTGTGCGTTTGTGATGGTGACTCTTAATTGTGTTGTAGTTGTTGTGAGTTATATTTGGTATGTATTGGTGTAAGCTGTAAGCTCTGTTCCACTTTTGTATTGTGTCGGTACGTTAGTCTTTTTTAATGTATGAGAGTTGTACGAGAGAGAGTTCTGGGATTATTTTTGTATCTTGAGCTGCTTCGTTTGCTAACGTGTCAGCTTGTTAGTTTCCAATATTCCCTGAATGGGCGTTTATCCAGTCTATGTGTATGTGTAGATTTAAATGTATAATTTCCAGAATATTTTGTTTAATGTTTTCTGTGAGCGGGTCGTGTATAGTAGGGTTGCGTATTCAGTAAATGGGTGTCGTGTTGTCTTCATACGATATACATAGCAATCTGTATCCCGTAGCCAGCGCATGCTGACTAATAATAAGAATGAACTTCTACTTTTTAATACAATATTCTATTAGAAATTTGGGTACTTGTGTAATATACCCACCACATGCTAGTTACAATGTAGAGTGCGCCACTGTTTTAGGCCTAAAGTACTACGATTGCTCGCAGGCTAAGGTTATCTTTTGGTTTTGTTGCGTTTGCTGTTTATTGTGCGTTAGTGTTTCTTGTTTATTCGTTTAAAAATACTTATTTGGGATTTGCCAAAAAGTGAAGAAGAGGCAGTGAAATATAAGTCAAATAGAATGTTTTATTGTTAAAAAGTTTGTTTTATTTTATATATCATTATAATTCCTTATAAGGTTATAATATAATTAAAACCTCCTTTGCCGGCGAGCAATCTTAGTACTTAAAACAGCAGCGCACTCTACAGGGTGTGGCTATTAAATAACGAGACTGTCGCTGCTACAGAAGAAGTGCGCATGCGTCAAACGCCAGCAACTAACAGCTGTTATCGTGAAGCTTCCTCTTTCGAATATAGTGCCTCTCGCTTCTGTAAACAAATCAGTACAGCCGTAGCCTTCGTTCGCATTAGAGTTGTTTTTTTGTTTCGCCGGAAAAATGATAAGTGTAACAGTAGAGCAACGAATTGTTGTGAAATTTCATGTGAAACTTGGAAAAACCGCTACTGAAACTGAAAGAAGTGTATGGCAATGAATGTTTATCGCGTGCAAAAATACTTATTTGGGATTTGCTAAAAAGTGAAGAAGAGGCAGTGAAATATAAGTCAAATAGAATGTTTTATTGTTAAAAAGTGTGTTTTATTTTATATATCATTATAATTCCTTATAAGGCTATAATATAAATTAAAACATCCTTTGCCGGTGAGCAATCTTAGTACTTAAAACAGCAGCGCACTCTACAGGGTGAGGCTATTAAATAACGAGACTGACGCTGCTACAGAAGAAGTGCGCATGCGTCAAACGCCAGCAACTAACAGCTGTTATCGTGAAGCTTCCTCTTTCGAATATAGTGCCTCTCGCTTCTGTAAACAAATCAGTACAGCCGTAGCCTTCGTTCGCATTAGAGTTGTTTTTTTGTTTCGCCGGAAAAATGTTAAGTGTAACAGTAGAGCAACGAATTGTTGTGAAATTTCATGTGAAACTTGGAAAAACCGCTACTGAAACTTATAATTTATTGAAAGAAGTGTATGGCAATGAATGTTTATCGCGTGCAAAAATACTTATTTGGGATTTGCTAAAAAGTGAAGAAGAGGCAGTGAAATATAAGTCAAATAGAATGTTTTATTGTTAAAAAGTGTGTTTTATTTTATATATCATTATAATTCCTTATAAGGTTATAATATAATTAAAACCTCCTTTGCCGGCGAGCAATCTTAGTACTTAAAACAGCAGCGCACTTTACGTACAATGTAACTTGCATGTGGTGGGTATAATACACAAGTACCGAAATTTGCTCACCATATTCGTCCATAGATTAAAACGAACCGAACATTTTGAGAGTATTTGGTCGGTTTTTTTTGTTGGTTTTATATAGTTTGAATGTAATGTCTGATGTCGGACCTATCTTGATTGGGTTTTTGAAACCTAAGGGAAAACTCTTCTTTTTTTTTTTGGAATAGTCCTAATTGCCTTTAAATATTTAATGTGTTAGCTAAAGGCTTTAGAAAAGGCAGTTTGACAAGGGTGAGATAGAAGGGAGGAGCGCTACCTGCCTCATGGAAAGCTATTTGGAGAAAGGGTTTTACCTGGCAATATGCAAGTTCACGACCCACTGTTTGTCCCTGTCACTCAGGGTCAATATCACCAAGCCGCTTGTCTACATGAAAGGTTCGGCCCTGATTTACACTTATAAGAGTTGCCGCATCCCGGGGTAGATTGCACGCCTCCTTTGTGTTTCCGATCAGCCACCTTCAGCGAATTTACTTAGCAGAATGCACATTCTTGTAGCTGTTCGTCGATTTTAGTACGCTAAGTTAATGGATTTAATTATATTGTTAAGGTAGGAAATTAAGTCCCTTACTATATATTTTAGGTACTTGGCATAATACGACTTTATGCTCAACGCAGCAGTAAGGCCTTACCTATTATATAATTTGATGTGTCTGTAGTGTGGGATCTCTACCTTATAATAGGCATATTTCGCACAATCACAGACCTTCTGGCGTACATTAGTATCGTTCAAAAAATGTGTGTATGAGGAAAGAAATCACACCCAGCTTTTCCGTGCACCTATATTCATGCAGAGCATCGTCCTTGGCTATGGAAAAAAGTGAGAAATGTTCTTCTTAATTCCTGTTAATTGAAGATTGATTACGTACTAACTAGCTCACATTTCAGATTTCAATATCTGAACATTGACAGATCTGAACACCTTCGTACTGGTCAAACTTTGGATAACTATTGTTGAGGGGCTAAGGTTAGCTAAGTGATTGGCGTTGGTATGATTATACTTCGTAAACCTAAAATCGTGCGAATGATTCTCTTTTGGACAATAGGAATATATTTATTGACGACCTCACTAAATAAAATCCTTAGTCCCACCCTGGCTGGGTGGTTGTAACCTGTAGATACAGCACGCTTGAGTAGTTTCAATAAATTAATGATTGTAAATAACATTTATTACTATTGTTATTATTCTTTAAATGGTCAAAATAATGGCCAAGCACCTCAACTGCTCAAATTTGGTGAAGCAAAATAAGCTAATTGAAGTTATCGTAACAATCATTGTCGCCATTATTATCCAAAATAAGCCTCTCCGAAGTTAAGAAAGTTACATGAATGAGGCACAGGTTAGTCATGTGAGTTAAGGCGATGGTCTTAATCAACTAAGTTGGCAAACCTAGAGTCGTAAGTTCGATTCTCATTTGGGGGACAGAAATTTATTTAGTGACGAACTCATTAAATTAAATCCTTAGGCAGAGACTCCTCAAATTATGGGCCCCTAGCCTCAGCAAGTCCTCCCTCAGGCCAACCAACCACATGGGTGTGGGTCTGTCCTTCTTCCTCACTCCACCCGATGTACCATGACAATATTTTTTGGGTTCCAGTTGGCTCCATCATCTCGTTGTCCCCTAACCAGGGTAATCTGTCCATTATATACAGTATCAAGTAGAATATTATAGAAGTTGTCAGAAACAAAGTATTTATTAAAGTTTCTATTCCAAACAATGAAGAAAAAAAGAAAGAAAAAGAATAGTATTCCACATATGGAAACAAGTTCAAATGAGTTTTAGATACTTTTGACGAAAACCGCGGTGGGATTAGCCATTATTAAAAGAGATTTTTAGAGTGGACATTAGCTTTAATACAATTTTAAATGATTTTATCGCTTTTTATTACTATACTTGAATACGAAATATATATCTTCGCTATCATCTGTTTAGTATAAGAGAATAATTCATCATCGCAAAATAGTTTACTGCTAACATCAAATAATAGAGCAGAGAAAACATTCTGTTTTGTAATTAGGACTGGGTCCTGTATAAATGAAACATCATAGTAAAGGAAAAAAACAAAGTATAATAGGTCTTTGCCTCTATAGAATTAGATTTTAATGAGAATTCCAATTAAATCACTACTCATTATTGTACAGCTAGAACTAGTAAAACAATGCTAGTTTTCATAAAAGGCAAAAAATACCAGGAATATTTATGAAATAAGAACTATTGTATACTATTAGCATATTTAAAAAAATAAAGTTAAATCAACTTAAACCCTTGGAGTAAATAAAAATTGAAATATTGATTAACAGACATTACAATTTTGAAATTTATATGTGTATGTGTGTGTGTGTGAGCGCGTTTGTGGAAGTATTCAAAGGAAAGCATATAAAATTAGTACACTTAAAATCTCAAAAAGTAATATTTCATCTTAAAAAGTTATTAGTGAAAAAAAAAGTAACGTGGAAAGCTTGATCTCTCTCTCTCTCTCTCTCTCTCTCTCTCTCTCTCTATATATATATATATATATATATATATATATACACATATCCCGCAATGAAAAGAAATTTCAATTCGTGCTCAAAGACATTGGTTCATGTCAAATGAAGCCCTCATCAGAAGACATCAAAATTATGTTTCTTGCTAACGTAAATCTTTCCGATCACTAAGTGTACCAATATGAACGGAACCTAGAAATGACTGTTCTGTGCATAAACAGCAGTTTACAGCATATTATTCTCTTTTAGGGCCTAGTCACAATCCATATGTGATACGGTACCAGTATAAGTAAATAGTCATGCAAAACACTACGGATGACATGTTAGTCAAAACCATTAGGAAAATAAGGGGCCTTGAACTAATTATTAAATTCTAGCTGTGTTGTCTTTAGCTGGATTAGCTTAAGAACTGAATACTCCCGTTCTTTTCATCCTTAAGTCTTTTCTGCTCAGTAATTCTCTTGTTGTACGTATGAAATGACACTTCAACGAAGAACTGATATTCAGAATAGCCGTTTTACCCAATACTAATGTAATAAAATAAATACTGTTTCCCTACAAAATATAACGATTCCATTATCGTATCGGTAGTAAGAAATACACAGAGTCCGATCTATTGAGGCATTCTCACATAAAACAGGGGTACAAGGGGTAACAAAGGTAATATTTGCGATCTGTAGCCAGGTGCCAAGTTTTTAAATGTATAAGGGAAAAATATATTCTAAAGAAACACATTATTTCCACGTTTTCCTTAAATGTACATTTCTGAAGATATTGACAATATTTTTTCATCATTTCATTTCTCATCTACAGCCAGTGTTGATACCTCGGTGTAGTAGACTCAAAAGAATAAAATTCCATTGAAATCCTTCAAGTCGTCTTCGATTGATTGGATATCTAACACGATGTCAGGCAGAGAAGAAATTCAATTTTGACATAATTATAAATGGAATGGCCGGAAACGTGCAAAACTTAATTTCTCCAAAACGTATTTTTTTTATATGAAATCTTTTGGACCAACTACCCATGAAGGGGTTACCACAGAGCTTTGGCGTGAGGTAAAGTTTCCCTGCCGTATAGTGATGACATTGCAGATCCAAGAATGCTACTTCTTTATTCAAGAAGCTACTCAATTGCCATAAGACCAGGCACCGAAAGAAAACTTCAACCTTGTCGATTGTATCTTTGACCTCTAGGACATTAACCGGCACCCCTTGTAGAATCGGTGGACATTTGAAGAAAATGTTCAATAATTGCGTCACGAGTACATCAATAGATGATTTTCTTTTAAATGAGATCTCTGAATTATATTTATTTATTTAAAATGTAATTAGTATTGAATTAATACTAAAGGTAAGAGTAGGCCTAACTTGTCACCAAGACCTTTGCCTTATTACGTCTCGAGGGCGAACTTAGACATCAAAGGATTAAAAATGAGATAGGTCTCAAAGGAGGAGAGAGCTCGGGTTGATTCATAATGGAAGAGTTGTGCTAAAAAGAGTTGTGCTAAAAAAAAAGGCAGTATAAAGTCGTGGGAAGAGGAAGGGAGAGACCGCGTAGGATGGTTTCAGACGAATCCAATTTCCAACTTAATCTCAAATATAAAGTAATTTAAGGGGGCAGGGATACATCTTCTTTTTATCAGGACTATAAAAACCAAGAAGTCGACTTAATAACTGCAGAGGCCAATGAAATAACGCCACTTGTTCGAAATTTTGAGGTCAATATGTACTGTTACGTTTATTACAAAAATAATACACATTCTTTATTAGAGTTCTTTCGGATTGCAAAATTACACACAAGCTTTAGAGTTTTTATCACTGCACAATTTATTTAACAATGCACTACACACTTGGTGAATTATTCTTAACTACTAAAACACTGTGTGTGTATACTCACAGTATACACTGATAACTTCACTGTTCTTCTTAGTGCACAGTCCAATAATCCACGATCACTGAAGTTCACAAAAACACGGCACTGCACTGTCCTTTACTTAAACACGGCACTACACTGTTCTTCACATAAAACACTTTACAGAACTGAAATTAAAACGCACTGCTCACTAATGATTCACTGAACGCACTGCTCACTAATGATTCACTGAACGCACTGTTATTCACTTGAAGAGAACTGAGAACAAACTAACTAGCTGGGCCGCTTTTACAGACGAGCGGAAAGATCAAAGATGACTGTATAGATAAATCTAGATCCCAGAAGGGTATCATCGAAAACATTCTTTGCCGTCAAAGGTCCTACCCTCGGGGCGGTTCCTTTCATCTACTTCGTACTTCTTACATATGTGATTTACTCTGTTTAATTTTTTATGTACATAGTTTTAGTAGCAATGCAAATAACATGGTTATTATACATGACGCAGAAAATCTTAGTCCACGTCAAAATTGTCAATTGGCCCTTTGACTATTAAGGTGATGTCAAAGGGTTAGAACAAAGTAGTAGGTAGCAGAATTCCTTGATAATGGAACAAATGTGTTAAAAAAGAGGATTTGGATATATTACATATAAAAGAATGAAGGCAAGAATGAATTATAAGCAGATTATTACAGAATATACAAAGAAAATTAGGGAAATGCTTTTTTTAAAAACGTTTTAGACATGTGACGGTATAATTTTAGATAACATTATTGTCTTCCAACTGAGTTTTTTTTTAATCTTTTAGTGATTAGGAATTTATTTTAGTGAATATATATGGCGGAAGGGTAGGAGGGTGCATGGTGTGAATGATTTGTTCGTTTCCTATTCATAAGTTTATCATGAGGCTACAAACATCAAGGGATAAACTATGCTACAGACATTACATATATGAAACTTGTTGTCAACAGATACCAACGATAAGATTATTACTCACAATATCAAAATATTATGTGTTTCATAGACGTCTTAATCTATATCTATTTGGACGACTCACTCTTTGTTTTTACAGACGTGGAAGAACATAGGTATGGAAGGGTTAATGATTGAAGTAGTCGCAAAAGGAAATAGGACGCTCATGTGGGCTTGATAATGGAAGAGTATTGTTGAGATATAAGTACTAGTGTAGGGAAGGATTGTGATGGAGGTTAAGGAGGAAGTAGGAGTTGAGTCGCTTCTAATTCAATAGTCCGTCAAATCCAAAATTAAAAAAGCCCGTCCCGCAGCGTCTGCGTTAACTAAGCAGATTTCCCAGGTGCATCAAGTATTTGCATTTACCTCAAAATGTAAATGTTAAATGAGAACAATATTTGGTATGTATGCTTCAAATAAAGTGCTTTATATTATAACAGATTTTTGTTAATATGAAATGAGTAGGAGTGGTGGTCTACTCAGGGCCGAAAACTAAAAACACAAATATATAGGTTAATAATCACAAAAGTGAAAAATTATATATAACAACATTTATAGAACATTACATTTGATATAAGATTGATTTTATACAATTTTTCGTTCCAACGCATAATAACGGAGATATTACGAATTTTCGAAACCTGTCCACCCCCCTATTATCGGTTGGCTTTCAGACATAAATGAACTTGATTTTTAGTTTTACATAAAAGGATTGGTAACGATCAAACAAAAATTGCAACCGTTAGAGCGTTAACGGACCAATATATACACACAGATATATATAGTTTTGAACGGATCTCATTTTCACCATCTCCAGGGTAGGATCGATGGACATTTGAGGAAATGTTTCGAAAATTGCCTCATGAATACGACCTCAATAGCTGGTTTCCCTTAGAGAAAATCTGCTAAAACTTAGAATTATAAGCCTTAACCAGTGTGGTAATCTGTCAATAATTTTGGAAAAATTGTATTGTTGACAAATTACCACGTTTGTTAATACTTATAATCATAAGTTTTTATTCTAGCTAGGCTTTTAGTTGATTATTATTATTATTTATTAACGTCCACTTTTTTTGCAACTAAGGCTAATTGGGACTGGTTATCTACAGGTAACCACCCTTTCTAGCCAGGGTGTGACTTACGATGTTATTTAATGAACTTCGTCACTAAATAATATCCCTTGCCCAGGCGAGAATCGAACTCGCCAATCTAGGCTTACCATGTGAGATTGAGTTTAACGCTTTAACTCACATGGCTAACCTGAACCCCAGGGCTTATAGTTGAGTAATTTTAAATGCCTAAGGTGTGCAGAACATTAGCTCTAAAATAATAAAGAGTGTAGGTGACACCTGAAGATCTTTTCTATTTTTAGTGCATTATTATTATTATTATTTATTAACGTCCACTTTTTGCAACTTAGGCTAACTGGGACGGGTTATCTACAGATTACCACCCTTTTCTAGCCAGGGTGGGATTTTAGGATGTTATTTAATGAATTTCGTCACTAAATAATTTCCTTTGCCCAGGCGAGAATCGAACTCGCCACTCTAGGTTTACCATGTGAGATAAAGGTCAACGCTTTAACTCGCATGGCTAACCTGAGCCCCTTTAGTGCATTAAATAATATTATTAGTCTCAGGAAGGATATGCAGAAATTAATAGTTTCATACATCACTAAAATGACAACGAATATATGGAAATTGTTGATATTACATGCAATAACTATGGTGGTTATAAATGACAGTACACGTTATATGATTAATAGTCTTAGCCCATGGCTCATTTTCCACCTTCCCTATTGTTTTTAGCAGATTCCCTTAAGGGAAATCAGCTATTGAGCGCGATTTTTGAAAACATTCCTCAAATGTCCATCGATCCATTGATCCTACTTAGTAGATGAAGAAAATAAGGTCCGTTCAAAATTTTATATATATATACTTGTCTGTTACCGCTCTAGCGGTCGTAATTCTTAGTTAATCATAACGGAACTCGATAGGGGTTGGGGAGGTGAATTTCGAAAGTTCAAACCATCTCCGTTATTATGCGTCGGATCAAAAAATTATATAGAACCAATCGTATTGCAAATGTAATTTTCTATAAATGTTGTTATGTACGTTTTTTCAATATCTTGATTATCAACCGAGATATTGTAGTAAAACCCCACTCCGACTCATGTCATATGAACAATGGGCGGTTATATTATGAAGCTCTTCATTTAAAGCCTAAATATTAAATATTGTTCTCAAACGACCTTTACGTTTTGAGATAAATACAAATACGTGATGCACTTGGGAAATCTGCTTAGTTAAAGCGGCCCGTGGGTGACGGACTTCTTTTTTACGAGGCTGGGAAAAAGTTAGACATCAAAGGATTAAATAGAGGTAGGTCACTAAGGGGGGATAGCGCGTGGGTGGTTTGATAATGGAAGAGTTGAGCTAAAAAAAAAATTTTATATATATATATATAAGGTAGGCGCGTGGCTGAGGGGTAGGAGGAAGAGGAGGGTGTGGGGTGGGGATGAGTAGGGCAGGTGGGGGAAACTAGGTTTTCTCACCCAAAAGCCTGCTCCGGGAGGGGGACCTTGCCTTAGGTTAGTTCCTGTGATGCTCTCCTCTGGTTAACACCCTCACTACTACCTCAGATGGCTCTTTCCCTCTTACACGCAACCAACAAGGGTGAGTCACACACTTACTTCGGACTTAGTAATTTAAACCAGTGCTAGTATATTTCATGTGTGCTGTGCTTGCATGTACTTTCTCTGTGTGTGTGTGTGTGTGTGTATATATATATATATATATATATATATATATATATATATCTAGTAGTAGCAATTAAATTTTTTTTTGAAGCCCACAAATTACTTGACAAGTAAAGAAAACTTATTAAAGCTTACGCTTCCAATTCACACACATATATATATATATATATATATATATATATATATATATATATATATATATACAGTATATTTATACACGGACCATTTATTATTTATGAATGTTTTTTGATTCATTGTCAGAAAAATAATAATTACTTCATAGTCATCTACTTGAGACTATAATTGCCTTGCTCAATTTATTTAAACGGCGTGCTAAAATGTTTTTATCCAGTAATAGCTTTTAAAGACGAATAAATTGATATATTTCATATATTGTAATATAAGGATTTTTTTTTTAAATGGTTTTATTTCTTTGGTTTAAAATTTCTAAATAGCCACTTGAGAAGGAGTAGTGAATATTCGAAACGCGTCGGGGATGAAATAAATTGACTTTATGAAGGAATTATTTAATATTGTTTTATATATATATATATATATATATATATATATATATATATATATATATATATATATAGTGTCATAGTTGTTTGTTGAGGTTTGTGGTAAACGTCGGTGAATGGATTTTAGTCTATGCCGATATTTCGAGAATTTATTTTTTCTTCTTCAGAGCTGTAAAACAAGTACTATTTTACATATATTTCCCATCGTTATTTGACTACAGTGTAACAGAGCGGTGTTTGTTATTTGTGCTTGCCATGTACCATTGTAGATAAGCAATTCTAGTCTTGGTAAGTACAAATAACATAAACACCACTCTGTTAGTCTGTAGTCAAATAACAATGTGCAATATATGTAAAGTAGTACTTGTTTTACAGCCCTGAAGAAAGGAAAATATATTCTCGAAATTTTCGGATTGACTAAAACTTCTTTCACCGACATTGACATCTACTCAAATATATATATATTTTAGAGTCCCCGAGTTTCGTGTCAATTAAATAAAACTAGCTAAAGCATATGCTTCTACTTTATATGTACATACAGAAAATTGTTAAATTTCTCGGGTTTGGAACTCTGCTGGTGCGGAAATTTCTTTCTTCTGAGTATCAATGATATGCGAGTTCTAGTCGCTTCCAGTTCAAAGTATTAGTCTCATCCATCCATCTATCTAATAGATAAGTAACACTCGGGTGCGCGCGCACTTGTATTTATATTTATATTTTCATCACAGTTTAAACAGGTACATGGGGTATAATAGAAAATTAATAAGTATCGCTCTTTTTCATTATCAACTCATATTTTTTTCCACACACCTCAATTGGTTTGAAAGTGAAGTCACTGTGTATGTCGCGAATAGTTAGTTTGAAATGATTTAGTTCTTGTTTTTTAAGTTTTATGTTAAATTGACTAATACTTAAGAACCCGATATTTTTCTTTGAGTAATCAGATTGTAAAAGCGTATTAGAAAATATATATTGGATTAAAAGTTATTATAGTCGATACATATTTACTTGTCAATAAGCCGTGGTGAAGGAATTATTATTTTTAAACCATTGTGTCCCTTCTAAAGTTATATCTGTTATAATGTTTATTTAAATATATTCAGTATCATAATTTGCCAAATCTATCTGAGGATTTACATGTGTGATAATTTTTTTCGAAAATAATTCATTATTGCTACTTAAATTAAATTATTAATTTTAATAATAACGATGTAACAACTCATTTTCCTCATGGTGCCTTTATTGCTGGATGGTCTGATGCAGAGTGCAATGGGAAACCACTGCATGTCCTTGTCACCCTCTTATTCCCGTGATAATCAGGTTTACCTTTTCACGAGATCAATGCCCAGGTATATCCTGTAAATAATATATAAGTCTTGTATTAGTTAAAGCTGAAATATATCGGAGGTTTCTACTGTTAATATTTTTTTCCTTCCTTGGGGAGTAAAGTGTCGCCGTCCAAAGAAAGGGTTGATACTAACCCTTCATGCACGGAAGGCATGATATAATACACTTGGCGTTTTATTTATTACTTACATTCAATTAGTTCGAATTATTAGGCTTCAAAATATTTTTTCATTATTTATACTTATCATTATTATTTATAATTACTTCATGCAGCTTCATACAGTTTAACTCTAGTTCTAGCAGTGAACAAACGTTAGTAGTGGTTTCTTGTACATACGGGTATGAGTTCTGTATACATAAAAAATGGCTTTCGAGCATTTTTTTTTTCTTTTGAAGGGTTTAATTTTGGGAACATAAAACATTGGACAGTAAATTAAGGATAGAGCCATTAGAGATGGATTGGAACTTAAACAAATAAATATAATTGTGCTGATGTTTTCGACCAGGTTGTATTTATATAGGGTGTGTTATTCTTCTCGGAGTTTTGGTCAATGTTGGTGAAATAAATCTTAGTTTATGCCGATATTTCGAAAATCTTTATTTTCTCTTCTTCAGGGCTGTAAAATTACATGTACTACTTTATAATATTGCACTTTGTTATTACACATTATTGTACAAGGGTGTTCTTTCTTATTATTACTTACCAAGACTAAATATATATAATATAATTTAACAAACACAGACACCATACTATAAATATATAAAACATACAAAAGGCTGTGACCCTGCTATGTAAACAAAACAAGCAAGGTTACTATAACCCTAGTCATAGTGCAATAAGAATGTATAATAGTTAATAGATTATCTAGTCTTGGTAAGTAATAATAAGAAAAACACCCTTTTACAATAATGTGTAATAACAAAGTGCAATATTATAAAGTAGTACATGTAATTTTACAGCCCTGAAGAAGAGAAAATAAAGATTCTCGAAATATTGGCATAAACTAAGATTTATTTCACCAACATTGACCAAAACTCCGAGAAGAATAACACACCCTATACAAATAAATATAGATACATTAACTCTACATAATGCCTATACTTCAACAAATAAACGTAGTTTCATTTCTATTTTTTGTGTGAATAATTTTATCTCTGCTACATGTGGGTGAACTATTCAAATTAAAGATAAATATAGACATTTCCCCACAAAAAATCATAATTTAAAAGCAAAAAAAAATTAACCCGAATTTTATTGACCAATTTAAAAATACATTTCATTTATCGGCATTAGCGGAAAGGATATTTGCGTTTGTTTATAATATTATTCTTGCATATAACCCATCTCAATTAAAATTACTTGCAAAGTGTAAACGCATATTTACGATTTTACATTTCATCCTCTCTCTCGAAAACAAGTGTATACATTTAATTGGAACTCAGTTATCTCCGTCAACTATATAGGTTCGGTCAACATTTGAACCAAGTTATATAAAATAGTGTTATCTGAATAGCCTTTAATACTGATTGACGGCCATTAGGAAAATCTACTAAAATGAATATATAAATTTCATCCCCATCATGAAGAATATATACTGGCATCACTGTAAAGTAGTAAAGTTTAAGAACGATTTAATTTTTTTAATTCAGCTTAGGTGTTTTTTTTTTTAATTTATTGTTTAGTAATTCTCAGTAATGCTAATATACTGTATATACAAAAAAGTTTGTAAGCTTATTCTGAAATACCTATTCTTATAAGAAAGTCACGCGGAGCTGCCCTAAACTAAGTAGGTTTCTCATTTCCTCTATTTTTAATTATTATTTAATTGTTTAACTAATAATCCGATGAGTAGATGTGGGGCAATAAAATCTTAATTGTTAACGCCATCAAACGACGTATTTATATATATATATATATATATATATATATATATATATATATATATATATATCGTCTAGTAAAGATCTATTGGGTATTTAAGCTTAGAATAAGACGTTTCATGATATAATCGGTTATTGTTAAATTACGATGGCTAAAAGTGAAGGTTTACTGAAGATTGAAAACTAAAACATTTGGATATTCCGGTTAATATTCCAGACAGTAAAAAATATAACAAACTTTTAGTGCATTTAATTTACAATAATGTTGTTTCTTTTCAATTTTTCTACGAGAAAACTGATGAATTTCCGTTTTTCTCGCTCCTACCTTAATCCGATTTCCATTGACGAAATTGATCAATAATATATCATGAAACCTATTAAACTATTATTAGCCAGAGAACCTGAATTGTTTGAAAATTGAACCACATTGTTAAGTGCTTTAGTAATGCGTTAGTAATTTATTATATGTATCTTAAAACTCGATATTTTAATTGTTGTAGAAGTGATTTCGAATGCATAATTACCTCTAGGTATCATTAGGTCTGCGCAAAAGTTATAGGCAAACTAGTTCTGAATAAAAGAAAGTCCGTCACCCAGCGACTGCTTAAACTAAGCAGATTTCCCTCGTGAAGGTTTAGAATATATAAATATACATACAGGTAACACTACCTTGAATGTTAAGTGAATAAATACAAACGGTAATGAGAAATATTTAGTCAATTTACGAGTACAATTCAAGTTAATAATCTCTACAACGGAAAGTGGCTGAATTGTAAACAAACAGGCCAGCCAACATCGTAGCGCTGAATAGATAGACAGGAAAGACAATTAATGAAATATATCTGAATATAACATATTAATTTTATTGAAAACTATTTACTAAAGCTAGTGCTGTAATTTGTAATGAATCAGAATCAGTTTTATTTCAATCACTCAAATGTTTGTAATCCAAAAACAAAAGAAGGGGGGGGGGGGAGTCAACAGAACGTATATGCATATATCTCACAAAGTAAAAGTTCAATGCAAACAATATTTGGTATTTCACCTTGTAATAAAGTTATTTAAGAAATAACGGCTTATTGTTAATATGACATGAGTAGAAGTGGGTTGCTGAAGGCTGAAAACTGAAAAATGCATATATCTCTGTTAATATTCAGGATAAAGTATAAATGTATACAACAATATTTATAGTAAATTCAATTTGCAATAAGATTGGTTCTATACAAGTTTTTTATCCGACGTATGGTAACGTAGATATTTCGAATTTTCGATATTCCTCCCCTGGTCCGATTTCAGCTGTTAACGAACTTGATCTTTCTTTTTCCATAAAACGAAAAATATTGGTGTTCGTAATGATTAAACAATAATTGCGACCGCTAGAGCGGTAACAGGCAAATATATATAAATACAGTTTTGAACGGACCTCATTTTCGTCATCTCCTAGGTAGGATCGATGGACATTTGAAGAAAAATTTCGAAAATCGCGTCATGAGTACGACCTCAATAGCTGATTTCCCTCAAGGTAAATCTGCTAAAATACATACGTACAAAAAAATACTTTGAACATTTGATTCTCTTCCCAAGGGCCAACGGAACAAATGCATTTCGTTCCAAAGCGCTAAGGTCAGCATCAATGTCTATGGGGAACAACATGAGCGATGTCTTCGACTGTGGAAATTGCCGGAAAACAGTAGTTACATGAAGATAATTTGGTAGATGGGATCGGTGGCAGGTGACACTCCACCCCTCTGCCCGCCCTCCTATATTCCTCTAGATACCGACACGATAAAACTTACAAACAGGCCCACAATAAAAAAAAAGTTAAAAAAAAAAACGAATGTGTAATGTTAATGATTTAAAAATTACCTTATTTAGAGAACTGACAAAATGCCTATTTTGCCAGTATAACAGACAGTACGAGAGATACAACAGAAAAGGATTCAATATCTGTTCCTGATCCTTTTTTTTTATTTAGTTATTGATTGTTTTAATTGTTTACGAAGTAAAAAGTTTGTATAGCTATTAATATATTAATTCATTTTATTTTTTTATTTTTACAAAAATTTGGAATTAGCACACCATGCTTTATGCCTTATAATTTAAGCCAGATTTTCCAATCGGTTCTGGAAAGATCTACCGACGCTAGGATATCTTTGTCTTATTCCTTTTAGCATATTTCCCCTATGGGAAATCAGCTATTGAGGTGGTGACCCGATTTTCGAAATTTTTCTTCAAATGTCCATCGATCCTACCTAGTAGATGGCGAAAATGAGGTCCGTTCAAAACTGTGTATATGTCTGTTACCGCTCTAGAGGTCGCAATTTTTGTTTGATCGTTACAAAACTCTATGTTCAGTCGTTTTATGTAAAAAGAAAGATAAAAGTTTGTTAACGGCTGAAATCTGACCAGGAGGAGGGGGGGGGGGGGTTAGAGGCGGAGGAATTTCGAAAATTCGAAATATCTCCGTTACTATCCGTCGGATCGAAAGATTGTATAGAACCAATCTTATTGCAAATGTAATTCTCAAAAATATTATTATGTACGTTTTTGCTCTTTCTTGATTATTAACAGAGATATTTGCATTTTTTAGTTTTCGGTCTTCACCCCCCCACTCCTACTCATGTCGTATTGACAGTAAGTTGTTATATTATGCAGGTCATTATTTGAAACCTAAATACCAAATCATTCTCATTGAGCTTTTACGTTTTGAGGTAAATACTGGCAAATAGATGGCGCACGTGGGAAATCTGCTTAGTTAACGCCACCCCTGCGTGACTGGCATTTTATTCATGTTGTCATACTTGTACAAATGCCTCCCTCGTGTGAGATTCGGTCTTTGTACAATCTTATATGCCATATCAGGCTCATTAGAAATGAAATGGACAACTTGGAGAGATTGAAGAAACTGTTGGCGTTTTGTATTTTTTTTTTTTTTTACCTATAAGAATTATTGTCAGATCGTGTGATAGGATTAATACGTTTAGACTGTCCTTTATTTGCTCAAGGTGGAGAATGGTTCTCTTTTCCAGCAATCACCTCACGCTCAACATTCTACTACAGAAGATTGTCGTCACTGATTTACTGTTATTTTTCTCATAATTAATTTTCCAATGTATTATAAATTTTGTATGAATATAAGTATAATTTTATTTTGCGAACGTTGGTTTATTTGTGTATCGCATGTAAACAAATATACTGTATAATTTCCTCATGTATAAATATTATTCTGTGAGTTTTTATAAAATACTTTATTCATACGAGGGGGTTTCTCAAAATAGTTTATGGGTGAATTAACACGAAGATGATACAGACCACAGTGCCTAAAATCCATTGTCAGTATGTAGAAATCATGCTTGCTTATGACATATTTGAAAATGTCTTGTGTATGATCAACGCCACGCCACTCCACAATTTCATAACAGCACAGAATCAATTACATTTTGCCTATTCCTGCTTCTAGATTTAATTAAATTCACCCAGAATTTTTATGTATCTTTGTTTCATTAAGATTTTTAATAGCAGACTATTTAGTAGTGGCAAACTCAAGTCGTTGAACAATACTAGTGGGTACAAATATTGGTTGACAAGAAGAGAATAATTACAAAATTATACTTTGAACTATCAGTAGGTTTATCTTATCTTTTATTCTAGACATCATTTTGCTTATTGAGTTCGTTATTGGGCCGTTTCATGGGGTGTAAGAGTAATTCGTTCTATCGCTGGATCTAACTGTAGCATGTGTGCATTAATTCCTTAGTAACGAAGGGCTTATTAACGAAGCTCCACCCCACAGGAGGGTGCCTTCGGAAAAAAAATGTACCTACCATAAAAAAGAGCAGCAATAAAAAAAAAACATAGGTACTCTTGTTAATGCTTTACACGACGGCCGTTTTGTTCTCTAAATATACACGTGCCTTTCCTAAAACATGGCTTTTATTTTAAACTCCTCTCTAACTTTTTTTAACTTTCAGTTAATGAGTAATGGTCATTCAGTACTAAATTTGTTTATTAGTCTTTTCTTTTAATTCTCTAGTAGTTCCAAATATTGCCATTTGATTTCATTAACTATACTCTTTGCCTATTGTTCCATCTCTGAAATTCTAACTTTCCTTACTTATTCTTGACGAAATTTCCAAAATAACGTCAATCTAAGACTGCACTATCTTTTCACGTCGGATTCAAAATTTGCATAAAAAGGATGTCAAAAAAAGATTCCTAAGGTGTTTTCAAATGATTGAAATCGATCTCAATAATTACAACATATTGATCTTTGATTAAACTTATTAATGTATTAAATAGCATGATCATGTAATTCAAGATAACATTCTTTTCTTCCCGGATACTGTAGCATTTTAGCGTAGCATACTCAGTGGCATCTTCAGGCTTATATTGTAAAATGCATAGGCATAAGAAAAATATTATGAAAGTCTTATAGAATCAACTTAGACTAAGGTTGTCCATTCATTATAAGATAAGTGGCTACTTTTATCTCGGTTTTAGGCTGACTCTTGTTTAGTATTAGAAACAATTGTGCTCCTGAAAATAAATGCATACATTCATAACAAAATGTGTTTAAGAAGGATTAAACATTCTTTCTAGAACTTGTAGACACAATTCCATTTAATGATAGATAATTTAATACCGAATTGAAGATTCGGGCTATTCATTTTATAACATTAATATGATAATTGTAATAATTAAATATGCAAGATATTAGAACTATCACTGCGATTCGAGAAGCGCTCTTCAGAGCCTATTGTTTGAAGGGAATATTTACTTAGTGACGAACTCAATGAATAAAATCCTTTTGGTGCCACCCTGGCTATAAAAGGGTGATAACCTGTAGACAACTCGTCTCAATTAGCCCTAGCAGCAATAAGTGGATGTTAATAATAATATTAATAATATACTTAACAAATTAAATACAGCTCCAACGTTTTCAGTATGCTGATGGGTTGCTACTCTATACTCATATGGAGCGATATAAATTCGGCCACCACCTTTACATGGAAAAAGTTAATTTAGATTTTAGTATGGTTTACTTACATTATTTTACTTTGCACGACTCATTGATAAAAGATTATAATTATCTTCGGGTAGAACACATGAACTTAGACTTAAAATCAAATTGTAATAAATGAAACTAAATCCTCTAAGTGGGTAATCAATCGCTGCTTCGTATTTACAGTTTATGATTTGCACTATTGACTGAGTCTTTATTGTCGAAAAGTAACCTCAAACGTATCTTCGGTAAAGGTTAAATGTTGGAAAGTCAATAAATGAAAAAAACACATTGAAATGCCTTCCAATTATTTATTTTTCATTCTACATGTTTCGAGTTCTCTATGACATCTCTTCAGGGGCAGTACATGTATAATAAAATGACTCTACCTTACAACTGAGCCGGTCACTCCAAGGCAGCCTTGAGAATCACTTCCAATAAAACCAATAAGCATAATTAATTTTTCAAAATAACAATAATTTAAAAAGAGAGGTTATATGCGCCGCAAGGTGTGCACTGCTTCTTGTCGAAATTCAGATCAAATTGGCGTAGAAAGTTAGTGAGCAGTGAAATTTGATTCAAGTTAGGGTTTTTTTAATTCTCATTCGTTGCTCGTTCCACTTGCTTATTAACATAAAAATGTATGTAAATATGTTCAATGAGAGGTGATTACATTAGTGATATCTGGAGGTGACAGCGTGTCGGATGTTGCTCCTTGTCCGCATTCACTTATCTCCATCATTCAATTGACCTTCCCAGTTATGTTTACTATTTCAACCTCCAACATGATGGGGCAAATCAGGAGGCGGACAAAGGCAAAAATTTGGGGGTCTTGTGTAATTAGATATTTTTAAAGCTAACGAAAAATATGTTGCCTTAATACACAATTTATAATATGCATAATCATTTGGACATTCCAATCATTAATATTTGTTGAGAGAGGATATAAAAATTTGAATGTAGAAATCTGCAAGTGCTCTAGTAGTCAGGAGAAGGAATAGCACGACGTAGGAAATTAATCCATAAATCCATATATAATAGTTTAAATTAATACGATACTCTTAAAAGCTCTGTGTATGTAATACTTGAGTAACTAGCTGTATGTAATACTTATACAGAAACAGTTCAAAATTTCATCCTCTGAGTTATAAATGCCCATTATTTCCCCCACAGATCTATAAAATTAATATCTGGCTATACCTCTGAACGAATGAGAGAAATTATTAATGTTGTGAGTTTCAGTTGTGCAATGAACTTTATTTATTTTTTGTATAGGTTAACGAATTGATACGCACTTCTTCAACCAAAACAGGCGATTTATAATTCAGCAAGATAAACATTTAACCTTAGCAATATGAACGACAGAGATAAACATTTAGCCTTAGCAATATAAACGACAGTGGTAGGTGAGTAGGCAATTCAAAGGAATCTATTCAGCAGAGGAAATTTTAAATATAAACCCCGACTGTTTTTTTTTTCAATTCCCAGTTTAGGGAGGAAGAGTTTGGGCTAGAACGTTGTCCTCGTCTGCTAGAGCTAGTCTCCAGCCATCTGCCGTTTTTTTACTCCTTTCGACGGTTTTGGTAGAATTTCAACCAGATTGCTAAAGGGGAATAAGAAAACTCGTGACAGTTTTTATTTAGGTCAGGAAAGGTAGGGCATGCATTTTAAACGTCTGACCAGCTGTGAAATGCTTTTACCTTGTCCAGTTGTAAAAAAAAGAAGCAAGGAATTACTTCTATTCTCCCTAAACAATTCAGGGGGTCCTTCCCTGGTCAGGGCAGAGAGAGATAATAAGAGGGCCTCGGGGGGAGAGAGCTATACTGCGAAAACACTGTAAAAAGCGGCCGGTCCGAACTCTGCCTGGGCAAAAAAAATTTGAATATAATGGAGAGGGAGGGGTGTTTCTAGGAAGAGGGGCCACAATAGGAAGTGGCGGTACTAGCAAAAAACGGGGTCTGGCCTAGTGATGAAGTACCCTAGCGGGAGCCGCATCGTTAGTAGTCGAGCCCTTTAGTACCCTCGTTATTTATTGGCAACCCTTTCTATTGTCAACTCCTACCATCCCCCGTACACTTGCTCTCCTTAGGTATACTCGTTGTCGCAGCCTGTTCCGCTATCTATACAGATATATCAGCAACCCTTTCCATTGTTCATCCCCAATACAACCAGCCCTCAAATGCACTTGTTCTAGCGAATTAGATGAAAGGCTAGCAATAGTTGTATAGATCGCTACCTGTGAAAAGGCTCCAAGCGTTATTCTTAATTCATTAATTAATATATAGCACAGTGCATATAGATTGGCTGTTAAGAAGGGAATAAAGGTTTTTGTCTTCTTGTATTAGGCACATATATTAACCCTTTGTAAACAAGCCAGTGGGTCGTATCTGGCCCAAGTCTAATTTACTTTGAGTTAATCCTCAAAAAAGGCCAACGTTTTTTATTTTATAGCACGATTGTGAATATGCACTACATAAGTTTGCAAAAAAGTATATTAATAATAATGAAATAACCTTCAACATAATAACATTAGTTATTAAAGTACGGAATAAGTCACAGTTTGGTGTCGACTTGCCCTTCATTTATTTTCTTCGGGCCGTGGGGCGTACAATGACTATATTCCCCATACATCATTTTAAAATAGCTTAATAAAGTTTGGCTTCCCTTCCTGTCTTTTGAGTACTTTCAAAGTTAACATCTTCGTCATTTCTTTGAGCTCGAAGGTTTGTTAATTCGGGTAACAGGCTTTCTGTTAGATACATATCAACCAATAGGTTTTTTCTCTATTATGTTTGTCATTAGATAATATTAATTACAATAGCACCCATTGTACTGATAAATAAGATCGTATGAACTTATAAAAAACAAACATTAAAAAAAAGATGGGGCAGGATCCGAGACCCACTTTGTTGACAAATGTATGCAACCGGCTTAGGTGTTTCTATCGCTTATTATCATTAGGCTTGAGCAATGGTACCTCATAAAATAAACAACCTGCACTTACTAAAATCCAACTGAAGTATATATTATAATCGAGGTCTTCGTGTTTTTGGATGAAGTTTGGCTAGATATACTTCCAGCTTTCTCAGAAACAGAAGAGTTTTGTTCCTATTCAGGTTTTATGTATTTGTCTTGCCCGGGGCCCTGAGGAAGCTAGAAGTATGTCTAGAAGACACGGTCAATACCCGAAGACCTCGATTGTAATAATATAATAAGGACCGTGGAAGTCTACGAGTATATTGAAGCAGTGATTTTTTTTTTTAAATATATAAACCTGTACCTTAGGAAGCATAAGTATTTGAGGTGAAATAATTGGAATTAATACAAAAACGAAATGGTTAACAATTAGAGCCATCAAACCTTACCACTCATGAAAAACTGTAGAGTAGAATATACGCTATTTCTCATTTCATATAGTTGCTACGACTTAGCTACGAACAAAGTTCATAAAGAAGAGGAAGTGGGAGTACTTGGAAAGTGACTAACTTAGATTAAAGTAATGCTGATCTGAGTCATTAAAGTGGCGTGATAATGATGGCTCTACTGAAACCATTAAATGACTTACCGTTCTTTCTTTTGAGTGATCGATTCTCTCAACTAAAACTCCCACGACGTCGCGTTAGCTAAGAAAATTACCCAAATGAGAAAATTGCAAACGGATAAAGCAATCTGTGCAACACCAAAATACGCAGACCTACAATTTAGGGGGGGGGCTTTTAATCAAGATGGCCATTGTTTTTTCAAGAATATTATTCGAACCGACGAGATAAGTACAATTTTACATCTAAATTTGATCTGCTTTTAGACATTAATGAAGAAATTTTACATGAAACGGTTAAATATAGAGTTTGGTTGCAAACCATACAAAAATGTCAACCATTAGAGCACTAGCAAACAAAGTATATACATTCATTACACATATTACCCATTCGTACACACACACACACACTACATATTTTTCCACAAGAGAAATCTGCTAAAAGACTGTTCTCTTCATAATTCAAAAATAATTAATTTCTCGGAGCTAATCGCATTATTTTACGTTAATTACTTTTGTGTATTTTAGCTCAGAAGATTATTATCGTAATCCTTGAAAGCTTAATTTTTCGTTGAATTGTTTCGTCTAATATTGCTCTGTTATTAGAAAGTAGAGATAAATGAAAATTTCTTTAACTATACATAGAAGGACAAACCAATTTATGTTGAGACAGTAATGGGTGTAATATACAAAACGTGCACTATGGAATAGTGTATATTGGTAGGAGCAATATTAAAAAATTATCACAATAACGTTCCCTTTCGCTCGGGTCACTTATAAGCCGCACAACTTATCCAAATTACTGGTTAAACATAGAAAACAATTTTAAATAAAAAGGAACAACGTTCAGAAAAACATATTTCGCCTGTCCTGCTCAGAAAAAAAGTTGTATTTTTTTATGGTCAAGTAATAAAGTGAATGGGATAGAAACTTTATACAATGAATAGAATTTTGTCGAATATTTTTAAAGACACCCCAAATATTTTTTCGAACCCTGATCACTTGAACCCATTAATTTCGTTGAAGGTTGACCATTTATTCTTTTATAATTAATTCATTCCTTTTCTAATTTGCCCAGAATGAAAAATCTAGAGGCTATAGTTTAATAAATTGTGCTTAATTATGAGGTTAATTATCTCAATTAAATGAAAATTAAAGTAAATATATGTATTTTTTTTTCTTATAAATTGCTACTAATAATTTAGATCTTCTAATATATCAGTATTAAACAAGTGTTATACCCAAATCATTGATAGAGTAATGTATGACTCAAGTTTTAATTCTAATTTGATATTCATAATGAGTTCTTTTTTTTTTTCTTATTGCATTTGTCATTTTTCTTTTCATTTGCGGATAGCATTGACAAGATCCGCATATGAAAGTAGTTTCAAATCGTCCTGGATATTGATTTTTGCACCAGGCATCATTTCTTTTACTGTTTAGTCAATTGATAACTATATGAGTAATATTATTATAAACAATCCTTAGAAATCTGTTTATGTTGATTTGATGTTTTTTTATTGGGCATTTCATACTGAATATATTTTTAGATTCTGATTGAAATTATTGAAGGAAAATAAGCTTAATTTCAAATTTAATATAAACCCAAATTTCAAATTAATTGGATTATAACAATTTTAAGGCTTATAGTTTGAACTTTAGTTGCTATCCCTTACATTTACACGCTAATTACATTTAATTTTTTTTTTTCGAGCTACTTGGAACCGAACTCCCGAAGAAGCATTCGTTTTACTTCGTTATTCTTCTTACATAATCTGTGACATTTTTTTTTATCATTTTGCACTAAATACATTGGTGACATATAATCACCAAAGAGACAATTATAGGTATAAAGCGGTCAACTCAACGTACAGTGCTCGTTAACCATGTTGGACATTAGCTCACTCAAAAAGCCTACTGTATATACATGTCAAAATCCAATATAGTCTTGCTAATCAACAACAAAGGGTTAAAACAAAAAATTAACTTTCTCAGCATGGAGAAGAAGAACCTAAATTCAAACTAAAGACTAAGTTTATGGCTTCTTAAATTTTCTCCTGGGAACAAAAGTTTTGACATCAATGAAATTCTAAATCTCTCCTGTATATTCCAAAATTCGTGTGAGTCTTTATACACACACACACACACACACACACACAACAATAAAATTTTCAGCAATTAATGACTGTTCTTTATACAAGCTCCGTTTAGCAGATTTCCCTTAAGGAGAGGTCGTACTCATGACGATATTTTCGTTTAATCGTTACCAAACTCTATATTTAATCGTTTTATGCAAAAATGAAGGTCAAGTTCGTTAATGGCTGAAATCGGACCAGTAGGAGGGGGGTTTAATGGGGGGAATTTTGAAAATTCGAAATATCTCCGTTACTATACGTTGGATCGGAAAATTGTATAGAACCAATCTTATTGCAAATTAAATGATCTATAAATATTGTTCTATACATATTTTCAGTATCATGAATATTAACCGAGATATTTGGGTTTTATAGTTTTCCACTTTCAGTAAACCCCCACTCCTACTCATGTTATATTAATAATAAGCTGTTATATCATGAACCACATTATTAACAACGTTAAATGCGGAATATTGTTTCCCTTGAACTTTTACTTCGTGAGATATATGCAAATATGTTCTGTTGACCCCCCCCCCCTCTTCTTTTGTTCTTGGATTACTAAAATTTAAGTAATTGAGAATAAAATTAATCTGATTCATTACAAATTACAGCTATAGCTCATAGTGAATAGTTTTTAATAAAATTGATGTGCAATATTCAGATATATTTATTAATGGTTTTTCTTTCCGGTCTAGAATTCAGGTTGGCTGGGCTGATTGTTTACAATTCAGACGCTTTCTCTTTTAGAGTTATTAACTTGTAACTGAAACATTTCTCATTACAGTTTGTATTTATTCACTTAATATTTGCGGTGTTGTTACCAATATGTATATTTATCTATTGCAAAACTTCGCTTGGGAAATCTGCTTAGTTTACGCAGCTCCTGTGAGAAGGACTTTTTATTTCTAGATTTGTTACCATGTTAACATTTCAGTTCAAGCTTTGGTCTGATCCATCCTCTGATGGTCCGTGATAAGAGATAAAAATCTCTTAGAGTTACAGTGAGCCTGGATAAGCTTGTTATCCCCTACACGAGGCGCAGGGCTCAATCTCTAACTCCTTACGCCATAATGCTTGTTATCCAGACACATATGCACTTACGCATGTACACACAGAGGCACGCACTGCATTTACCAAAAATCGCTACGTTGGAAATGTGTATGGATATATTTGGACTGCTAGTGGGGAGTAAGGATAGATGTGTTGGGTGGCCTTGGGTTAATCCTAAGTGTTAGGGAGAGGGAGAGGAGATAGGGCCTAAGAAATCGATAGAAGAGAAGAAGGACCAAGGGGAGGAAAAACAGAGCTGGCCGCCACTCCACACTAATATTCAACCGACAGCTTAAGGTTATTTGCAAATGCCTAAAAAAAACAGTACCAGGTTTCCAGCCCTAGAGACAATAGCGTTGTCAAAACTTTAATCTATGGTCAGATTCGTGTAGATGAATCCCGTATTCCCTGTTCATCACGCTTTACTACTGAAAAGTAGGAGGGGATATATAGTAGCAATCCTATTGAAATGAAATGTTATGTTTCCATGAAAGTTTTACATAACATAATAGGGTACGTCAAATATGTTTGTTTTCTATAAAATATTTACCAATATTATGCCAATTAATTTCTTTATATATTATTAAATAGCATTTATACTTATATAATACATTCGTTATAAAATTAGTTCAAATCCCATGAACTCATTTCATAAAATCTTAGCAATTAAATAACTATATTTAATAAATCAATTCCGTTAACAATATTAATCTGACGAGAACCGGTGTATTCAACGTGGTATGGCCGTTGGCTTTTAATAAAATTTAAAAAAAACTAAAACAATATTAATACCACTCTATATATATAACAGACTAGGTAAGATACCCGGCGATTGGGAAATTATTGTTGACTGACTAATGATGGTATTTTTATACGAAGATTTCATGTGTACAATTACACTCCCTCCACGACGTATTGTTTTTACGAAATGGCCAATCCTAAAGGGGAATAATAGAACTGAAATTTTAGTTTTGAAGAATAAATGAAAATATGCTCCTAATCTATCCCTCTCCACTTTTTGACTCACCGTTTTTCAATAATTCAAACCATTATCATGATTAGCATTTATTACAATTAAATATCATCTATAATGAACACATTTCCTGCCAAAAACCAATCCGAGCACACATAGTTTAAGCATAGGTTTGTACATAAGATTATCACTTTTTGACTCACCGTTTTTGAATAATTCAAACCATAATCATGGATAGCATTTATTACAATTAAATAAACTTTATAATTTTAAATTTATTAAAGGATAACATGCTTTATTATTATTTTTTTGTACCTGATTTCAAGAGATGACCTGGTCACAATATTTGTTGACTGATTTTTTTTATGACATTGTTCGTCTCCTCTATAAAAATATTCTTCAGACATAAAGTTCTTTAATTTATTTTTAAACAGAGAATATTTTTTATTAGATATAATACATTTGGTCGGTGCGTTAAATAGTTTACTCCTCTTCTCAAAGTATTTGCATTTATGGTTGGCATATTCTAATACATGCTTTATGATAATGAGTTATACTATTTGTGTAATAAAAGTTCATGTTTTGCTTCACAAACAATAATTGTTTGGTACATATATATTGAAGGGAAATTCATTAATTTAGACTCTTAAAGAGTACCCGACAGGAGTCCCCATCTCTGCCAATATTATTGATCTTGTATTAATAATATCTTATTCTTCGTGTCCATCAGAACTATTACTATTCCAATAAAGGATTAGAACCGCCAATATAAATGATACTATTGTCATACCTCTCGGTGGAGACCGTCGTCACTGGCTGATGGTTGAGTACCGCTGGCAAGCGCTTTCGATGCGATGGCATCATCTTCAAGCCTGTTAATAGTTGTACTGAGTTGGTTGTCCGCCAGTCAGTGGGTTTTATGCTCTGTTCACCGTATTAGTTGTTTACGTTTAGTCCAGATCTGTTTACTTACCACTAAGATCTGTCAAACGAGGGATGTTGATGTTCAAGTAAATCAGAACTATTACTATTCCCTTTAATGGGAAAACATGCGCTGCAGATCACTTATACTTAAGAAAAAAAATTAAAGAAAATCGTGTTATGATAAAGAAAATGAGAGGTGGGAATTTAATGGTGACTACATCAAATGAAATGAATTTCTAATCCGTAAAAAATTGAGACCATTTGAATATTTTCATCATTATTATAAATAATTTCATCCAATAAGCAATAATTTTTTGCAGAAGGTCATGAAATAAAATCTTTTCACTTAGGGGCTCAGTGAAATAAACAGATTTTTCGTGGGTACGAGTTGACTCTTTCATTCTCCATTAGTAAAAACCCTATGTAAACGAGGGCGTAAAATAGTATTTTTTACATGAAGGAATAATGTAAGCTGTCGATGAGATGTCAAGTGGTCTGTGGTAGATTGAATTTAAGAGGCTGAAAATGAATAATTTAAAAAAAAAATCCGTTAATTTTCGTGTTGGAGAAAACTTGCATAACAAATTTATCAACATGATCGGTCAACAAATGCTTTCTGATCATAGGCTTACTTATGGAGATTATTTGTTTTGCCGTTTCTCTATATGCCTCATCCTGATCCGATTTCAGCTATAACGAACTTTTTATTTAATTCTCTCTCTCTCTCTCTCTCTCTCACACACACACACTCACGCGCACACACACACTCACACACACACACACACACACACACACACATTCCCTTTGGCTCCTTTCATCTTTATTTTGTAAGAAAGGTAAAACTAGTCTATATGAAAGAGAGAGAGTGTGTGTGTGTGTGTGTGTGTGTGTGTGTGAGTGTGTGTGTGTGAGAGAGAGAGAGAGAGAGAGAGAGATATCGTGTCGAGGGGGGACAGATCCTCCATTTGATGAAAAGAAAAGCAGGGGAGAGGGCCTGACCATTGGCTGACCAATGAGAGGCAGGCATCGATCAGTAGATGGTAAGCCAAAATGGCCTCCCCCCACCGCTAGGCCCCTGACCCTAGTCAAGGGGAGACTGGAATTTTGCATATCCCTCCATCTGCTCGCTTTCAGTCAACCCCTACCCCTATTTCCATACAAAGCCGCTTATGTAATTGTCAATGCAGATAAGAATACAGTAATGTATTACCGTGAGTCACCACCCCACCAAGCTCATAACTGAATGGAATGGTCAACGTATATTTTTTTAAGTGTTATTCTCGAAGTTGTACGTACTCTGTATTGACATTGGAGGCTTAAAATATACGAGGGCAACAACCGCTGGTACTTATAAATGCGAACAGTTATTTTCAATTATGAAAGTTAATAAATCAAAAGATCGTACAAGGCTGGCGATAATTTGGAAAATTCTTTACGTCTTTGTATCAGTGGAATTAATCCAAACATCGATGGATTAGTTTCCCAAATTCAAGCTCAAGTATCTCATTGATTTTGGTGTCGCTATTTAACTTTCGTTGTTTGTAATACAATAATTCCAAATTTTACGATTTAATTAGAATGCTGTACCTATTTTTTTCATTTCACTTTGTTATTTTAATAAATTGTATTATAATTACATTGTCGTATAATTTCATGCCTGATATCTATCGTTAAAAATTAAGAACCCTACTTTAAAAGTGGCCCGCGAACCTATTTGCACATTGGTTTGGTCCTCAACACGTCAAAGCTTGCCCATACGTGGCTTAAACTAATTAATTAATTCTATAGCTAAGGTCAATTGAATTAAAAACAACTTTCCCTTCTGATTTTTTTTTTAACACCGTTTTGGCACTGAAACATTTCGCCCCTGAAATGTTTAGAAAAATCCGCATTGCTTGGAGGCTGGCCAAGAGGTTTAAATAAGTATTTTAAATACTTAAGCAAATAGAGCCCTTCGCATGGGAAAACAAATTTCGAGATCGTTTTTTTTCGGGAATCGAACCGGCCGATACCGGAGGAAAAGGTGCCGATCGTTCAGATATCTATCCGAGAGTTTACCCCCGCTCGGGAAATAGATACTCTCCATCCCCGGATTTAGAGCGAATTTAAGGTGCGAAAAGTCCCGCCATGAATAAAAGTTTTCGACCGCCCCGAGTTCGGTGGAACAGCGAGATATTTTGGGATCATATATATATATATATATATAATTTTTCAAAGCAAAAGTCGACCAAGACGAACAAAACGGTACCAGAATCGTTAAAATTGGTCCTGCGATGAGCTCGATACAAGTCCGAAGTCGTGGTGGTATTGCCGCTTCTTATATATATAGGATAGAATTAGCTCTTCATAAAGAGAATGCTTAACAGATGACAATGGTTATAAGTTAACCAGCCTCTGTAACTATATTCGTCAATGATATAACAACAGGCACAAAGAAACGATTTTCCTAAATCCCTATTGCTACAAAGTCCAATTCATTAGTAGACAAACAACTAAGTTTTGTGGTTCCTCTCAATAATTTTTATTAGTTAATTATAGACAATATTATATATGATATTTATACATTTTACAACTATTTTCTTTAAATTGATATCAGCAGATCTCTTAAAGGAAATCAGCTATTGAGTACTCATAATTTTCGGTTTTTTGAACAATTTCCTCAGATATACTCGTATTTCAGCTTCTTGAGGGATTTTCTGATATGTTTGTTGTGGAGTTTATATAAACATATAAATAGACTGAAATATTTCTCATTTGTATTTGTTCAATTAATATTCACGGGCGTGTTAAGTGTTAATTATAAGTATGTAAAACCTCATGTGAAAAATCTGCTTAGTTTAAGCTGTCCCTGCGTGGCGGACTTTAAATGACCACTATTTACTATTAGATTATCTTATCACAGATGTTAAAAATTTTCACAATGAAAGTTAAAACTTAAAATAAAAATCCTATTATTTTGCTAATACGTGACTAGACTTAATATTGAAGGGGGTTTGCGACGGAAGGACGAAAACCTTTAATTTTGGTAGGTTTAGGCCTCAGGCTGTTATTTACTCCCGCAAAGAATGTATTTTGAGTTGCATAGCTTGTTGTGTAAAACAATCAGCCACAATTAGTAAACGAAATCATGCCGGAGCTATTTTACATTAACAGCAAAACAGCATCAGTTGTCTGTTTCTACTTTAGAATAATCCATGGAATTATATGACTTGAATTTCAGGAAATAATTTTTTACACTGCCCTGTCACATTTTTCAATGTATTTCAAAATAACAGAGATATATACATACATCTTTTTATTTTCTCCTTGCTAAACTCTCTTGTTCTGAGCCCCATATCTGATAGAGAACTTTTGTCTGTACTTTTAGACTAAGTCTACTGTACTAATTCAGTAAGCCTATTCCATAAACTTTTAATTTTAGGAATTCCAAATACTTTTAGTTCCGTGACAACTGACCTCTCTCTGGAAACACTTTCTTACCCCGACGTCGAAAGTAAGCTAAAAAAAAGTTCAACAGCCCATGAAAGACAAGGGTTGGTTGTCAGCTTATAATAACAATGAATTTCCTTTATTAAATTCATTGTAGGATATTTTAAACAAAGAATAAGGTTGGGCAATTTATGTATACATATATTTTAATAATCAACTTATTTCAATATCGTATTCGTTAAGGGCCTAATTCCCTTAAGATTCAAAACATTCCACAGCAGGCTATCCAGTCATCCTAATCCAGAAGTCCTAGCCCTTTCCAGTACCACTCATCCATATTCCCCCTCCACGGCACATCAAGGGACAATGACCCAGAGATCTACTATAGCAGTGTAAAGTAAAGTGATAGCTATTTTCTTCTTTGTGTCATATTCCTCTTTAGCTTTCGACTTCCTTGCCAGGCAGGGAGAAGCTAATGCTCTGAGTGAAAGAGGTTTAGCTTCTGCCGAGAGTGATGCATTTTTACCAAATGCCATATTACAGAATGTAATTATCTTAAAGAAATAAAAAATCGTCTGATTCCCTAAGAGATAACAACTCATTTATTATTTTTGTTTCAGGACTAGCTTCAGCAGTGGGATTAGGGGACTGGAGAATGAAGGAGACAGGAAGCGGTGATGATAGAGGAAGAGAGACAAGCCTCCTAGGGAGTGGGATGCCAGGACTCCTGGCGCTCCACGGCCTTAGTGGAGGGCTCTTCCCACAGCACTTGCTATGGGGCCGGCAAATACCAGAGATCCCCATACAGAAGAAGGAAGACGAATCGCCCCCGGGGAAGGAAAGAGCTTTCGTCTGTTTGGTCTGCAGCCAGTCTTTCAAGCACAAACACGTTTTGAAGAATCACGAAAGAACTCACACGGGAGAGCGCCCATTCGAGTGTCCCGAATGCCACCGGCGGTTCCGGCGGGACCACCACCTCCGCACTCACATCAGAACACATACTGGCGAGAAACCATATCATTGTCAGCATTGCAACAGGTACTTCGTGCAGGTGGCCAATCTCCGGAGGCATCTCAGGGTCCATACTGGAGAACGGCCTTACGCCTGCACGCTCTGCTCCTCTAGGTTCGCCGATTCGAACCAGCTCAAAGCCCACTCTCTCATACACAAGGGAGAGAAGCCGTTCGGCTGTGCGACTTGTGGAGCCAAGTTCAGGAGGCGCCACCATTTGCTCCATCACAAATGCGAGGCGAGGGAGAGGAAGCCGCGAGACTTGAGGACAATCATTCCAGCCTACCTAGCTCTCCCCGAGCAGACTGAGCCTGAAGACCTATCGATTAGGCACAAGAATAATAACAACATTAACAATAATAACATCACGACGACAGAGTCTGAAGAAGAGCTTTCTGAAGAGTGGGAAGGGAGTTCACCCCTTTAGTTAGGTGTTCATTATTTTTCTATTGTAATAGTGCTTCCAGTATCCTCGTCAGCACCGCCTCACAAACCTTGTACTCATTTCTTAGAAAATGTTCTGTTTGTATATATTGGGCCCCGTTTAAAAAAACGTCCTGAACTGAAATTTAAAGAGATATGATAATATTGGATCATGAATAGCATACAAATTTACCGTCAAAATGAAGATAAGGGTGTTTATTTAATAAGAATTTTAACCAAAAATAATATTGCGTTTAGTCACGCCTTGATTTCCCAATTACTTTAGATTTAATAGCGTCTGTATCAAAAAGTATTTTGACTTCATTTTAGTTCCGATAATTTTGTTTATGACAATGTGAATAAATATTCACTACTCGATTTCTAGATTACGGGTATGTGTGTACTCGTCTGAAAATAAACATTCTCTTTGGAAATAGAAAGTATTGAAGATATTGTGAAAAAACAATTAAGGTATTGAAGAGCCTCGTGGAAAGAATTATATAGATATTGAAAATTTGGGGGAAAAAAATAGGTTTTTTTTTAATTAGGTTAACGTGCTTTGAAGTTCAGACTCCCGAAGTTATTTTGAAAGTTCATATAATATTATATTTGCTGTTTATTCTTGAACTAATTTATTTTTAATTTGGTCCACAATATTTCATATATCTCTCTAGCATATTTATTTCATATTATACCAAAGATTTGTATATTTTGTATTGATATTTTGTGTGACGGGTGACTGCAAGAGGTTATCTGTGAGCACAATTAAAACGACTACGGGTATGTACCGATTAACGGTATAGTCATTTACTTTTATTTGTTTTTATGAGATATATTAGTTTATAAGATTCGTTGTATATATTTATCAAATTGTAGTGCTCTATTTAAGAGTAAGTAGTCTTCAAATGATGTAAAAGTATTATTTAACACTCTCCTTCAAAATTCATTCCATTTGTGTTATGAAACCGCCTGTGATACCGCCTGTGGGTAGAGTAATTGTTAGGGCCACTCATCTCTACATAAGCTCATGTCGACGACACTTCGATGCAGGGACTGTGCGTATTATTATAGGAAATTTATTCCTTTTTTAGACCTCAAGTGTTCTTTCTTTTTCAGAAAGGAAAATATTTTTGTATTTCGATTTTTATTTTATTTTTTAAATGGTATTTAATATGATTATGATGGTAACATGATTGGGATCATGCATTTTTTACACCCATCTATTAATATATATTTATATTTGTGTGTGTGCGTACGGGTGCTCAAATTTTTATAAATGTTGTTTGCATAAGCTGAATAAATGTAATTTCGTCAATGAATATCATATAATTATATAATAATTAATGGTAAATAAGTTTAAACTGAAGGGGAAAAATCGAATTTAGCTCAAACTCATAATGTAAATTTTGACAATAACATAAAACCTATCCAGGTGCACCAATCATTCCGAGTGCTTTGTATATAAAAGCCTAAATATTTTAACACATGTATATATAATGTATCAAGGAGACTGAGATCATGATAATATAATTTTGTAAACTTGTATAAAGTAAAAATTATTGACACATCATTCCGTTAAACAAAATTCTGACTTTTATACATTCATTATAAGCTAATCTATGATCAAATATTTTACTAGGAACTTTTTTATTTAATTTTCTTAAACTCGACCAACACCTAAAAGTCTGAAAATGCAAACCATTTGCTGGACATTAGGTGTTGCTGGATGTTAAGAAGTCTTATGACAAATTCATTTTGTTATTGCTATCAAACAGTAATCGTAAAAATAGGGCGATTTTTATTTCCTTTTTTTTCTACAGGTAGCTTGGATGGAAAATTGAGAAACAATAATAATATCCTTTCATGTTGACGAGACCTTTCACTCGTTACATGATTTTTAAATTAGTTTGGAAAACAAACTTTTTTTAAATTAAATTATAGCACGTATATTTACATATTTTTTTATTGACATTGAGACCAAAGCAGGGGCTCGTAAATCAATAATTATTTGAAGAACGGAACTAATGTTCTTACATGATATTGCCACACAAACATTTTTGTTTTCATGCTATACATAGACATGAAAAATGGAAAGATTTGTCCCTTGTGCTTCAGCAAGCAGCACCCCAGTGTTTGGGCTGATCTGAATTTCATTATATTCTCTTAGCAACTCGCCTTAGCGACCTACGAAATAGTTGTAATAGAACTGAGCAAGAGTAGTTCATGCTGGGAAGGGTTCATTAGCTATGAATTTTTTTTCCACTTCAGTAGGCCCCAAATTAATATTTTTACATTATTCTGTGATAGTTGCTTATTTATTAATTAATTAACTGCAAATAATTGGTATTCTTTTAATAAAATAATTAAAGTCAATCTTTGTGTTAAACGATATCAATTTTTGAGTATTTTATCAGTACTTTAACTTTTAAAATTAAGCGTTTCCTGAGGTATTTCTAGTTACTATATCCTTATGGTCTTGTTTTGTATGCTTTTAACTATCAAATTAATTGGGCTTTAATAATTATCAAATAACCATAGCAATGTTAATATTAATAAATGACCAATTATAAGAGATATCGATTACTGTCTTCGTATTTCTTACGGACACTGTCTTACTTGAATATGCAAAGAAAAAAAAAAACCTGTGGTATAACTTAAACTAACAAATATTATCAATATAGATTTACAAAAATTGGTGCACCTAGGACTCATCATCTATGACAAGGTTGTTTCTATTCTCTTAAAATGCTTCTATACATTTTTTATATAAATGCAATTAACATTTAACTTGTTAATCTATTTGCTAAATACAGGGTGTTTATCTTTCTTAATGTAAACATTGTAGAGAATACTTGTTGGTGTTATTTGTATAGATATTGAACTACAAAATGTTCATGTATTAGAAAAAAACCGTAGAGATTATTTCAAAATCAATTTATCCAACAGGGAATCATTCGGATTCGGCAGAATGGTAAAATTGAAAACAAAGCAGGTGTCCCTTCTAAATGGGTATTATCAATTGTTTCTTGTAAAATTACAGGAATGACAAGAATTATAGTAAGAAATATATATTTTTAGAATAATTACCATGAAAGACTGGTGCCTAAGGCCACAAGGGAACTCTCTTGTCAAGTCGCATGACAATATGCATGTACATATATCATCATACTTAAATAACTGATGGAACTTAAGACTGATCGTATTTTTTTGTAATAAATTTTATATATTTAAGCTCATTTCTGTATATTTTTTTAATCTGTGTTCCCAATTATTTGACCAAACTTGTCGTGCCAATTTGTAAAATTTGTCTACAAAAGAAAAACCAAATAAAAAAAAAATAATTACGGAAATTTGACTTTCTTTTGTAATTTAATCTTTCCTTACCAATTTTTTCCTGGCAAAACTGAAACAAGGAGCTCGACAGAGGTAGGTCAGTTGCAGACAGCTCAAAAAAAGAAACGACTGCAGCTGAAAGTTTATTCTGGAAACAGAATACTTTATTGAAGTCTCATAGTTAAATTTAATGTTTTAAAAATTAGCTTGTTCAGTACTAATAGCATTCAAGTTGAACAACAGTTTTTTTTTTTATTGTAACTAATACATATTGTTACGTTTTATTACAAAACCAGTAATTAACGTTGTTAATAAGAGTTCTTTTTGGATTGCAAAATTAAACACAAGTTTCACAGTTTTTCACTGCACGATTTATTTCACAATACACAATACTCTTGGTTAATTAATACTACTCACAGTATTACACTGATAGTGTCACTGTTCTTCAGATTACACAATCCAATAATTCACTCACGGTCACTGAAATTCGCAAAAAGACGGCACTGCACTGTCCTTTACTTCGCGGCACTAAACTGTTACAGTCACGGCACAACACTGTTCTTATAAAAACACTAAGTCGCACTGGAGCACTGATGTGACCATCAAGACATCTGACCAAAAACTGAGCCTGAGGTACTGGCAAGGTCTCTTATAAATGCCTGTAGAAGGGTCTAGCCAAGGAAAGGTCCAGAAGTTCCTGAAAGTCCCTAATTAGATTCTACCGGCTCCACTGGGTTGAGCTGTATAGGGCTTAAATTGAGGAGCAGGGCGAGACCTAGGCTTTTCCAAGATGGACTAGTAAGGACGCGACCAATTAGCGGCACTTCTTTGAACTCCTCCGCACTCCCCAATCACGCGGTTCCTTCTCTGGTGTATTTAATTTTCGCAACAATATTATCAAAAGGATTTTTAATGTCAGCTAACATAACATATATATTTCACATCAATTGACATTCACATTATTAAGTCAAGAAAGGGAGTGTTCGGCAAGACTCCAGAATTATGGAAAAAATATTTTTAAATTTGTTTGGAGATGTTGGATTATAGTGTTTTTAACTCAAAAACGGCACACAAGATTTTTATGAACTTTTATATATGCGAGTCAACTATTCCAAGGTACAACATAGGCTATATCAGAATTTTCAACTAGGTGGGGTTTTACTTCGACGTCAAATCACATATTCGACAATATTTTCGTAAATAGAGGTTTTAACGTTAAAATATATAGTATGCAGATTAATACTTACGGTCCTAAATCTTCATTTACTTTTATCAATTTCATCAAGTTATGACTTCAGACTTCCGGTTGCCAAAGGCTTATTTCGTGTTCTATGAAAATGTCTAAATAGAATAGTGAATTGTTTTTGTATCCGGCTAAAATGGACCAGGGATAGGGGGGGGGGGGGTCGAAAATTCGAAAGTGTATAGAAACAATCTTATTGCAAATTAAATTTACTATAAATATTGTTTTATACATATTTTCCGTATAACGAGTATTAATGGAGATATTTGGATTTTATAATTTTACGCTTTCAGTAAACCCCACTCCTAGTGTCATATTAATAATAAGCTGTTATATCATGAACCACTTCATTACAAGGTTAAATACCAAATATTGTTGTCAACAATCCTTTATTATACGAGATACAAGTAAACACGTTCTGTTGACCCCCCTCCCCCTTCTTTTGTTCTTGGATTACTAAAATTTGACTAATTGAGAAAAAAAAAAGATTCGGATCCATTAGAAATTACAACACTAGTTTTAGTAAATTGTTTTCAATAAAATTATTATGTTTTATTCAGATATATTTCATTAATATTTTTTCTTTCCGGTCTACCTATCTATTCAGCGCTAGAAGCTGGCTGGTCAGATTGTTTACAATTCAGCCGCTTTCCGTTGTAGAGATTATTACCTTGTAAATTGATTGAAGGATCTCTCATTACCGTTTGTATGTATTCACTTAAAATTCACGATAGTGTTACCAGTATGTAGATTATCTATTGTGAGCCTTCCCGTGGGAAATATGCTTAGTTTACGCAGCCCCTGCTTGACGGACTTTTTTTACTGTCACTATGGGGTAGTAGAGGTTAACAGACCCACAAACATATATACATACGGCAATATCTTAAATAATATTGATTTAATCGGAAACATGTAAAACACGAGTTATGTTAAGTATACATTTTTCAGCCCTTAAACGTTATTTAGTTTTATGCATGTCAACATATTGACTTCCGACTGGGTCAGAAAATACAATTTATTAGTGCTGCAACTATCAAGGATATGAATATTCTCAATAAGGGTTATTCCATAATTAAGTACCACCGACAGCAGTGGGGATTTATTTGCACTCATATTCGTCACTATCTTCATTAATATTCATTTTATCAGAAAATTATAAAGTGCAATTATGTTTAAAATGAATTTCTCGGTCTTAATAGGCTGCTTAAATTTGTGAATTTCAAGATTCACAATTCCATCTCCACTCTTCTGGCATTGACAGGAGAATTGCCTTAATTATATTTACAAGTAATTTGTATTCCCTGGGTTTCCTTAAGGGATATCAGCTATTGAGGTCGTACTCATGACGCAATTTTCGACATTTTTCTTCAAATATCCATCGATCCTACCCAGGAGATGATGAAAATAAGGTCCGTTCAAAATTGTGTGTGTATGTATATATACATACATTTGTCTGTTACCGCTCTAGCAGTCGCAATTTTTGTTTGGCCGTTACCGATATTTAATCTTTTTATGTAAAAAGAATGATCAAGTTCGTTAACGGCTGAAATCGGATCAGTCGGAGAGGGCGGGGGGGGATTTTCGAAAATTAGAAATATCTCCGTTACTATACTTCGGATCGAAAAATTGTATAGAATTAACCATATTTATTGCAAATTAAATTTACTATACATTGTATTGCGAGATACATGCAAATATGTTCTGGTGACCCCCCCCCCCCCTCGCCGTCTAAAGCTCTTGGACTACTAAAATTTGATTGAGGGATATAGTAATTATTCTGATTCATTATAAATTACAGATATAGTAAATAGTTTTCAATAAAATTAATATGTTATATTCTGATATATTTAAGTAATGGTTTTTCTTTCCGGTGAGAGGTTGGCAGACCTGTTTGGATTTCAGTCGCTTCCCGTTGGGATGTTATTAAAATTGACAGAAAGATTTCTTATTACCGTTTGTATATATTCACGCGGTGGTATTGTGTTACCAGTATGAAGATTTATCTATTGTATAACTTCACGAGGGAAATCTGCTTAGTTTACGCAGCCCCTACGTGGCGGACTTTTTCAACTCACAACGACGGATATCACAGTATGCTTATTACTTCCGATTTTGACCATCTTATACATTTTTATGTCCCGCGTTTGCTGTCAGCAGAATGTCTTAACAAAATGTTATCGCATTTTTTCTCCGGATGCTAAGATGATGCAGTTAACCTAAAATATGTTTTGACGGGAAATAGGATTTAGTTGACCATATGAACGACAACTTCGTCAATTGTCTTCCTTACTTCGCGCTCAAAATTATAGTTATGTACTGTAACTTGATGAGAATAAAGGGATTTTTTAGTGCTATTCCTAACTATATACCAATATGAAACCACTATTATTGGTCAATAAATCATTGATCGATTCATTCACATGTAACATTTATGTATTGTAATCATAAATTCGTCTAATTGCTCCTTTCTAAATCACGGGTAAAACAACTGATAGACTGAACATTTGCCATAGGTGTTACAATTCGTATGGCAATAGATATTTGTGTTGTGTGATGATTATGACGGGATGATTTCGAACATAGGTTAATCCAATCTTAAAATTGCCATAGACCATTTCTATTTCAACCAGTCAACGCCACGGATAGTAAGTATATCTATATGTCCCATCTACCGAAACTAGTAAATTTGAATTAATTTGCGAAAAGTTTCATCCCATTTTCAGTAAAAGCAAGTTTGGGCTACTTCGTTTCGATCTTTCGGATCTCTTCAGCTAGGCGTGTGCTAAACGTGAGCTTTCGCTCCGAGCACTATCCTAGGACAAAGTTGAGTAAACGGAATTCTACAACATTTTGACAAAAGGTTTTTTATGATAAACGTTTTGGATTTAAGTCCAGAATGTCATAACCACAAGTCGTGTTGTTTTAACAACATTTCGACAAAAGGTTTGACAAACGTTTTGGACTTCAAGTCCAGAATATCATAACCAAAAGTCATGTTGTAAAGTGTCTTCCAAACACTCTTCGGAAACGGCGTGAGCCAAGTTCATTTGACAAAAGTTCTTGTGACAAAAGTCTTTTGAACCAAATATCAAAACAAGGCAGTTTGCCTTTATTCCAATCGTTCCAACGCTTCTTCGCGTTGCTGATGAGTCACCGTAAGTACGAAAACGATAAGACCAAAGTCCCATCTACCGAAACTAGTAAATTTGAATTAATTTGCGAAAAGTTTCATCCCATTTTCAGTAAAAGCAAGTTTGGGCTACTTCGTTTCGATCTTTCGGATCTCTTCAGCTAGGCGTGTGCTAAACGTGAGCTTTCGCTCCGAGCACTATCCTAGGACAAAGTTGAGTAAACGGAATTCTACAACATTTTGACAAAAGGTTTTTTATGATAAACGTTTTGGATTTAAGTCCAGAATGTCATAACCACAAGTCGTGTTGTTTTAACAACATTTCGACAAAAGGTTTGACAAACGTTTTGGACTTCAAGTCCAGAATATCATAACCAAAAGTCATGTTGTAAAGTGTCTTCCAAACACTCTTCGGAAACGGCGTGAGCCAAGTTCATTTGACAAAAGTTCTTGTGACAAAAGTCTTTTGAACCAAATATCTATATGTGTTTGTGTGTGTTAAAGCTCTATCTCACAATATTTGATTGTTTTCAAACTCGAGATACTTAGTCGTTTTATGTAAAACTAAACTAAAAGTAGTCTCCAATTTCACAGGAGTGGGGGTTATAAGTGAGACCTGAAATTAAAAATAGCGATATTTCGTTTCCTATTGGTTTTTCAGCAAAACAGCTTATAACAAAAGTTGTTTATTTTGTAATTTAGAGTAACTTTTGTTATATGCACTTTTGCCGTATACGGAAGTATAAATGAGTTATACGCTAAAAACTATAGAGGGAGTCCACAATTTTATTTGGCACAAAAGACTCAACCGAACTAAACCAAACTCGGTATGTGAATTAGTACTAACGCCTTCCTTATAACAAACCATACTAACATTTCTAGGGACGGGCAGGAGTGGGGGTTATAAGGGAGGCCTGAAATTAAAAATAGCGATATTTCGTTTCCTATTGGATTTTCGGCAAATATGAACATAACAAAAGTTGTTTATTTTGTTATTTAGAGTAACTTTTGTAATACACACTTTTTTCGTATACCGAATTATAAACGAGATATACGTTAAAAACTAAAGCGGAAGCCAACAATTTTGTTGAGTTCAAACGATTGAACCGAATTTAACAAAACTTGGTATGTGAATTAGCATTAATTCTTCCATGATTATAAGCTATATTAAAATGTTTAGCTTCAAACGGGAGTGGGGGTTATAAGACAGGCCTGAGATAAAAATTCGCAATTTCCATTTTCTATTTTTTTTTCGGCAAACGTGCACATAGCAAAAGTTGTTTACTTTTGTTATTTAAAGTAACTTCTGTTGTATTCACTTTTGCCGTAAATGAAGTTAACACGGCATATACGCTAAAACCATAGCGGGAGTCATTAATTTTATTAGTGCTTATTTAAGTGTTTTTAATAAATGCATATTGTGACAAAAGATGTTATGTTTTAATCTTATATGATAAGTTGTAAGTACGATTCGGATTAGTGAGCTTATAAATCTCCGTCCCCTCCTCATTTATTTATTTATTTTCCCTATAACTCTGTTATTTATTTCTAATAGAGATATAAACTATAAGAGCATTTCTGGTATTTAATATATACTCGATATGAATGTTTAAAGTATTACTTAGGTTGCAGGGGGGCTCTCTTCCCCTCATCTAGCTTTATGAACATAAATTAAATTATGTTTAGGGATCTATTATTTAGTTCCATCGGGTAGATAAATTATTAAAATAATATTCTGAATCAAAATTCTAAGGAAAACAATGATGATAACGCTCCTGCGAGAGCGGAAATTGACGGGAGTTAATTGAGTTTACTTATTTCCTGTGGAATGATTTCCACTGAGGCTTACTAATACGAATATAATCTTATGTATAAAACTATGCTAAAACTATATGTGCTTGGATTGATTTTTGGCAGGAAATATGTTCATTATAGATGATATTTAATTGTAATAAATGCTACCCATGATTATGGTTTGAATTATTCAAAAACCGAGAGTCAAAAAGTCGTGAGGGATAGATTAGGAACCCATTATCATATATTCTTCAAAACTAAAATTTATATTCTATTAACCCTGAAAGTTACACTTTAGGATTGGCTATTTTGAAAAAACAATACATCGTGGAGGGAAGTGCAATTGTACACATTGAAGTCTTGCTATAAAAATACCATCATTAGTCAGTCAGCAATGATTTCCCGGGCATCGCCGGGTACCTTAGCTAGTATATATGTATATATATATACTAACCCAACTTAGACTCTAGGCTACACTTATATTCTCGTTCGAGACGAACAGGAGTGGGTGTTTAAGGAAGGCCTAATTTTAAAAAGTCCGTCACGCAGGGGCTGCGTAAACTAAGCAGATTTCCCTCGTGAAGTTTAGTAATAGATAAATCTACATACCAGTAACACAACACCTCCGTGAATAAACACAAACGGAAATAAGAAATGTTTCATCCAATTTCAATAACCTGCTGACAGGAAGCGTTAGGTTAGAAACGTAAACAAACGGGTCTGCCCGCCTCACACCGGAAAGAAAAAGTCCGTCACGCAGGGGCTGCGTAAACTAAGCAGATTTCCCATGTGAAGTTTTACAATAGAGAAATTTCAGAATAGAGAGCCGTACAGTTAAGCGAACAACCCGAACTAGCTCTTCACGGATACTCACGAGTAGACCCGAAGTTAGCCGATCTCGTTTCAGAAGCTGATAACAGAAAAATGCCAATATCTCGGTTAATATTCAAGATACAGAATAAATGTATATAACACTATTTATAGTAAATTTAATTTGCAATAAGATTTATTTTTTCAATTTTTCGATCCAACGTATAGTAACGGAGATATTTCGATTTTTCGCAAATTCTCCTCCTCTAAACCCCCCCTCCAACTGGTTTGATTTCAGCCGTTAACGAACTTGATCTTTCAATTTACATAAAACGACTAAATATCGAGTTTGGTAACGATCAAACAAAAATTGCGACCGCTAGAGCGGTAACAGACAAATATATAGATAGATAGATCTCTCTCTCTCTCTCTCTCTCTCTCTCTCTCTCTCTCTCTCTCTCTCTATATATATATATATATATATATATATACAGTTTTGAACGGACCTCATTTTCGTCATCTACTAGGGAGGATCGATGGACATTTGAAGAAAAATTTTGAAAATTCCGTCATGAGTACAACCTCAATAGCTGATTTCCCTGAAGGGAAATCTGCTAAAACAATTACTGAAATATATTAGAATATAACATATTAATTTTATTCATAACTATTTACTATATCTAGTACTGTAATTAATAATGAGTCAGAATAATTGTTATCTCAATCAATCAAATTTTAGTAGTCCAAAACCTTAAGACGGGGGGGGGGGCACCAGGACATATTTGCATGTGTCTCGTATAATAAAGGTCTCTTAAATAAAATTTTTGGTATTTAAACTTAGAATAATGTGATTTATTATGTAGCAGAGCATTGTTTATGTAACATGAGTAGAAGTGGCTGTTTGCTAATGGCTGAAAACTGAAAAATCCAAATATCTCAGTTAATATTTTAGATAATGAATAAATGTATATAACAATATTTATAGTACATTTAATTTGCAATAAGATTGGTTCTATACAATTTTTCGATCCGACCTATGGTAACGGAGATATTTTGAATTTTTGAAAAACATTCCTTTTAAACCCCCCCCCCTCCCCCTGGCCCAATTTCCCAAGAGTTTGGTAACGATTAACAATAATTGCGACCGCTAGAGCGGTAACAGACATATATATATATATATATATATATATATATATATATATATATATATATACATACAGTTTTGAACGGACCTCATTTTCGTCATCTCCTGGGTAGGATCGATGGACATTTGAAGAAAAATTTCGAAAATCGCGTCATGAGTACGACCTCAATAGCTAATTTCCCTTAAGGGAAATCTGCTAAAACAGCGACACTTTGTTTCCTATTGTTTTTTTTTGGTAAATATGCACAAAACAAAAGTTGTTTATTTAGTTACTCAGAATAACGTTTGATATATACACTTTTGTCATATACCGAAGTATAAACGAGATATATGCTAAAAACTAAAGCGGGAGTCTACAATTTTAAAAGGCACAAAAGACTAAACCGACCTTAGCGAGACTCCGTATGTCAGTTAGTTTTAATACCTGTTGATTATAAGCTATATAAATATTTTTAGGAATGAACAGGAAAGGGGCTTATGAGGGAAGCCTGAAATGAAAAACGCGTTATTTAGCTTTTTATTGGGGTTTCGGCAAACATTCATATAACAAAAATTGTTTATTTGGTTATTTAAAGTAACTTTTGTTTTATACACTTTTGTCATAGACCAAAGTATAAACGAGATGTATTCTAAAAACTAAAGTGGGAATCAACAATTTTATTGGGCACTAATGACTAAAACGAACTAAACAAAACTCGGCATGTGAATTAGCATTTACTCTTTCATGATTACATATAAGCTGGGATCTAGGGACGACCAGGAGTGGGGGTAGTAAGGGAGGCATTATTATATGAAAAATCGCTGTTAGGCATATTATGACAAATGGTGTTATGTTTTTAGATTTATATGGTAGTCGGATTAGGGAAGATATAAATTTTCGCACCTACACTTCTCATTTGCTATTTATTTTTATTAGACATTTAAATTAGAAGGGCTTTTGGATTGTTTAAATAATCCATTATACAGGATTATTTAAACAAAGCCATGATGGATTCGCACAACGTGTGATAGCGGAAGTTGGGCGGAATGACACTCTTGAATTGTGGTATATATTACCTTAAATGAGTTCTTCTTATAAATCGTGCCTGTTTCACAGATGCACGTTTCCAGAAATCTCGGGGGTTCGACTTCGATATGTGCGAAACAACTTTCCTTTCATGAAAATAAATCAATATGAAAAACGTAAATTAATTTATTATGGGTGTGTCGCAATTTTAGTGATTCACACTTTCAGCACTTGTCATAAAATTATTAACGTCCCCTTTTTTCAACTAAGGCAGTTAGTTGAAGACTGAACTTGAAGCTAGAGAAAGCTAGTTAATTTAAAAAGAAATTAAACTCAATATTAGTAAATTAATAATTTATTAACTAGTGCATGTTACACAAAAAAAATCAAGTACAGGATTTTCACATAGTAGGAGAATTCTTGATTAAACCGTTAATTGAAAATGAATGTCTTTTTAGTCTAAAAACACGGGGCGTCGTACTTGGCAAGTTAGGCTTAGAGAAATGAGCTATTCTCGTGAGCCAGCAGTCGTGCTGTCAAAGGTAGAAATTTGAAATACATTACCAAGATAATAGAGTTTCAACTCCCAGCAAGATTGGAAACATGTTCTCTCAAATTTGTTCAAATATCTTTATTTTATAATGACACTACAGGGCTCAGGTTAGCCAGTGAGTTAAAGCGTCGACCTTAATCTCACGTGGTAAACCTAGAGTTCGATTCCCGTGCCAGGGCAATAGGAGTTTATTTAGTGACGGAATTCACTAAATAAAATCCTTAGTTCCCCCCGACTAGAAAAGGGTGGTAAGCAGTAGATAACCCGTCCCAATTAGCCTTAGTTGCAAAAAGTGGACGTTAATAAATAATTTAATTTTAATAGCACTAAATGTTCAGCGCACACTTTAAGACCCAACTTTCCTCTAGGTAAGTTTTGTTAACACTAATATGAAACTCGCTACAAAGTCATTAAATAAACTTCTTAGTCCAGTCCTGTGGTTAGAAAACGGTGCTAGGAAGTAAGTTACTCTCAGTAGACAACAAATGGGGCGTTAATTAAAAACATAACACATTCTGTCTTGAAATAAATGTGGTGATTCCCCTAAGTAGAGCTTATGATGAAAAAGTATTAACCCTTTACTGCATGATTTTTTTAATTTTAGTAAAATAATTTTTTTTTTTTTTTTATCCTGGTATCAATAGCGTAGAAAAATTAATTAAAAAAATATTTTTCAACTTTTATAGTTTTAATTAGCATTTTTAAGTATGTTGCAGATATGCAACATCATGCAAATAAGTGCCCGAAGATAGGAGGAGGATGGGATTGCTCACAAAATTTATAAGTATAATAATCCAAATTTAATTGCTGAAGAGAAACATAAACAAAGTCATAATGTTTATAAACAATCTATATTTAATAAAAAAGTAAATAAGAGCTAAATTTTAAGTACATTTACATCAAAGGAACTTATAGAAATATAAATTGTAAATTTACCCGTCACACTTATTTATGAAATAAAAGCAGATTTTATCTTTATTAAAACATAAATTTAAATTGCATTTTTTGCACTTCACATAAGTGAACCCATTGCAACCCAACATCTTGCATTGATTGCATTTACTGTCCCATTGAAGCCAGTGATCCGCTCCGTCTTTTCTTATATCAGTATTGGGCCTAGCAGATGCACATTTCTTTTTTCTTAGCTGCTTCTCTCTTCTTCTCTTTCTCCAGATGGTCGACCTCTTTTCGGTGTTTCCGATCGCCCAGAAACTCAAAAACATTTTTTGGCAATAAGCTGTCCCCCTTGAAACGTATCTCATCCTCTGTCAATTGCAAGTGCTCCTTCTTCCAATAATAATTAGTTGGTTTTATCTGACCCTTTGATATATTTTGTGGTATCTAACAAGATTCGAGCTCACTCTCTGAAGTAAAGGGAGCTTCGTTTTTGACCGTTGGCGTTTCTGGCACCCCACAGTAAGTCAAAAGGTCATCAACTCGTACCAGGAGGACATCATCGGGTAGTGGAACAAGTTGGTCAATTTCTTTACTCTCAGACGAAATCGTTCCCTCACTGCTGTTTGGTAAATTAATCACACTTATTACTTCATTTGGAGTAACTCTTGTTTTCCTTCCATCGTTTTTCGGAATAATAAATGCCTCAGACATCTAAAAATAAGAAGGAAAGAAAATGGTATCGATTCGCATGATGTTGCATATGTGCTACATAACTATAATTTGGGCTGACACTAATAATATTTATTTTATAATTACTCTTATTGCTTTAATACATTGTACTTACTTCAATAATGATGAGAATATTTTTTTCAAACCGCAAAAATAACTCCAAATCAGAAAAAATAGAAGTTGAATGTTGCACTGATAGCTGCTAGACCTGATATGAGATTCTGAGGCAAAAGGAGGCTTGCACTTACCTGTTAGGACCTATTAGGATCTAAAAGAGCTCTATATGGTCTTCAGTGGATGTTGTAGAATGTCTACAACACAAGTTCACTCACTAATAATTCAACAGAAAGCACTAGCATGAATTTTAAGAATATGTTGCAGATATGCAACACTATGCACTAGAGGGTTAAATATATTCGGTTTCACGACCATTTAATATATATTTTTTCTGAAACTATTATTGGTTTTCTTATCAAGCATCTACACTGTCCCTATGTTTTATCCATCTTTCTAATTCTATTGTATTTCATAGATTTTTACTTAAAACCAAATACTGTTTTTTTTCTATGTGAACCTTCTTTACATTATTAATACAATTGACACTCTGTATAAAGTGATTTTTAATCAAATTTTCATTCTGCTTACGCATAAAAGATATAAATGTATGTGTAAATATATTTGTTTGTGTGTGTGTGCGTCTAAATCTGTTTGTACATATCTCTTTCCCACACTTACCTGTAATTCGGGCTGGTATTTGACTTCGAACGTTTTTACCCGCAAATCCAGCAACATGTGCACCTAGACTGTGGCCGATTAGGTAGAAAGATTTAGAGTCACTTCCCTGTTCTACAAGGAAATCTAAAAATTCCCCTAAGTATTGGCCAACTCTAGGCGCGCTATTCACAACTGCAGTGTAGAAGATATTCTTAGCAATTTTTCCCCAATCGACGACAATTACATTCACATCTTCTGTTTCCAGTAAATCTGAGGAATGTATTAATAAGTTAGTAACGATATATAAATATATGTTTAATAAAATTATTTTTCTATAATATCACTACATGACTATGTACTATCCATAACTCTTAAATGTTACTTGGTAATGTTATTATAATAAATGAAAATATGCGTTTAAACTCAATATGATTTGAGGTTGCGGAGGGGGGGGGGGTACTGCAATGTCTTCCTCACGTCGCTTTTACAACATAAATTAAATTATTTTTACGGTACTACGGTTATTTATTTACACCAGGTATATAAATTACTAGAAAAGTCGAACTTTTTAATGTTTTGAATAAATAATTTAAGTAAAGCTATGTTGATTACACTCACGCGGGAGCGGAAGTTGTTGGGAGGCTAACACAGTTAATTGTGTTAACTTATTTCTTCTGAAATGTATTTGCATTCTACTAACATTGACTATTATGTATATAGCTAAGCTCTGATTGGTTTCGACAGTAAATATGTACATTAGAGATTATATTTAATTATAATAAATGCTATCCATGATTATGATTTGAATTATTCACGGGGTGTCAAACAGTGGAGAGGAGTTGACTAGGGACTTATTTTTATAAATTCTTCAAAACTAAAATTTCTATTTTATAACTCCCCTTCCTGACCCTTACAGAAAAACAATAAGCCCAGACGGAAGTGTATTTGTACACATTGAAGCCTTGGAAAAAAAACAAAAAAAAACATCATCATAAAGCCTCAAATGATTTCCCGAGCGAAGCCGGGTGCCTTAGCTAGTGTATGTGTGTGTGTGTGTGTGTGTGTGTGTGTACATGCGAGTGCGAGTGTCCATATGAGTGTGTTTACGTACATGTGTGTGAATATGTTGAGGGCTGGAACTAGAGTGTTGAATGTTCAGAACTCAGCCGGAACCTAATATTGTCCTTTGCCCTGACTCGCCTTTGATCTGTTGCTTGTGCCTGTTCAATACTGGATCGCGTTGATAGGAAGTCACATCTAAATGAGTCTGATTGATGGCCTTTTAATATATAAAGGCCTTCTAGGCGCAAAAATCATGTTTGTTATTATGGCATCGTACCATTCCTTCGACCTCATGGAAGTTCTCATAACAGTAAGGACATAATGGGTATAAGGACATAATGAGTCAAGTCTCATCCTGATAAAGCAATAGAATAATTGGAACACTGGGGTGTTAAAGAACGGTATTTGGATTAGTCAAGTTAGGTACCTCCATTCTTTCACGTGTAAAGCTTCTATACTGGCCATTCCTTTATAAAGCTGTAATAGTAGGTATTTAAATTAAAGTCCCGCCTACGCAGTTTCTCCCTAGCACTCGTCAACCTCCTCACCACAGTTCTTGTTAGAATGTTACTCGCATTTTTGGCTGAGCAGAACCCTCTAAACACTGAAGACGTGCTAAGGTCGAACCAGGGATAGTACACCCAGGCACTCCTCCTATGGATGATACACCCAAGCCTCTATGCTAGTCTGAATAAAAAACTCAACACTTGTGTAGCTAGGTAAACTTATCCACCATCTGACCCAGTGCTAACTATAACATCAAACTTCTATAACCATTTCTGGAAGACGCGCCAAATACCATACTATGCATACATTTATGCATATTAGCACACGTTTTCACTTAAGAGCTACGAACTAGAGTAGTGTCTTGAACGATGATACTCCTTGAGTATCAAAACATGTTCTAATGCCTCCCCGTGATTCCTCTCCCATAGAAAATAGGGCTCGACAAGCCCCTATCAGAATATTGTGAAAACTTCATAAACCCGTCAATAACGTTCGGCTGGGTTCCCGTGGATTGCTCTTCTAATCTGACAATTTTCGAATAATACGCCAAACCAGTATAAATATTGGAAATGTGAACTCAAAGCATCAGATTTGCAAACAAAATTGGGCAATATGCCGAAATGAAATGGAACAGTAATCCCAATCCTACATTCGCTGAAGACCCAGCAATTCATACTGCCCAATATTATCAACATAATACGAGAGTTCACTTCTGTCCAGGTGACAAGAGTCTTCAGTTTTTAAAGAGCCCAGTCACTAACAATTTAAGGTTCCTCAATCTCAATAATTCACGTCGCTTTACAATCAGTCAATGTAGACTCCTCCAGAACTCGTAAGCCGCGTGGAATCAATAGCTTTAGGTTAAGTCATTCAGGATATGATCATTGCAGTCCCAATTTACCAAGATCAGTATCTTGTAGAGCTTTCTTCCCGATGACATACCTATGATTATGTTCGAAGAAAGGTGAGAGAGGTTGAGAAGTGCGTTGAAAGAGATAGTATATATGGTGCTGGATTAGCAAATGACGAAGAAATGGAACCCTCGGTTTCATAATGAATGTCAGAAGGTAATAAAGAAAGGGAGGAGGCACGGAATGCTCCAATGAAATTACTTTTCACCCTCCACTAGAGCTGCTCTTTAATGGCTCGAAACATCTTTCTCCTACATTATGAGGGTACTCCAGTTTCCTGTGGTGGGAAAACACGTTTTGTCTGAATGCCATTTTATGGATTTGCACTTGTGCCTTTCTGAAAAAACTTTTCATGTGGAGATACTTCTAGAGGACATGGAAGAATTTCTGCGACTAAGCTAACTTTTAGAAGATTTCCCTTAACCCTTTACTGCATGATTTTTTTTAATTTTAGTAAAATACTTTTTTGTTTTTATCCTGGTGTCAAGAGCGCAATAAATTTATTAAAAAAATACTTTTCAAATTTTATAGTTTTAATTAGCTTTTTTTAGTATGTTGCAGAAATGCAACATTATGCAAATAAGGGCTCGAAGATAGGTTCAGGATGGGATTGCTTACAAAATTTATAAGTATAATAATCCAAATTTAATTGCTGAAGAGAAACATAAACTAAGTACATAATGTTTATAAACAATCTATATTTAATAAAAAGTCCGTCACACAATGGCTGCGTAAACTAAGCAGATTTCCCACATGAAGTTTTACACTAGGAAAATCTGCCTACTAATAACAGTAGTAGTGACGAAGCCCTAAACCAATTCACGAGGTACGAATAGTTAGGGAAACTAGCTTTCGGCGGAAAGTTCCGAATGTAGCCGACTTCTGCCGACTACAAACAATACAAATGCAAATATCTCGGTTAATATTCAAGATCGAGGATAAATGCATAGAACAATATTTGTAGTAAATTTAATTTTCAATAAGATTGATTTTATACACTTTTTCGATCCGACGCATAATAACGGAGATATTTCGAGTTTTCAAACCCCCCCCCCTCCCACTGGTCCGATTTCAGCCATTAACGAATTTGATCTTTCATTTTACATAAAATGATTAAATATCGAGTTTGGTAACGATCAAACAAAATTGCGACCGCTAGAGCGTTAACAGACAAATATATATATATATATATATATATATATATATATATATATATATATATATATATATACTAGCTAAGGTACCCGACGATGCCCGGGAAATCATTGTTGACTGACTAATGATGGTATTCTTATAGCAAGACTATTTTTTTATGCAAATACACTTCACTCCACGACGTAATGTTTTTTCCCGTTTCCTAAAGGTTCATTAAGCATAGATTTGAATTATTAATGATAATATATTGTTTCAATAACATACATTTGATAATATTTTACCAAAATCAGTTTGATACTCTCCTATCGCTCCTTTTGCAAATTCAGCATGATTTTGTTTAAATAATACATTAAACAAATTTTGTTATTTCTAGTTTGAAATTTCTATTGGAAAATAAATATGTTATTTTCTAGGCCTCCCTTATAAACCCCACTAATCCAGAAATATTTAGAGTTATCATATGTGACTATAACACAAAATCATTTTTCATAATATGCATTCATTAAAAACGCTTAAATAAGCACTAATAAAATTAATGACTCCCGCTATAGTTTTAGCGTATATCCCGTGTTTCCTTCATTTTACAAAAAAAGTGAATGCGACAAATGTTACTCTAAATAACAAAATAAACAACTTTTGTTATGTGCATATTTATCGAAAAATCAATGCAAAACGAAATATCGCTATTTTTAATTTCAGGCCTCCCCTACAACCCCCACTGCTGTTTAAACCTAAAAATTTTAATATAGCATATAATCTTGGAAGAATTAATGCTAATTCACATACAGAGTTTTGTTAAATTTGGTTCAATCGCAAGTGCCCAATAAAATAGTTGGCTCCCGCTTTAGTTTTGGTGTATATCTTGTTTATACTTTGTTATAAAATAAAAGTGAATATAACAAAAGTTACTCTAAATAACAAAATAAACAACTTTTCTTATATGCACATTTTTCGAAAAACCAATAGGAAACGCAAAATCGCTACTTTTTATTTCAGGCCTCCCTTTGAACCCCCACTCCTGCCTGTCCATAGAAATGTTGGTATGGCTTATTAAATTGAAGGCGTTAGTGCTAATACACATTTTTATTTAGTTTGGTTAATTCTTTTGTGGATATAAAATAGTTCACTGTCCTCTATATATATCCCGTTTCATAGATATAAATAACAAAACAATAAAAATATTAATTTTTAATTTCACTGTCCAATAATATATTTGAATAAAATTGTGTACGGAAAGAATTGTTGAGCAAATATCTCTAAATAACAAAATAAACAACTTTTGTTATGTGCATATTTGCCGAAACCCCAATAGGAAACGAAATATAACTAATTTTAATTTCAGGCCTCCCTTATAACCCCCACTCCTGCCCGTCCATAGAAATGTTGCTATGGCTTATTAGAATGAAGGCCTCACTGTTAATACACATACCGAGTTTTATTTAGTTCGGTTGAGTCTTTTTTGGCAAATAATATTGTTGACTCCCGCTATAATTTTTAGCGTATAACGCATTTAAACTTCGTTATACGACAAAAGTGTATATAACAAAAGTTACTCTAAATAACAAAATAAACAACTTTTGGCATGTGCATATTTACCGAAAAACCAATAGAAAACGAAATATCACTATTTTTAATTTCAGGCTTCCCTTATAACCCCCACTCCTGTTCGTCTCAGAGAAAATTAATATAGCCTAAAGTCTAAGTTGGGTTAGTAATAATATACATACCAAGTTTCATAAAATTCGGGTCAGCCGTTTATGCGTGAAAAGGTAACAAACAAACAAACAAACATACACGAAAGAAACAAAATGCAGATATGGTGTCTATGACATGTGAACGAAAAGTTATCGTGAAATTTCGTGAAAAAAATCAATGTACAGACAGAGGTTACAATTTTATATATATATATATATATATATATATATATATATATATATATATAATAAATTTAGGTAGAATCAATAGGCTTTTGAAGCAATCCCTCCCCCCTTTATTTTATATATATATATATATATATATATATATATATATATATATATATATATATATATATACTAGCTAAGGTACCCGGCAATGCCCGGGAAATCATTCTCGACTGACTAATGATGATATTTTGATAGTAAGACTTCAATGTGTACAATTACACTTCCCTCCACGACGTAATGATTTTCCGAAATAGCCAACCCTGAATGGTAACTTTTGGGGATTAATAGAATAGACATTTTATTTTTGAAGGATAAATGAAAATTTGTTCCTAATATATCCCTCTCACCGTTTTTCAATAGCTCAAACCATAATCATGGGTAGCATTTATTACAATTAAATATCATCTATAATGAACATATTTCCTTTCAAAAGCCAATCCGAGCTCACTTAGTATAGGCAAAGTTTTGCACGTAAGATTATATTTGTAATAGTGAATCTCACTGGAAATCGCTTCCAGTAATACCAGACGGGAAATAAGTAAACTCAATTAACTGGTAAGGCTCCCGTCATCTTCCCCTCCCGCATGAGACTTCTCAACATTCTTCTACTTATATTATTGATGTAAAACATTATTTTATAATTAACCTACCAGGATGGAATTAAATAATAGTGGTTCCCTGAAAATATCATATCGAGTTTAAACGCATATTATTTTTTGTCATAATGACATTACCATTAACGTTTAATTGTTATTATATTACATATTTGTTTCAATAACATCAAGGTACATTATACAAATTAAATAATGGAAATGCTCTTATAGTTTATATTCTATTGGAAATAAATAACAAAGTTATTTTCTAGGAGAAATAAATAAATGAGGAGGGGGTGACGAAGATTTATAACCTTACTAATCCGAATCATACTTTGAACTATCATATAAGACGAAATCATAACATCATTTGTCATAATATTCATGTATTAAAACCCCTTAAATAAGTACTAATATAATTATTGATTCCCGTTTAGCGTATATCTCGTGTTTACTCGACACGACAAAAGTGAATGCACACCAAAGTTACTCTAAATAACAAAGTAAACAACTTTTGTTATGTGCACGTTTGCCGAAAAACAAATAGAAAAAATAAAAAGCTAGGTTTTCATTTCAGCCTAAAATTTTTAATATAGCTTATAATCATGGAAGAATTAATGCTAATTCACACACCGAGTTTTGCTAAGTTTGGTTCAATCGTTAGTGCCCAACGAAATTGTTGGCTCCCGCTTTAGATTTTAGTGTATATCTTGTTTATGCTTTTCTATAAGACAAACATGAATATAACAAAAGTTACTGAAAATAACAAAATAAACAAGTTTTGTCATGTGCATGTTTGTCGAAAAACCAATAGAAAACAAAATATCACTACTGTTAATTTCAGGCCTCCCTTACAAACTCCACTCCTGCTCGTCCCTAGAAATGTTGGTATGGCTTATGATAATTAAGGCATCAACACTAATAAACAAACCGAGTTTTATTTAGTTCGGTGAGTCTTTTGAGCCCAATAAAATTAATGACTCCCGCTATAGTTTTTAGCTTATAACTCATTTATACTTCGGTATACAACAAAAGTGTATATAACAAAAGTTACTCTAAATAACAAAGTAAACAACTTTTGTTATGTGCATAATTGCCGAAAATGCATTAGGAAACGAAATGTTGCTATTTTTAATTTCCGCCCTCCCTTATAACCCCCACTCCTGTTCGTCTCAGAGAATATTAACATAGCCTAAAGTCTATGTTGGGTTAGTAGTAATATACATACCAAGTTTCATAAAATTCGGTTCAGCCTTCTATGCGTGAAAAGGTAACAAACAAACAAACAAACAAAATGCAGTTATGGTGTCTATGACATGTGAAACAAAAAGTTATTGTGAAATTTCGCGAAAAAAATTAATGTACAGACAGAGGTTACAATTTTATATATATATATATATATATATAATATGATTCCCTTAAGGGAAATCTGCTAATAGAATGTATATGTAGCCTTCAGTGTGTGGAAAATCTCTTTAATTTATGTAACTCCTATAAGACGAACTTTATTATTCTAGATTGGTAACTATTATGAAAGGCAATTATTAATACAACATTTTTGAGTTATATTCAAAGAATATATTTATCAAAATTCATATTATTCAAATAAAAATAACATAACACATCATATGCAATATGATAAGAGATAAAACATTTACATTACATATTTAAATATTCTTTAATTTTTACTAAAGATGACAAACAACAAAAAAAAGAGCTGATAATTCAAATTAATACAAATTTATATGAAATTAATTGATAGCAGTTATAGGTATGTTTCATTTATACAAAAAACAATTGCTTAAGCCATTTTATTTACATAAAAGTATAGAACAGGGCATATTTTGATACTGCACTAACACAGTTACTTGATCAAACTTAGATAATAATACAACTGTTATTATTATGCATTGTACAATGCAATATATATTTTTCTTCTTTTTTTTTTTTTTTGTAACTATTTACTCATTTAAAACTCACTATTTAAAATCCAATACGAAGGATGAGTTTATCTGTTTAAAGTCAGGGCTTCTTAAACTTTTGTAATTTATGACCCTATTTATGATTGCGAGTTTCTTGACGACCCCATACAAATATAAAAGAAAAATAAATTAATATTTTTTGATGATTTATTTATTAGGTAACAATATACATATACATATGAAAATATATAAGTTTACAATTCGTTTTGAAACATACAAAAATCTAAAATTAAAAATTACACAAAAAATTATAAAATTGTATTTATTATAGTTTCAAAAATAAAAGTGGATTCTGACCGTCTTAATTCTCTCGAATATATTCAAGTAGTTGTGTGGTAAGTATTAAATTAAAGTATAAGTTAAAAATTTAATGAGATGGATGTGCCTGTTTTTTATTACATAACAAATCAAATCTTGGTGGAATGTTTGAAACTGCTGGACATAAGACCTCTTCAACATTTTTTAACGCTGAACAATATTGGGATTTAATATGTGTTAAAGCTGAGAAAGTAACTTCACATAAATATGTGTGTTGAATGGCAGAAGTACATTTAACGCCATATCAGCGATTGAGGGAAATTCAGTTCTAGTTCCGATCCAGAATTCAGTCAAGGGCTTTTTTTGAAATTGTAGTTTTAAGTTTGAGTCACTCAGCAAAATGTATTTTTATCTCTCGCGACCCCATTTGGGGTCGCGACCCACAGTTTAAGAAGCCCTGGTTTAAGTAGATAAATTAAATGTACGATCAGGTATTGTCTGATCATATTTCACTGGAAAAGAGAAATATTGACTTACCTAATTATGAATTATATACCTGTGATATAGAATAGAGTAATTCACCATACTGAGCAAGTAACAAAAACTAATGTTTTTTACAAACAAAAATTGTTACAATTGCACTTATTTAATCAGTTATATTATGTTAAATCTTAGTCCCATAAATGTAGAAATACACCCCGAGAGTGGGATGCTTCAATGCTATCCTTCACCTCTGTGTGCATGATTTTTTATCTTAGTTTCTATTACTATACTTGAGATCCCATATTTTTTGATCCACGAGAAGTAAACAGAAGTTGTTCATTGAGTAGAAAAGAGATCAGGTAAAAGTTTAAATCTAATGCTGTTGTCCTTGAATGAATAAAGTTAGGAAAATAATACATCACCTGCTAATTAGTAGCATAATTCACAAGAGCGCTGGTAAACATGCAATGTCCATATACAAAAAGCCTTAGAGCACCCAGAACTTGGAAAAATTGAACGATTATACTGGCTTGGAGGAGTGAAATGGTTAAGGAACTGGATATGGAATCTATTATTAGATGCTACATGTGTGCACATCATTACTCCCTCGTCATAAATGGTACCTGGGTTTAACATTTGTAAGACAATGTTTTCTGCCTTATGCAGACCTTTAAGAATTAATAGCAAGAAAAAAACTAATATAATGAAGGATTACTATAGTATATGTCCCCTGCTGTTTTAAATGTCCTTGCTGAAAATTACAGTATATTGAAGACTATTAGCAGCTCTGTCACTCCAGCATTAAGAATAATACCAAAAGAGAAGAAAGCCAGCATCAATCATTAAAAGGTTTGCCCCAATGAAAAAGAATATAAAACATCCCATATAAAAAGACTTGGTCATGAACTAGGAAAAACCCTCTCACTTAAGAGGCAAGTATCCAAAAGAATACCACAGGAACTTTGATAATTGTTTTAAAATGTCATGTTCTTTTTTAGTTTACTAGATATAAACTGAGAATTCACATATTAAATGTAAACAATAACAAAAGTTAAAATTCTTATAAATGGCAAATATATAAACTAATAGAAACATTTTTGAGATGTGCTGTTAATCATGGGATTATTGGTAATATGGACTTTATCCCATAAATAATCACTACCAAGGCTACTACCAATTGTTCAACTCTGGAAATGCCTTGCATTTTCCAAGAGTCTATTTATTTAATTCTTATTTGGTATAACTTATTATATATTTAATGCAGTAAAAATGTTTTGAGCAAAAAATAAAATTTAACTAATAAATAAAACATAATTATATATTCCAGTTAACACACTGACTGTGCCTGCAATTACAAGTAGACAAGAGGTAAACTTTTGTTTCAGGGAGAGGGGTTAATTAATACATTTTTTGCATGACTCAAATTAGTTGAAACCTTTTTTAAAGTCCCCATAGACATAATTATCATGGACTATTCTGTGCCAAAGAACATCACCATCTATTTAACCTCACCATTTCTCAGTTCGATGAAATTTGGCAAGAAGCCCTCCACATAGAATGAAAACAATACCAAGTTTCTATGAATTATGTCATCCCATATAAAAAATATAGCTATGAAAATTACCTGATAGTCAATGTTTGAAAATTGAATTTCACCTCATATCATAGGTGAGAGCATCACTTCTCTATAGTGCATATTATCTGAGATAACACACACTAGGGGTCAAGAAACCTTTTCCTCAAATTCCAAAATAAAGTTTTAATTTCAAATTTGAAAACCCATCTCTAATTTTCAGCATTAGAAATAATAAAATAGGGTTTTTAAAGGAAGTAAAATTTATATCTAAGGCTAATTTAGATAGAAAAGATTAATTTATTTATTTACGTCCACTTTATGCTACTATGGCTAATGGGGATGAGTTATCTACAGGGAACCACCCTTTTCTAGCCAGGGTGGGACGAAGGAATTTATGTAATGAGTCCGTCACCAAATAAATTTCTACTGCCCAGTGCGGGAATCGAACCCGCCACTCGAGGTTTACCATATGAGATCAAGACCAACGCCTTAACCCACACGACCAACCTGAGCCCCCATAGATTAATTAATGCAGGTAATATCAGTTATCTTGAAATATACATACTTAGTTAAACATTCTAGTGCTAAAGAAATTTAAAACAGATGTTTCCATTAAAATATGGGATATAAATAATAAAAGCTTGAGCAAAATATATTACTGACAAATGAGCTTTTACAATTCTAGGGACTATGAGAATTAACCATATTTGAAATTAAAGCATTGACAAAAGTACAAAGTACTTGATTAGCGATTCATTGATTCGTGGTGTCATTCAAACTTCTCGATTGAAGTTTGTCTAGTGAACTAATAACAAGTACTTGAGAAAAGGTGGTAGCTTGTGAATATATTTTCAGTTTGTTGGACTTAAGATAAGAGGTATAAATGGATGATAATGTCAGGGCCCTCATATTGTTGCCACATTACTAATTGTTGCAACTATTATTTTAAAAATATTAGTGATAAAATATATTCCTCTTGTGTTCTAAAATTAGACAAATCTCAGAACTGTCCATTCAAACAATTGGCAAGGAGTTAGGATTTGATTCTCAAAGGGTCACTGCAAAGTAACTTTTGATGCAGTCCTTCACCACACCTCCAACATCATCACTAGATACTTTTCCATAAGCAGAAGGGAAGACATGCCACTGAACTTCAATAGGAATCTTGTTTAAGGTAGAGCCAAGTTCTTTTTATTTGCCGACCAGTCAGAAAAGTTAAATATCTATATTGGGACTTCACCAAATTAATGTAAAAAAATTAATTTTGTTATGCCCAACAGCAATATTGGATTTCAATTTGAACAATATAATGTGATTTTCAGAAATATCTAATTTAATAGGATATTCAGATTTATTTAGTGTTTCCTTAATCTGATTCAAAAAGTTAGAATTTTTTATATGGAGTACACAAAAAATAAATAAATAAATTATGACTCTAACTGGAAGAATTTACGTACTGCACCAAAATGGCATCCATGAAATAACTATTCACACAACTTATCTCAACACTATAATTTCAATTAATTTTTAAAGTCATTAACCCTTATAACTATTTTAAAAATATATGTGTTAGTAATACTTTTCAAATATTAGTGGGAAACATCTGTTTTAAATTTCTTTAATACTAGGCTGTTTAATTTAACTATGTACAGGCATAGTAGTGTAGTAAAATATACAGTTTAAGACAATTTATATTAAATATGCCAATCTTAGAAATTAGCCTAAAACATAAATTTTACTTCATTTGAAAAACTTATGTTCTGGTTCCTAATATAGAAACTTAACTTTAAAATTAGAGATTTTTTTATTAATATATTAATACGGAAAAAAAAGCAGTTTCCCGTCGTGACTCCCATCATGTGTAATATATCATAGGAAAGAGCATACACATTTTTACAAAATGTTACTGCTCCCAATGCTCTAACTTAATTAAGTGAAAAAGTCCGTCACTCAGGGGCTGCATAAACTAAGCAGATATCTCTCGTGAAGTTTAACAATAGATAAATCTATATACTGCTAACTCAACAGCACCGTTAATATTAAGTGAATAAATACAAACAATAATAAGAAATCTTTCAGTCAATTTTAAAACCAGAACATATTTGCATGTATCTCGTATAATAAAGTTTCTTGAAAACAATATTTGGTATTTACACTTCGAATAAAGTGGTTTATTATATAAGAGAGTATTGTTTATGTCACATGAGTAGAAGTGGGGGTTTGCTGAAGACTGAAAACTGAAAAATGCAAATATCTCACTTAATATTCCAGATACAGAATAATGTATATATCAATATTTATAGTAAACTTAATTTGCAATTAGATTGTTCCTATACACTTTTCCGATCCGACATATAGTAACGGAGATATTTTAAATTTTCAAAATTCTCCCCCTCTAAACCCCCCACTCGTCATCCTGATAGCCGCAGCTTTCATAATAGGCTATTTCGAATTGTAAAAAGGAGACTTGACATTCATCGAACCACATCCTATAATTCCTATCTCGCTTCACTAACCTCCCAAGACAAATCCCTCTGAAAAGCTATCCATAAAATCCTAAAATACCATTTAACGTCTACCCCCATAAAATCTGAAGTTTTATGGCGACATCAACGTCAAACATCTTCAGGACCACTTCCACTCCCAGAAAATCCAAGAATTCCTCGATTCACCATTACCAATGTATCTTCCCCTGCGCCCTATTTCAACATCAGAGATCAAACGTATCATTTCCTGCCTTCCTCGCAATAAATCTCCAGGGGTTGATCTAATCTAATTTCCTCTAAAATTGTTCGTTGACTCCCACCCAAGGCTATTTTTTGTCATCTCCTGGATAGGATCGATGGACATTTGAAGAATTTTTTTGAAAATCGCGTCATGAGTTCCATAAGGGAAATCTCCTAAAATTAATATACAAATATGGATGATTAGACCATTTTTGTAAAATTCACATCTTTTCTATGAAAATGAAAATATCCCGCCCACAGGCAAGCTAACACTGAGTGAGATCGAGTCATATGTTTATAATTAGTCCATGTTGGGGCTGCCTATTTCCCAAATTCCATCAATATCTGATGGTGAAGTTAAATTTTGATTTTTGGAAAAGAAGGATTCCCTGTCATATTTTTAGGGATATTAAAATGAATAAATAATCCTATGGATTTATTATTATTATTATTATTATTATAGCATACCAATGAATTCTCACAGTCAAGTGGTTAAGGGGAGTAATCATTTAACCATTTGCTTAACAGTATTTATTTCATAACTCGAATCACAGAAAGAAAGAAAAAATCTCCATTTCTCATTCAAAATTTGTTTTCTCTATTCCCAACATTCAATGGGTATAACAGGAAAATAGTGTTAGTTCAATGGATTTAAGTTTTCAGTTCCAGTACACTAAATATAATAAAATTATTGAAAAATATATATCAATGCCATTTTACGTATAAATATAAATCTACAATAAACATAAATGATAATGAGTTTTTCAGGGTAATCCATTCATGTTGAAATGACTAATTTGACTATTATGATTCCATACATCATGATTTCCTCTAGATTCAATATTTCCTCGTTGTCGAATCATTTCTGACATCTTGTCAGTTTTGACCTTGTTCAAATGCATAGTTTTTCGCCGAGAAATAAACTGCTCAAGGAAGTCTTCAATATCAGATTCACCATTGAGAAAAGTTTCAGCTATTTTCTGAAATATAAATGAAAAAGAATTATAAGAAAAATATATTTAAAAAAAAATGAATTTATATATCATAAATTATTTTTTTACAGATCTTAGAAATATGCATTTATATATTTGAGAGTGAAGATCTAAACTCAAGTCAATTTCAACCTAGTGTCTTTTAATTCTTTGTTCATTATTTAAATGTAAGTGCTCAGTTTCAATTTACATATCAATTTAACTACTGCATTTCATCCATAAACTCAGATTTTAATGAAACATGGGAGTTCTACCTACAGAGAGTAACTTGATCAAATTTTATCTTTGGGCATTCCATAATTTGGAATTTCTTAATACTGTTATGACAAAAATTGGAACTTGATACCATTTTGAAATGAAATGAAATGTGTTTCTTTTCATTAAATGTTATCATAGCATAATAGGATACGCCAAATAGTTTTCTTGTTTTGTTTTTCTATAAACAATTTTCTAATATTATGTCAAATAAACTCTTTACAAATTATTGAATTATGTTTATACTTATATAATACATTCATTAAAAAAATGAGGCCAAATTCTAAGAATACATAGTATAAAATTCATCAATTTAAATAATTATATACAATAAATTAGTTTCATTAACAATCTTAATACAACTCTAAATATGTACAATTTTTTACAACTCTAAAACATACATTATTTTATTTACAAAATATGTTTCTTGACATGCAAACTTATTAAAGGATGAAAATTTTTATAAATAATGAGAAACTTGTCCCACCTTATACAGACAATGTACCTATCACCAATTATTTTAGACCAATATTTATGACAAATATTTAGTAGTTTTATTTAATGATTGAACATTTTGAAAGTATACATCTTGTGTATAAAAACATCCGTCATACACAAAGTTTTTTAATTTATTTTTAATACAATGAGTATTAAACAAAGAGTATTTTTTAATAGATTTGATACATTTGGGCAAAATGTTAAAGAGTTTTACTACTGAAAATGATATAATTTTCTCGAAATATTTATGTTTGTCGTTCAGTGTTTGAAGCATATTCTTGTATTTTAATATTAAATTATAATTTTTTATTGTTGTTATGCCAGTTGATGAAAACCATTCCAAATGAGTACAAACAACTGACGAACACTTTCGTTGGGACTGTCAAAAGTCATAACCTTGACTGCTAATATTAGTATGATTTTTGACATGCTTGAAGATACTGCTCTTGCATCTTGCATGTAATGGTGGAACTAAGTACTTAATTCTCTGAAGTATAAGGTTTATAGGAACAAAAGTCCATCACGGAGGGGCTGCGTAAACTAAGTAGATTTCCCATGTGCTGGTATGACGCACTACTAATATCTCACCATATCTTCTTAATTTATAAATATGGAAAAATGAATTGAAATACCAGCTGGATTATATTTTTAGAGACTCAATTACTCAAAATGAAATGCGCATGAGTAAAAGTGGGAGTTTACAGTAACTGATTACTAAAAAATGAAAATATCTCAGTTACTGTTCTAAATAAAGGGGGAAAAAATGTATTAACCACATTTATAGATAATTAAATTTACAATAAGTTTGGATCTATAGAATTTTTTGATCCTTCATATAATACCAGAGATATTTCAAATATTTGAAATTCCCCGCATCTAACCCCCCCCCCCCTGGTTTGGTGATTTCGACACGAGAAATAAAAAACATAGAACCCCACTGGAAAAGTTTGGAAATATATAGCAACCATTGTTGAATGATGATGATGCTTAAACCCAACAACAATTAGTGGATTAATTAAATGTATCACAACAAACCAGCTCCAATGTTTGAAAGTTATTGGACAGATCCAGAAAATGGGTCCCACATGAACTGAAAGAAAGATGGCAAGAAAACTGAGAAACCATTTGCAATTTGCTCCACCTCTTTTAAGATAAATGGATTTTGCTTAGGCCTTTTTACAGCATGACATGTTCTATTAGACAACAGCTCGGACTTGTTACTGGTAGAAGCATCACAGTACTTGTCAATGCAGTTGAAGAGTTTATGTAAAGTGCAGAAGAATTTGAGCTTAATTAAAAAAATAAGCGTAAGATGAAGTACATTTGATTGTCTAGACAGACCAAAGAGAAAAAGGATTCTAATTCTTTGGGGAGTACATGTTTCCTACTTGGATATGATTTATTTATTTGGGCAGAATGGTAAAAGAGAGCAATAAATAACATAGAAGTAGTTATTGAAGCTAGAATAGTTACAGGGACCAGTTTCTTTTATGACATACAGGAATTTCTCAGATTCAAGAACCTCTCTTGGAAATTGAAATTATTGATATACAAAATATGTATTAGACCCTCTGAAATGTGTGCTCTCGCGAGGCAGAAAAGGAATGGTGCATCAATAACAACACCAAAATAATGCCTGATATTATACGAGCTATCAAAAAGAGCAGACCGGGATATTCAGACATGTTGAAAGAATGAAACCTACCAGCTGCCCATGAAGTAGGAAAAATGATCTGGAAGAGAACTTGCTGAGGTTTGGCATCTGTAATCGAAAGAGCCCTACCAGAGAATGCAAGGAATGGTAAAAATAATGGAGGCAGAGTCCCAGTAAGGATTGTAGCACTGTGTATGTAAGTAAATTTGGAGTCGGTTAGTAAGTAACTAGATTTACAAGGAAAATACACAACCTTTACTAATTTTTGATGTAGTATTATATATCATATAACCTACATACCTCTGATTCCTCTTCTATTTCTGCAGTCGCTAATTGCAAGACTGACAGCTTAGCATCAAGCTTATGTTGCCCTAACAATTCAACTAAAAAAAAAAAAGTATTAATAAATCTAAATAAATTATATACACTTTGCAAAAGTATGCACACCAGTGACCCAGAAATGAGTTATGGTTTTCCATAACTTATGTCCTGAATCACTCTTTACTATATACTGCATTTCAAAACATTTACTTGCTACATATTATACACTTCATTTTAAACTATTCAGTATTATAATAACAACAACATTAAAATTCCTTATTTTCATTAAAGGAACAACCATAATACACCATCAGTAACTATTATTATTATGTATATGACAGAAAAATAGTTTGTATCTACCAGAACTCAACTCAGGTCTCTTACTCTCTGCTGATTATGCTCAGTTGGTGTTGGTACATCTACCACTACCCTCAATAATAATGATGGTAAAAATAGGTGCAGGTTCAATCCCAGCAAAGGGAGAACATTAATTTAAGTTTTGGCCAAAATGGTAGAAAAGTTTTTGCAAAACACACAAGACTTTGAGCTCAATTAAAAAAAATAATGGTAAGATGAAGTTTATGAGATTCTCTAGAAAGTCCAAATAGATGAGTACATGTTTCTTGGTGGGCTCAGGTTGGCCATGCGAGTTAAGTTGTTGGTCTTAATCTCGCGTGGTAGACCTAGAGTGGCAGGTTCGATTCCCGCCCTGGACAGTAGAAATTTATTTGGAGACGGACACATTGAATAAACTCCTTAGGTCCACCCTGGCTAGAAAAGGGTGGTAACCTGTAGATTACCCGTCCCGATTAGCCATAGTAGCATAAAGTGGACGTAAATAATAATAAACAAACCAACACGTTTCCTACTTGGATATATGTATTTGGGAAGAATGGTAAAAGAGAGCAATAACATAGAAGCAAACATTAGAGCTAGAATAGTTGCAGGTTAGTTATAGTTACCAGTTTCTTCTATGCCCAGGAGAAATCTCTCAAATTCAAGAACCTCTCTCGGAAAGTGAAATTAACCATATAATAAAATGTTTCTTAGACCTATTGAAGTGTGCATTTCATAAAAAAATATAATAATAAAATTAAAAAATAATGGTTCATAACATATTCTTGTTAGTTAGAATCTAACAAGTATAAACGTGTGAAAGCCCCTTGGGATGACTAACAATTATGACTCTCTTATATCTTAGTTTTGGCACCTGTACTAGGAGGTCATATCTCTATAATGAAGTTATGTTAATTGTGAATAAATTGTGTTCCTGTGAAAAATGTAGAGCCAATAAAAACAATAAAGAAGATTTGGGTCTTTTTATGAGGTTGGACTTTAGCTATGAGCTGAAGTTTACAAAATGAACTGAATAACTTAGCAATAACAAATTAGTTTAATTTTCATGATTTAAAAGGATGAAATGGATTATCAATTTTTTAAAATAATTAACAAGGAAATCAATCTTTTATAATTCAGTAGTTTCAACTCAGAGTAGTGTTAAGATTTCCAACTCAAACCATAGCTCATTCTATGAAATTTGATGTTTACAAGCATACATACATACATACATTGTATTAGGTAACAGTAAAAAAAAACTTACGCAATTTTTCATATTTAGCAGAAACTTTATTGTACCATTCCTCTCCGTCTTCTGAATACCTAATGATGTCATTTTTGTAAGACAGAAGTGTTGGCTCCATGGAGAGATTATACTCTGCTAGGGAACGATTTGAAGCAAGAAGCATTTCCTTTTCAGTTTCTCTGTCACTCGTTTGTCCCTGAAGCAAAGCAAATCAAATATAAAGTATATATTAATATCTTTATAGCTAACTGTATAAAAACTAAAACACATAAAATAAAATATAAGTATGTAGAGGTCATAATAAGACAAAAATAATATTTACTAACAATCGAGTAAAATGTATTTACTCCCAGAAAAGAGGTTAACAATACTAAATAATAAAATTTCTATTGCAAGAAGAAATTCATAATAAGTTAACCCCTTTATTGAAGTTAAGGAAAGTGAATATCTGTCTGAGGAAAATATATAGCTAACTTCTTGGGCAAAAATCAGCACTTCTTAAGAAGATAGTTTCTAGATTCAACTGAAAAGTCCGTCACGCAGGGGCTGCGTAAACTAAGCAGATTTACCTCGTGATGTTTAACAATAGACAAATCTATATACTGGTAACACAATAGCACCGTCAACATCAAGTGAATAAATACAAACGATAATAAGAAACCTCCAGACAGGAAGCACCTGAAATGTAAACAAACAGGTGTGCCAACTTCTCACAGGAAAGAAAAACAATTACGGAAATATATCAGAATATAACATATTAATTTTATTGAAAACTATTTACTATCTCTAGTACTTACTGTAATTTATAATGGATCAGAATAATTTTTATCTCAATCAATCAAATTTTAGTAGTCCAGGAACTTAAGAAGAGGGGGGGGGGCACGATAACATATTTGCATTTATCATGTATAATAAAGGTCTCTTGAAAACAATTTATGGTATTTAAGCTTCAAATAATGTGGTTTATTACATAACAGAGTATTGTTTATGTAACATGACAAGAAGTGGGGGTTTGCTGAGGGCTGAAAACTGAAAAATGCAAATATCACGGTTAATATTCTAAATTGTTCTATACATTTATTCTCATGTATAGAACAATATTTATAGTAAATTTAATTTGCAATAAGATTGGTTCTATACAAGTTTTCAATCCGATGTATGGTAACGGAGATATTTCGAATTTCCAAAAAATCCTCCCTCTAACCCCCCCCTCTCCTACTGTTCCGATTTCAGCCATTAACGAACTTGATCTGTCTTTTTACATAAAACATTTAAATATCGAGTTTGGTAATGATCAAACAAAAATTGCGACCGCTAGAGCGTTAACAGACAAATATATATTGATGGACATTTGAAGAAATTTTCGAAAACCGCATCATGAGTACGACCTCAATAGCTGTTAATAAAATGGATAACAAATTTTGTCCTTGCCAAAATAATTACCCTCAATCAGTCAAATTAATATTTTTATCTGTAGCAATACTTATTTCTTGATCATGACAATCAGTGAGATTAATTCATCATGTTGTTGAATAAACGTGAGAATTCCTTATTTAGAAAGGAGGAAAAAAAGAAGTCTCTTATAATAAGAAACCTATGTAAACTCGGATAGAAATTAAATCTGAACATGAGATATTTATTGACACTCCGGTCTTAATTGAGGATCACATTAGTAGAAGTGAGGGGGAGGGGGGGGGGTCAAATGAAGGCTGGAAACTAAAGTGTACAAATATGTTGGTTAATATTCGGGTTAGAGAAAAAATGTGCAGAACAATAATTGTAGCATTATAGACTCATAACAAAATTGACTATATATCATTTTTTTGATCTGAGTTATAATAACTCATATTATTTTTAATGTCCGTCCTTTTTCTAGGCTTCTGCCGCTCCTTGTCTAATGAAAACAATACATTGAATTTATGCTTCAAATAAAACTCTATCATGATAAATTGGCTTATTACTAATGTAAAATGAGTAAGTGTAGGTTTACAAAGAGGTAAAAATAAAAAATGCAAATATCTCTGTTAATATAAGACTTTGAGGAAAAAATGCTTAGAAAAACAATTGCAGAAAATTTAATTTGCAATAAGATTAGTTGTATAATATTTTTCTATAAAATGTAATATTTATGTATTTATATATATAAATTGTAATATGTTTATATATAAAATGTAAAATTTTTTACTCGGCACATAGGCTAAAGTACAGTTTAGTCCCCCCCCCACACCACCATCTTGTTTCGTTATAATCCCCACCCTCACTTAAAGCCACCGATGGCGTATTTTGGAAATTTTAAAGTGTTAAAAAATATAAAGTTAGAACAACAAAACCCCCAACCTCGGTGTAAACCACTGATGGCGTGTTTTGGAAATTTTAAAGCGTTAAAAAAGATGATTAGAAAAACAAAATGGCCGCCGTCGTCATCATGCGCCACCAAGGGAGGGACTAAAATACACTTTCACCATGGATATATTTAAAATAATCAATTTTCACCCCCATTCTCTTTAATCTTTGAGTCATTATTATTGTTTTGTTTTTTTTTTATACATTTGATGATCTAGTTAATTTTTCAATACACACAGAATTCATTGGTTCAGCTGTTGAACTTGTTTGAACAGAAAAGTGCATGAGTGTGAATATACCGTAAAGGCTTGTCTTGGACAAGTAAAGGGAGAGAACACTGTTTTTACAGCTTACAAAGAAGAACTTAAAATATACTTAATCACACTGTTGATTGCCAATAAAAATGAGTACACAATGATTTTACAAGTGAAGGAGGAGATAGGATCACCAGAGCATGGTTAAAGAACATAATAAACAAGGTCGAGGTAGTTATAAATATGAGTAGGGTGAAAAGGGAATAAGGCAATATTGGGTATCAGAATTACAAACTGTGAGGATGTACGCAGAATATAAATACTCTCTAGTAGAGGATTGTTGGGTGTCGGATAAAGAATGGTTTCTTAATTCTTCTTATAGAGACAGAAAAACTTACGAGTTTCGGGCACCATTAGTCCCCTTCTTCAGAGCTGAATGAACAAAATAAAAGAAGTGAACTAATTGTGGGAACAAAAAATCAAAATACATGTACAAAGGCCGGAAAATTCAAAGACATGCAGGTTACTATGAAACAAAATAAGGTGGGGGTGGATGTAAACACTATATCAGAGAAATACAAAATAGATAAATTGAAAGAATTAGACAAGGTACATACCAGTTTCAATTAAGAACCTATTAATTAGCCGACACCCAACAATCCTGTACCAGTTCGCTATATCCAACAGCTAACAATACAACTAATGATCATAAATACTCTCATTTACATAGGTGTGGTGCAATAATATTAGTCCAACAGAAATTTTGTATGAGATAGTAATATAAACCTTTATTTTACTAAAAACTTCAAGTATGATCCAATATTTAAGATAAATACAGTTTAAAGCATTAACTTTAATGAATGCTTAGAAACACCTATCAATGATATTGGAAGTTCATTCCCATGCATCTGGTAATGATTCAAATAATCCATAGCTCAATTGATTATTTAAAAATAAATAAAAAAGTAATAACATGTTGTATAATTTCACAACATGTCTAAAGCAAAAAGATTACTTTCATCTTTCCCAGAGACAAGACGATCAACTTGCCCAGTCCACTATCTCAAAATTAATAATGCTCAGAAAACATGATCATGCCTGATTCAGATAACAGGCTTAGGAATATATAGGAAATATAATATAAACTGTGAAAACAAACCTGTTTAACGTCCTTCAAAAGTTCATCCAGCCTTGCATCGTCGTTTAAAACACTCTTTAATTCATCTGTTGTTAAATGGGAAAGTAATCCAGTCACTTCCCTAATAATCTCTTCAGGGATAAAACTGTCAGAAAGCATGATGATAGTTTTCAAAAAATAATAAATGCTGGACTTGTCTTTATCGCCGAATAAGAGGAAAATCGCGATTAAAAACCAATCTCAGAGACGTCTACCGCAAACAAAAACAAAAATTATCCCCTAAATACAAACAATAGCCTTAATGTCAAAAAGTTTTTCTGCACTTGGCAAAGTTCACTAGTGATCAGTCAACTGCCAAAGAGGACGATCTCGCCAAAACACTTAAATCAAACCAATCCCCTTCAAGTATATCAGGTAAGCAACTGAAGTAGAAACACAAACGAGAAATAGAAAGAAGTGCTTAATTAACTATTCGGATTTTCAAATCACATAAATATGTCGTATAATGACGTTTAAGTCTGTATCTTTTTCGTAATGAAACCTCATGTAAAAAATATATGAAATTTGAAGGGAATAAATAGGTAGAAGGCCATTTAGTAAAATTTAATTCATTTATCTTCTTTAAAGACTTTATTTATGAAGTCGCCATGGTTCACAACTCATGAAGCCTCCTTAATTCATCTAATCTAATAAACATTCCACCTGCTCAGCCATCCCCTCAGAGGCCTGAGCCAAGACTAAATGAATATCGCGGATTCTATAGAAAACAGCAGTTTCTTTAAAAAATCAACTGATTGTACAGAAATCAGCTGACTACAAAATCAGCTGGTGTTATATTGATTATTTGCCTTCCCAATAAATAGATTTACAGACAGAGTAAATGTTAAATCGATGTTAGAGAATACTCATTCAAATAACGAACCATTAATAAACAATACTACAAATAATGATTAATTTATCCTTTATCTACTGAATAATGCAATATTATTCCTTATACAATAACTAGTATGTATTGAATAACAATAAATGTATCCAATTAAACATACTTATTAAATAAAAGTAAATTTATTCAATGAAAAATGTTGATTGAATAAAAATGTATCAAGCCAATCATTTCTTTTGTTCGCGGTATGGTTTATTATTTTTAATCGACCATTGAGCGTCCAACATCGCCAATAATATCAGCTCTTCCTGAACATGGTAAACTGATTTGGTTTTTTGTGTGTTCTCCTCCCCTTCACACTAGTGACTAAAATCTCTTTCCTACTTTTCATTCGCTTTCCCTCTTATAACTTGTCAATGGTGAATGGATTTTAAGGGCTGGCAACCCTTGGATCTGTCCAGGAAGCACGAATATAATCATTAACACCATTTTTACACATGATGGCACTGATTTACCAAAATTATTATATTTTGGGTCTTATTGAATGAGTTTTTTCCCCCCAAAATTTTGGAGCATTCCCAATAACTGGGACAAAAGAGAAAATAAAGTTTTCATATAACTTCATGAGAAGTGGGTGAAAATCGTGATTCAGGCGTCCTGAAGACGGTCAGGAGAAACGAACTCACCCACACACACACAAAATCGACATGTTTGACCTCCTATAGCCTCAACGGTGAATGATAGGATAAAGATGTATTTACTTTTGTCGTAGGTATACATTCATTATAGTAAATGCGAGAACAAGTTTTAATATAAAATTTAAACTCACTGTGGATTCTTTAAAGCTAATATAAAGCATATTGGGATCCTAAACGGCTGGAAACCTTTTGGGGCTATACCTAAGGAAAAAAAACAGATTTTTTTTAAATAATAACAGTTCTTTCGTAAAATTTTCAGAGCTTTCCCTTTGGAGTAAATAAAATATTCCGCATTTACATTTTGGAAAGTTCGAGAATAGGAGCAACCAAGGGAAGAGTTAGCGATCGAAGAAAATAAATACATAAACAATACTGGTCCCAACAAATAAAGTTTACACTTAAATATCAAACTGATTTTTCAAAAGTAACGATAATACAAATGAATCAGTGTGTTGTTCATTCCAAAATAATTCCTGAATATGAAATCAGATAATGGATAAATTATTCAAATAAAAATTGATTTTATAATGCCCAACACTGATTCAAACTTCTTGAACCGATGTCACCCGCCATCGGTTAACATACCTTCCTTATTCCTTACAATCCTATCATCTCGAACAACAACCCCTTCAAATAAAGCCACAGGCTTAGCACAAGGGGCCTATCTTCCTTTACCCCAGACAGTCACCTGGCTGCAAAGCTTACAAACATCATTCAACTCACCAGCGAGGTATCAGATAAAAAAAAACTTCTTAAATAAAATAAAATAAAATATCTTGACTCTCAACTTAAATTATGAACTGGCTTTAATAAATATTTGTTCGCAATACTATTTATCAAATAATGAAATACGAAAATAAAAAGAATTTTCAGAATACTAATATATTTCACTGCACAAGGACACAAATAAAATACTTTCACTTGTAGGTTAAGTTCTATAAAAAAAAATAACTTCCACTGAAAAGTCTTGGATCATCAGAAACGGATTCTACTGTTGAATGAGATTGTCTATTGATGTATGAGGGTTTCTTGAGGATTTCGTTGTAATCCTGTTGTAAACAGTGGGACAAAACACACAAAGAAAACAGACCAAACTAGCAATTGAATAAACACGCCCAAAGAATTTACTTGTAGGTTATATTTTTTGTACATGGTTACCTCCAGCCACCACGGCTACCAACCCGCACGCTGCTACAAACTAATAGAATAAACAGTTTTACATCCTTTAAATTTCCAAAATATTAGAATTATTTAGTCAGATTATAAAAAAGTTTCTAAAATTAACAATTTTAAATGTACTCGGACAAGTTCGCATCTCATTGTTTTTCTCCCAAACAAAAACATTCTCCAAATGTTTTATCTGCTATCTGATTTACAACTATTTCCATTTCCAAACATGATGGCGTGAATATTCTTCATAGTTTCAGTGGCAAGAGTCACCGATAAAAACACCATTCTTTCCCTGCAGATTTTATTCAAAAATTGTTTCGTGACTTACATACCAGGATACATGCATTTTTATTGGTGACCCTTGCCATTAAACTATAAAGAATATTAGGTTCATAATAAGAAGAATATTTTTTAAAAAAATTTTCCTTAATTATAATTACTTTCTATCAACAATCACTACGTGGTTAAAATTAAATCACTATTTTTATTTAAAAGCATGACCGGTGATTTATTTTCATTACTGCCAAGGTTAAGTAGTAAATAAAATCCTTTTCAATTCCAATGTATGACTTTGTAGTGGAACTCGCAGTCATATTAAAACATCCGTAGCTACCAACGTTACATTACTTAACTTTTCCGAGTAGTTCCACGGAAACTTTAGTCTGTCTAGTACTTCCCTCCGATAACGACGGCAGCTCCGTTTCTCTCTGGCCTATATCCAGCCTTTTCACATTTGATTGAGACATACTGGAGGTCAACCGGGAACGAAACATGCAGTCTAGAACATTTACTAGGAAGGTTATATACTATTTTGGACATTTTTACTGGACACAACAACCAGTGGTGTTACCTCGAGGAAGTTATAACCCGTAGTGTTACCGTGCTTAAGTCGAGCAACAGAATACAGACTTCATATTTATCATATATTCCTTCCCCTTCCGCATACAGAATTTTTAAAGATGAAATATATGTGTTTATAAATTATTTAAATAAAATAATGGTTGAACATTTTGTTGGGATACCCATCAACATCATCTTCAACAACATGAATCAAAGTTAATCATTTGGTCCGAAAATGTAATTTTATACTACCATTTAAATGCTAAGTTGGACCTTTTTCTAAAAATTGTATCGTTCAAGAACATTTATTTGATTTTTTAAAATTGTAATGTTTTATGAAAAACTGATAAATTAACGGAGCTACCAGGGTTATGCCTGAGGGGTAGAAGAGTCCTTGGTTTTATTGAGGTACAGTCAGTTGCAAGCACTGATAAAAAGAACAAACGACACAAAACTTTTCTGTTTTGGGAGGGATATGTTTTCATTTGAATTAGTAAAGAACTTTTACAAGAAAAGACTCCAACCGAATTGAACTATTAACTAATCCACTGTGAAAACGATCTCTATAGCTAATTTTCCTTCAGGAAAACCTACTAAATTAAACAGTAGAAAGAGACGAAGCAATAAACATCATAGAGAATACTACCCATTAGTGCAAGTCCAAGTTTTAAAGTTAAAACTGCACTTTAGCCATAAGTATTAATGAATGTAGCAAAAAAATTACTCGATTAACTATGAATGTGTTCATACTTCACTATTTTGATTATAATAAAGCTATTCATTTATTTTTAAATTTTTAGTAGCATCTAGCCAGGAGAAAAGTACGTTAGAATAACTATTATTAAAAACATACGATTTAATATCGTGCTTATTATTAATTAGTCTATACATATACTCAAACACACGTGTGCACTTTTTAAAAAATCAATATATATATATATATATATATATATATATATATATATATATATATATATATATATATATGTGTACTTTTTTTTTAAGTTTGTAAGCTGTCTAACGAATACTATGACCATATGATACTTTGTTGCTAATACTACTACTAAACCATCTCAAAATTAATTTTCTTCTTAGTGTAATCAGACGTTCGATATCACAGACTAGCTAGCTAATCTGACACTGCTTGCCTTAAAACCAATATTAATAATATTATTGAGCAGCACTCTTATTTTCTCCATATTTACTGATATAATTAGGTTTCAATTTCTTGCTGCGATATTGATTAGTGATTATAAAAAATCTAGTCAGCTAATTTTAGTTCCATCTAATTAATATTTAAGAATAGTTTTTCAATTTATAAAGAAATAATTAAATCAACTCCCCTTTGTTTTAGTAGCGTAATTATCATGTAACACAATTCCATTTTTTAGAGTTTTAAAGTACCACTAAATTCGGCTTTAAACCACTAGGACTTAATGACGAACTGTGTAAGGGGATATAACTAAACTGAGTTTGAGCTCTTTTTATCTACATGTGCCACTTGATGAAGATTTTGTAGTTCGTTCTTGAACTACTATTAGTAAGTTAGGGAGGTTTCAGAAAGTGACAAGTTTTTATTTAACTAAAGACTTTATAATGTTTTATCGAGCTTCTAAATTTTATTTTCAATTTAGTAAAGCCCTGTTAGTATTCTTTTATTATCTTAATTTTTTGGTTTCTCTTATGAGTACTTTATAGATTCTATAATATGCCTTTGTCTGGCAAGTTTTATTGGGGAAGTGTTACATTTTCATTTCAGGGACTTCTGCGTTTATTAATTAATGGGGTTAACTTCAAATTTCTCTCGTTGAATAAATTATTTTTGATGAGTAAAAGTAATGTGTTGAAGTTGCTGTTGATTTCTCTATATCATTATAAATTATGAATATATTGAAAAATAATGTGTAATAATGGAAGAGTTAGTTTTGCAGGATCATTTCTTTAATGTGAGAACATAAAAATCAGCTTCCCTTGGAGTTATTTTGTTTGAGGAAATAAATGACTTAATCATTTTATCAGAACCTCTGTAAGCCTTTTGATTACAGCATTGGTACTTTATTACTTTTCTCAAATGATTTCATATCATAATTTTGTCTTGTCTAAAGCGATGCATTTTTTGGTATAAAAATTATTTTTCTTTATCTGCTTCATCATGTTGCTCCACATATAATGATATAATTCAATTACTAATGTTGTGTTATATATTCATTCTATCTTTGATGTCCTTCTGCTATGGTATATTCATTTTCCTGGTGTATTGGGGGGTTTTAAAATGCACTAAACACCCATTGGACACTTTGAAAAATGTGCCTCGCAACTCCTGGGAAATTTCAAAAGCTTCTTTAGCTTGGATGGGTCGTATAGATTAGGTATCTTTTGAGTACATACTTGCCTAAACTATTCAAGAAAAACCTTATTAATAATAGCATCCACAGTGACACCACACATTTCACTCTCTAGGTACATCTTCAATATTTCTAACTCATTTTTCAAATTATTGGAAATTTGAGTTTTTCCACCTTGAAATTTATCGACTAATTTCTGCACAGATAACTTATTATTATTTTTTTTTTGTGTTATTAAAATTCAATATATCTACTTTTACAGGGGGAAATGTTTGTAGTGCCACTGCTACATACAGTGTTCTAAGATAGCAGATCAAATAAAATTAAGTCCAAAAGAAGAGCATGATGACCAGGGGTTTTTGGGATTTATGTGAAATCTGCTTAGAGATGAGGAGAAAAAACAGTAAACATCTCATGAAAAATGATATAATCCTATTCCAATGCACATTTGTTCGTTCTTAACAGAAAAATACTCATTAGACAAATGAGGATATGTAGAACAATGAAAAATTATAACCTCCATTTAGGAAAATGATTAAATGTATGTAAATATGTACTGTATCAATTTAATTATAAATTTATCCATGATTATCAATAAAGGAAAACAGCATATGTTAACGACAAACATTGAATTTAATTATAAATAAAAATATTAATCAACCAGAATAAAACAGCATCAAAAGATGTTAATTGCCAAAAATACAAAGCATTATTAAACAGAAAATAAATCAAGCCAGTTATTAAAAAAAATACATTTTATCAGGATTAATTAATGTGTATATTATAAAATAAAACCATTAAATAGTTTTTACTTAATTCTTAACATTTTTAAGTGTCCTTTCAAAGGGGTAAATTTATCTCATTGAAGACAAAATTATTGCTGTCCTCATGTGTTAGAGGGTAGATATTCATGATACATTCAGTCCCATGAGATTGTCTGCTTAGAGAGGTGTCCAATACAACGATAATAATAATAATTATTATTATTATTATCAGCTCTCTTCATCAATGTGTAGTGCGAACCGGTGACCAGGTGTCTTATGCTCCGTAAGACCAACATTCTCAAAGGTCTTATAATTGTCGAATGAACATACAAGCTCTGATTCTAGCTTGGAGGAGAATGTTATCCGTCAAGAAGGGGCTGCATTAACTAAGCAGATTTGCCACGTGTTCTGATTCACAAAAAATAATTTTGTATACTTGATATCCATTTCAGGATTGTTGTACCAATTCTGTAAGAGTTATGGATAAAGTTCATTATATCGTATAATTAAATTATATTTAAAATTTTATTTCAGAAAAAACAAATGTTTTGTATGCAGAAACCAGTCATTGATAGGAAATATTAGCAACTCGGCAAAACATAAAGGGGTTCCTATAAGAAGTGGACCACCTAAAAAACTTGTGACACCTTCAAGAATTGGTGGATTTTCATTGTCTCTTATTGGATTGAAATCACTTCAACAATATAAAGTGATCTGTGAGGAAAATTATAATAATGAAGCACCTATTGTGAAAGTAAAAAATATTTCCAACTGGAAGAAACTTGCTTACTTGATCTATTTAGATATTTGGTGTTGGATTGGCGCACTTGTGTTAAGTATTTATTTTATATTATTTTGAGTAACAATCAACTCAAGTGATATTCTAAAAAATAATCCTAAACAAGCCTTTAGCACTCAGATCTTCTCTTTATTACTGAATGATGGTAATAGAATATCAATAATTTAGTAAATTATTGGTAATTGGCTCAATATTTGGAGTGTTTTTTTCTACCTAGCTCCAAAATTATTCTTAAAAACCCAGTACAGATTCTCATTTCATATTTTGTATTCTTCACAGAAGGTAATTTAAGTTTTCTCCCATAATGTGTGTGTCATGGCTTTTGATAGAATCAAATTGATATACTATTTAAGTGTTCTTTAGTACTCCACAATTACAAAAAACAAAACAATGATTCTTATTGGATTAGAAGGGATGTAACACAACTTCTTAACTACTCTAAAATTTTACATTTCTTACTTTAAGTCAGCTCAAATAACTCTTACCTGTTAAATTTCGACAAATAAATTAAAAATAAACCTTGGCTTATATAGCAGTTGATCAAACATTTTTACTCATAAAGCCACCCTCCTATGATTTTTTTTTCCATTTTATATATATAACCATTATACTTAGTGAATTGAAAGATCTCTACAAACTGGAGTCTTTCAGAAGTTACTGCCATTTTTATTTAAACAAATAGTCATATGCCTAAAATACTGTCAAAGGCACAATTTATTTATATTTACCTGAACAGATAATAAGGAAATCACAAAAATCTGTTATTAGATACTACTAGGATGATGAGACAATTCCTGAATACCCAACGAAGTAACCCTTTTTACTGGTTGGATAAATATTCTCCTGGCAAAAAGTTTTCCGGGAAACTGAGAATGAACCCCCCCCCTATTTCTATAAAATTTGCTCAAGTTCAATTATTATGTGTAATATTCTTGAGGATTCAATTTTTATCTTTCATATTGGTTAATTTTTTGTATACTTCCATTTCACAGACTGCTATATTTGTGGCATATATTAACATTCAGTTACCCTTATGCCTTGGTGATCTAGCTAATATTATTGCTAATATGGCAAAGGAGTCTTCTCGGACATTAATGGAAGAACTTAATTTACCTGTTGGTAAACTGATTGTTCTATATCTTGCCCAGGTGAGTATTTACCCTTAATTTTATTTAATCTCTTGATCAGCTGTTCTACTCTTTGGCATTACATTTTTTTCAGCTATAGGAATTCCTTCTAAGAAGTTCCAATACCCATGTTACACCTTCTCCACTGAATCCTTAAAAATGTAGTAGTTCTTAGTAATAGGTAGTTAATAAGGCTTTTTAACAGATTTCGCTAAGCTATTCCTCATGCCACTAATTTGTAACAATTTCTTCAAAACTTCATTTATCTTATCTATAGGTGATGAAACACATCAATCATGCAGGGGCTGCGTAAACTAAGCAGATTTTCAATGAGTTGGTATGACCCACGGGTGATTTCATCTCACTAGCTATTCTTTATTTTTCTTGTAGCAGCATTCGTAAAGAGGAGTTAACGTGTAAGCTGGTGACTCAAAGTAAAAATTCAATGAGTAGAAGATGGGGTTCAGTCAAAGCTGAAAACAAGAAAATACATATAACTCTCTTAATATTCATGTTAAGAAAAATGAATAGAACAATTAATTGTAGGGAATTAAATGTTTAAGGTTGATTATATAACATATTTTGATCTAGCTCATAATAACTGAGATATTTTGAACTCCCGTCCCTCTAAACCTGCCCCTCTCTTAAAGCTCCAATTTCATCTATTGACAAATATTATCTTCATTTTTGGTTGAAACGGTTAAAATGAAGTTTGGCATAGATCATATAAACGTTTTCAAGTCAAGAACGTAACATCTTAATTGATAACATCATCACACGTTTTTGCATGTGTCTCATATAGTGAAGTTCCTTTGAAATCAATATTTGGCTTTTATCTTGGACGGCATATTGTTAAATTGCAATGAATAATTGTAGCAGTGGTTTGCTGAAGGCTGAAAATTGAAAAATCCAAATATCTTGATAATATCGATTGATAAAAGTGTATAGAACAATATTTGTACAAAATGAATTTTGCAAAATTGGTTATATACAATGTTTCGGGGCGACTCATAATAATGGAGATATATTGAATTTTTTATTTTCTCTCCTTCTAAACCTCCTCTCCCTCACTCCCTCTCTCTCCCCCCCCCCCCCGAGTCTAAGTTGTTAATCGGATCTAAAGGAGTGGAAGTATTTGTCCACTCCTCTGCAATGGAAGACACCTAATTTGCCATTAAGGGATAAATTTTCCCCTCTGAACAGGCACATAAAAGAAGTCTCTCACGCATGAGATGACTAAAAGTGGGGGTTTACTGAAGACTAAAAGTTAAAAACAGCAAATATTTCGGTTTATATTTGAGATAGAGAAAACATGTTCATTACAATATTTATAGACAATTAAATTTGCAATAAGATTGGGTCTATACAATGTTTCGATCCGACTCATAAAAACAGATCAATTTAAATTTTCAGAATCCCCCTCTAAACCCCCCCTCCCACTGGTATGTTTTGGTATGTTTTCAGCTTTTATCGAACTTGATCTTTAGTTGTGCCATGAGCACAACCTCAATAACTGATTTACCATTAGGGAAATCTGCTAAAATTGTAAGAATTAAGAAAAATTTATTGAATGGCTTTATTTTGGGATATACATGTTAATTTATCGTCATAAAATATATTTGTTTTATAATTGAATTTATTTATTTGCCAATTATCATATGCTTCTCATCTTTGGTGAATAGCACTTTTTGGCATTATTTTCTTCAACATTTTCAATATTTTGTTTAATATTTTATAATTTAATTTAATAATTGTTGTTAATTTCTGTTGTTGTTATTAATTGAAAATAATGGATGAATTCGAAATTAAATTTTATTAAGTAAATATTTCTTCATGGTTAAGCTGTACTTTTTTGCACGATTATTACTGGAGAAAAAGTGGAGCACATGTCACCCCTCTACAACTGATAAATCTGTCAGACCCATGCTAGTCCATTGTATAGATGTTTCACTGCATATATATAGAATTATTTTTTTTACTAGTTACTGTAGTAACCTATCCAAAGTTTGTATGACCTGGACTTGTCTAAATTTCGAATTATTTTCCATAGCTTATAAAGCACTTCTATTTCTACTGTTAGAAACCCTCTTACTACAGAGGGTACAAGTTGTACTAATTTATCAAATAAATTGAAATTTAGCGAAAGTAATGTAAAATTTATACATTTTTTTTAGGCTTTTGGTACCTTCGTTTACATTTCTTTGCTTTCCCGTGCAGGTGAAAATTTAGCTGAAAAACTGAAGTGTGACTTATACAATGCAATTATTCGACAGGATATAGCTTTTTTTGATACAAGGCGGACAGGGGAGTTGCTAGACTGGTAATATTATAATTTTTATTTTGCTTGTTTATTTCTTTGCTTCATAATTTTTCATTTTACTCTTTATGTTACAATGGAAGAATGTTTTCAAAGTATAATTTGCTTAACCTGAACATCTTCAAGATGTTTTACACCTTAGTTAATATTTTTTTCTCATTCTTCTTTTAATTATAAATATAAAACATTTGGCGGCCCAAAGGCATAAATTTGAACTCTCAAAGTTTTCAAGGATCTGAAAGTTTACACTTTACTAAACAGCTTGTTTAGTTAATACCCTCTTCAGTGTTGACATTTTTTAGGCATTTAGAGATTTTTACTACTTCTTTGATCGTTCTCTCTAGATAGTTTTCACCTTTGCCAGAAAATTGACATCATCAAACTCTATCTGATGGTTGGTGCCATTGAAATGTTCCATGACTGCTGACTTAAGTCAGTTCCAGCTTCGAGCTTGGGGGTCCTGTCACTCATGGCCCACCTGGTCTTCGATGAGCATTCTGCCAGCACTCATCTACTCCTCTTAGGTAGAAGCTCAAATTAGTACATAAAGTATTTCAAAGGAATTTAGTACTAAATAGTAGTTTTTTCCCTAATCCATGAGCATATCACTCCTTTATGTGTCTTTTAACAAATGTAAAAGAACTCGATCCTAACATTGTATGAGTTTCAACAAAGTCTGTTACTGTTAAAACAATTGAATTTTTTAGTCAAAGTGTATAATTCCAGCAAATGATGCCTATTTATCACATATTGAATTTTAAGTTTAAGAGCTTGAAGCTGGTTCTTAGTATATAGTATTGTGTTTATGCATTGAATTATTTTTAGAATCTTTTGAAGCTAACATAATAGTAAGTTAGAATTCATAAATGACAGTGTCTATTTCATAGAATTTTAGAATCGTGAAGGAATTTTTTTAATGATTTGTTTTTCTTTTAAAATTAAGGTGAATTCACTGTACCTACCATCCAGGATGGCTAATCATTTCCACCCCTCATATTTCCCAATGATCCTTATTGTGCCGATCACCTGTAGTTATAACATTTACGAAACTAATATCCAGATTTCCATTCTTATTCAATCAATAATAATACAAATAATAAAAAAATTGATTAAGATTACCCCATTTAATGTAATCTGTAAATGTCTTGTTGACATTTGATTCTTTTTAGTATTTAAACATTCCACAATTACATCAAGTTAATATTTAGAAATGTGAGAACAATAGAACCAACAACTTGTGTACATTGCACGTAATATTTGGCTGATTTGGTAAGTTTGTCAAATGTTTAGCCCAAATTGTTTACGGTCTATGGGATTTACTTTTATACAAGTACTAAATTCTTCTTTGGGTGACATTTATTATGAACCTTCATTATTTTTGGCTGTAATTTTATTTTCTATTGATAATAGTGTTATTTAGCCATAGAAAATTTTATTTGCATTTAAAGCATGAATTATTTTTATTTTTCAAGCAATTTTTTATATCATTGAAGTTTTATCTCAATAATACCCAACAATGGATTATATCAGTATGAGATCCAGGTCTGCCTGATTTTGAAAGCATGCATCAATCATCACCATCATCATTACTATGTCTTGCATGGATATTTGAATTTTTCAAGCCTTTCATGTCCGGCTTGTTATATTGTTTGGTTATGTGGTTAAAACATTTTTTAGGCTTCTGAATCATATGTCTAACTCATTTTTACTTTCAATAATCTCAAGAGTTAATTTTAAATCATAGAGTATAGTATAGTCTTCGCTAGAACATTACGTAACAGCACACCTCGGAAAAACAATAAGCTAACCAAATGTCTTTGTACTGACATGTGCTTCTCAGAGTTTTGATGAATATGTCTGATTTTGGAGTTTCTTGTAAATTTTTGTTTTTCGGATTTAAAATCCATGAAATATATTCATTATTTTATAGAATACATATCTGAACTAATGTAGTTGTATAATTTATTTCACGTCTGTTTATTTTCTTATTTTCAGTTTGTTTAGTGATGTTCAAGAATTTAAGAGTTCTTTTAAGCAATGTGTTTCCCAAGGAGTGAAGAATGTCCTTCAGGTAAATTGTAGTTTTCATTACTATAAACTAATCAAAAATAGCTTTTAGTATGATTTCACTTTTATTAAATATTTATTATTTTTATATATCCATTAAGGAACAATAGTATGCAAACAGTTGCAATGAAGGATTTATTTACATTTTTCAGTTTTATTTTATATCTCCTAATATTTTGATAAAAGAAACTGAGAAATAATTAAGCATAGGTCGTACTTTTAGAGAATAATACTGAAATAGTGATTGATAAGCTGCCTAAGAAACTGAAGTTGCAATTCTCTTTTTTATCGTGCCTGTCCTTTGCCAGTCTCCATCATATCCTCATCCTGCTATCTCTTTTCTCCAGTCAATCCACATTTACCCTGCCTTCAACATCTTAGATTACAAGAGGTCTTTACAGTCATTTGATTAGACCACCTATTGTTTTGGATGTGACCAGTGCATTTTCATTTCAGTCCATTATGTCTATTAATGTGTTTTGAACATTAAGGCTGATTTGACATTCTGATATGTTCTTTCCCCTTGATTATTAACATACTCTGTTTTTCTGATCTCTGCCATATTTGTAACTTCTTTTTCTATATTTTTGTGATGACCCTGTTTATTATCTTTATTACGTTTACCTGCTAATGGAGTGGGGCATTAGGATAACTGATGACATCATTTGAAATTTTTTTAATGTAGTACTCTTTTGTTTACATTGGCAATTGACCATCTTGTTCATTGGATATTTGTTTCATCTGCCATTTAGTAGATCGATTAAAAACATTTTTCAGTATGAAATACTCTTCCACAAACTCTGTATAAACTAAAAGCCCCAATGATAATGAAGAGAATTTTAATGCTCTGGGTTAATGATAAGGTAAACAGAAAGGTAAAAGTAAACTTAAAAAAAAATATTTTTGAAAAGTAAAATTGATTTAATTTTTCTTTATCTCTAAACTATAATAAACATTGTTATAGTTTAAACAAAACTGCATTATTTTTTCTAATAATGTAAAATAATTTATTTTTCAAAAATGAAAATTACAGAAGAAGTTTTATTTTCTCTAAATTTTAAATAATCATTTTAATATGCTGATGAGTTAATATATTGTGTGATGTATTACAATGTTATGGATAATTTTCAAATTGTTTTAGATATGTGGTTGTGTTCTATCATTATTTAAAATTTCTCCAGCTATGACTTGCACTGTTCTCACTATTGTCCCTGCCATTATTGTTGCTGGCTCTATATTTGGTATGTTGCTTAGGAAAATATCTCAGGCTGCTCAAATTGAGGTTAGACATTTATTATTGTTAAAACATGATTTTTTTTATTTATTAAACCCTATTTAATTGATTTTTTGTTGTCTCATTTTCAGTCCGTCAAAACATTTACTATGTCTGAAGAAGTTTTGAGCAATATACGAACTGTTCGTTCATTTTCAAGCGAGGCCTTGGAATGTGAAAAATTTAGAGACCAGCTTCAGAGAACTAGTTATATGAACAGTGTTCTTGGCTATGGCATTGGTTTCTTTCAGGTATTTACGCATATTCTCGGCGCTTGATGATAAATATGTTTTGAAGTTTTGTCAGTGAATTTTGGATTAATTATTTATGTGTTCTTTCATATTGATTCTTTATTTAGGGCAGAATTGGTAAAGTTTTGAAATTTACCTATAGGATTTATTTTTACAATGCAAATACTTGCATTTCTCTGTCAGACAATTGAACTTTAGTACTTCAAATCATGAGTACTTTGCAAACCCTGGGTAACTTAGGAAAAGAATGTTAAAAACAGGATTTAACTACTTAGGGGCTTTTAAATATTTTTTGTATTATGGTAGTTCTGCGGTAGTATTATTTAAATTGATTATGCACAAATTCTTAACAATACTATTACAGTATTATGAAGAAACTAAAATATTTTTAAAATTTTCTGAGTTGACAAATAATGTCTTCGATGTTTTTTTGTGCAAATATATTTCTGTGCATATGAAGTTTATACCCGTTGGTGGTACTCTTTTTTTAATGCTGTTTTAGACTCCTTTGCTGGAATTCATTATTGGTTTAAGAACTTGGCTTAGCTCCAGTGGTGTCATGTGATTATTCAGATATTTTCTCTTATGTACCAAACAGCTTCATTAGGAGGTGGTTGTGATGCTGATGCAGTCTTGTGTGATGGCCACTCCCAATCATTGCTCTTTATACCTTCAAAACAAGGAGACTTATTCTGGAAGAGATTGGAATTTATGAGTCCATAGAACTTCAATAGAGAGGATGAGCTGTCCCTGCCATCAATGTGGAAATCCTTGATTGCCCTATAGGCACTTATGAATGTAACACCCTGTGGCCAGTGGCCAGACAGCCCACCACCACCAGACAGATGGTATATAAGAGTGGTGATCGGGAGCTGCCATCATACAAGACTGCCAATAGCCCCATCAGTATCACAACCAACTGAAGCCGGTTGGAACACATAATAAGGAATAAACATATGACACCACTGAAGTTAAGTCTAGTTCCAAAGCCCATACTCTGTTCTTGTATTAGTATTGAGTGCTATGCCTTTATCTGATCTGATTCTACGTACTAACAAACCTCTCTTTATTTAATATGGAGTACTGAGCTGATGTGAAAGCCAAACATTTTTTTATGGTAATTTCTACATAGAAAAGCTGTTTTATTATTATATATGTCGTTTCCTGTAATGTTAGGACACTGATTTTTAACAATAATAAATATCTATTTAGGCACCTTTTTTTCTGATGGTAGTTTCAATGTGCATACCTAGATTTCCTTGAAAATAATTTGCCATGTACATGTCCTTAATAAATAATATTTGTGGGCAACCAAAAAAAAAAATTCACCATGTTATGGTACTGCCAGAATTATTTTAAGGGTTTAGAATGAGTTGCTGTTGTAATTTAAATACTTTATTTGTCATTAATAACTCCATTCATTTTTAATTCATCAGTCTCCCAAGAGTTCATAACAAACCTGGCAGTACTGTGTAATAATATTTGTTGAAGTATCTGCATGTCAGATAAGAAAGCAGAACGTTCAAAGTAGGAGTCTGCTACCACTCACCTCCTAGTACTACTAGGAAATGTAAACAGTTCTATCATGTTATACAAGTTACTGTATAGTTAGTGTTTTCCATACTTCCAAAAGCACTACTCTTGAGTATCCTTCAACAGGACTATTTTCTGCTACTATATTTCTGTCTGTGATCAATATATTTTGTAATATTCGTTATGTAATTTTAGAGCCTATTGTTATGGTACCATCAGGCTCTGTCCTTATTTTTCAGATTACAACAACTTCTTGTAAAAGGTTAGAGTACAAGTTGCAATGGGTCGGTCTCCTTGTCAATCATAAAATGAGGGGAAGAAAAATCAAAATAAATGCATTGAAGTAGGGTTATCTTTAGTATGGGTCAGAAGTTGTACCCATAGCTCAGTTGATAGAGTACAGATGATTTTTTTTTTTGACCCTGTATTCCATTAAAAAAATCAATAAAATCAGATGTTATTCTTGTTAGGAGTATTCTAATTTAAGCTATTAATGGACAATAATTGTTCTTCTTCAATAAAATGACATGAGGCATCATGTTTGAATCATTTGGCTTTGAGAGAAAAGTTCTTCATAGGTCTGTAGCTGTACTTGAGTTCATTGAATTCAATTCAATGGTAGAGTTCTAGTCTAGATATTCAGGATGCCCAGGTCCTATTCCCAAAAGCTATAAAAAATGTTTTCTGTATAATAAAAATTAATTAATTACTGATGATGTATTCTAATCAATAACTAAAAATGCCATTCTTTTCCTATCTAGTTTCACTTGTTATTTTATGGTGAATTGAGATATCAGTTATAATGACTGAAAATGCTATTTTACATATAGAGAAAAACTTTGAGCACTATGTTTTATTATGTTGTTTTTTTCTTTTTTTAAAAAATATAACAATTATGCACTATTAAGATTGGGTTTTATTTACCCATTTGGTTATGGACATTCTATTATTTGATATTAACATGCTTTATTTCAGAAATATAATTTTTTTATTTTTTATAAAATACTATATTTTACAATTTTATTTATTTGTTTTTTATAGGCTGGAACGAACTTGTTTTTAAATGGCTTAGTTCTTGGCACCCTCTACATTGGAAGTCGCTATGTTGTGTCAGACAATTTGTCCCCAGGTCGGTTGATGTCGTTTCTTGTTACAGCGCAAATAATACAGAAATCTTTTGCACAACTATCCTTGATATTTGGTCATGTAATTAAAGGAAAACAAGCATTTCAAAGAGTATGCTATGTGAGTATTAAATTACTGGCTTCTTACTTAACTGTGAATCATAATTTATTTTGCTTTACCCATTTATTTTCCGTGGATTTATTGTTGATTGTATCTTAATCCTTTATAGGAGAACTATTGAGCAGTCAAGAAAACTTGTAAACTCCATTTTTATTTCTTCATTTGAGTCTTTATTTCATAATATAAAATATGGTATATTGAACTAAATATGTGACATCCCTTAACATTTTTTTTTTCTTTTTTCCCTAATTGCATTTCTTTTTCCAGACACAGTAGACTCCTGCTTGTCCATCCTTTTAGAGACCAAGACATCATCTGTTAAGTAGGAGAGTCAGTTAACCCGGAGGATAAATAAAAAACAAATTGTTTTAGATTCTATATTTTGGAGAAATTAAAGTACAAGTCAAGATTTAACCTATATAAATCATGTATATATTAATTCGATACGTTTTAGACTAATTCATAATGGTTTACAAAATTTTCAATTAATGATCTTTTAATCTGTATCACTAGTCACAAGGCAGTAATTTTTTTTTAGTATGGCCTAAAGTCTTATCAGTAGCATCATCTCCACTTTTTCAAAAACAGAGTATAGCAGATTATTTTTGATCAACTTAAAATTTTTTTTAAAGCCCCAGAAATACTAAGTTACTGCATGTCATGTCTCTTTTACCACCTGCTTAGCCACCCTTAACATGCATTAAATTCCCCATTAGGTAAAAGTTGATCTAAAGAAATGGTTTCTAGATTGTTCCCTACTCCAATACTTTCAGCAATTTCAGTAATCCAGACACTTTTATCCAACTTGCAATGCAAGTATTTTATATTTTAAGTGACACTAAAACTTGTATTCTTTCTGTGAAGAAGAGGAGTGATCCTTTGCTCATACTAGTTAACTGTAGAAAAGGTGGAAAAAATAAAAATGTCAGTATACTAACTATTCCTTTTCTGAGTAAATTAGTTGTTGGAAAATTAAGTCTTATCTAATCACCAGAAATCTTTACAGAAATTTCTTGTTCACTTTTTGTTCATGTCATTGTGCTATAAATTAAGGATAAGGATTTCACTTAAAGAATCATTTCAAGTCGAATAGATTTGTTTTATTGAGGCTCGGTGAAAAAAACCTTATTTCCATTTTAATTTATAACCGGCAGTTACAATCTCACAAATTTATAAGTGCTTTAACAGTATACATTTTTTTTTCTTTTACTACTACCATTTGCTAGTGTGGTGTCATTTAAGCGAGTGTCTACTGTAATATGAAATTATTATCTATCTAACATTTTTGTGCTTATTATTGTTGGATGTTTTTCCAAGAAAGTAAAATTTAAAAAATGTTGAATAGTCAGTTTTATGTTTGAGGCAGGTTTTTGTAGCTTGTGTTTTGTTAACAGCAAGTATTAAGGCTAGTATACATGTACCACCTTTTCAAATTGCAGTTGTCTCACTGGTAAGGAAAGTTTAAACTTAATTTTCCAGTTGTGTTGACACTTAGTAGATACTAATGAAGCTGTTTAATAATTTCAAAGGATGTTTTTAGTTCTGGTGTAAAATTTGTACCTATGAACAAAAATAGATTATTATTATTTAGTGTTAACACTTACTCTGGTTTATTGTTTTAATTTCTTTGGTTCAACTTAATTTTAGATTTTTTTCTGTGTAGTTTACAAACTTGAAACCAACTATTCCTACCTCAGGAGGGATTAAAATTCCATTTCATTCATTGATTCCAACAATTGAATTTAAGGATGTGACATTCACTTATCCCACTAGGCCAAAGCAGGTATTTGAAAGTTTCATGCCTTTATCTATGTTTTATTGGTTTTGAATTTAAATAAATCAAAAGCTCAAATTTAATTTTTAACAACTTTCAACTCATATAATATAAAAAAATATTCATTTTGTAATATTTTTGGTAGGATATCCTGCAGAATCTGAATTTAACCTTACCTGCTGGGAAGACAGTTGCAGTTGTTGGAGCTTCTGGAAATGGAAAATCTACTATTGCTCTTCTCCTTGAAAGGTGAGTTAAGATAGTGTAAGTTTTTATTTTATTTTTAATTATTTATTCATTTTTACTTAGTATTTTACCTAAATTCTATTAATGTTGTATATGCAAGAGGGTTGGTACACTATTCCTATTATTCCTGGTATTGCTAGGGATAGTAAAACCACATTCAATGCTCATCCCACGTCTGGGTGAATGAGCAGGGTTAGATGTGTATGTATCTAATATCCTTTTTGGGTACACAATAAGTTATTTGGTTACAGCAAATAAAACTGTAACGTATGCCTTACTATGTATATGAAGTTTTCTAAGGACTTGTCAACCTCATTAGGAAGCTATATTTAAAATCTTGTGATGCTTAACTTTTTTTACATTTCATGTATAAGAAATTTTCACTGTTTTTTTTTAAATACCTCATTCTTTTTTTACAGGTTTTATGATGTCAGTAGTGGATCTATCACTTTGAATAATATTGATATCCGGAAACTAGATCCACATTGGTTAAGAGGTACTGTTATAGGTATCATTAACCAAGAACCTGTTTTGTTTGCAACAACAGTTAAGGAAAACATTCGTTATGGAAAACCAAATGCAACGGATGAAGAGGTAAAGTAATTTCTGCTACTTACCTTTAGCAGCAAAACCTACCTATTGCAGTAAAACCTTCTTATAACAATTCTCTATGGAAGTTGAGAATAAAGTTTTATAACCGTGACAGTATTATTAAGAGAAATTTTATTGTTGATTATATATCATTAAATATTGCAAGTATTTCTTATCTGCAGACATTTTAAATCTTAATACACATAGATATCACTCCTAAGCTTTAGAATACTAATTGGGATAATTTTGAAATAAGAATTACTTCAGAACAGATAAAATTATTTATTATGAAATAAAAGCAATAAAGACTAAATTAAAAAATGAACTTGAACAGTTATTTAAAACAACTATACACCATGGTCTCATTTAATTTAATTTATTTTTTTTTATTATATTTGATTATATGGCAATAACCCATTAAATAGTATATATTGTAAACATGTATTTAAACATAATCATACATGTAATATGCCATGTGGCAATGGAACACGTACTCAAATAGATATCTTCTCATAGGGTTATTATGGGGGGGGGTATGGTCTCATTTATCCTAAATCCAAATTTAGAAGATACATTTTTAGTAGACCTAAGTTAATTTTACAAATAAGTTATTTATTTTTTCCTTGTCTATATTTTTAGAACGTAACTTGATTTGGATGTGATGACTAGTTTATCCATTTATTTTTCCTTCTTCATCATTTCATTATTATATTTTAACAAATAGTGTTGAGCCCATTATTCAACATTTTAAACCTTGGTTGGTGACCAGATCATCCTATACTTGTAAAAGTTTTTAATCGAGGTACAATTTCATCAACATGTGTTTTCCAACACTCTTCCATTTCCTAAAGAAAAAAATAAATGTTATTTTTAATCACTCAATTGAAAATAACAGTATCGTAAAGGAATCAATATTGGATTTATATGAATATGTTCTCTTAAGGTGTTTTCCCTGGCTAGTATTTTGGAACTTAAATTTACCGCTTATAATGATCTAATAGAGTATTTAACACCCCGCTAAATAATTTGCCCACTTCTGCCCATTAGTAGAACTATTGATTTGTAGAATGATTTAATTTTTTAGGTATATGAAGCTGCAAGACAAGCCAATGCAGATGACTTTATTAGAAAATTTCCTGAGGGCTATGATACACTAGTTGGAGAACGTGGAGTTTCTGTATCTGGAGGGCAAAAACAGAGGATTGCTATTGCAAGGGCTTTGATCAAAAAACCTTCTATTCTCATTTTAGATGAAGCAACTAGGTAAAATATTTTATTTCATTTTTCCAGTGATGGTAGTTCATTGTTCCAGCGGTGGTAGTATATACCATAATTAATAAAACTAACTCCTTTACAATATTTTTTTTAAATGCTCAGTGCTTTTTGGCAGCTTGTTCCACCATTGTCAGAACAGGTGTGGGGCGAAATCTAAATTGAAATCGTAGCTTATTAAACCACTTAGGCATTTTTACTCAAGAGAAATGAGCTTTTGAGGTTGCAACCATTGTACAATATTCATTAATTTTTCTCAAATGGCCATTATTCCTATTTATTATGTATCAAAAATGAGGTATTACCAATCCAGGCAACACCCAATCAATACTGACAAGTTTACAAAACATAAAAATAGAACTTAATCGACTTCAAACAATCTGCATATAAGTAGAAAGTAAAACAATAATACACATATTAAAAACTGATACAAGGTATGTTTTGTTAAAGAGCAATCAGAAACCTCATTACATAACTGAAACATATGAAAACTAACTTATATTTTTCATGGATTGAAAGGCATTCTGGTAGATTAAAAAATGAATAGCACATAGTGATTCTTGATTAACAGAATGTTATTCTGAAGTATCAACAGCTCAAGTAAAATATCTGTTAAAGCTAGATCTAATTCAAAGTTAAAACTATTAATGGCCAAAAATTAAAACTTTGCATTATTATTATTCTGTTTGTTAACATATATTTGATAACAAACATATAATGGCAGTCTATAGTATTCTTCATAAGCATCTATTAGTATACTTCATTAATTATGCCTTTTTTAATATTTTAGGTTATTTATTGCTTCCAATATTCTGTTATATTTGTCTTTATTTATCATTCTTATTGTTTCACTCATTGAATAGTCTCATTTAGAAATGAATATTGTAATTTTAATTCAGATGGGTTTTGTAGACAAATAAATGAACGCAGCACGCACACACGCATGCACACACCCAGATATTACACTTAAAAATGTTGTGCATTTTTTTTTTTTTTTTTAAGAAATAAAATAGAAACATATTTTCATTAATCATACTTTCCTTACTAATTAGTCCAAAGTACATCTGTTATTTGAAAAAAACAAAACAATAAAAGAGAAGTGTATTGTTATCATAAAAAGTCTGCCTCTTTATGGCATGAAACAGCCCTTTGGATTAATTCAATTTAAAATATATCCTTTGGGCAGTTAAAATATTTGTCCCAATTTTAATGTTTTATCTCATGTAGTTTTCAAGATAATCAGAAAACCTATGACCGTGTTTCTGGTATTATTAAATTACTTCTGGTTTTGAGAACTCAACCAAAAATTATACAACTTAATGACACAGTGTTCAATTATCATTCTGACAACAATTTGATCATCATATCAGACTAATCCCTTTCTCAATCATAGGGCACCTGGTTCCAAAACCAATCTCAGAGAATGAAACAAGACCTGGGTAGGGAAGCTGAAAGTCACTCTAAGTTTTGCGGTGTGAATTCTTGGGAAAAGGATAAAAAGAATGAAAAGATCTTGGTTTCCCATAGGCTTATGGTATCCCAGACAGGTTAAAATCACCTTAAACATTCCGGTCTTGTAGATACTTTGTAAGCTCATTGGATTGATTACATGACACTAGGTGAAGACTAGGTTGAAACTAGAATGCGAGTGACATAGCTTTTGCTTTTTATAAGGTTATAAAGAAATGAGACACATTATTTTTGCAATAGGTTGCGCAACACTTTTTTTTTTTTGCGCCAACACATTGATAGTTGATAGAAACATTGTATCACAGGTCCAATCCAGGTGTTGGAATTAATGGGTAAAAATCCAAAAATACAAAGAGTTTATTTTCAAAACATCCAGGGAATTGTATCTTTACGAGTAAAGGAGTAACAAAAATGTTAGCACATGCAAGCACAAATGACTATGATGAATAGGGAAATAATACTCAACAGTTACCACACTATTAAATACATTAAAAAATTTATTTGCCTTCATAATCTGAAATTCCACTGAATATATGCTCGTGAGGTAACACAAAGTTGTGATAGTAAAAGGGTGGAAAAGTGCCTGTGACTGGGTTTTTTAATTCATTATTCTTGTCATAAAGTTATCTCTTATGATTTTATCAACTAGCTAAGATTGATATATGAATATATGAGCTTCCCTCAAACATTATTCTTTGATCTATTCTCATTCTCTCCTACGTATTCTTAGAATGAGGAATTCATATTCTGATGAGATGAGAAATTTCTCCTGAAATTTAATTTAATAAAAAAGTTGTTGTTTCAGTGCCTTAGATCCTGATTCAGAAAAAGTTGTCCAAGAAACCTTGGAAAAAGTTTGCCAAGGTAGAACAGTGTTAGTCATTGCGCACCGTCTCTCTACTGTGCGAAATGCTGACATCATTGCTGTTTTAAATAAAGGAATTATATTAGAGGTATCTATCTTTAGCTTTATCTGTTTATAATTTATGAAAGACTTTTCTTTCAAACAATCATTTAAGAATCCATCATACTTATATCAGAAACTATTATCAAAATTACTTTATATGACTTGTCACCTGTGCAGTATTTATTTAAATGCAGTATTATATTTTATAAAAACTTATGTCAGTCAGTTCATTGTTATTAAATTGTAAAAATATTTAAAATTAAATAAACATATGTATCTTGTATAACATGAAAAATGAACTGAAATATTAATGAGTATAAAAATGACCTTTTCATCTATATCAATAAAAGTCCATCATGCAGGGGCTGTGTAAGCTAAGCAGATTTCCCGCGTGAAGTTTAAGAATAGATAAATCTACAAACCGGTAACACAACACCACCGTAAATATTAAGTGAGTAAATACAAACGATAATAAGAAACTTCCCGACGGAAAGCATCTGAAATGTAAACAAACAGTTCTGCCAACTTCTTACCGGAAAAAAAAAAACAATTACTGAAATATATCTGAATATAACGTATTAATTTGATTGAAAACTATTTACTATATCTAGTACTGTAATTTATAATGAATCACAATAATTTTTATCTCAATCAATGAAATTTAAGAAGTCCAAAAACTTAAGAAGGGGGGGTGTTACCATAACATATTTGCATGTATCTCATATAATAAAGGTCTCTTGAAAACAATATTTGGTATTTAAGCTTCGAATGATGTGGTTTATTACATAACCGAGTATTGTTTATGTAACATGAGTAGAAATGAGGGTTTGCTGAAGGCTGAAAAGTGCAAAATGCAAATATCTCGGTTAATATTCAAGATAGGGAATAAATGTATATAACTATATTTATAGGGCATTTAATTTGCTATAAGATTGATTCTATACATTTGTTTGATCCAACGTATAGTAAAGGAGATATTTTGAATTTTCAAAATTCTCTTCCTCAAAACCCCCCTCCCCCTTGTTTGATTTCAACCGTTAATGAGCTTGATCTTTCTTTTTACATAAAATGACTAAATATCGAGTTTGGTAACGATTAAACAATAATTGCGACTGCTAGAGCGGTAACAGACAAATATATACAGTTTTGAACGGACCTCATTTTCATCATCTCCTAGGTAGGATCGATGGACATTTGAAGAAAAATTCCGAAAATCACATCATGAGTATGACATCAATAGCTGATTTCCCTTAAGGGAAATCTGCTAAAACATTAACAATTTAGGGGTGAATTTAAAAACAGGGAACAACCAACAATACTGCTTAATATTTCAAGTTTGATATAATGAATGAAAGTTGAAGTTCAATGTTAAAGCATTGGACAAATACAGATTACCATTTAAAATTTGAATGAGATTGTGATTTTGAAATGTCTTTATATTCATTTTTTTGGAAACCTCACAACATAAAAACCCTATCCAGTGGACATAAATGACACATATAAATAAAATTATTTCAAGAATATCTAATTCAACCTTATAGTTTAACTTTTTTTTTTGTCAGTTGAATATTCTCTTAATTCTTTTTGAATTTATGAACCATGAATTCATGGCTATTAAATAACTTCAGAGCCATGGAATAAGTGTTTCTAGCAGGGGAAATTTGAAATGGTTGGTATGGAAAATTATTTCTGTAGTAATCAATTAGCATTTTTTATAGGGGTCTATTAGTTTGTAACAAAACAGGAAATAATTGGTTTTATTTTTTAGAATAGGTAAAGGTGTGGATTATTAGGGTTTGACATTTTCCATATTACTACCTACCTCAGTGAGGAAATTGCCACAACATTAATCTTTATGAGGAATTAACGACTTCTTGTAGGATTGATTTTTAAATCAATAGGGTAACATAGGAGGGGGACACAAAATAAAAGAAGTATTTTAATAGCAAAAAATTAGGTTTTTAGATTTCAATGAAATTATCATCATCCACTTTTACCCTCTCTGAACCCATTTTACTAGTTTCATCATGACGTCTTTATGTTTGAATATATATGTATATGTATGTATCTTTCATAAAAAATGACTAGCCTTATAATGTTGATATTCATATTTAGGACTGCTCCCCTTTGTTCAAAATTAACTAAGGGAGAGGAGAAAAATATAAGAAATTGAAAATTTTTTCGTATCTATTAGAGACACAGTACATTTGCATAAAACTTTTTTTCTAATTATATCATTAAAAGATATATAAATTAGGTTCTATGGCACTTTATTATTTAATACATTGAAACTGAGATATTGCATATGGCTTTCAAATGGAATAGTTAGAAATTGCGCAATAAAACATTTTGTTTATTTAATATAATAGGAGTAGATAGATCATGTTGTGTTCACATCAGGTTTTCCTTTAATTCAGAACTAGCAATTATAGACAACTTTTCTTTGATTTTGTATTTTTTTTTTTCATTTTTAATTAGTAACTTGTGATTTAAAGAATTAGTACAATTTTTATTTTAGCAATATAAATATTCATGATTTTTAACATGCTAGTTAAATTTTTTAAATTGCTAGTATTCAATATTTTAGTGTACATCATTTTCAAATATTTTATAGATGGGATCCCATGACCAGTTAATGAAACAGAAAGGAGTTTACTATGGAATGATGAGCCAGCAGAGGACATTTCCTTCTAGGTTCTTTAGTTCTGGTTAACAATATAAATTCATATAATATTTCTGTGATATATAGTGGTAGAACACATTTTTTACAAGTGATTTTACATTTTTGTTTAAATGTTGTAAACATTTGCATAGTAATTTATTTTTAATACTAGTTAGGGTCAATATCTACATCTGTCTATAGGGTATATATCAAATTCAACTTTTTTCATTTAGCCTCTATTGATTTCTTTCTCTTTTAAATTTAAAATCAAAATAATATACATCAAGAAATAAAATTATCATCATGGTAATCAATGGTATTTTTTTTTATTATTATTGATTGGCACAGTGATATTATAATATATTATTATAAGTGTGAATTGATCATTCAACATTGTACTGAAAAGACAAAAAAATAATCTGAATTAAGAAAAGACTAAAATAATTATTGAATTAATTTGTAACTAATTAGATAAAAATATTTCTATTATTTTTTAAATTTAAATAATTATTTTAGGAGATGTCTAGTCTTATAAATGTACAAATTAAAAATGATTTATTATGTTATGTTTCCAAAATATTTAACATTTTAATTATTTATTAATTGATGTTGATTATTTATGTCTATGGTGGACTTCTTATTCATCTGTGAAGCTATTTTTATATCCAATAGTACTTGAAAATTGTTATTCCTCTTACTTTGAACTTATAACATTTTTATTATTTATACTAAAATAATGATATTTTATTTTTGAATTCTAGTTATTCAATATTTTTATGGGACTGTTTTTTTTTTAATATATTTTATCATTTGAAGTATTTTTTATGTATTCCATAGCAAATTTTCTTGTAGTGGCTAAATTATTATAATGTGTAAATTATATGAATTTACTTCACTAGTGTCAAATTTTTGGTTAGTGTACTATTTTAATTGTTTATTTGTACTAAAATAAATATTGAAATATGTTTGTATTAGATTTTTGTTTCCTAATTATATTTACTTAAATTTACAAATTCATTCTCACTGGCACTGGGTTTCTGCTCCATCGGTCATAACACTCAGAGATGTTAATTTTTGGCAACTCTTCTGTCACCTTCTTCAGGCTGGTCATCTCTACTGCTGCTAGGCTGCAGGCTGGGGACCAAAATGCTACCTTTTTTTTTTATTTTATCCAAGACCATGCTTTTTGGATTAGTTTTGTAAGATTGCAGCCTGGTATGCTGAAGGATAAGCCCTTTGTTCTAGACCTAGGCCATAATATGCTACCCCCCACCTTAACTGCCAGTATTTATAGGGTGGGTTTCCCCCCATCCCTCCCTCCTACTTCATGGGTCTCGCCCATCTGGAGGTCACTAGTGGAGTGGTCAAAACTGTTCAGTAAACTTTTTAATTCACAGATAAATTTGTTGCCATTGAAAAAATTAGTAACTGCTGAACTCAAGTACAAAAGAAAATAGGTCCAACTACAGTCTACAAGTACCAGAAGTTTTTTATTGATTTATTCAGTGCTCTAGAAGAAATCAATTATCAAGTCTGTACCAAAATTGATAAGTGTCCTTAATTCAATTAAAATCTAAGCATTTATACCATTTATTTTCACACATAATAATTTTTTATTTTATATTACCATTAACAACTAGACAAGTCCATGTCACGACAAAAAGAAAAATATCCTCACAGACTATTAATTCATTTTTTCACTCAAAACTCAAGTATAGCCCACATTGGGCTTATCTATCCTCCCTCAGAAAACCACACCCAGGTAGTTAATATAGAGTATGTTGAATTATATGAGGACACTCCTGTACATTTTATTTTTGTTTTTATCTCTCTTCACTTATGGGATTGTCTTTCAGCTTTTTACGTTACTTGAACATGTTTTTCATATATATATATATATATATATATATATATATATATATATATATATATATACATACAACAACAACAACAAAACAAGCTACCATCCTTCTGGAGGATTCCCATCAGGGACAGCAGCCTCTTAATTTGCTTAACTGGGTAATATTAAAAAATATATTTCTTTTCTTTATTATTTTTCAAAAAAAAAATTCCAATTAAATTTTGAAGGGTCGCGTGGAAAGGAGAGTAGCTTTATGTGGTGCTTTTATTTATATAAATGATAATTTATAATTCTTGCCGAATGCTTGATTACCACAGTAGATAAATTCTGGAGGTCATTTCTGGATAATCCCAGTTCTCTTAAAATTTCGGCTGTTCTCTGGGACATTGCACCTATCAGCAACCTTTCACACTCCATTTTTCAATTGATTATTTTTCCTTGAAATATATATAAAATTTTGTTCATTACTCCCCCCCCCCCCCCGTGCAGTTATAAGAAACTTCTACTTTTTTTTAATCTAATAAAATATAATTGAACTAATTTTGAATACTAATTACTCCAGAAAATCGAAACATAAACAAACTAAATAGCAATAATGTTATAAGACATTTATTTACTATCAAGTAGTCAGAAAAATATGCACTTGCTTTGGAATTATATTCCACAAAACATTAAAAGTAGATATCGCCCGGTATAATAAGGTGAATATAATCATACATAGAATTACTATTTGAGTCACGTAACTAATCTGTTAGTATTTCAGTACCAAGAAAGAACAAATGGAAGGTAAACAATTATTACAGGTAAACAGGTAAAAGAAAACAATTATAAAATGACATGGAACTCTAATACAACTGAAACATCAAAGAAGTATTGTTAAAACTGAAACAATAAGATTTATTTATAAAACTGAAACATCAAAGACATGTTTTTAGTCGAAAATCTTGATTTCATAGAATTTCGAAAGAGTTATGCCTTTCTCACGAAAGAAGTGAATAAACAGATCGTTTAATTAATCAATCTTGGTTTCACTTTAGGATTTCAAAACCCCTGTTCCTTGGCGGTGTCATTGGAAGGTCCAGCTGGCAGTGATGTTACTGCTGAGGGTAGTGGCTGCCTGGAACTGGGGTCCTGTTCCTGGAGCAGGAAAGCCGGTTTCAGCCTGTCAATTGTAACGTTTTTGGGTCCTGAGGGCAACTGGATGTCAAAAGTACTACCTCTTTAAAACCTTGTGAGGTCTAGTATAAGGCTGTGTGAGCGGGCGCTGTACCATGTCATCCCTCAGGAAAACATGAGAGGCTGACTGTAGGTCATTGTGGATGAACATCTTTGCAGTGGATTTCCTGTGGGGTGCTTCCAACTGCTATCGAAGTCGCTTGACAAAGTTTTCGGTGCTGACTCGCTACTTGGATATATCCAACAGTTCAAGAGGCATTCGAAGGGGTTGACCATAAACCATCTCTGCGGTACTGGTGACATTGTTATCGTGGATTGTTGCACAAAGTCCCAGGAGTACAATAGGCAAAAGAGTAGAAAACATTTTTAAATCTTCTTGATCTTTTGCACGACTTTCAAAGATTTCTAGAATGTGCCTTGTGCACTATTTAAATGAGCCATGAGTTGCTGTTATGTTTCTCACACCTAAATCTCCCTTTTGATTTTTTTAAAGCACTGTGATTTACTAAGAGGATGGTCATCATAAGCTTTGTCAAGCATTCAATGTGTTCCTGCAAAATTTTTCTTTAAATGGTAACAGAAAACAATGCTTCAAATCGTTGTTTGTAGGCTCAAAACTCCATTAACTAGGCTTATTCTAATAGTTAGAGTTGGACTATTTTCTAGGTATTCCTCTAGAATTTTGTAATATTTAGGTCATAATTAAAGAAAGAACCCTCTACTATTCTGAGCCTCTGTCATTACGGCAAATATGTACAGCGTATTTGTAATATTGTTTAAAATGATACAAATATCCTTTACAATATTGTATTAACTTCTCATAGTTCAACTATTAAACTTAATTCTTGTGAAAAGTATAAGTAAAAAAGTCCGTCACGCAGGAGCTGTTTATACTAAGTAGATTTCCCTTGCGAAGTTTAGTAGTAGATAAATCTACATACTGGTAACACAACACCAACGTAAATATTAAGTGAATAAGAAATGTTTCAGTCAATTTCAATAACCTGCGGGGTACAACAATTTCTTAAGAAGGTGGGGGGCGGGGTACCAGGAAATGTTTGCATGTTTCTCATATAATAAAGGTCTCTTGAAAACAATATTTGGTATTTAAGCTTCGAATGGTGTGTTTTATTACATAACCGAGTATTGTTTATATAACATGAGTAGAAATGGGGGTTTGCTGAAGGCTGAAAAGTGCAAAATGCAAATATCTCGGTTAATATTCAAGATAGGGAATGAATGTATATAACAATATTTATAGGACATTTAATTTGCTATAAGATCGATTCTATACATTTGTTTGATCCAACATATAGTAAAGGAGATATTTTGAATTTTCAAAATTCTCTTCCTCAAAACCCGGAGGGGGGGTTTTATATAGTCATTTTATGTAAAAAGAAAGATCAAGCTCATTAACGGTTGAAATCAAACAAGGGGGAGGGGCCCTTGTTTGATTTCAACCGTTAATGAGCTTGATCTTTCTTTTTACATAAAATGACTATATATCGAGTTTGGTAACGATTAAACAATAATTGCGACTGCTAGAGCGGTAACAGACAAATATATATATATATATATATATATATATAGTTTTGAACGGACCTCATGATGTTAACAAACTGGCTTACATTGAAATATCATTTTTAAAAATAAAAATAAAAAGTAGTGATTTAATGTTCTTCAAAAAGCAAGTACTTATAAATACAGGAAAAATGTCTCACAAGTTACCAAATCCCTTACTGGACATTCTTTGGGAAATAATCAAAAAGAAAAATAATGTGCTACAATTAAATAATAATAAAATAAACAAATTTTCATATTTGCCAATCTACTAATATACTATAATTTAATGTTGTTTATTTTTTAATCCTGAAAAGTAAGTGATACTGGAAGTCAGTGGCGGCTCGTAGCTAAAATTAGTGGGGGTGCTGCTCCAGAACAATTTTAGCATTAGCACGTCAGGGTCGGCACTGCGGGAACGACAGTGCTCTCTCTCCCTTGTGGAGCTTCCTGTTTGCGCATCCGCACAACAGTCAAACACCTCGCCGCTGGAACTGTGAAGCTCTCAGTTCCATACAAAGATTTTTGTATCTTATTTCATAAACTGGGGGATGGTTACTGCATTAAGACTTCTCAGTCTCGGTCTGGTTCCCGGCCGGAGAGGTGCTATTGAGCTCCCGCTTGTCATTCTTCTCACCCTATCCTCGTAAGTAAACTATATATAATTTTGTAACTAACACAACTAACCGTCCCATAATTTCCTTAACCATAACCGTCAATATCTTTAAAAAAAAATAAATAAAAAAAAATAAATAAATAAATAAAAAAAAAAATGGCCAACAAGAAAAGGAAATTAGACTTTCATACGGATCCTCCCGATCTTACCGGATTCCCAGAGCATCTGCACGCTAAGCGCATGAGCAGGAAAATCCCTGACTCTTCATACTTTTTTTCTCAGGGCTCTATCTAAGCCCCTTCTCTTTCGTTCCCAAGTACCTGGTTGTTTCCAGGAGGGGAGAAGGTGACCTTAAAAGGGTATCCCCCTTCCTAGTATACAGAGACTTAAAGAAGGTAGTAGGGGAGTGCAGGAGCCTGAAGAAGCTGAGAGATGGTACCATTTTGATAGAAACGAAGGAACCTTTACAATCGAATAAACTATTAGACTGCAAATCCCTCTTCGGCGTCGATATAGACGTTACTCCCCATAAAAGTTTAAATTCCTCGAAGGGGACAATAACGTGGTTCGATCTGGAATACGAAACTGTTGAGAACATTCAGAAAGAATTAGAAGGGCAGGGAGTAACCAACGTTGAAAGAGTTTCATATTATCGGAACGGTAACGTACACCTCACTAATAAATACATTCTTACTTTTGGGAGCCCTTTGCCCCCTAAGGAAATTAAAGTAGCCTATAGAATACTACCAGTTGAACTTTACGTCACGCCTCCACTTCGCTGCAACAAATGTTTTTTCTTTGGGCATACTGCGAAACGTTGTAACAAGCAAGCAGTGTGCAGGAGCTGTAGCGAAGCGAGGCACGAGGGCCAATGCTCGAGACCAGCTAAATGTAACGTCTGTAAGGGACCTCACCCGTCTTGGTATCGGCAGTGCCCTAAATACCAGGAAGAATACGAAATAGCAAAAATAATAGCTAATAGTAAAATTCCGTATCATCAAGCAAGAACAATCTATACTGCTCAAAAATGAATAGGGATATTGGCTGTTTTGTGGTATTTATGGGCATTTTATGTAGCATTTTTTTTTTAAATTATAAATATCATTAATATTTATTAGAAATTATTGTCTTTTTTCCCCGTAAAAAAGTAATTTAATTAAGGTCGATTTAATTAAAATTAATAGGATAAGAAAAAATAACCAATATCCCTATTCATTTTTGAGCAGTATATATTAATTCGTTTCCTCGAGCAACAAAGAGTTCATATTCTGAAGTTGCCAGAGATAAGACTTATAATACTACAAGTACTCAGACAGATTTAATCCATCTTATAAACAATGAGGGAGAGGAGGGGAAGGCGCTGGGCTCCGACGGCGTCCGAGGCCTCCCGACCTTGCCCGAGCCATCCCTACCTCCTAGCGGGGCCGAGGATACTCGTAGCGAGCCGAGAGTAACCGAGGATGCCCCTCTCCCCAGTGACCTGCCTCTATCTATCCCCCCTCCTTCCACCCAACCCCAACATCCAAGCAGCGAGCTGATTACTCCTGATAACAGCCAGCCTGCTCCCACCTCCACCGCGCTGCCTGTGCCCGCAGCTGAGAGTATTTCTAACACTGCATCTAATCCTATGCAACCTTCCGCTAATCCCTCCGTCCCTTTAACTCCCTCATCTAAATCCTTGACCCAACGAAGTGGCGGTCAGAGATTATCTTCTATCCCTCGCCGTCTCTCCTATGACAAACCTGGAACCCCCCCACTGTCCCTCTACTCTTCCCCGCCCAGTTTTTCCCATACCCCAACTCACTTATCCCCTAGCGAAGGTACCCCATCAAAAGCTATAATGAATAAAACATTACATGAGCAGCCTACGGGTGGAATGAAAACTAGAGCCACTACTAAGGAAAAAAAGTAAAATGATACAGTTAATATTATTAAATATTAAATTAATTAATATTATTCTAATGGGGAATAACTACTACAATATTATAAATATCAAATCAAGCAATAATGTTTCAGGAGGTAACACGGGTGCCAATCTCAGTGCATCATTTAAACTTATTCCCGGCTTTATTATGGGTTTTTTTCTACGGCTGATGACTAATTGTAGTCTCTTAATCTCACTCAACGGCACCAATCACCAACACTCTGAATCTTTCTATTGGGTGCACCAGTTTTATTACATCATAACTATGTTAGAGCTAATGTTACATAATATAATGCTGGGAACTAATGGTTCAGCTAGCCAACCCCCGAGTGGGGAATCCCAGGCACACCGGCTTTCTTCCTGCACCTGCGCGAGAGACTCAAGCAATAGGTTCCAGCTGTGTAATGCTCTAAATTTTGCTTATAGCTGTTATTTTAGTTTTTACTTTTTTAAGCTCATTTGTGGCTGGTACTATGGTTCGTATACTTGTAACTTACAATTAACTATCCAGTCCCAAAATACTGTATATATCGCAGACATGGCACTAAATGTACCTTGTAAGCCTCTACTTTCTAGTCAATTTTTTATATTCCCCAACTACATTTTGTTAGTCCACTTTTTAATTTTAATCACAACCCTAGTTACCAGTAGCCCAATTTTACGAGACGTGCTCTCACTAATTTTTTATTGTCTTTACGTTGTACATTTTAGATTGTGTGATACTTTTATTTGCGTTTGCAACTGTTACGATCACATTTATGTCGTTACTGATTTTATTTTTCGCTTAATTAACTTTCACCGTACCATTAGCTTTAAATTATCTGCTAAGTCCTACATATTGTTGGAGGTTATTCTACTGCCAACAAACATAGTGAAGTATAATGCGTGCACCCCTGTTACTCATGGCATTGCTAAGCCGGTGGTGGCTCGGGCAGGAGTTTTCTCCCTTGATACCTACTCTAATGGCCCATGGTTGCGAGGGAACCATCAATAAATGCATCATTCAATGGAATTGCAATGGGGCTGAAGCTCATTTAAATGATATTCTAACTCTGATCGAGCAATACCACCCGATCTGCCTATGCCTGCAGGAAACCCACTTCAAACCGGAAAACGAACCTGAACTCGATGACTTCGAAATCTTCCGACTGGACGACACCTTGAAGGACAGAGCCTGCGGAGGTGTATGCATCGCTGTCCAGACCGCCGTTCCTGCTGAAGCCCTAGATTTAAGAACTAGTCTCTGGGCGGTTGCAGTCAAGATCCTGATTCCATACCCTGTTCACATCTGCAATGTTTACCTGAGACCAGGAGAGGCTATTGACAAGGAGGACGTCCGTGAGCTTCTGAGGCAAATCCCCTCACCACGAATTTTCTTGGGAGACGTTAATGCTAACTCAGAAGCCTGGGGCGCTCACAAAAATGATCTTCGGGGCAACATGTTGACTGAACTTCTGAACGACGAAGAGCTGTCCATTCTTAATACAGGCGAGCCAACTCATTTCAGTATTGCTCATGGCTCCTTCTCCAACATTGATATAACTGCGTGTTCCGCTTCCCTCCTCACAAAGATCTCGTGGTATGTCTCTGACGACCTCAACAATAGTGACCACTTTCCCATTTTTCTGAATCTCGAAGCTTCCCATGATCGAAGGCCAGCTGCCATGCGTAGGTGGCAACTTCAGAACGCCGACTGGGACAGCTACAGCAGATTAGCCATGCCTGACGAATGGCACCCATCTGACGTAGACCAGAATTGCCGGAACCTCACGAAGGCAATCATCGATGCGGCTATCCAATCTATTCCTTACTCATGCAGTAAAACTAGGAGGAAAGCTCTGCCCTGGTTTAACAACTCTTGCAAGGAAGCGATACGCCACAGAAGAAGAGCTTTCAGAAAATTCAGGAAGAATATGTCGACAATGAACCTCATTGAATTTAAAAAAGCTCGAGCTCGTGCCCGGAGGATTATTGCCGAGAGTAAAGCCGAACATTGGCGCATCTTCGTATCTGGGCTCAACAAGACCACCCCTTCGGCTGAAGTGTGGAAAAAAATAAGGGCCTTGAAGGGCGGTAATCAGAAGCAACCGACATACTTGTACATCAAGGGGGAACTGACTTCTGATCCTGAGAAGGTTGCGGAGGAATTCGCGAGGGCCTTTATCATCAACGATGGCTTCTTCGGCGGTCAATTTCTCCAAATCAAGAGAGAAGAGGAGGCCCTGCCTCTTTGTTTCGACTCTGACCTGGTTGTCCCAGAGTACAATCTCCCCTTCTCGAAATGGGAGCTCGAATGCTCACTAAGCCAGCTGAAGGGCAATTCTCCAGGCCCAGATGGCATTCACTATGAAATGATCAAGCATCTTTCTCGAAAGGGGATGAATTGCCTCCTCAAGCTGTACAACCAGGTATGGTCTCAGGGAAGGCTGCCCCAAGAGTGGAAGTTATCCTTAATAATCCCTATCCCTAAAACCAACAAGGACAAGAAACATGCGTCCAGCTATCGGCCGATCTCCCTGATCAGCTGCTTAAGCAAAGTTCTTGAAAGAATGGTTAATCGGCGATTACAGTGGACCCTAGAGAGGCGCGGTCTTCTTCCCGTGGAGCAGTCAGCATTTCGCCGTGGACGGTCAACGATGGACAACCTCGTCATCCTGGAGAGTGAGGTTAGCCATGCCTTCATAAGGAAACAATTTGCTGTGGCGGTCCTTTTCGACATACATAAGGCATTTGACTCAGTATGGAGACACAACATATTGAAAAGCCTTAAGTGCTGGGGATTTGTGGGGAACCTGCCAAGGTATGTAGCGGAATTCTTGGACAGAAGGCTGGTTCAGATAGTGGTGAACGGCCTCAAATCCGATCCGAGAGACACCGAATACGGGATTCCTCAAGGAAGTTCACTTAGTAGCACCCTCTTCCTGATTGCCATGTGTTCCATTACTAAGCGCTTTAACAATAACGTTAAATTTTTCCTGTATGCGGATGACCTTCTAATCCTGTGCCGCTCCGAAAGTCTGGAGTTTATTAGGAGGAATCTGCAGGCCTGTATTAACAGGTTGCTTGCATGGTGCACCGCAACGGGCTTTCGTATCTCGCATGAAAAGTCCAAATGCTTAATGTTTAGCAGACGCCGAGGCGACTTCGCTTGTCCGTCTCTACATATAAATGGCCAACCGATCCTAAGCACAGGACAAGCCCGCTTTCTAGGCGTGACGCTTGATAAGCGCCTTAGCTGGCTACCGCACATAACCGCTCTCAAGAACACCTGCTATCGGAGGATGTGGATCCTGAAAGTCCTTTTGGGACATCATGGGGAGCCGACCGATCCACACTAATAAAAATATACAAAGCATTAATACGCTCCAAATTAGACTACGGTAGCCTAGTTTATGGCTCGGCAAGAACGCCTGCCCTCACTACCCTTGACGCTGTTCATTTCGCAGGCTTAAGGATAGCAACTGGAGCCTTCCGGAAAACCCCAGTTTTCAGTTTGTGCGCTGAGGCTGGAGTGCACCCACTCCTATTCCGAAGACACCAGTTAGCCGCAAGATACATCAGCAAAGTATACTCTAAACCCAATCACCCATGCTTCTCATACATTTTTCAGTCAAAGTATGAAAACCTTTATCAGGCTGCATCCTCACCAGCACCACTCGCCCTGCGTATGAAGAAACTCATTAATCAAATTAAGGGAATCGAAACCATAGCAGTCGAAGAGTCTATTCCCCCTTGGACGCTAAAAAGGCCACAGAGCATAGACCTTGCAAAAAAAGAAGGACACCCTGGATAGTTTCGAGCTAACCAAGAAGCTCTATGACCTCCTTGGAAGAATCGACCAAAAGCAGGTCATATACACCGATGGTTCTAAGATCGAAGGGTCAACCGCTTGCGCCTTTGTTGCTGACAGAACAGCTCGCGCCTTCAAACTAAACGCCTTATCCGGAATTTTCTCCGCCGAGCTGTTTGCGATCTCAGCCGCTCTATACCACTCAATGTCCTCTGAGGCCAAACACATCGTTATATGCACTGACTCAAGGAGCGAGGTGTCTGGTACCAGAAATATATTTAGCAATAACCCAGGAGTGGTTAAGGTACTGCATTACACAACGATGCTACACGAGCTGGGCAAGTCGGTGCTGCTAATCTGGGCGCCGGGGCACCGTGGGATTCCCGGTAACGAGAGGCCTGATAGAGAAGCCAATCTTGGCCATTCCTTGCCGTCTGCAACACCAATTCCTCTCACTCCAAACGAAATTGCTGCACCTCTAATTGAAGACATCAACAAGAGCTGGAAGGACTTGTGGGAGGAGTCCGATTGCAGCAAGTTGAAGATGGTGAAGAAGGACCTTGCGGCCTGGGAGTCTTCATCGAGACACCATCGTGGGGAGGAGGTGTTGATTTGCAGGCTCCGGCATGGCCACACTAGGCTGACACATCTCCATCTAATTAAAGGTAGGAACACTCCCTCCTGTGCAGTGTGCCGTAAAAGCCTTTCAGTCAGGCACATTTTTGAAGAGTGCAGGAAATACAGAGGCATCCTGGCTGACCTCGGTATTCCAAGGAACCTCGGCGACGCCCTAGCAAACAGTAGAGCGGCCACTGACAGGGTAATAAGGTTTCTCCATTTAACGGGCCTTTCCAGCCACATATAGCTAAGGTTTCTTCTGTTTCAAAGTTATTGCAAGAGTTTTAGTTAATGCTTATTGTATCTGTTATTTTAATGGTTATATCAATAGGCTTTAAGCTTGATGTTAATTTTTATGGATCTAATTTTTATATTTATTTTAATTGTTCGAACCTTGTTGTTATCTTAATGGTTATTTTAATAAGCTTTATGTTAGATGTTTATCTTCTTTTCTTCTTTGGATTTAATTTTAATATTTATTTGTATAGCTTTAATCTTGTTGCTATTTTAATGTTTTAATGGTTGTATTTATAATGCTCTTTTAATAATTTATAGTTCTAATGTTTACTTTAAGGGATCTAATTTTAATATATATATATATATATATATATATATATATAGTTTTTTTTTTTTTTTTTAAAAACTTTGTGTCATTAATGGCTGTGTTTCTCGTGATGAGCTTTAAGTCTAATGCTGTCATTTAATAGTTAATTAGATATGTAGTCCATAAGTTTAATGTAATTGGTAATAACATAACTCTTCTTCTTAGTGTTTATCAATGAGTCGCAATGGTTTCTGTGATACCGGCGAGTAGGTGTAAATGCATATGGCCGAACCCCCCTCCCCCCCTTACCAAAAGAAAAAAAAAGGGAAAAGGGAAAAAAAAAAAAAAAAATAAGAAAGAAGGAAAGGGGGAAAAAGAAGGAAAGACAAAAAAAATGAAAAAAAAAAAAAAAAAAAAAAAAACAAAAGGGGGGAAAATAAGGAAATATCTAAAAAAAAAGGAAAAACAAAAAAAAAAAAGAAAGAAGGAAAGGGGGAAAAAGAAGGAAAGACAAAAAAAAAGGAAAAAGAAAAAAAAAAGAAAGAAGGAAAGGGGGAAAAAGAAGGAAAAAGAAAAACAAAAAAATAAAAACAAAAAAAAAAAAAAAAAAAAAAGGAGATTAAAAGGAAAAAAGGTAAAAAAAGAGGGGGTTGGAAAAAAAAAATATATATATAATGTTAAAAATAATGTAAAATATATATATATATATATATATATATATATATATATATATATATATATATATATATATATATATGCATATTAATATATAATAAAAGTCGGTCTAGCATGCGTGTGCCTGGGACTTCCCATGACTGGGGAACTCAAATACAGTATGTAGAGTGTTGGGCATTGATAACCATGAAGTTTTTTGCCCAAAACAAACAAACAACAACAAACAAACATTAAGCTTAAGGGTGATGTATTATACAAGTATAAAGAAAGAATTAAAGAAAAAGGCTCATTATATGAAATGTTATAGATAATATCAAGTGGAAATTGAGGGTGCTGCAGTTCCACAGTGCATATAGTGCTATATAGTTCTGCAGTTCGCCACTGCTGGAAGTATCCCATCATTAATTAATTAATGTTTATACATAAGCTTTCATTGTTTATCAAATAGCTTTTAGAGTACAGCCATTTTTGAGTGCCCTTTTTAACTAATGTGTAGTCCAAATTTAGCTGAGAAATTATTAACCCTTTAATTGGGGCTATAATGGCTTTGCACAATTAAAGGGTTAAGATGTAAACATAGAAGTAGTTATAATTATTAAAATGGGATTTTAAGCTGATACACTCTAGTATCCAATACAGCTTTGTACAATAGAAAATAAATGGATATATCAAATGATCTATTATTATAAAATATTATATTTATATTATTAAATTGTTTATGTTTTGGAGACATTTTTACATTTATTTTGCATAATTCTGTTCTTTTTAATAAATATAATATAGACATAGTAAACATAGGCTTTATATTCTTTTATTATAATGCTTAATTGGTCTTATCCCACAAAATTTTAATTTTGGCAGGGCGGAGGGGGGGGGGGAGCAAAAATGGCCCTCTTTAAATGCACTAAAAGATTGTTTTAAATGTGAATTAAGTGAACAATTCAATGATTATATCCAATTGGGATGTTCCAAATCTCTGTTCATGCCATGGTCTAGTTTTCTTTTGCGTTCATGCCCTTAAATATAGGAAAGTAATGACAGAGGTTTCTCTGTTTTAATTTTTTTTCTTTAACTTCAGTCACCATAAACAGTCTGTACAACATAATTAATTCTATGTTGATTATTATGCTTTATTAATGCATACATCCTCACCAAAAAAAGGATAACTTTTTTTCTTCAAGTGAGGGGTAGATTTGGAGTGTGGAATAGCCTAGAGCTGGTTGAGGGCAGCCTCCTTTCAAGTCATCTAAGGAAACAATTTGCTCTATAGAGAGGGGAAGACTTGGACAGTGATAAGTAACCAAAGGCTCATTGATGAGCAGCCTCCATTTGTTCTACCTAGGTAAACATTTGCCCTATTAGAGAGGAGAAGCTTTGGGTGGTGTTGAGCAGCAAATAGCTGATTGAGAGTAGCTTTCTTTGGTGCTGATCTGAGGTTAACGTTTGACCTACATACGAAGGGAACCTTTAGAGGGATTTGAGGCACTAACAGATGACCAAGGTGCACCCTCATTTTGTGTCATCTAAGGAAACTATTTGTCCTGTTTGAGAAAGAAGAGATGCTTTAGAAGGTGTTGAGTAGCCAACTGCTGAGGAGGAGCAGCCTTCTTCGTGCCACCAAAGGAAAACGTCTCTCCTATTATAGAGGGTGCTTACCCCCCAGCAGCCTTTCATGCTAAATAATGTTTGTCCTATAAGAGAGGAGAAGCTTTATAGAATGTGGAGTTGACAACAGTTAGTAAAAGGAGCAGCCTATTTCTGTGCCATCTAAGGTAAACATTTCTCCCATTAGAGAGGAGAAGCTTTGGAGGGCATGGGTTATCCAACTGATGATTTGCAAGCGACCTCCTTTCGTATCATCTAAGGTAAATTTTTGCTCTATTAAAGTCGTGGGGGGGGGCTCTAGCAGGTATGGAGTAGCAAACAGCCATTCGAGAAGCAGCCTCTTTTCCTGCTATCTAATGATAACTTTTGTCCCATTAGAGAGGAGAAGCAAAGGAAGGTGTGTATTAGCGAATCGCTGATTGAGGTGCAGCATCCTTTCGTGTCACCAAAGGTAAATGTTTGTCCTGTTGAAATTTTAGAGGTGTGGAGTTGACAGCTCCTGATCAAGGAGCAGCCTTCTTTAGTGGCATTTATAGAGAACGGTTGTCCTAATTTAAACAGGATGCAATGTACTCTGTTTAGTCGCCACCAGATGATAGAAGAGCAGCCTTCATTCGTGTGATCTAAGGAAACTGTTTGTCCTATAAGAGAGAGAAAACTTAAGAAGGTTTGGCGTGGCCAACAGCTGATAAAGTAGCTGCATCCTATCGTTTCACCTAAGGTAATTGATTTCCCTATTAGACAGGAGAAGCCTTGGACGGAGTTGAGTGGCCAAATGCTAATCGAGGAGAAGCCCCCTTTCATACCATCCAAGGTAAACATTTGTCCCAGTAGGAAAAGGAAGCTTTGGAGGGTGTGGAGTAGCACCAACAGCAGCTTCAGGAACAACACCCTCTTTTCGAGCCATCTAAGGAAATGTTGGTCTTATTAGAGAGGGGATGTTTGATCGGTGCTGGGTGGCCTACAGCTAATCGAGGTGCAGCCTTCTTTCTTGCCATCTAAGAAACTGTTTTCCCATTTGAGGGGGGAAGCTTAAGAAGGCGTGGAGTAGCCAACAGATGACCAAGGAGCAGCCTCCATTCGTGCTATCTAAGGTAAACATTCCCCCCCCCCTTACAGAGGGGAAGCGTGGGGGGGGGGGCTAGAGGAGCCAACGGCTGATCGAGTTGCAGCCTCCTTTCGTGCCATCTAAGGTAAATGTTTGTCCTACTAGAAAAGGGAAGCTTTGAAAAATGTTGAATGGCTTACAGTTGTCCCAGGAGCAATTTTATTTTTGCAGTGAAGTTTTTTAGCTGCGTCTAAGGCACGGCTATAAATACGTCGATATTTCTTCAAATGAGTATAAAAGCTATTTGGGAGAGAATGTCAGTTGGCTTTAATTGTGTGTAAAGCATTAAACTTATTACTGGAGATTCTTAGTCCCACATTAAACCAGTCTTTATTTTCCTTGATAGGCACACACTTCCTCTGGGATGTGTTTAATGGTACTATGTTATTAGCATGCTGTAAGAGTCTATTGTGAAAATTTTCGTACATACTATTTCCAGTTATCGACTCATTACTCATAGTACATCATCAAATTTTAGGGCATTATTTAGCTCTTCTAAATTACTTTTGTTTATGTCTCTACAGCAGTGCTTAATTCTTACTGTTTAGGGATGTATTTTTGTGGAAAAGTAAATTCTATCCCTTTGTGATCTGAGATCCCCGAATGTATGAAGGTGTTCCTAATTAACCCAAACTTAAAAAACTCAGTATGTCAATTAGCATTAATTCTTCCATGATTATAAGCTATATTAAAATTTTTAGGTTAGAACGGGAGTGGGGGTTATAAGGGGGACCTGAACAAAAATTCGCGATATTTCATTGTCAAATGCCAACAACGGGTATTAACCCTAAACACTGGGACGGGTAAATGTCAAAATATTGTGCAAAGTAAAGCCTTGCTAAAAAAATACCACCACCATTCAGTCTCAAATCAATTCCCGGGCGAAGCCGGGTATCTGAGCTAGTATATATCTATATATATATATATATATATATATAAAATTGTAACCTCTGTCTTTACATTGATTTTTTTCGCGAAATTTCACGATAACTTTTCGTTTCACATGTCATAGACACCATAACTGCATAATGTTTCTTTGGTGTCTGTTTGTTTATTTATTTGTTTGTTTGTTACCTTTTCACGCATAAACGGCTGAACCGAATTTTATGAAACTTGGTATGTATATTACTACTAACCAAACTTAGACTTTAGGTTATATTAATATCCTTTGAGACGAACAGGAGTGGGGGTTATAAGGGAAGCCAGAAATTAAAAATAGCGATATTTCGTTTCCTATTGGGTTTTCGGCAAATATGAACATAACAAAAGTTGTTTATTTTGTTATTTAGAGTAACTTTTGTTATATACACTTTTTTCGTATACCGCATTATAAACGAGATATACGCTAAAACATATAACAGAAGTGAACAATTTCATTTGGGACAAAAGAACCAACCGAAATAAATAAAGCTCGGTATATGTATTAGCACTAACGCATTCATTAAAACAAGTCATACCAACAATTCTAGGGACGGGCAGGAGTGGGGGTTATAAGGGAAGCCAGAAATTAAAAATAGCAATATTTCGTTTCCTATTGGTTTATTGACAAATATGCACAAAACAAAAGTAGTTTATTTTGTTATTTAGAGTATCTTTTGTTATACACACTTTTTTCGTATACCGAATTATAAACGAGATATACGCTAAAACCTATAGCGGAAGTGAACAATTTTATTTGGGGCAAAAGACCCAACCGAAATAATCAAATTTCGGTATGTGTATTAGCACTAAAGCTTTCATTATAATAAGCCATACCAACATATCTAGGGACGAGCAGGAGTAAGAGTGGTCTGAATTTAAGAATAGTGGTATTTCGTTTTATATTCGTTTTTCGACAAATATGAACAAAACAAAAGTTGTTTATTTTGTTATTTAGAGTAACTTTGGTCATATTCATTTTTGTCTTTTAACAAAGTATAAACGAGATATACACCAAAAACTAAAGCGGGAGCCAACTATTATATTGGGTACTAACGGTTGAACCGAATTTAACAAAACTCGGTATGTGAATTAGCATTAACTATTCCAAGATTATAAGCTATATTAAAACTTTTTGGTTCAAACAGAAGTAGGGGTTATAAGGGAGACCTGAAATTAAAAATAGCGATATTTCGTTTCGCATTGATTTTTCGGTAAATATACACATAACAAAAGTTGTCTAGTTTGTTATTTAGAGTAACTTTTGTTATGTGCACTTTTGTTGTATACATAAGTATAAATGAGTTATACGCTAAAAACTATAGTGGGAGTCAACAATTTTATTTGGCGCAAAAGACTCAACCGACTATGAAAAGCCTTGCCAAAAAAATACCATCTTTATTCAGCCTAAAATGAATTCCCGGGCGAAACCGGGTACCTTAGCTAGTATGTATATATATATATATATATATATATTTGTGTGTGTGTAAAATATCCCTTTCTTTTCTCTCACCCTTCAGCACCGTTTCTCTCATGGTAACTTAGATCCTAGGACTCCAGGACTAGTAGCAGAGTCAGCACCTTACAAGAACCATTGTATATAAACCCTCTCCTTTCCTCCTCCCAGACACTTGTTACCCAACATCCGTACGATACACATCTATGTAACCTTTATATTACGAATAAAGTATTTTTTTTAAGTTCAAAGCGCGTTGTGAGATTTGATTGTAGATGCTTCAGAAGTAAGACCAATTTATTACAAACATTTTTTTTTAATATATGCATTTATCCTCTGTCCATTTTTGCTTATTTGAGCTCATTTGTAATTATCCAGTTGGGCTTGTTTTTATAACTTTAGCCCACAAATGTTTAAATGTAACAAATGTTCCTTATAATGAAAAAAAAAAGGATCTCATGTCTATACTACAAAATATTTGGAATGTATTGTTGAAATACCATTTGATTCCAATAGTTTAAACAACTTCTACAGATTTAAGTGAGTTGAGTGTTTTAACTCCATCATATTTTTCTCACTTTTCATCGTAAAATCGAAAAAAATACAATTTTTAATATATGTAACAAAATAAAAGGGGATCAGATTGATTTATATTCTATGAAATTAACTGTGCTAAGCCCACCAGAGAACAATCAAGCATATATAAATGAGGCGAAAGCACAATTATATTCAAAAATGCTAAAACTCTCCAAGAAACAGATTTACACTCCCTGACAAAATTATAGGTCACCCTGAATTTTGCCAGTTTTTGACAATATTGAATGTCATACTTCTTCGAAAGCAAATAAATACTGTTCTAATCTCACTGCCTCCCAGAATGGAATATCAGTAATAAGTCCTGATCCTTCTTACCATAGCATAAGCTAAAATGTAAATATTGTCATGTGACAAAAGTATAGGCCAGCCTCTCAGTTCTTATCTAAATCTTGTTATTGGAACACTGCTAGTGACTAGTGCTACTGGGAAGTGATTGTTGTTTTGATCAGTGAGTCTAATTAAATTTTATTACGTAATGCCTAGGGGAAAAGTGTTATCTGCGAGTGAAAAGGATGTGATTAAAACATTACGCGATAACAACTTGACAATATTTAAAATCGGTCGAACTTTAAATAGAAGCAGGCATTTAATAAGAAATTTCATTAGGCACTGGTAGGCCCCATGGCATTGACTGTTCGAGAACAGCGAGCCATTTTACGCCATGCATCCAACTCTTCAGCCACAGCGAGAGAAATTTGTGACAAGCTGGGGTCCAAACAAATGTCAGGAATGTTCAACGCCTTTTGCAAAGGACCAGTCGTTTAAAGCACCTTAAACTGAAGTCAAAGCCCCTCTTTAAAAAGCACACAAGGCCCACAGAAAGAAGTTTGTTTCGGAAAACACTACTTGGGGAAGGAGATGGAACAAAAGTTATCTTCAGCGATGAAAAGAAGTTTAATTTCGATGGGCCTGACGGTTATCGATATTATTTTCATGATTTGCGGAAGGAAAAATTATTTTTAAGTAAACCTCAAATGGGAGGAGGAGGTATTATGGTTTGGGCTGTGATAGGATACTATGGAAACACAGATTTAGTGTTTTGTTTGGCAACATTAAACGCAAAATAGTACATAGACATCATCCGGGAGCAAATTGTTGGGAGAGGAGAAGAACTGACTCGAGGGCGGTTCATCTTTCAGCAAGACAATTTACCTGTCCACACTGCTCGCAGAGTAAAAAATTTGTTTGCTGCCAAAAATATTCCCGTTTTCCCTGGCCAGCCCGATCACCAGACCTTAACATAATTGAGAACTGCTGGGGTGAACTTTCTCGTCCAGTTTATGCTCGAGGGAGACAGTTTAACTCCGTAGAAAAACTGAAATCTTGCATCGAAGAAAAGTGGTCCACTATTCGTAAAAAGTATATAAAAAACTTTTTAAATCTCTCCCAAAGCAATTGGCTGAAGTCTTAGAAAGAAATGGCGGCTCAACACATTATTAAAGCGGCAAATAATCAAAGGTAACAGAGTTAAATAAACTGGCCTATAATTTTGTCGCGGTCATTCAATGTGTTTTTGTTTGTTTTTTCGATTAGAAATATACTTATTTCATAAAATTTACTGTTTTCTATTTGTCCTAGCAAAATCATATAAAATAAACTAAATTATATAAAAATTGATCAATTAAAATTAATTTTTAACAGAAAAATTGAGGTGGCCTATAATTTTGTCGGGGAGTGTAGTAAAGCATGTAAGGGCTTTCCGAGTTTGTGCATTGTTTATGTTAGAATTTTGGAAGACTCCAAAAGTATAAAGCTCTTATCAATGGAAGACCTTGATGATTTTGTTGGTGATATGAATAATTGTTCTGAAACAGACTCCAATGAATTCAACCATCATAATCAAAGGCCACCCCAAACAACAGGGACATTTAATGTGACAAAAGACTAATTTATATCTCATAAAAAAATTTTACACAGGCCTCACCTATTCCTCTCACGAGTGTCATTAATACCCAAAATTTCTATGAAAATAAAAATAATATTCTACTAAATGCAATGTTATTAACAATTGACTGAAGTTAATATTAACAAGAATATTCATAAAATATATCTTCATTTATTTAGAGAAATATAAATCATGTATATAAATTGAATGTGTAGTCATTCTGAGTCAAAAACAAAGGTTTTTTTTTTCTTCTTTATAAAATCTTATTTATTTCCAACCCAATGCGTTTCAAGCATAGTAGCTTCTTAGCAATTACAAATGGGCACTGAATTATTGAGAGATATTGGTGGTATTGCGATGAATGATTTAATATCTAAAATAATAGCTACAAATGACAAACACATTGTTTATTTATAAATATTTAGATGATTTATTCATATGTATGCATGAAAATCAAATAGATACATAATTGGATAAATTTAAAAATGGATATAAAACAATAAAATTCACAAAAGAGACAGAAGCCAATAAAAGAATAAGGTCCATAGATATAGAAATAATAACACATGAAAATAAACTACATAGATTTGAAAATGGACACAAAAAACTATGTCAAAAGATAGAATAATAAACTTTTATTCAAACCATCCATTTAAATTTAAAGAAAATGTAGTATTCAATAGACTATACACAGCACTCCTGAGGATATCTCCTAAATACTGTAATGAAATAATAAATAAAATCAAAGGTATGTTCCTTGAAAACCAGTTTCCTCAAAATCTAACCAAAGGCAAATGCATAAAATAAACATGTTTAATAAAGATGAACATATTCATATAGAAAGGTATAATTTAGCAATGTTGGGCTTGTATAAAATGTTTTACCTGATAATAATAATAATAAAAAAAGAAAAAGGGAAAAGGAAGATAAAGATAATTCCACAAGGACAAATAAAAAACAATAATTGTGCCAAAAAAAACTGAAAAAGAAAAGAGATTTAGATAAAAATATTAGTTCTAAGCAACCATAAAGACTAAAGCAAACATTTATGGAGAAATTCATCACATGACCAAATAAAATACCTTCAGTTTGCAATGACCAATTTAATCAACATATTTTCAAACAAAATAAGAAGGAATATAATATAACAAAAAATAAAAATCAATGACTAAAGGAGGGGACAAACTCTTTCAACTATCACTCAACAATAGAGAAGGAAATAGGCACAGTTTGTAGGAATGTGGGATAAGTTGGAAGTATAATAAAACAATTCAAAAGCAAATGAGCAAAATTAAACATATTTTGGAACATATGGACTCGAAGTGCAATATTTATAAAATAGAAAGCAACAATTTTATTGCTGCATATGCAGGGGAATCAGAGGAGCTGCTGAAGGAGAGAATAACTTAACATAGTAAAAGTACAGTGGATCAATCTCAAGGACAGACTTTTGTTTTAAATAGACTATACTCAGATAATAAAACTAATCTAGAGTGTAACCTTCCAATTATAAAGATTATAAACAATGGCTAATCAACTCTTTTTAATTATTGACCTGTTGTCATACAGCCAATATTGATGTGAACTTATTAGAAAGTTTTTTTTTCTTTGCTATGTGTTAGTGTTTTAGATAAACAAAAATTGACAATGATAATGAAGCATATAAATATATTAAATAAAGGGTTAATATAGCCAGTATATATGATATTGTTGTCAAACCTGTCGGTGGAGACCATCGTCACTGGCTGATGATCGAGTACAGCTGGCAAGCACTTTCAATGCAAGAGCAACATCTTCAAGCTCATCAAAAGTACGCTTTTGGCATAGATCAATAGAGCATAAATACATTTTTTTGAAACATACTGTTCAGTCGTCTTTGAATTGAATTTCCCGCGCTCTCTTAGTTCACAAACCCGCCGCATATCACCAAGGCGGTGACCAATAGATAAAGATCATAAAGGCGGTGGCCAATAGCGGAAACTACGGCGCTAGCTCAAGAAGGCGCCGGTTGGTTTCAAGCGGAACGGTCAGTTGGGTCTGGTCCCTCTCGAGGGACGATTCTACCGCTACAGTAATAGTGTAACCCACTTCAGAGATAACCGCTCAGTTGGGCTTTGTCCCTCTCCGGGGTCGTTTCTCCCGCTACAGTAAAAGTTTACCCCGTTTCAACGATACAGCACAGTTGGGATTCACCCGTTACACAGTTGGGATCTATTCCGCTCCAGAGTAGGGGCTTGTCCACTCTCCTGTATTGGTTCTACCGCTACAGTGTAATAGTCTATCTTTCATCTCCCGCAACGCTACCATCATATACGGATCACCGCAACCAGTTTTCACCAGCTAGAAGACAGAATCTAATTAGGAACACAAAATAACACCGGAAGAAGACCCCACTTCAAGTTAAGTATATGTTTCCCGGAGGTACCTACTTCTTATTATAATGCTAGCATTATCTATGCAAACTATTAAATGACTACTCATATTATAGGACCGATCGATCATTATATTGTATATATATATATATATATATATATATATATATATATATATATATATATTATTGGCTTGCCACTAAATTATTTTGTAAAGTTAAATTTCCTTTGTTTCTTTTTTCAACCTCTATATCAATAAATATTAATGTTTGGTTCAATTAGACATAAGGTTAGTTTCTAAATCAGCATTCTTTAGGATTTAAGTTGTATAAAGTTAGCCGCCTACTATAAAGTTTATTATATGTTGCTTATTCAATATATACTTGATTCTTTGGAGAACTCAAATAGTGACTTGTATTATTCACTCTCATCTTTCCATAAAATAGTAAATATTTCAGTCTAATGCTCTCTTATTCTTGCCTTAAAAAAGCTTCCCGCCATTACACATACGTTTAAGCTCCTTATTCTTAGACTAAATTAAATAGAGATATTAAATGACTGATGATAGTTTAAAAACAGTAAAAGATGATGTTAGCTTATAAAACCTTTAATGGAAAAATATATATAAATACTATGTTAGTGGTTCTGCTCTTTACACAAAATTTAAAATAATTGTTTTTGTTAATTAAGCTCAGACATGAGTAACAACTTTAAATTTAATGAACTTGAATATTCATTATGTATTAGAAATGAAAATATCCTACCTAGTGAAAGAAATCAAAATAATATATAAATTGTGTCTGCCTCCCATCCCTACATTTCTTGGTGCATAAAAAGAGAAATGTGAACATTTACATAGTTAAACAGTAGATTTTTCAATTATATTAAAGCATTCTTGTATAACAAAAGTAAATTTCTATTTACCAACAGGAAGTTAGAAATTATATAATCATAAAGTTGAACAACTTATTAGGATTGGAAAATATATTCTAAACACAATTGGTTCTTTAAATTTTTTATGATAAAATCAGTGTCAAGATATTGACAAAAATAAGTTTTGACAAAGAAAAACCCCCACAGTCCATAAAGTAATAGTCCTCATGACAATATTCATATTCTTGATTAATATAAAAAAAATTCAATTCTATCAAGTAACTCTCATGATTGAAATTCTCTTAAGTGACCAGGCATCGGAAGTCAAAATTTGAAATTAATAAATTTATATAACATGTTAAGACCCAAAACGATTTTCTGAACAAAGTTTGTTCTATATACTTTTTTGATAAAATCGATATTCACGAAGATATTGACAAATATTTGTTTTGATGTCAAAGTATACCTCACTCCTGAAAATGACAGTAAAGTATGAAATAGCACATATTAACAATATTCCTTCCATTAATACATATACAAAAAAGTTCTCAATTCTATTGAGGAATTTTCAAGGAACGTGAATGGTCTATTAAGAGGTCAGAAATAGGAAATCAAAACTTTGAAATTCATAATTGTAAATGACGTTTTAAGACTGGAATCATTATTCTAAATTTGTTCTACACATTTTCTTGATAAAACCAATACTAATTAACATATTGACAAATATATGATATCTTGTCGACCCCCCCCCCCTTCAATTTAGTTGAAAATTTGAATTCTATTAGAACCTTGAGATTGTTGGTACACAAATAAAACATACTAAAGAATTGCAGGGTTTCAGAGGGGTTTGATTGATTAAAAATGGGAGGACAGAGAGACAGACCAGATTTTCAGTTTTGATGCCATTGTTTTCAGAATGGCCGGAAACATACACACAAAAAAAAAAAACAAAAAAAAAAACTTATTCCTGCTCAATTTAAATAGAAAACCAGAAAACCCTTAGTTTATATGTATATATCCGTATAAAAACAACCATTTATATAATTCCAGGAAAAGTGGAATGTGAGTGATAAAGAATTTCAATAAAACATAAATTCAATTTCTATGAATAGTGGAAGCAAGAGATTTAAAATATCAATACTTTATTAGAAACATATATTTAAACTCTTTGAGAACGACAAGAACAATGATAAACATACAGTTAACAGATACCATTATTGGTTTTAATATCCACAAAATACCATCTTTTTTTTTATAAACACTAAAATATAGATCTATCAATATGATCTATCAATATTGCACAAATAACATTACAGAGACAGTCGACTAGCACTAATGAAGAATTTTCATAAAATATAAATACATTTTTTGTAAACAGTGCAAGAGAAATTATATAAAATATAAATCATTTTTAAAGACATTGAAATGATGTAAAATATCAATATACATAAATAATTCTTTTAGAAACAGAGATAATAAGTGATTCAAAATATCAATACATTTTAAGGAACATATATTTAAGCTCTTTTTAATGAATTGAGTGGTGACAACATTATTTACAATTAACAGATGTCATTATTAGCTTGAAATGTCCAAAAAATACCTTTCTTTTTATAAACATTGGAATATAGAAGTATAGCCTATAAATAATTCATAAATAACATTACAGAAACAGTGATAAAGTACGCCCGGATAAAAAAATGTCATAAAATATAAATACATTTTTTTGTAAACAGTGGAAGATAAATTATATAAAATATAAATAATTATTAGACTAATGATAATATTAAAAATTTGTTATAAATAGTGGAATGTAAATGATATAAAATATAAATACTTTTTAATGAACAGTGAAATGTAAACAATATAAACGATAAATGAGATAGGTAAGAATAACAAAGAAAGGGATGCATTTAAGAGGAGGAAACGAATGTAAGAAGGTAGATGAGGGAGAGTGGGGGGGGGGGGCTAGACTTCCCCTCCCCTTTCTTGATGTTCATAAGTCCTCAATTTCCTCCTCTTCATATGAAGAATCAACAGAGGTATCCTCAATACTAGGGCCCCATATCCATTCTGGAGTAGTTAAACACTGTTCAAACAGTTCTTTAATAATATCTATGTATAATAATTACAATTTCTATTACTGGAATTACAAGATCAAGAGGTGGTGGGACATGAATGGCAATAACTTTTCCTGGATCATGGCTGAGAGACATGTAATATGCATACCCATAAAATACCTTTCTTTTTATAAACATTGGAATATAGAAGTATAGCCTATAAATAATTCATAAATAACATTACAGAAACAGTGATAAAGTACGCACGGATAAAGAAATGTCATAAAATATAAATACATTTTTTTGTAAACAGTGGAAGATAAATTATATAAAATATAAATAATTATTAAACTAATGATAATATTAAAAATTTGTTATAAATTGTGGAATGTAAATGATATAAAATATAAATATTTTTTATAAACAGTGAAATGTAAACAATATAAACGATAAATGAGATAGGTAAGAATAACAGTGAAAGGGATGCATTTAAGAGGAGGGAACAAATTTATGAAGGTAGATGAGGGAGAGTGGGGGGGGGGGGTAGACTACCCCTCCCCTTTCTTGATGTTGATAAGTCCTCAATTTCCTCCTCTTCATATGAAGAATCAACAGAGGTATCCTCAATACTAGGGCCCCATATCCAGTCTGGAGTAGTTAAACACTTCAAAAAGTTCTTTAATAATATCTATGTATAATAATTACAACTTCTATTACTGGAATTTCAAGATCAAGAAGTGGTGGGACATGAATGGCAATAAGTTTTCCTGGATCATGGCTGAGAGACATGTAATATGCATACCCATAAAATACCTTTCTTTTTATAAACATTGGAATATAGAAGTATAGCCTATAAATAATTCATAAATAACATTACAGAAACAGTGATAAAGTACGCACGGATAAAAAAATGTCATAAAATATAAATACATTTTTTTGTAAACAGTGGAAGATAAATTATATAAAATATAAATAATTATTAGACTAATGATAATATTAAAAATTTGTTATAAATAGTAGAATGTAAATGATATAAAATATAAATATTTTTTACAAACAGTGAAATGTAAACAATATAAACGATAAATGAGATAGGTAAGAATAACAAAGAAGGGATGCATTTAAGAGGAGGGAACAAATTTAAGAAGGTAGATTAGGGAGAGTGGGGGGGGGGGGTAGACTTCCCCTCCCCTTTCTTGATGTTCATTAGTCCTCAAGTTCCTCCTCTTCATATGTAGAATAATCAGAGGTATCCTCAATACTAGGGCCCCATATCCATTCTGGAGTAGTTAAACACTGTCCAAACAGTTCTTTAATAATATCTCTAATAATTATTGCTTCTATTACTGGAGTTTCATAATCAACAGGTGGTGGGATATGAATGGCAATAGCTTTTCCTGGATCATGGCTGAGAGACATGTAATATGCATATTCAAACACATGTCTGAAAAAATAAATATGAATCAATGATGATTAAATTATTGAAAGAGCTTGTGTCCATTATATGCTGCATAATTAAAAATCGAATTCCCTGGTTAACAGATTAATAACATCTGTGTTTGCAATTTTCTTTAATAACAAATTAGCTATTCTTATACAATTGATAAATGATATGCTTAAATTTTAGTTGGAAAGAGTTATTAAACTTACACTGTATAACATACTTACAATCCAGCTTTATCGGATAGTTGTACCTCTCTTGGATAGTCTTTTTGCACAATAGGGAGCACTTCGAATGCGGTATAAAGAGTATAACCTCTTTCATCAAATGGGCAGGTTAAATAAGCTGGGCAAGTTCCATGAATATCAGGATAACTGTAATAATAGCTATGGGCACATAGTTCCAGGTCTATAGTTTTACCCTCATAGTCTCCAAGCTGAATCACCAACTGAAATATAAATCAATGATTATATATAAACAAATAGAAGAGCGTACTTTGCATTTGAATAATATTGGCTGAATTAGTTATTCATTTCTTCTGAGTATATAGGCATTTCCAGATCATGCCCTAGTAAGTTTAGTAATGTTTGCCAGCATTAATTAGTCATGGTTAACAGAATCTCTCAGCTTGAATGGGCGACAAGCATCACCTTCAAATTATATAGTAGTCATTAAATAGATAATTACACATATATTTATTTTGTAAGAAAACATACAAGCACACTTAAAACATTTCATTATTTTTTTCTTTTAAGAATAACTTCGTTCAAAGCAAAACGGGCAGGTGTAAATAGTTTCTTAAGTCAATCAAACTGGCAACAAATGGTTTAAACAAAATGATTTTTTGAACATACCCAGTTATAAATTGATAAAAATATTATTCCCTTTCCCTAGGTTGTCTTGGGGATTTTTTCAAATATTCTGCTATGCACTGTACACAACCAAAAAGGAGGCAAGGAACCAGGGGGAACTGGTATTAATTAAACCCTGACTCTAGGTCCCATTTTTGGAAAGAGGAAGAAGTCTGCTCGTGCTAGATTAAAAATTTTTATTTTCCAGAAAAATTCTGCATTTGATTTATTAAATCATGACTTTATGGCCTAATAATTAATGGCTTCAATAATTAGTATGAAAGGTGCCTATGCATTTATATGTAAATTACAATTAGCAGGCTCTGAATAGTTATAAACATTGTTGAATTGTTCATTAGTCTTAGCCTTAGAGATTTAAAATGTAAAACCATTAGGTCAGTGGATATGAAGGTCTAAGGCCTGCCAAAGGGCGTTGGTGAGAGTTTAAGTGGTAAGCTTGACACATTATCAGCATATTGTAATGGCATAACGGACCAAAGAAAAAATGGTAACCTACCTCTTCATTAGAGTATCTACTAGAAATTTCCTCAAAATGCTGAGTGGGTACCAGGGGAACAGATAGAACCCTACCACAAAGCCTGGTCAGTGGACAGTTAAAAAAAATGTCCCAAGGATTGAATGTGGAACCTCTTAACATAGAAGCCCAGCCCTTTTCCCATTAAAAGATTTACTACTGCAAATCCCACGAGTACCTTTACCCTGATATAATTTAATATGATTATTATCTGAGCTATTAATATATATACAAAACATTATAATTAATAAATAGAGAGGAGTGTACCAGTGACGTCTATTACTTGACAGAAACACTCCCTCAATGACTATTATCAAAATTGTCTCAATTATAAAATACCAAAAATGTATTTATGACATACCTTTGTGGATTTCACTCCATTAAAAATGTCTAGTAGAATTCTCAAATCAAATTTTTTTTGTCTTAAGAGAAAATAGCTAACTCCAGCATGGGAGTGACAGACTCACTTAATGTGACAACAAATTTGATTGTTTTTATCTCAAAGCCAATCTCCAAAAACTTGACACCCCAATCTGTCAATTAAGGAGATAATTGCATAATTCGTGGCTTAAAAAAGGATTCACCTACAGATTGTGGACATTACTTTCATTAATGATTATATTGCGTATTTCCTAGTTCTCTAAGACTAAGCTCCGCCACAGACTCATGTGCTGACAAATTTGATAAATTCATCTTTCAAAACCCACCCAAACTCACTCAGCATCAATGGTTTCCAGAGGTAACAATTTTATAAATTTATAGCTTTAAGTATGATACTCCTACCTAAGCAAAAACTACATTTTTATTAACAGATTTAATAAAATACACCTTCAGTAAATATTACTATTTTAAATATTAAATTTAAAAATTTCATTAAACTGATTGGAATGCAAATGAGGAAATTTGCAAAAGTATCTGCAAAGATTTCTCAAAGGCGAGCAAGCATAGTATCTAATAAGACAAAGGAAAAAGGAAGATATTACCCCGGATCTGAGATTACAGCTAAAAAGTCAAGCCAGCAAAAATCATGCTTTCAAAGGGGGGTAGAAAGGGAGGGGCTAATACAGTCAAACCAGGTTCTAACTACATTAAAGGGGAATATGAAGTTGAGTCTGGTCTGACATATAGTTACATTTTGGTACAAGAATAGCTGTCTCAAAGAAAATAAAAGGCATTCCTATTATTTAGTCTTACGCCAATGAGCATAAAAATTATTATTTGTATAATAAATAAATAGCCAAAGGCACACACACACACACACACACACACACACACACAAACACATGGTCAGCAATTCACAGAACAGACCACTCCGAATTACGTTAGTTTCTGCAGTTAATGAACCCCGAAGGGCACTGGATTGAAAGTCTTCAGAGCTATGACTTCAGTATTGAGCATCGAAAAGGGGGAAACACAATAATGATGATGCCCTTCCAGGACGGCCTGCAACGTAGACTGCAAGCATTGAACTAAATCCGAGAAAGAGGAATGCATCGTTGATGTGCGACTTACCCATATTGGCTCAGGTAAAGACTGGTTGAAGACGTAGAAAGATGGTCCTATTCTGGCGAAGATTATATTGGCTAAGGAGGCCAACAGGAGACCGGCCCATCCTCAGCCAATATACAATAATCATACTGGTCCAGTGGAATAGTTAATGTTACCATATGACTGCTTATATCAGTACAGATGGCAAAACCACAACCGACCTAATTGTCATGGCAACTTCCAAGATAAATGAGGTAATGAAGCAGTTCCATAACGGTCCCAGCGGCGGCCATCTGGACATTACAAAACGCTGGAGAAGATAAAACAGCGATTATATTGGGCGGGATGTCAGCAATTTGTAGCAGATTGGATAGCCAATTGCGAGCAGTGCATTGCAGCCAAGGGACCAACGAGGAGAAGTCGTGGGAAGCTTAGCAGTATAACACAGGGGCAATTGTATTTTGCTAAGTTCGGGTCAATCGTTAGTGCCCAACAAAATTGTTGGCTCCCGCTTTAGATTTTAGTGTATATCTCGGTTATACTTTCCTATACGACAAAAGTGAATATAACAAAAGTTAGTTTAAATAGAAAAATAAACTACTTTTGTCATGTGCATATTTGCAGAAAAACTAATTGAAAACGAAATATCGCTATTTTTAATTTCTGGCTTCCCTTATAACCCCCACTCCTGCCCGTCCCTAGAAATGTTAGTATGGCTTGTTATAATGAAAGCGTTAGTGCTAATACATATACCGAGTTTTATTTATTTCGGTTGGATCTTTTGTCCCAAATAAAATTTTTCACTTCCGCTATAGGTTTTAGCGTATATCTCGTTTATAATTCGGTATAAGAAAAAAGTGTATATAACAAAAGTTACTCTAAATAACAAAATAAACAACTTTTGTTATGTTCATATTTGCCGAAAAAGCAATAGGAAACGAAATATCGCTATTTTTAATTTCTAGCTTCCCTTATAACCCCCACTCCTGTTCGTCTCAGAGGATATTAATATAGCCTAAAGTCTAAGTTGGGTTAGTAGTAATATACATACCAAGTTACATAAAATTCGGTTCAGCCGTTTATGCGTGAAAAGGTAACAAACAAACAAACAAATAGACACCAAAGAAACATTATGCAGTTACGGTGTCTATGACATGTGAAACGAAAAGTTATCGTGAAATTTCGCGAAAAAAATGCGAGAGCGGAAATAGACGGGAGGCTAATAAAGTTAATTGAGTTTACTTATTTCCTGTTTAATGCTGGTATTACGGGAAGTGATTTCCACTGAGATCTACTATTATGAATATAACCTTACGTGCTAAACTATGCTTAAACTATATGTGCTCGGATTGGTTTTTGAACGGAAATATGTACATTATAGATGATATTTAATTGTAATAAATGCTATTCATGATTATGGTTTGAATTATTCAAAAACGGTGAGTCAAAAAGTGGAGAGGGATAGATAAGGAACACACTAAAATTTCTATTCTATTAATAACCATAATTTGCCTTCAGGATTGGCTATTTCTGAAAAACATTACGTCGTGGAGGGAAGTGTAATTGTATACATTAAGTCTTGCTATAAGAATGCCATCATTAATCAGTCAACAATGATTTCCCGGGCATCGCCGGGTACCTTAGCTAGTATATTTATAAAATTGTAACCTCTGTCTGTACATTGATTTTTTTTTTTTCGCGAAATTTCACGATAACTTTTCGTTTCACATGTCATAGACACCATAACTACATTTTGTTTCTTTGGTGTCTGTTTGTCACCTTTTCACGCATAAACGGTTGAACCGAATTTTATGAAACTTGGTATGTATATTACTAATAACCCAACTTAGACTTTAGGCTATGCTAATATTCTCTGAGACGAACAGGAGTGGGGGTTATAAGGGAGAGCTGAAATTAAAAATAACAATATTTCGTTTCCTAATGCATTTTCGGCAATTATGCACATAACAAAAGTTGTTTATTTTGTTATTTGGGGTAACTTTTTTATATACACTTTTGTCGTATACCTAAGTATAAATGAGTTATACGTTAAAAACTACTGCGGAAGTCAACAATTTTATTTGGCACAAAAACTCAACCGAATTAAACCAAACTCGGTATGTGAATTAGCACTAATGCCTTCCTTATAATAAGCCGTACTAACATTTATAGGGACGAACAGGAGTGGGGGTTAAAAGGGAGGCCTGAAATTAAAAATAGTGATATTTCGTGTCCTATTGGGGTTTCGGCAAATATGCACATAACAAAAGTTGTTTATTTTGTTATTTAGAGAAATTTGCTCAACAATTCTTTTCAATATGAACTACCAGGTACCTCACCTGGAAAAATTAATTCAAATTATAATATATTATTATAATATTTTGTCCTTAATAATTTAAATCTATGCATAATGCACAGGAAATCGGAAATATGTCAATATGGAGGACAGTGAAGTCTTACATAAAAAATTAATTTTATTATTAACATATCCACAGAAACGACAGGCATTAACCATAAACACTGGGAAGGGTAAATGTCAAAATATAGTGCAAAGTAAAGCCTTGCAAAAAAAATACCATCACCATTCAGCGGCTCGTAGTTAAAATTAGTGGGGGTACTGCTCCAGTAAATTTTTAGCCTTAGCACGCCAGGGTCGGCACTGCGGGAACAACAGTGCTCTCTCTCCCTTGTGGAGCTTCCTGTGTGCGCATCCGCACAGCAGTCAAACACCTCGCCGCTGGAACTGTGAAGCTCACAGTCCCATACAAAGATTTTTGTATCTTATTTCATAAACTGGGGGATAGTTACTGCATTAAGCTTAAGGATTATATATTATACATATATTATAGTAGAAAAGAAAGACTTAAAGAAAAAAGGCTCATTATATTAAATGTTATTGATAATATCAAGTGGAAATTGGGGGTGCTGCAGTTCCACAGTGTCTATACGCGAGCCGCCACTGCTTGGTATATGAATTAGCATCAACTCCTCCATGATTATAAGCTGTATTAACTGTAGGAACGAAAGCTGTGTTAATTGTAGGAACGAAGAGGAATGGGGGGGGGTTGTGGGTCAGGGCTCAAATGAAAAAAAAGTCTGTTACGCAGGGGCTGTGTACACTAAGTAGATTTCCTACAGGACGGTTTATAATAGATAAATCTACATACTGATAACACCACCGTGAAAAGAATGTATTTGTTTGTATCTCGTATAATAAAGCTTTGTTGAAAACAAAATTTGGAATTTAACCTTGTAATGAAGTAGTTCATGGTATAACAGCTTTTTATTAATATGACACTAGTAGGAGTAGGGGTTTACTGAAAGCGTAAAACTATTAAATCCAAATATCTCGGTTAATACTCATTATACGAAACATATGTATGCAACAATATTTATAGAATATTTAATTTGCAATAAGATTGTTTCTATACAATGTTTCAATCTGACGTATAGTAGCAGAGATATTTCGAATTTTCATAATTCCTCCCCTTTAACCCCCCCCCTCGTCCAATTTCAGCAATTACAAATGACAACGTTTTTAAAGTTATATGATAGTTCTAAGTATGATTCGGGTTCTTGAAGAGTTAATGAATCTGTGCCCACCCCTTTCACTTTCTTAATCTAAATTAAATAATGGTTACGCAACATTGATCAGAATTATATATGTTATCCACTGATAAGTGAATTATTATAACACTTATATTGTTTAATTTTTTGAATAACTCAGGTTACAGTAATGTAAATAATACAATGCTGAATTTTCACAACATCCAGGAGCGGAGATTATGAAGAGACAATAAGAGCAGATCTATTCAGACCCGCTTACTTGAGACCACATTTGGCACGAACGAGGTAGATAATGTAAAGGAATGGAAAACACTATAGACTATTCACTATTTTAAATAATGAAGAGGGAGTGATTTTGAACTCCTCAAAATGTTTTGAACAACATACTAGGATTTCATAGTAACAACTTAACGTTTAGACTGACAGACTCAGCAAAGGACATGACCTTGAGAAGAACAGCTTAGTTGCTCTCATTTACAAAATACAAAACTTTATCCATAAAATACAAAACTTTATCCATATTTTATAGATGAAACTGCCTAGCAACTAATCAACAGACTTCACTAATGACAAACTTGATTATTCTTGTTCCGTAAGCCGACCTCTGCAGACTGGCAGACAAGAGAAAAATAACTTTATTTATTGTCCAAAAAAAAACAAAAAACAAATTGTCTTTATACTAAACGTATTTACAACTATAAATTTGTGTTACGATTAACTTTAAATATATCTCATACTAAATCATCTATTTCAACGCTCAGAAAAATCTATTACATTTTGAAGAATGGATAGGATTGGTTTTAATGATAATGAGAGCTAAATTAGATAAATGCAGGACGAAAAGCTCATTAAGTAAGTTTTGGTAGACCATATGTACTCTAGAAACCTCTGTCAACCTCTTAGAAGTAATAACTCTTATAATTAATGAGCATAAAGTTTACCAAAGTGTACCGATCTATAATTTACCGATTTAGCCACTAGTTCTTAACTGACTAAGAAGATTTAAGGTAATAGCAAAATAAGGCGTTCAATAAATATAGATTTTATTTAGTTTCTGAGAGTTTTTGACACCATAGGGGATAACTAGTTCACACAATTGATGTTTATTGATCATTTAAAGCGTTTAATTATATCCTTTCAAATTAAAATATATAAAACTTAAAAAAATGTGTTAGAGGAACATAATTTCTGAAAATTTATAACAAGTCACTATACAATAGGTTGAAATTTATATTCCATTACAGTATCATTAAACGTAGACTGAACACATAACAATTAAAGAAAGTAAAATTCACAATGGAGTAGCTACAAAGATATATATACACACAGACACATACTCACAGATTACTTAACTTGGAGCATGCATAGCCATTTAATAAATACCACAACACAATAATTGTAACTATAGAGCTCATTAATATAGTATTATACAAAAGTAAATATTAATGAGCTTTATGGTTACAATTTATTGCGGTGAGGTGTCTTTCTTTTTTTTGCAAATAATGTTTGCATAGTTCAAAGGAAAAATATGCACGCATGGGAGTTCAGACTTACATAGGGACTTTACTTCAACCATAAAGCTTTGACTGCTTCATTGCAGTAGACATAGGAGTGTTCAAAAACCTCCAAAACTATTTCAACATCAACACCTAATTCTATAGACAAACTGGAGTTGATAATTAATTCAGCTATAGCTACGCTGTAATTTTTATCTTGATTGTCATTAACTTTAAATACAATTAACAAAATAGTTTTCTTCTCGTTTGTTTCCATATTTCATCTATAACTGAACCCGACAAAACAGAACTGCTGGAAGTGAGGCTAAATCAATCAATAAAAAATCTATACATAGAGCTATAAATGGAATCGGCCTTCTACAGATTGTCACTTAAGACACTCGATCAATAGAGTAATCCAATAGCTCCAGATGACTTACATAAAACGACTAAATATTGAGTTTGTTAACGATCAAACAATAATTGCGACCGATAGAGAGGTAACAGACATATATAAATATATATATATACACACACACACAAACACACAGAGATTTGAACGGACCTCATTTTCGTCATCTCCTAGGTAGGATAGATGGACGTTTGAAGAAATATTTCGAAACCGTGTCATGAGTACGACCTCAATAGCCCTTAAGGGAAATCTGCTAAAATCACTATATTTCATTCGGCATTTGTTTTTATGCAAAAATGCACTGAATTTTCACAACATCCAGGAGCGGAAGTTATGGAGAGACAATTAGAGGCAGCTCTATTCAGACACGCTGACTTGAAACCACATTTGGCACGAACGAGGTAGATAATGTAAAGGAATGGAAAACACTATTGATGATTCTTATTTACTTTGTCCACATTATTTTAAATAATGAAGAGGGAGTGATTTTGAACTCCTCAAAATGTTTTGAACAACAAACTAGGATTTCATAGTAACAGCTTAACAGACTCAGCAAAGGACATAACCTTGAGAAGAAGAGCTTAATTGCTCTCATTTACAAAATACAAAACTTTATCCATAAAATACAAAACTTTATCCATATTTTATAGATGAAACTGCCTAGCAACTAATCGACAGACTTCACTAATGACAAACTTGATTATTCTTGTTCCGTAAGCCGACCTCTGTAGACTGGCAGACAAGAGAAAAATAACTTTATTTATTGTCCAAAAAAAACAAAAAAAACAAATTGTCTTTATACTAAACATATTTACAACTATAAATTTGTGTTACGATTAACTTTAAATATATCTCATACTAAATCATCTATTTCAACGCTCAGAAAAATCTATTACATTTTGAAAAATGGATAGGATTGGTTTTAATGATAATGAGAGCTAAATTAGATAAATGCAGGATGAAAAGCTCATTAAGTAAGTTTTGGTAGACCATATGTACTCTAGAAACCTCTGTCAACCTCTTAGAAGTAATAACTCTTATAATTAATGAGCATAAAGTTTACCAAAGTGTGCCGATCTATAATTTCAAGTGATAACATTTATTCTTAAGAAATTTTAAATGAATAAATATAAATGCCAAATATTGTTTATTCAACACAAAAATGTTTAATAATAAAGGGTTGATATACTGTTTATAACTAAACAAAACTTTGAAATAAAGTGTTATAATTGTAATGCAATAAAATTGTTACAAATACGCGAGCAATTGAATTTGTCCAAAGGACCATGAGATTAAACTACTTTTGAAAACAGTAGAATTCTTGGGATGAGACCAGATTCAGTAGTTGTTATATTATTAAATGAGTTACACAATAGAAATTATTTTATTGATTTGTTATAATAATGTAATTTCATTGGAAATGGCAATTTTTTACTCAGGATTCTAATAATAATAAGGGGAATTTAGTATGTTTGTGTACTATAAATTATAATATGAAATAAATGTATGGTACATAAAATCTATTGAAAGGTTCTAAGCAAAATCAATCTAAAGTCTAAGAACGTTAAAGGACTTAAAAAAGTCAATAAATAACCTTTTATTCTAAAGGCAGAAATACTAGTGAGTAAGCCGGTAATTTCATATGACATACTATCTCGGTGTAAACCACTATGTCCAATTGTATTTAACAGATATTCTAATATATGTATGTATGTTATAGGATATAATAACAATAATTTAATTGTAAATTTTATTTATTTCTTTAAAAATAAAAAGGTGTTATGAAAATACTAATTAGAAACAACTGAACAGCATACTTTATTGTCTAAAACCTCCTTACTGAAAGCATGTAGAAAACTTGTCACGAGACACTGGACATTTTTCAATTATCACATACTGCAGTTTATTTAGCCACTAGTTCTTAACTGACTAAGAAGATTTAAGGTAATAGTGAAAGAAGGCGTTCAATAAATATAGTTTTTATTTAGTTAGTGAGAGTTTTTGACACCATAGGGGATAACTAGTTTACACAATTGATGTTTATTGATCATTTACAGAGTTTAATTATATCCTCTCAAATTGAAATATATAAAACTTAAAAAAATGTGTTAGAGGAACATCATTTCTGAACATTTATAACAAGTCAATATACAATAAGTTGAAATTTATATTCCATAGCAGTATCATTATACTTAGGCTGAACACATAAACACTTAAAGACAGTAAAATTCACAATGGAGTAGCTACAAAGATATATATACACAGATACAGACTACTTAACATGGAGCATGCATAGCCATTGAATTAATACCACAACACAATAATTGTAACTATAGAGCTCATTAATATAGTATTACACAAAAGAAAATATTAAAGAGCTTTATGGTTACAATTTATTGCGGTGAGGTGTCTTTTTTTTAATGGAATAACGTTTTCATAGTTCAAAGGAAAAATATGCATGCATGTTAGTTCAGACTTACATAGGGACTGTACTTCAACCATAAAGCTTTGACTGCTTCATTGCAGTAGACATAGGAGTGTTCAAAAACCTCCAAAACTATTTCAACATCAGCACCTAATTCTATAGCCAAACTGGAGTTGATAATGGATTCAGCTATAGCTACGCTGTAATTTTTATCTTGATTGACTTTAAATACAATTAACAAAATAGTTTTCTTCTTGTTTGATTCCATTTTTCATTTATAACTGAACCCGACAAAACAGAAGTGCTGGAAGTGAGGCTAAATCAATCAATAAAAAATCGATACATAGAGCTATAAATGGTTTCGGCCGTCTACAGATTGTCACTTATGACACTCGATCAATAGAGTAATCCAATAGCTCAGGATTTCACTTAATGCTGATTTAAATAATGAAATCTTTTATTGTCACGAAATAAATTACTACTTTATTGAAAATACTGAAGGGATTTCAGAGATTACCACCAAAACTGAACAACATTGGTAGAGTGGCCTAATGACCAACCCAGCATAGAGAAATTGTTTACTTTGTTGTGTTATGGTTTCAGAATAACTAAATTCACGTTGAATTATGGCTTTCTTATTTATTATTTCGAATTCACTTTAATTGGCCTGCAAGTTGGTTTAATAACGTTAATTTTCTTCTTGCACGACTAAAAATAAGGACGTGATACTTTTCTCTAAGAGTATACTCGTAGCAGAAGCATCGGCACATTTTAACGTAAACGATGACTAATCCCTTCATTTCGATTGCATACCAATAATGACTTTTCTGTACCGACTTTTTTGTTATACAAGAAATGTATGAAATGACAAATGGACAAATATCAATAATTTTTTTTTTTTTAAATTACGATGATATACACGAGCATAAGTATTGACTTTGTAACGGCAACTCATCTCAATACATACAACATTACCTTCACCTTTAAGGTAACAAGCGGTGAGCTTCGGGCAACAGTTTTGCCCGACAGGAACTTATAACGGCAATTGGGAATATACATATTTTATTGAAAAGGAAAGGCATTGGATGAAATAACCTGGGGCCGGAAGAACATTTACAAGTTCCTCACCAATTTTGCGCGCATTATAAGATGAACCTTGTTATAGATGACTTCATAAAAATCAACAATTTCAAACTTCACATGCATATCAAGAGAAATAAGAGCATGACAGATAAAACAATGAAACAACTGTAACGGTCCTTGCCTAACAAGAAAAAAAAATGAGATTCTTCGTAAACACAAGGTCAATTGTGTTGACTCAGAAAATGTGTTTCCGCTGCAAGCACACACATAAACACATGGTAAAATAGAAAGTCACATCATCTTTAGAACAAGGATATGATGGACTATAAACTGGTCGCTACAGGGAAAGAAAACAAGACAGCAAAATAAAACAAAAATCGTTTAGTGTTATGAGATTATTAAATAAGCATATTGTAATGAAAATGACCTAACTTAAAACAGTGTTGCCTTAAATACATTCAGAAGGATCTTTATTCAGGAGTAAATTATGAAAAGAAACCTACTACAACTATCTACATTTTCAAAGCTCATGTAATTTTAATGTATTGGATACATTTAAAAATTGCTTACAAAGTCTGTACATTTTTTGTAAATATAAATATGTCCTGATAAAAGTATTTAAAAAGTCCTTCACTAGGAGCTGCATTAACTAAGCAGATTTCCCGTGTGTGCCCCCTCAAAATGTAAAACTTCAATGAGAACATTTTTTGGTATTTAGGCTTCAATACGTAATGTGCTTCATAATATAACACCTTATTGTTAATATAACTTGAGCAGAAGTGGGGGGGGGGGGGTTACTGAAAGCTGAAAACTAAAAACTCGATATTTAGTCGTTTTATGTAAAAAGACAGATCAAGTTCGTTAACCGCTGAAATCGGACGAGGGGGAGGGGGGTTTAGAGGGGAAGAATTTGGAAAATTCGAAATATATTATTATACGTCAGATCGAAAAATTGTATAGAACCAATCTTATTGAGAATAAATAAATGATTTATAAATATTGCCCTATACATATTTTCCGTATAATGAGTATTAACCGAGATATTTGGATTTTAGTTTTACGCTTTCAGTAAACCCCTACTCCTACTAGTGTCATATTAATAATAAGCTGTTATATCATGAACCACTTCATTACAAGGTTAAATAACAAATTTTGTTTTTAACAAAGCTTTATTATACGAGATACAAACAAATACGTTCTGTTGACTCTCCCTCCCCTTCTTTTGTTTTTGGATTACTAAAATCTGTGTGATTGAGATAGACATTATTCTGATTCATTTCAAATTACTCTTCTAGCTATAGTAAGTAGTTTTCAATAATATTAATATGTTAAATTCAAATATATTTCATTAATTGTTTATCTTTCCGGTCTAGTATAATCCTATCTATTCAGCGCTGAGAAGTTGGCTGCCCTGTTTGTTTACAATTCAGACGCTTTCCGTTGTAGATATTGTTAACATGTAAATTGACTGAATGACTTCTTATTACCGGTTGTATTTATTCCCTTAACATTCACGGAGGTGTTACCAGTATGTAGTTATCTATTGTATACCTTCCCGTGGAAAATCTGCTTAGTTTACGCAGCCCCTGCGTGACGGACTTTTATTAATTCCTGCAAATAAATGCTCTTAATATTTCAGCATAAGGAACGGACGATGTTTACTTTTACTAGCATGAAGTATACCATATTACTTAAAAATGTATTTAAAATACTAAATAGAATTAATAACTCATACTGAAAGCTAAGATTTAAGAGAACACAAGCTAAAAACCCGTCAAAACCTTTCAACGGGTTCTTGTAATAGAGGACTTTAAGAAATACTGACCTGTCTTCCGAAGTACTCTTTCTGTGTGTTTTCGTTGATTATCACTAAATCAAATTAAAGACATGAAAACAATGTTCATTTATGATTTGAGACAATATTAATTATTTATCTCTTAATAATTCTAAAAAAATACGATTCAAAAGTGTTTTGGAGGCATTGCATGCCTGGTGTCATACTGAGTTTGGTTACAAGCTGTCGTGTATTGCATATGGCGCCATCTAAAATTAGGACTGACTAATCATCGTTCCTGATCTATTAATATTACAGGCAGTGTTTTTGTTTTCCACTGGAGTATAAATAATTTTACGTTTACAAAACATTTTAAATTTACTATGAGAAAAGATTGTTGTGTCCCCGGGTGCAAGACTAAAGAAAACACGGGGCTTCAGCTTTTTCAGTAAGTAATATTTCACTATCTGCGTTTTTATCGGGTCTTTTTTTCTGGAACCGATTATTAATTGTTGTTACTGAGCACTTTTTGCTTAGGAAATCCATTTTACTAAATGATTTCTTTGCACTTTCTCGGGAAATAATGATTTGTTTTGGTTTATAATTGTAACCTCCCATTCTTTTTCCCCCTGGATTTATACTCCCACTTTCTTTTCAGTTTATAATTTCAATTAGCCTTAGTCCAAAAAGTGGATGTTAATCTATATACGAGTATAGTCCTGAAATGCAATATTGCCTATTGGAAAATTAATGATAAACTATAAGGCCTTAGGATATTTTTCGTTCTTCGGAGAGGCTTGTATATGTGGTTTTGTATAAAAACTAACATTGTATTGATATTAATTTCCTATAAGAATGGGATTAGTTTTATATAATGCTGATTGTTTACAGATTTGTTTTGTTTTTGAAACCTAAGCATGACTATTAATAATGTAGGTAGATGAATGAAATGGCTACGCATTCACTGTAACAATTTATTAAAACAACAGAGCGCTTTCGATTCAGTGCATCATCATCAGTGCCCTGTTGACACACAAAAACAATAATTACTTATCTTTTTAAGTACTGATAACGATTTTTATCTGCATTGAAAGCGGTCTGTCCTTTTAATAAATTGTTACAGTGGAAGCTTAGCCATTTCATTCATCTACCTACATTAGAAGTCACTTCCAACTACCAGAATTCCAACTCAGACTATTAATAAGTTTTCACTCTTTGGAATGATGCTACTTATTCCTCTCACATTAAAATCTATGTGAAGAAGGTTCATTAATTATATTTTTTAATGCTTTGTTTAAGATATAAACTCAAATAAATGATTATAAATATTTCTTATATTATACACATTTGGTATGCATTACACTTATTCAAGTTTAAGTTATTTCTTGTATATTATTGTTTTAACTGGTTGTCTTGGTTAACCAGACTCCATAAATAAAATGAAGGTACAAAATGAAGGGAGGTTGGTTTGTTTTGTTTAGTTTTTGTTTTTAACATATTACCTCATAGGCAAGTGATGTTCTCCATAGCATTAACATACTTTATATGAAACATACTATAATAATTTACTTAGCAGTGTGCTATTAATATCTGATTTTCATAAGAAGAATCACTGCTAAAATACTTTTTATTCTGTTTAAATATAAATTTTCAATCGAGGAATAAATAATACCATTTATCTAAATAATCTCAACTAATGAGGTGATTTGACGAATATATTTATTTGAAAAACAGAAGTCCCAAAAATAAGGAAATAAGTCAATAATAATAAAACGTCATATGTGTATATATATATAATTGTATCCTCTGTCTGTACATTGATTTTTTTCTCAAAATTTCACAATAATTTTTCATATCCCACTGCCACATTTATTGGTTTGTTACCTTTTCACTCATCAACGGCTGTCAACGGAGTCTACAATTTTATTTGACACAAAAGACTGAACCGAACTAAAAAAAATTCGGTATGTGAATTAGCACTAATTCTTCCATGACAATAAGCTGTACCAACATTTCTAGGGATGAGTAGCAGTGGGGGTTGTAGGGGAGGCCTTAAATTAAAAATAGCGATATTTTGTTTCCTATTGGTTTTTCGGCAAATATGCACTTGACAAAAGTGGTTTATTTTGTTATTTAGAGTAACTTTTGTTATATTCACTTTGTTCGTATAACAAAGTATAAACGAGATATACTCTAAAACTTTAGCAGAAGCCAACAATTTTATTGCACTCTAACGATTGAACCGAACTTAACAAAACTCAATATGTGAATTAGCATTAATTCTTCTATGACTATAAGCTATATTAAAATTTTTAGGTTCGAATGGGAGTACATTAATTCATGAGAAACGCCAGTTTGCCCATAACTGTAGTTAATACTTTATTTAATTAAAATGCAAAAAATATTTGAACAAACAGTTTTAGTATTGTGAAGATGGTATAATCAGATGTGTTAGTATAATTTAATTTATTACAGGATTGAGATCCTGAATGAATAGCATGAATGTTGGCACCAGTAGTATCTGGAAGTACTGTTCCAATGGGGATTATGCTTCCCCCTCTCCTGGCGAATTTGTCTTCATTTTCACTTCCTGGCTGGGATACTCTGGTGTCCAGGTACCCAGAATAACCTACAGAACTTTTCATTGATCCTTGCTAATTATTCCAGTCCCATAAAGCATTCCTCCACAATCCTAGAACATATTGCTGGTCTTGCCAGTGCCCTATAGGCTGCCTGACTATCAGCCAGAATTTTACAAACCTTTCCCATCACTTTAAGCTCAGCTAATTGATGGGCTGCCACCAAAATTACAAAGATTTCTGCTTGAAAAACTGTTGAAGTGAGTCCCAAGGCAATCCATTCATTTAGGCTATTTCCGCCCACCGAGCACCACACTACTGCCCCAGTCAGCTCTTCTGTCTTGGAGCCAACCAAGTAAACATTCAGTCCATTTGGCTGTTTAAATCTGCCAGTTTTCAATTGGCAAAGCCCATATATGTCCACTTTAAACCTTTTCTCCAGTACGAGATTCTTCGCCATTATATCCGATGGCGTATTAAGTTCTGGTATCTTCCAAAAGTTTTCCAACATCCTCAGAATTCTGTTTGGCTGAATTATGGATAACCTTCATTCTCACCCTCCTGTCTCAATGAAGATTTCTATTGGCATAAGATCCAAGATTATCACCTGTACCTACTTAACAAGACGCTGTGTAATGCTCGTCCTTTAATTTTTCAGGAATTTTACTTTTTCTTCCCACGATCTTCTTTTCTTTTGATATTTTTTCTATTAATTCTGGCTCAATTTCTTCTGAATTATTTTTATCTTCTAATCATTCTTTATGTGACGGCCAGCCTGTGTCTCACATTTGAATGGTTGAGTACCAGACCGTTTTGATATAAAGAGTGACTGGTCGCAGCAGAGATTGGTGAAAAAGAATAAAATTAATTATGAAATAATTTAATTAAATTAACTATATATAAAACATAATAACCCTTAATTTTATAATAACAAAATAATAATAATACAAAGAAAAAAAATTGGCGAGTGACTGGAGTTACGTCTTGGGAACATCCGCTCTGCTGACACCTCAAGCATCAGCATTTATTCTCCTTATAACCCCTACCATTTTTCCTCTCCTTGTCATTTTCCCAGTAGCTCTAGACTGTCACTCTGTTCATTTTCAAAGTTGTAATTGTTGTAATTAATAAAAGTGCTTTTTAAAAAGGCTTACACGCGTACTTTAAACTTAACTGGCGCTCGAATATAGGGACTTAGCAGAAGTTTTCATTTTAAGTGTGATCTATTTCCCACGCATTTGAAAACTTTGGATCTCAATCCTTAACTGCTTATTACCCAAGTATAGCGAAGCCTTGCACTTTTTACTTGTGATCTATTTCCCGAGTTCCCCCCAATTGCAGTCAAGCAGACGACAGCCTGGAGCAGCAGCAAGAAGGAGGAATCTGGAGGAGCAAAAGACGCAGCACTTCTACATCATCATCCGATTCGTCTTGTCACCTGGAGGAAGATCCGGAGGAACATCACTACAGTGTGAGTAGCCTCTGTATAGCTCATAAAAATAACATTATAATTCAGCCCTCTAAATTAAACCCCATTATGTCAACCAACCAAGAAATGCCCCAAATCCAAAAAGAAATTTTGAACCAAGCCTTAAGCGAAATCCAAATGATATCCAACCCCCTCCCCATGGATATTTTAAAGTACATCCCTAGATATGATGGAACTAGTTATAAATTGCCACAATTCATAGCCACATGCGAATAGTTATTTAATTCTTATTGTAAAATAAATAATAAAGAAAAGGAAAATAACCATTGGTTACTTTTTAAAGCAGCTATGTGCCATTTAGATGGTCCTGCCGAAGCTGTTGCCTACAATAATAATTGTGCAACAATAACGGACTTACTAGAATCTCTTAGGAAAACTTTTGCTGACAATAGGACAATTCCAGACCTCATAGCAGAGCTATCTGTCATGAGATCTTACCCACGAGAACACCCGATAGAATTCCTTAACAGACTAGATGAAAAACGAACTACCGTGGTAACCAGATACAAACTAGATAAGGTCACTGGCTCTCTACTAGACCAGCTGATACTACATCTTGACGTGACACTCGTAAGGACATTTATACACGGTGTACACCCTACTCTAGGAGCACACTTACAGGTACTACAAATTCTAGACTTAAACGACGCTAAGTCAAAACTGATTAACGACTGCAGCATTATATTAACACAGTTAAAATTAAACAATACAATGGAAGTCATGAACAAAATAGACACACATAAACACAAACATAATTTCAAAATTCCCAATTTTTCAAATCAAATATCTCCCCCTAGATTTAGACCAAATTTTCAACAGAATCAAAATTTTGCTCAACCTTCTCAACCAAGACCTTTTAATGCACAACCCTTTCCCCAACAAACTCAATCCTTTTCCCAACAAACTCAACCCTTTTTCCAACAAACTCAACCATTTCAACTAAGTACACTAACAGACACAATAAACAAACTTACGGACCATTTTTTAGACAGAAGTCACCCACAAAAGCCACCGGATCCAGATTTGAACTAAAAGCTATGGATAAGTCACTCCCTTACTTTTTGGACCAGGAAAACAGGAAATGGCTAATAGACACAGGTTCTTTAAAAAATTATATCAATCCAGAAATAGTACCCCCTCATTAGCGTAGATTCAGAGAACAATTTTTTGTAAAAACATCTGTGGGCGAAACACAAGGGTCGGAATATATTTTATGTCCTACCAATAAAATATTTCCTAACAGCTTTTTTATGAAAATGTATTTATTTAAATTTTCAACAAGGTATGACATACTTTTAGGACACGAGTCCATGAGTAAAATAAAAGCAAGTGTTAATTTTAATAAAAACATTTTAGAATTTAATAATGGGTTTAAAAAATTGTTACTTTCGATGGAAAATAAAAATGACAAAATTTTTTTAAAACCTGGTTTAAATATGATTTCTTTCCCTGTTAGGTCAATTCCCAACAGCGGTTTAGGAATTTTTAAGCCACTAAATATAAATAATAAAGCCTTTATAGAAGAAAGTTTAGTAGATATAGTAGATGGCAAAGCAAAATGCTTAGCTTTTTCCACAGAGCTGATGACCATTAGTTCCCAGCCTATGGAAGTAGATGAAGTAGAATCGATTTATCCAGCAAATCCTGTGACCAATTGTCCCGTGGATTCAAAGGATGTCGTTAAGGAACTCCCCCATCTCATATGGACTGACCATATGAATGAGGAGGAAAAAGTAAAAATTATAAACTTAATTAAACAATTCCCCGAAATAATTAAACGTGAGCATGATAAATTAAGTAGCACTAATATTTTAAAACATAAAATAGTAACCACTAATGAGTTACCAGTTTATACTAAAAATTATAGATATCCAGAATTTTTTCGGAAGGATGTAGACATAGAAATAGATAAACTTCTTCAAAGTAATATTATTAGACCAAGTAATTCACTTATCTGGGTTGTCCCCAAAAAAATGGACGCCTCAGGCAAACGAAAAATTCGGCTAGTAAGTCGACTATAGGAAATTGAATGAAAAAAACTATAGAAGATAAATTCCCTCTGCCTAATATAGAGGATCTTTTCGGCAAAATTGGGCGTGCAACTTATTTTTCAACGATAGATTTAGCTTCTGGATTTCATCAAATAGAATTGGATCCAGAATCAATTCCAAAAACTGCATTTAGCACAGAAAATGGTCATTGGGAATATACAAGGGTCCCTATGGGTTTGAAAAACGGACCTCCCACATTTCAAAGGGCTATGAGTATAATTTTTTCAAACATGCCAAATGTATTAGTTTATATTGATGATATAATAATTTTTTCAGATAACCTAGAAGAACACTTAAACATCTAAAAGCGGTTTTCGAAAAATTAAAATTTCATAATCTCAAAATACAAATTGATAAGACTGAATTTTTTAAGCGAGAGTTATTATATTTAGGCCATATCATTTCAGATCAAGGCATTAAGCCAAATCCTTTAAAAGTAGATGCAATTAAGAACTTCCCGATTCCAAAAACACAAAAAGAAGTTAAACAATTTTTAGGTCTTACTGGTTATTATCATAAGATGATTCGAGATTATGCTAAAATAGCAAAACCCCTAACGTTAGCACTAAAGAAAAATTCTAAAATTAATATACACAATGTAGAATATAAACAAGCTTTCGAACAATTAAAAATCCTTTTACAAAATAACCCCATTTTACAACTGCCCGATTTTTCAAAACAATTTATTTTAACTACAGATGCTTCAAATTTTGCACTTGGAGCAGTTTTGTCACAAAATTTCGATGGTAAAGATTTGCCAATAGGCTACGCGTCGTGAACATTAAATAAACATGAAGAAAATATGTCTACTATAGAAAAAGAGCTATTATCAATTGTATGGGCTTGCAAACATTTCCGTCCATATCTATATGGCAGAAAATTTTTAATTCAAACGGATCACAAACCTTTACAATGGCTCCACAGTCTTAAGGAACCCAATTTAAAATTATTAAGGTGGAAATGTATTTTATCCGATTTCGAATTTGATATTAAATATGTCGCTGGAAAAACGAATGTTGTAGCAGACGCCTTATCTCGCGTTCAGTATTGTACTGCTATAGAAGACGAGATAGATCCACAAGAAGTACTCGATGAATTCCTACAAAATTACCCCCCAAATAATGAGGAAATTCAGGATACTGAAAGTCTAGTCACAATACATTCACAGGAAAGTTCCGATGAACAGGTTGTTATTTGTGACGAAAGTAAAATTTTAAATGTTGAACAGAATCAAATTGTTCTGGAATGAGGAAATTCGAATCCTCAAATTCAAAAAATATTTAATAAAACCCGTCTCACATTTTCTTTTAAAAACTCATTAGACAGAGAAAAAATGAAAACATATTGTATACAATATTTAAAACCGAATACAACTTACGGTGTATATTGTAAAAAAGATGGTATTTTACAAGAGGAGTATAATAATATATTTGAGAATTTTAAAAATATTATAAGTAGTAGTTTTAGTACAATTAAAATTAAACGATACTCTAAGTTAAATTTAGGCATAATACCTAAATCAGAACAAACTGAAGTAGTTTCTAATTATCACGTAGGCAAACCTATCATAGAGGTATTAGTGAGTCTTATGAACATATTCGTAGGAGATATTATTGGCCTGGAATGTTCAAAGATATTACAGACTTTATCAATAAATGTCCTATTTGTCAAAAAGTTAAGTATGAGAGGAAACCAATTCAAGTGGTATATAAACAAACCCCAACTCCTGATCGACCTTTTGAAAAAATACAAATTGATGTATTTTATTATGATAAACATAAATTTCTAACAATTATTGACTCATTTTTGAAAAAACTGTTAGCATACCCTCTTAGTAGTTTGAACCAAGTTGAAATTCAAGACCAATTAAGTAAATATCTTCCTTTATTTCCCATACCTAAAATTATTCAAATGGATAACGGACGCGAATTTGACAATATTGGTTTACGAAATTTTCTCAAGCTATATGGCATAGAACCATACTATATAACACCAGGACATTCTGACTCTCAAGGACTATTGGAACGATCACACTCTACACTTATTGAATTACTAAATTCGATACAATTAGAACATAAGGATTACAATGTGGAGAAATGCATGACACTGGCGTTAATAGCATTTAATAATTCAATAAATTCCAATTTGAAACTGACACCGATGGAAATTACTTTCGGAATAACACAAAACCCTTACATAGAAGACATGACAGAAACTCTAATAACTGAAGAAAATATAAACAATTATTTTAACCAATTACAAGCAATACATAAACTAGTACAAAGGACAACTGATAAGGAAAAAGAAGACCGAACAAATAAACTAAATGAAGGTAGAGAACAAGAACCTCACATTCCTGACGAACCTTACTTAAAAACTACATTCAACAAAAAACACAAACCAAAATATTTCAAAACGACATATGATAAAGAAACCAAAAAAGTAACATATAACCGAGGAAATCTAAACGGTCCATTAAATTTCACCCAAATAGGATGAAACGTCCTAGGAAAACAATGAAAATTTCATCTGTTTCAGGTGAAAATGCTAGTATTCCTACTGATCCTCAACCAAGCAGTAGTGTACAGGTTAACTGACCTCACTGACACACCTGGAGTCACTGCCATAAAAATACAGGATTAATTTTTCATTAATTCAACTTACACTTATTTTCATTGACACTGATGTACTACAAAAAGAATTGACAAGTATTGAAAAAATTATTAACATTTATACGAAGAAAAATTATCAACATTTTTTGGATTCAATCCGTGTACATCTTAAACATACTCAGGACAAACTAGACCACTTGAAAATAAACAACAGTAGACCAAAACGCGGTTTAATCAATGGCTTAGGCACGGCTATCTCATGGCTGACTGGCAATATGGATGCTCAGGATAAACAAAAATATGATGCTATCATTAGTAAAATACAGTCTAATAATTATCATTTAGAACATAATGTAGAAAGCCAATTATCTATTAATAAGCAATTAATTAATGAATTTAATAAAGATATATCAATAATTGAAAATAATAATGCTAGATTAGAAAAATATTTTCAATATTTTAGTAATGAAACTAATGCTATAATGCTTACGCAGCAGTACTCTATTTTGTTTAATAATTTAATGTTACTATATAATACTATTAACGATATAGAAACTAGTTTAGATTTTTGTAAACTTAATATTCTTCATTCCAGTATCATTTCTTACAGGGAACTGGAATCACTTATTAATAATACTCATATAACTTTCATATCAAATGACCCTAATGTCTTGTGGCAAATTTCCAAAGTACATTGTTCTATTCACAATAATATCATTTCCTATTTTATCCAAATCCCACTTCCATCTCCTACATACGAAACTTTTTTCCTTTTATCCTATCCTGTATATCACAAAGGGCAGGTTATGACAACAGTAATATATCCCTCTTTTATTATGAGATATACAGAGCTATTCACAGGACACTGTGAACTTCTTAATGATTATTATTATTGTAGAAATATTAGTCAAGTTTATGATAATTGTATTTTAGATATATTAGAACATAAGAAATTAAATAATTGTAAGAGTTTAATTATTAAGGAGACCAGTCCATTTATAAAATTCATACCAATAATTAATCAATTTTTATTATATAACGAGTCCCATATTACTATAAATAATAACGGACACAATGTAACTGTCCATCCTAAATTAACAGAACTTTTATATGTCAATTCATCTGAAATACTTTATAATTCTCCCATACCATATTCTTACTGGGAATCATATCCTATTTTAAGTTTTCACATGCCGCCAATAGCGGAAGAAACTTCATTTTCTTTTGATCATATACATAAGACTAATTTAAATATAGAGCCACTAGAAGAATTGGACACTGATGATTTTGACTTTAGTACTTCTTATTTCATTTTATGTATAATTGTTCTTATAATATCCTTATTATTCTGTGTACTATACATATTATATAAGCAACCAGGCTTCATCACCAGACTACAGCCAACAGAAACAAACGAAATGGAAACTCGGACGGCTTCTTCATCATCGCTTCCTCGCTTACCACTTAATTCGCCGAGGACGGCTTCAGCCTAAGGAGGGAGGAGTTACGTCTTGGGAACATCCGCTCTGCTGACACCTCAAGCATCAGCATTTATTCTCCTTATAACCCCCACCATTTTTCCTCTCCTTGTCATTTCCCCAGTAGCTCTAGACTGTCACTCTGTTCATTTTCAAAGTTGTAATTAATAAAAGTGCTTTTTAAAAAGGCTTACATGCGTACTTTAAACTTAACTTGGGATTTGAAGTTCCAGCTGGGATGCGGTTAGGCTAGCTACTGGGCCAAGCTGTCTTAATTGATAACACAGGGGGAATTCAACCCTCACTCACTCCTCGCCACCTTCCAACTCATCTTTCTGTTACTTGATGACCTCCGGCACAAATACAAAAATATATATATATATATATATATATATATATATATCACAAACTTTGCATCACAAAGAAAAAGGTTTTCCCCTACTCACATACAGTAACTCAGTGTGGAGGTAAACTCCCACATGTGTCCCTTATGCTGGGCCCGAAAATTCGGCAGCTCGCCCCCCCCTTTTCATCCGTGGCCAATGCTGTGAATGAAAGAATGTTTAAATTCAGTATGAGACTAAGAGGTGTGACTTTTTCCAGTTTTAGCATGATTTTTTAATTTAGAAGTAAAACCACCTTCTTCTTTTTCGCGTGTTATGTGATTACTTGGCAACTGATAGAAGAAGATACTAATAAGAAAAACTATCTGTTAATAAGGTGTATAAATCTCTGTCACCACTGAGTCTCATAAGCCCATGTTCATTTACCTTGATACTCTAACAGCCGCATTTAACTTGAAACAACCTCTTTTTTTTTTATTTGTAAAGTGATTATCATCATTAACTCAAATTCAAGTTATTAAAAATGCTTCTTCTACATAATTGATGACCTACATTAGGATTTCAACTTAAAGGAAATTTATTTCTTTATTTAGTGGCATAATTGATTTGATCATTGGATGAACACAAACTTAATAGGTGTGCACATAACATAAGGGAAAGTAGAGAGATGTGGTAAGTCCATAAATTTGGCCATATCTAAGAAACCAGCAAGAATCTTTCTATATGAATTAAAATGTTGCAAATAAACTTTAGAATCATCTCCTGGCCTATGCTCTACCGACCCAGTCTGTATATGTATCCCCCTGAAGGTATTAACTGTAGTATAGTATGTAGTTAAAAAAGGTTCTTAGTGGTCTTAGAAAATCATTTAAACAATGGAATGAAAGCTTAAATATATTTCTAATTATTCTAACTCATTTTCAACGATCCAGAATGTATCCTTGTTATTATTAAAAGAGTAATACATTTATTTTAGTTAATGTATGAATAGCCAGTGACAACTACCTCCACCAACAGATGTGACAACAGTATCATTATATATACAAGTGGAACTAACACTATTCAATAACTTATATTTGAGAAATGTGAACACAAATAGTAGATTTATGTAATCACAAGCTAAGGTACCCGGCATTGCTCGCGATAAGTAAATAATGTATTTATTTGTCTTTATTTTATATATATATATATATATATATATATATATATATATATATATATATATATGTACAAAACCAGAATAAATAATAATTGAAACTTAACCTTTCTTTAACAAAAAATAAAATCAATAACAATTAAATTTTAACATTTCTTTTACAATAATGAAATAAATAATATTAAAACCTTTCTTTAACAAAAAATAAAATAAATAGAATTAAACTTTATCATTTCTTTAACAAAATTGAAATAAATAATAATTAAATTTTAATCGTTCTTAACAAAATAAAATAAATAGTAATTAAATCTCAACCTTTCATCAACATAAATAAAATAAATAGTAATTAAAACTTAACCTTTCTTCAAGAAAAAATAGGATAAATAATAATTAAATTTTAACCTTTCTTAACAAGTAAAAAGTTCGTCACGCAGGGGTTGCATAAACTAAGCAGATTTCCCATGTGAAGTTTAACAACAGAGAAATCTCCATACTGGTAACACAACTAAAATAAATTCCCAACTGAAACGGCTTCTGAATTGTAAGAATAATTTATATTTTAATAACTCAAATTTTAGTAGTCCAAGAACTAAAGAAGGGGGGGGGCGGATTAACAGAACATATTTGCATAAATCTCACAAAGTAACGAAGTTAAGGTAAGGTTAGAAACGACAGGTAAGGTTAGAAGGAGCTTCCACCTGAGTGTATTTATTAGCACCCACAACTTGACTTCTTTTCCTTACCATTTCATTGTTTATTCTATCCCTTCTCTTTATTTTTAACATGCTCCTTTCCATTGTACACGTACAACCTCTATTTTTTTTCTAGGCTCTTAGTAAGGGACCATGTTTGATTGCCATATGTGAGCACTGGGATAATACAGCTATTGAATACTATGGTTTTCAGGGTAATGTCTATGTTGCTTTTCTTAACTGATTTTAAGCTCCAGAATGTCTTCCAGCCCAAGGCGATTCTTGTTTTTATTTCTATTCTTTCTCTGTCATGGGATGAATTTTTTTTGGCCTAAGTATGTAACTTCTTTTGCTAGTTCAATTTCTAGGAAACAAACTTGCTGTTACCTATCATTTTTGTTTTTCGTAAGTTTAGTTGAATGTCAAGGGTAAAACTGCTATTCTGGAGAGTGTTTAACATCTCTATAAATTCTTCATCCAATGCAGCTACAAGTATGACATCATCTGTGAAATCTTAAGTGTGTTCAGCTTGGAGTCATTGATAGAAATCCCCATTTCATCCCATCTTAGCTTTTTAAAGACTTGCTATAGCTTTATAATGAAGATACTGGTGGAAAGGGGATCCCCTTGTCTGACTCCTCTTCTAGTTGGGAACTTCACTCCTTTCATTTCTCCTGATATGAATCTTTATTTTTTCTGTACATTTCTTCTACGATTGATACATATTCTTCATCAATCCCCACTGAGCTCATTGCAGGAACAATATTACAATGATAGATGCTGTCAAAGGCTTTTGAAAAATGAACCCCAAGAATAAATCTAAACCATATTCATTTGCCTTTTCTATCAGTTGATTAATCTAAATGATACATTGCTGAAAAAGTTCTTTGAAATCCTGCTTTGTCACTAGTAAGGTTCTCTTCTATTTTTCTCATTAGCCTGCCTTGGATTATCCTGGAGAAGAGCTTCCCTATTGTTGAACCCAGTGGGATAGGCCTGTAGTTGTCCAGCTTGCTTGGATCCCCTTTCTTATGAAGAAGAAGAATTTTAGATATTTTTCAATCCTCCAGAATATTTGGCATTGCAAAACTTCATTATAAATTCTCCATACAAGCCATACCATGTTCTCACCACCTGCTTTCAATATTTCATTGGTTACTCCATCATCCCCACGACATTTATTTTATTTTAATAGTGATATGCCTTTCTCTATTTCATCTTTCATGATAGGGGCCACTGATTTGCCTCCGAGAGTATATCTATCTATTAAAATTTTATCCTCTGATGCATCGTAAAGTTCTTTAAAAAAATCCGTGGCTAAATGGATCATCTCTTTTTGTCGTCTACCATTTTCCCCTTTTTTTAACGTAAACGCATGACCAGGATCGTCCCGAAATTATTACTTCTCTAATTTTCTTAATTGAACTAGTATTTTACAATATTTCTTTTACTTTGCATTCTTTATAGATCTGTAAATCTTCCTTTATTTTCTGCCTGATTTGCCTGTTAATGCAGTTAGTACTGGCCGTGAGTTGTCTTGGTAGATTTGGCTTTGTTTCTCCTCTACTACTAAAACTTTTATATGCATTTATCTCTAGATTAAACTGATTTAGAGTGTCCTTGGAAATATAATGGAACCAACGACTTTCTGGAGGTAAGAAACACAAGAAATCATATATCCCAAGTATGTCCGTGAGTAAAATTAAATACATAAATAAACAGGTACAAGTTTTCTATTTACTGGTTTCATCCTGATAATATATATTTTTGTTTAATTTTGCAATTCCACTACTGACACCAGTTGTAACGTTTAACAAAAATAATAAACGTTGTTTATTAAGAGTTCTTTTGGATTGTAAAATTAAACTCACAAACTTTATAGTTGTTGTCACTGCACAATTTATTTAACAATGCACTACACATTGTCATTCACTAGAAGAGAACTTAGAACAAACTAACTGTCGGAGGAGCTGGGTCACTTTTATAGCGGTGAGATCAAAGGATAAGGGCCCAGTCTAGAATAGGTCCCAGACGGCTGTCGCCGAGAACATTCCTGGTCGGATCCTTTTACCTACTTCGTACTTCTTAAATATGTTATCAACTTTGTGCAACTCCCCATGTATGTGGCTTTCGGAACAATATCATAAATAGGTGTTTAAAAATAAAAAAAGCAAATACTTAATTGATTGCTTAAATTGATAACTTTCATCAAAAATATAAACCAACTTCCTAAATCTTCCTTGATGTACATTCTTTGAATAAAAATAGAAATTTCAGAAATTATATGTATAGTTTTTTGTTTACATTATTCACTAGAGCACAAATAAATGTTTATTACTCACAGAGACCTGAATCTACTCTGGATAAATGAAAGTTAGAATTGGTATGTAGAACACATAAGAGCGTGATGAACCACATGAAGGTGGTGTGGTAACAGACATTCTGTTTATTACTTGGAGGGAACTGTTAATAGTGACTCCTCATTTTGATTCATTTTCTCCTCTGTTGGGTCTGATTATGATTCAACTTCTAAGAGCTTTCATTGCCATCTGTGTAATCTTTGGGCTCATTGATGTTTCCAAAGCTCATTGATTCACACTAAAGTTTTTGAATATCTTTCAAAGATTTGTCACAGTACCCATAATTGTGGCAACCGATTTTTTTTAGAGGCATTGAAAAATTTCACATAAATATGGGTGTTCCACTATGCAAAAGGAACCAATCTGGGGTCAAATAAAAACTGGTCAATCTTTGTTTTTAAACATTTTTGTGCAAACTAGTTAAATTAATGTTAGATCAATTTTAATCAGATCTTTCTTGTCAGGAGAATGGAGTGCCTCAGCGAGGTGTGCTGAGCACAACATTATTCAATATAGCTGTGAACTCTGTTGTAAAATATATCCCTAAGGGTCATTCCATCTCAAATCATCCAGCAAAATGTAAAAATGTCACCCATGGTTTCAGATTTCAATGAAAAATTTTTTAACACTTTTTACCTTCCTTATGAAGAATATAAAATTTTACTTTGATATCACCAGTAGTTTTTGTGAAAAAAAATGCTGAAATATTTAGAAAGTTTGTGTAACTGACATTTTTAAGGTTGCTTATTCGAACACATTGTATTAGAAAAAAAATCATAACTTTAGTGATTTTCAACATATCAAGATAAAATTTTCACTAAAGTGTTCACAAAAGCATGGAGATACAGGAAAAAAATAAATTGATGATCATATTAAAATATAAGCTCCCCCAAAATTTCACTAACTGCATCCTTATTAAATTTTTTTTTTAAGAAACCCCAATTTTTCAAATATGCTTTTGCACATGAGGCAGAATACTTAAGCAAGCAAACTTTTTTTTAAATTATGCGTTAATGTGCAAACTAAAAGACTATGAAAGAAAAACAATGGCTTTTTGAGTGCTTATGCATTGTTTTTGGAGATAAACCAAAATAATTTGGAATTTTCTCAAAAAATTCTATTCTATGAACAAATATGAAAAATAATGACAAAAAAAAATTAAGTAATGGTTAGTTTAGGTGTAACCAGCTAAACTGTTTTACTGTATGTGTGTGTGAGTGTGTATGTGCGTGCGTGTGAGCGAGCGAGTGTGTGTGTGTGTGTGTGTTTGTATGTATGACTAGCTCAGATACCCGGCTTCGCCCGGGAATTGATTTTAGGCTGAATGGTGATGGTATTTTTTTTGGCGAGGCTTTACTTTGCATACTATTTTGACATTTACCCGTCCCAGTGTTTATGATTTATACCCGTTATTGGTGTGGGTTTATTAATAATAGAATTATTTTTTTATGTAAGACTTCACTGTCCTCCATATTGTCATATTTCCCGTCACCTGTGGATTATGCAAAGATTTCAGTTATTAAGGACTAAATATTAACATAGATTTGAATTTATTTTTCCAGGTGAGGTATCAATATTTCTACGCAAATTACTTGCTCCACACATTGTTCCTGGAGAAATGTATAAAACAAAAGTTACTCTAAATAACAAAATAAACAACTTTTGTTATGTGCATGTTTGTCGAAAAACAAATAGACGATGAAATATCGCGAATTTTTATTTCAGGCCTCCCTTATAACCCCCACTCCCGTTCTAACCTAAACATTTTAATATAGCTTATAATCATGGAAGAATTAATGCTAATTGACATACCGAGTTTTGTTAAGTTCGGTTCAATCGTTAGCGCCCAATAAAATAGTTGACTCCCGCTTTAGTTTATAGTGTATATCTCGTTATTGTTAAAAGCCAAAATTAATATCACAAAAGTTACTCTAAATAACAAAATAAACAACTTTTGTTATGTTCATATTTGCCGAAAAACGAATAGAAAACGAAATACAGCTATTTTAAATTCAGACTTCCCTTATAACCCCCACTACTGCCCGTCCCTAGAAATGTTGGTATGGCTTATTATAATGAAAGCGTTAGTGCTAATAAACATACCGAGTTTTTTTTATTTTGGTTGGGTCTTTTGTCCCAAATAAAATTGTTCACTTCCGCAATAGGTTTTCGCGTATATCTCGTTTATAATTTAGTATACAAAAAAAGTGTATATAACAAAAGTTACTTAACATAACAAAATTAACAACTTTTGTTATGTTCATATTTGCCGAAAAACCAATAGGAAACGAAATATCGCTATTTTTATTTTCAGGCTTCCCTTATAACCCCCACTCCTGTTTGTCTTAAAGAATATTAATATAGCCTAAAGTCTAAGTTGGGCTAGTAGTAATATACATACCATGTTTCATAAAATTCGGTTCAGCCGTTTATGCGTGAAAAGGTAACAAACAAACAAACAAATAAACAAACACACACGAAAGAAACAAAATGCAGTTATGGTGTCTATGACATGTGATTTTTGTCTGATGACATGATCTATGTACATTGATTTTTTTCGCGAAATTTCACGATAACTTTTCGTTTCACATGTCATAGACACCATAACTGCATTTTGTTTCTTTCGTGTATGTTTGTTACCTTTTCACGCATAAACGGCTGAACCGAATTTTATGAAACTTGGTATGTATATTACTACTAGCCCAACTTAGACTTTAGGCTATATTAATATTCTCTAAGACGAACAGGAGTGGGGGTTATAAGGGAGGCATGAAATTAAAAATAGAGATATTTCGTTTCCTATTGCTTTTTCAGCAAATATGCCCATAACAAAAGTTGTTTATTTTGTAATTTAAAGTAACTTTTGTTATATGAACTTTTGCCGTATACGGAAGTATAAATGAGTTATACGTTAAAAACTATAGCGGGAGTCCACAATTTTATTTGGCACAAAAGACTCAACCGAACTAAGCCAAATTCGGTATGTGAATTAGTACTAATGCCTTCCTTATAATAAGCCATACTAACATTTCTAGGGACGGGCAGGAGTGGGGGTTATACGGAAGGCCTGAAATTAAAAATAGCGATATTTCGTTTCCTATTGCTTTTTCAGCAAATATGCCCATAACAAAAGTTGTTTATTTTGTGTTTTTAGAGTAACTTTTGTTATATGCACTTTTGCCGTATACGAAAGCATAAATGAGTTATACGCTATAAACTAAAGCGGGAGTCCACAATTTTATTTGGCACTAAAGACTCAACCGAATTAAACCAAACTCGGTATGTGAATTAGTACTAACGCCTTCCTTATAATAAGCCTTACATATATAGATAAAGAAAGTGAGAGCATATGATTGTAAATATTTTAGATATTAGAAAATTTAATCTTCATTTTATTTATACTAATTATTATTTTTTGATTTTTTTAACCATTGAAAGTATATAATAGTTTACGTATTTTTATTAGTCTTTAATTATCTAGTTTCCTCACAAGATTTTTTGTTTTTGAATTTAATGTTTTGTTTATTTGTTGATTTGTTTTTTTTTTTGTCTCTTTGGTTACATTTTGTTAATCAATAGTATTGTTAGCCGTTATTATAATAATTCAGAGTAGTGGGTAATAGTTGGGTTTCGGCTAATAAAGTTTTCTAGATTCTTCTTTTAGAGGATTTTTTATTTGCTGACAGTTTCGGGCAACCGTTGGTTCCCTTCTTCAGAGCTGAACAATGAAAACGAACAATATAAATATACAATAATAACGGAGCATATTATTATCATCGTGTACAATGGCCGTGAGTTGTAATTTATAATGAATATAAAGCAAAGTAGGGTGGGGGGTGGGTGTAAACACCATAACAAGAATTGAAGTGTACTAAATCTAAAAAAATGATAATGTACATACCAGCTATTTAATATGGGGGAAGAGCAGAGAGCACGAACTGCATACAGTGGAGACTACATTGTAACTGAGGGGAAAAAAATGTGAAAAAACGGAGGTATATGGGAAGGGGTTGGGGAAAACCAAGGGAAGGTCAATGAGCCTGTATTATTTTGAAAATATGTGCATATGTAGGGGATATTTTTTGTTTGTCCGTTTTGTAGTTTATGCTGTTGGGGTCTATGTTGATATGCATTTTGTTATTTGGTTGCGTTCTGTTATTTAGTTGAGTTTTTGTTATTTTGTTACAATCTGTTATTTAGTTGCGTTTTGTTATTTGTTTGCATTCTTAGTTTGTATTGTTTAATCTTTTCTTGTTACTATTTTCAGTTTTGCTTTTTGTTTATATACGTTATTTTTTTTTGTTCTTTTTTGATGAGCAATATCGCCTCGCTGCAAACGCTTCAAAATAAATAAATAAATAATGTTAGATCATTCCACCTAATGGCCAATTTTCTACAGATGTTGATGATGCACTGTTGTTTTTTCTTTTAGAATTTTCTTGATACACTTTTACACTTTCTTCTCAATGTTTCCTCTTCAAATGAACTAGGAAACTTAAAGAATTTTTGTATCATCTATTCTCTTGTTTTATGGTATCACATTTTTTACTACCCAGAGTTGGGACTAATAACTAATTCGGATAGTTATTTACATGTTTAACTTCTAACTACAAGTAGCATTGAGCAACTATAAACTTGTAGATAGAGGTTGACAATGAACAACTACTTTTTATAATTACTTTAAAAATATTTAGTTTTGTTAACTATTAGTTGGTAGTTAACTACTTTCGTGGTAACCAATTTAGATTTCTGCAGTCTGAGCTTCAGACTATAATTCTTTAAATACATACACTGGTCCTACAAAACATGAATCTTATCCAATTTTCTCCAGTCCTTCCTTTATATCCAGTTACTTGTTGTTTGTAAACATTTGTATTCTGGTTAATTAATACATGCGTGTTTTATTAAGTATATTGCCACTTTTTTTTTTTTTTTTTTTTTTTTTTTTATTTCAAGTGAATTAAAACTTTAAAATGAGTGACCACAATAGTGAGATGATGGATGAGGGCAAAATGAACTCACTTCCTTCTAATTCAACTGTATCAAACATGGAAACTAATTCGAATATTGATTTCGAGCTGAGGAGATTCGATGGTGAGTCTGGCATGATTGCAGGTCCGACATCAACTCAATATGTCATGACCATAGTAGACAGACAATTTTTTTTTAAAATTAGTCTTAGAAAAATGAACACGTACCAACAATGTGGCAGTTTGCCAAAAATGTAATCCCCAAAAACGATAAATAAGGGTGCACAGAAATTCCTCTTACAATTTTCTAGCTCATTTGTGAGAGGAAACATGCAGTGGTGATAATCAAAGAATTCTAAGAGTACCAAAGATTAAAAAAACAGCAGGATGTGCAAAATTCAATTCTTCAACAAAAAAAATTGTCATTACCTAAAATAACATTAACTCCAAAAGACTTTGAAGCGAAGATTGGTAAGTTTATCATATGCTCAATGATTCCTTTTGGAGTTGTGGAAAATGATTATTTGTGTGATATTTTAAAACACTTCATATTAATAATTAAGACCTTAAAATTCCCAGTGGACATTCAAGTTGTTCAGGTATGTGAAGAACTTTTTGAAAAAAATAATGCTGTTATATGCAAATTACTAATTGAGAGGGATTATGTTTGTTCAACCGCTGACATTAGGTTAGGTAAAAAAAAAAAATATTCGGGTTACTGCTCATTAGGTCTCAATCTTTGGCATGCAATAGACACAGGAATATACACTCTTTGGACAGAAGAGCACACCTTCTGCACGAAACGTATAGTTGAGTTCATGAGACATGAGACAGTCGGCGCATGGGGGTGGGGATGGGTGGTAGGCTTGGTGGGGATGAGAGGACGTGTACTACCCAAGCTGAACATATTTGCCAGCATGCCGTACACTTGCTCCAGCCCTTTAAGTATCGATACTGAGTACCTGCAGTCTAACCTTTCTCTAGTATATGTTCTACTTTTCCTAATTTATATAAAAAAAATAGTGCAGAAAATGAGAAGCAGCATTGATTAAACATTATTAAAAATCAAACATGAATAAAAAAATAAAATAATAATTTATTTAATGCACAAAAAACGTAATTTATTATTGATTAGTGATAATAGAAAGTTAGTGGAATTGCATATACTTGCATAGTTTACATAAATAATATTTTGACATTATTATTTAATTTTTTTTTAAACTTGCAGAAAATTATTTATACTTAAAACTTATGGATATTTGTTTAGAAACTTAAAGATAATTTATAAGCTTACAGATAATTATTTTTAATACTTAAAGATCATTTTTTTTTTATAAATTACATAAAGATTTGTGATACTTAAAACTTACAAATAACTTTTTAAAAACCTACAGATAATTTTCTTACCAAAATTACATTTCAAAAAATATCAAAATAACTTATTTACCACCTAAATTAATAGAAGTTAAATAAAATATAACAAGTTATCTTTTATATATATATATATATATATATATATATATATATATATATATATATATATATATATATATAGAATTGCATGAAACTTGGTCAAATGACAACCCCATCTCCTCCCTGCCGCTTAAGGGCTCATCATTATCATCGCCGCTTGAATGTATGTCACTATCATTGTCAATTTAAATTTAAATGGCGACTTATTGACCGGTACACTAGGGATGGTGAAAAAATATCAATATTTCCCCCAGAACATCTCAATATTTCCCCCAGAAAATATCTAAATTATTACTTGATATTCCCCCCCCCCCCGATATATCGGTATTTCGATATTAAAATTCAAGTATCAAAAACCGATTTCTTTTTTTAAAAACAAAAATAATTGTTGCAACGTATTAGCTTGAGGTTAGAGCAAGACCTTGCAGGGATTTATATCGACATTTCTTCCTACATAACCAAGATAGGGTTAGATTTTAGCTTCAAGCTACACTACATACACACTGAGGGCTAATGTTTTCAGGACGCCCGATACATATCCGTAGCTCACGAGAGTCGTTAACAGACTGATAACGGGAGCATGCGCAATATCCTTCTTTGCTACTGCGCATCCTAGCCACTGTCTCATGTCTTATGAACTCAGCTATACCTTGACTTTGGCTTAAATGCTACAAAATTAGTAGCTATAATGACGAATAATAGGTCAAATTTCATTAAAGCCTTCAAGAAATTTGGGGTTGACCCGTCTGGTATATGTATACTTTGAGAAACATTTGCTTTTCTTGATGATGTGATTGCTGAAGAGTTTTCGGCAGTTGATCATTGTCAGATACAGATGCCTATACACAAACTACAGTAGGTGGAGAGTCAATCCATTCAAATCATTCAGAAAATATTAATTTGGTTTCTTCACTATTTTTTTATACACTATCCTTACATGTTGTAAGTTAAAATTCATCATTTAAATTTTTACTGCCAATAGTTTTTGAGTGGTGGCCATATTTGTTCAGTGAAATGCTGCATTCAAGCGTTTACGCCCACATCTGTAACTACTAAACTATTTGTCCTTTCACTATGGGACAAAAACAATCATATTGAGAAGATAAAGGGCTACATTTTATGTTTCATACACTTTTTACCTCAATTTTGGTTTTAGGGGTGAAATATTATAATTAAGTTGAGGCTATGTTTCAAACCCCTTTTTTCCAGTTTTTAAGGGTGATATTTCTTGAGAAGGATTAGAATATACAAGGCAAGTTTGGGAAAAAAAAAAAAAAAAAAAAAAAAAAGGAAAAACTTATCTCGTATATTCTAACCCTTCTCAAGAAATATCTCCCTTTAAAACTGGAAAAAATGAATTAAAAATATGAAAAAATAGTCTCTAATTTCACCCCTAAATTCTACATTGGGGTAAAAAGTGTATGAAACATAAAATGTAGCCCTTTATCTTCTCAATATTATTGTCGAAAGGATAAAATTTCACGTGCAACGGGACGCGTTCCAGCGATTAAAGGCATAACTTTGTAGCGGAAGCGTCCTTGCGTATCCTGACTTTCGGCTTCTTTCATCCTTGAAACCGACGCCTCTGCGACGGGGCTCCGAGCAGTACTTTCCCAGATCCACCATGGAGTGGAAAGCCCCATCTCTTATGCTTGTAGGAAGTTATCAGAGACGGAACTGCGTTACAGCACGACAGAGCGGGAACTGCTAGCCGTAGTTTGGGCTGTTCAATCCAATTGACTGCGACACCAGCTTTAGACGCAGTACGGGGGGGGGGGTGTGGACAGTTACTTAGAGAGATTGGTGGCACGTCTGAAGGAAGCGTGGTCGGTGGTACTAAAGTCTTCAAAGAAGGCCCAAAAAATCAACAAGAGTCACTACGACCGGTAAACAACAAACCTCGTCTTTCAAGTAGGGCAGACAGTTCTACTACACCAAGCGGCTGTTCCAAGGGCCACGCTGCTAAATTTTACAACCAGTGGCAGGGGCCCTTTCAGGTTTCCCGGCGGCTTGGGCAAGTCACGTACGAAATTACAACCACGCAAGGGCAGACTAAGGTCGTTCACGCCAACCGATTAAAGGCGTTGCCGGAGATATCGCGCGCTTATCTTAAATATCCACACTGGCCAACACCGCGGAATAATGGGGGAGACGAGCTGCGGCGCACGTAGTCCCCGTCCTTAGGAGCGGAGGAAATAGAACTGACTCCCTTAAGGGAAATCAGCTATTGAGGTCGTACTCATGACGCGATTTTTGAAAGATTTCCTCAAATGTCCATCGACCCTACCCAGGAGATGACGAAAATGAGGTCCGTTAAAAACTGTAATATACACTCAACCGCAAAAAAAAACCGGACACTTCATTTTTGTCGTATTAAAAGCTAATTTTCAACAATTTTCTTTATGTGGGTATTCTAGTTATTACAGAGAATTTAGAGTCTAAGTCCATTGAACTAATCCCTTCAGGATTAGTAAACAATTAGATAAAACTCAGATTAGATTTATTTGTCGTGAAGTTGATCTATTCTAAACTGTAAGTAGTTTTTCGCATATTTAAACATCTTTAATTATTAACCAAGCATTTTCTTTAATTAATGTTTTATTTTTATTTCGGTCCAGAATAATGGGTCTTTCAAACTTAGATGGAAGGCCGGAGCTTACGTTACATTGCCGAAACGCTTGGGGTAGCGAAGTCTACCATTCACTGTAATAAAAATTAAGAATAATTTTTTTTTAAATGAGTTAGTTAATTTATCTTTTTCTTTTTTTTTTTTGTATTTTTTTGTAGATAATCAATAAACATTATTCACTTTTGGCAGACTTTGTTTAAATAACCTATAGATTAACCAATTATTTTAATTAAAAAGATTAATATACATATATATTAAGTATTTAACAAAATTATAAGACTAAATCTCAGTGTCCGGTTTTTTTTGCGGTTGAGTATATATATATATATATATATATATATATATATATATATATATATATATATATATATTGATTTGTCTGTTAACGCTCTAGTGGTCGAAATTTTTGTTTGATCGTTACCAAACTCGATATTTAAACGTTTTATGTAAAAAGACAGATCAAGTTCTTTAATGGCGGAAATCGGACCAGTGGGAAGGGGGTGGGGTTTAGAGGGGGAGGAATTTCGAAAATTCGAAATGTCTCCGTTACTATACGCCGGATCAAAAAATTGTATAAAACCAATCTTATTGGGAATTAAATGTACTATAAATATTGTTATATACCTTCCCCCCCCCTTCTTCTTAAGTTTTTGGATTACTTAAATTTGATTGATTGAGATAAAAAGTATTATGATTCATTATAAATTACAGTACTAGATATAGTAAATAGTTTTCAATAAAATTAATATATATATATATATTCAGATTTATTACAGTAATTGTTTTTCTTTCCGGTAAGAAGTTGGCAGAACTGTTTGTTTACATCAGATTCAGCTTTCCGTCGGGAGGTTTCTAATTATCGTTTGTATTTAATCACTTAATATTCACAGTGACGTTCTGTTACCGGTATGTAGATTTATCTATTGTTATACTTCACGTGGGAAATCTGCTTATTTTACGCAGCCCATGCGTGGCGGACTATTTTCTAATGTGGGTTCTGGCAAGGCATCCCAATGCAGAGGTCTTCCCACCGTCAGACTCTGAGGATGGGACATATCCAGATCTAGCAGTCGGACATGTTCACTGGCCAATGAGGGATGAAGCGGTTTATAAGCTTTATTGACATCTTTTGTTTGTGTGGGAATAGTGGTGTAGTGATTTGTATTTCGATATCGAACAGTGTACTGTCATGACAGCGTGCGAGTGGGGAAAAGGCAAGCAGACTGCTGACAATCCGCTACTGTAAATGGGAGGGGGGGGGGAATTGTATAGAGAGTGAAGAGTTGTGTGATATGCTAGTACTACTCTGTCTGCGTGCCTTGGCCCCCAGCGGTATGCGTGTTGTAATGTAATTAGGGTTAAGTCCAAGTATATGTTGTAATTCCTAGTTTAGGTATTTATCTATCTATATATATTTAAAATATTAACTTCTGTCTGTACATTGATTTTTTTTTTTTCAAAATTTCACGATACTTTTTCGTTTCACATGTCATAGACACCATAACTGCATTTTGTTTCTTTGGTGTCTGTTTGTTTGTTAACCTTTTCACGCATAAACGGCTGAACCGAATTTTATGAAACTTGGTATGTATATTACTACTATCCCAACTTAGGCTTAAGGCTATATTAATATTCTCTGAGATGAAGAGGAGTGGGAGTTATAAGGAAGGCCTGAAATTAAAAATAGCGATATTTCGTTTCCTATTAGTTTTTCGGCAAATGTGAACATAACAAAAGTTGTTTATTTGGTATTTAGAGTAACTTTTGTTATATACACTTTTTTCATATACTGAATTATAAACGAGATATACGCTAAAACCTATAGCGGAAGTGAAGAAGTTTATTTGGCACAAAAGAGTCAACCGAACTAAATAAAACTCGGTATGTGTATTAGCACTAACTTTTTCATTATAATAAGCCATACCAACATTTCTAGGGACGGGCAAGAGTGGGGGTTGTAAGGGGGGCCTGAATTTAAAATAGCAGTATTTCGTTTTCTATTCGTTTTTCGGCAAATATGAACATTACAAAAGTTGTTTATTTTGTTATTTAGAGTAAATTTTGTGATATTCATTTTTGTTTTTTAACAAAGTATAAACGAGATATACACTATAAACTAAAGCGGGAGTCAACTATTTTATTGGGCGCTAACGATTGAACCGAACTTAGCAAAACTCGGTATGTCAATTAGCATTAATTCTTCCATGATTATAAGCTATATTAAAATGTTTAGGTTAGAACGGGAGTGGGGGTTATAAGGGAGGCCTGAAATAAAAATTCGCGATATTTCATTGTCGATTTGTTTTTCGACAAACATGCACATAACAAAAGTTGTTTACTTTGATTTTATACACTTCTCCAATAGCAATGTGTGGAGCAAGTAATTTGCGTAGAAATATTGATATGCTCAACAATTCATTCCAATTTGAACTATCAATTACCTCACCTGGAAAAATTAATTCAAATCTACGTTTATATTTTGTCCTTAATAATTCCAATCAATGCATACTACACAGGAGACAGGAAATATGGAGTACAGTGAAGTCTTACATAAAATATTAATTTCATTATTAAAAAATACCAACAACGGGTATAAACCCTAAACACTGGGTTGGGTAAATGTCAAAATAGTGTGCAAAATAAAGCCTTGCCAAAAAAAAATACCATCATCATTCAGCCTCAAATGAATTCCCGGGCGAAGCCGGGTATCTGAGCTAGTATATATATATATATATATATATATATATATGTGTGTGTGTGTGTGTGTGTGTGTGTGTGTGTGTGGGTGTATGTATGTATATAACGTAGATATAGGATAGTAGAGAAGTTAACCTGTATGTATTTATTTTATAAATATATGTTTTGTACCAACCAGCCGAGTGTGTGCCTTCCCGATTCACCAACATGACACCAGCCAACCTCGCAACGCTGAATAGATATAAAGACCAGGAAGAAAAACAATTAATGAAATATATCCGAATATAATATATTAATTGTATTAAAAACTATTTAGTAAAGCTAGTCCTGTAACTTGTAATGAATCAGAATCATTTTTATCTAAATCACTCAAACTTTTGACCCCTAGAGTGGTAACAGACAAATACACACAGCACACACTCCCTTAAGGGAAATCTGCTAAAACATGGTATGTGAATTAGTAATAATTTCTCCATGATTATAATCTTTACCAACGTTCCTTCTCCAGGAGTTACGTTAGCTAAGCAGATTTCCCACGCGCGTTATGTATTTTCATTTATCTCAAAACATAAGCGTCCCATGAGAACAGTATTTGGTATTTACGCTTCAAATAAAGTGCTTCATAAAATAATAGCATATTGTTAATATGAGATGACTAGGAGTGGGGGGGTTTACTAAAGAACAAAAAGTTCGTCACGCAGGGGCTGCGTAAACTAAGCACATTTCCCACGTGAAGTTGTGCAATAGAGAAATCTGCATACTCGTAACACTTAAGACCACCTTGATTAAATAGAAAAGGTAATGAGAAATCTTTCAGTTAATTTTAATAAGCTCCCAACGAAAATGGCTTCTTAATTGTAAACAAATAGGTCTGCCAACCACTCAGAGCTGAACAGATAGACATATTCTTCACCGGAAAGAAAAACAATTACTGAAATATTTCTAAACATAACGTATTAACTTTATTGCAAACTATTTAGTATTTCTAGTAAAGCAATTTATAATTCATCAGAATAATTTTTATCGCAATCTCTCAAATTTTAGTAGTCCAAAAACTAAAGGAGGGGGGGGGGTATCAACAGAACGTATTTGCGTATATCTCACAAAATAGAAGCTAGTCTCTAAACCTATTTCACGAGAGCCAAACAGTTACGGAAACGACTGAACTCGCTTTCGACGGAATAGAACCGACATTAGCCGATCTCATCTCGCCCGTTATTCGTACATATTTAATAAAAATGTAAATATCTCGTTTAATATTCAAATCCCCCCCTTTTAACCCCCTCTCCTAGTTGTCCGATTTCATCCATTAACGAACCTGATCTTTTTTTTTTACATAAATCGACTGAATATTGAGTTTGGTAACGATCGAACAAGAATTGCGACCGCTAGAGCATCCACTATATATATATATATATATATATATATATATATATATATATATATATATATATATACACACATCATTTTGAACGGACTTCATTTTCTCATCTCCTGGGTAGAATTGACAGACAATTGAAGACATTTTTTGAAAATCGAGTCATGAGAACGACCTCGACAGCTGATTTCAAGGGAAATCTGCTAATTTACAACAAAAGTAAGGCTTTCACTGAACAGAGTGAGGTGTCCAGTAGATAAGTGGCTAGATCGCTGTTATAACCAGTAAACATTGATATTACACTAAGATATAGTTCTATGGAACCTCATTTAGGTAAACTGGCATTATAAAATACGAGTTTAGTAGGAGTTAAGTGAATATTCTTGAGATGAGATCAACAGGGTATCTTTTTAGCACATAGGAGATCTGTTTAGTCTTTGCAGCCCCTACATGATGAATTTTTTCAGATGATGCCTGTAATGGCAGTCCCAGTTTAAATAATATTAGTTTCTTCCCAATTTTTAAACAATATACTAGGATTATTTAACTGTTGATAATAATAAATTAACAAAATATTGATAATGCTACTTCTCTAAATTGGCTATTGTGATTTTGTGACCTGATTATTTCTATTTCTTATTTCAGATTACCCTTCAACAACCCCAAATTGTTGGAGCTATGGCTTATTGTTATGGATAGAAGAGACTGGACACCAGACAGTTCAAGTAGAGTATGCACTTTGCATTTTGTAGAAAATGATTTTGTCTCATGTTTGAAATCAGACGCTATTCCATCTATATTTCCTGATTTCTCAGCAGCCGAGAAGGAGGAAGACGTAAACTCCTCAACTCCTCTTCCGGCTCAACCAGTGGAAGAGGTAAACAACTTTAAGGAACCCCCGAATAATTTAAATGAAGACGTCTGTTCTCCAAAACAGAAAAGAAAACGTAAAATAAATTCAAAATACAAGGACTTCATTATGCATAATTCGCAAAAAAATACTCATACTTATAACAAGTCTACTAGTAATGCCCGTCCTTCAGCCAACACACCCCGAACGACTAAATCAGTTCGAATAATTGACGGAATAAGATACTTTAGGTTTCCGGTAGGGGAAGACATTTATTGGCTCAGCCATGCAGAGCTACAACCAAATGTTAATTTAACTATAAATAATGAATGTCTTAGAAATACTTACAAATAAAGTTTTTACTGTGCGACGCTCTGGGAGGAGTCCCATGAACGGGAGTTATCACAACTTTCTTGTATGTACTATATTTATTTTATTTATATTGAGATTTTTTTTTTTAATTTTTTGTAAATATAAATTTATATATAGCATCTCCACCTTCTCGATTTCCCTCTTCATATCCTAAATTGGTACTTGGTATCCGATGTGATCTGCGTTTTTACAAGAGACTACATAATTTTAAATATCGAAGCCAGTCATTTTTTTTATTATTATACTCACTGTGAACGGTAATAATGAGAACAAGATTTCAGTTTATAGAAAAAGCTTCTACGGTGGCAATTCAGTCCCAGTTGACCAATGTTTTAAAAGCGAACCAGGATTTTTTTTTTGCAGTCTGAGACTGTCTTCGACTAATATAATATCTTAAACTCCCTAAAACAATACTGTCTGGTAGTCTTGCAGCTAGACCAGGAGGTTATTTGCCTACACCGTACCCGTACCGAGAAAACCCTGAAGTCGTCGAGAGTCATGAAGAGCTGTGAGGATCAGGAAACTCCTCGAAGACCAGTGCCTCGGAGACCGCCGACAATCACACTTGAACATAGCAGAGGTTTTTGTATGAAATCTAATGCGAAAGAACACCCAATAGAATTTCTCAACAAACTAGATGAGAATAAAATGCCAGAAGTAACTAGATACAAACCAGGCTCTCAGCTTGAGCAACTCTTTCTATAACCTGACGTCACCTTAGTACGAACATTCATTAACGGAGTGCTTCCAACCTTTGGGTCACACCTACAATTTTTAAAAATACAGGACTTGACTGACACAAAATCAAAATTAATAAATGGCTAGTGTATTACTGGCACAACTAAAATTAAAAAATACAATTATGAACAAAATGGATTCACATAAATATAAAATAAACTTTAAAATTCACAATTTTTCTAATCAAATATCTCCCCCAGGAGTTAGGCTATTTTTTCAACTAAATGAAAACTTCGTTCAACTAAGACCTTTGAATATGCGACTAACCCCTTTTTCCAACAAGGTCAACCATTTGTACAACCTTCTGTTTCCAAGTGGATTAGTCAAAATAAGATTTCCATGAAATCAATCCAATCTAAACCTAACAAAAATTTTATTTCACCATATGAAATAACACATATGGAGTGAAATCACCAAAAAATTTCGTAAACTAATAGTAAGTTTCAACACATGCATGAACAAATTAGCATCTTAACAGAAACAATAAGAAACCATCAGATATTTTTTTAGTCACAGGTACCACTCGCATTCACCACCGGACCGAGGTCTATCCAATATTTTGGGATAGAATAATGGTTTTAACCTATTCTTATTTTGAATGAAAAATAAAATCACAACGTAATTTTAAAACGTGATTTAAATATATCTGTCTCTATTAGGTGAATTTCCTACAGTGGTTTAGGGATTCCTAAGCCCCTAAATATAAATAAAAAAGAATTTATTGAAGTAACCTTGGTAGATATAGTAGACGGCAAAGGAAAATGCTTAGCGCCGAGAATCTCCAAATTCAATTGGTTAAAACCGAATGATTTAAGCACGTATTATTTTATTAGACCATATAATTTCCGATCAAGGTATTAAACCAACCCCTTAAGCTATCAAGGACTTCCCTATTCCAAAAACTCAAAAAGAAGTAAAACAGTTTTTAGGCTCTACGGGTTATTACCGGATGATCATTAGAGACTATGCTAATATTAGAAAGCCCCTAATGTTAGCATTAAAGAAAAGTTCTAAAATTAATATAAATAGTCTGTAGTATAAACAAGATTTGAACAATTAAGTACTCTCTTGTGTAACCCAATTTTACAACTGCCCATTTTTTCTAAACAATTCTTTTTAACACCTTGACTGCGGCTGACGACAGATTGTCGGTTTTGTGAGTTGTTCCCGGGGGGGGGGGGCGACAAGTTGTCGTCAGGTCATAATAGAAAATTAAATGGGTGGGGATTGCCTTTCCCAAACCATTCCGTATTTGACTCTAGCACAGTGAAAGAGGTCCTTGAGAGAATTGCTTCTTCGCCGCAAGATTCCCTGCTTTTTTTTTTTTTTTTTAATTGTTTTCGACTATTTTACAAAAAGGTAAGTTTGAATGATTATTTTTTTAAAGTTATCGTTAATAATAATTGCTAATGATAAATATCTATTTAAAAAGTAGCTAAATGAATTAAAACAGGCCTATTTTGTTGGAAGAATATTATTTCAAACCCGAATTTATAATTCCAAATTGTTTTATATTTTACGAAATATAAATAAAAAATCACTTATAAATTACTGGATAATAATTTATCAATCAGTGATTGTGAACAATATCTTTATTGTTTAATTTTACGGTTTTCTAAGTAAAAATATAATAATAATAATAAATAGAGTATGGTGCTTTCCCGGTGCGGTTGACGACAACGTGTCGTTCAGCGGCTTTTCGTGGAAAACAATTAAAAGATGATACAATTTATAATATACAGTTAAAGTAAAGTAAAACAAAACTAATTAACAAAAAAAAAGTTTCTGCCCCACTAAAAAATGTTGTTGAAAATCTCCGCAGTCAACGTGTTAACCATAATTGTTTCAAATTTTGCCATTGTCTTATCACACAATTTTGATGGTAAAGATTTGTCAGTAGGCTACGCGTCTCGTACATTAAACAAGCATGAAGAAAATCTTTTAACTACTGAATAAGAAATATTGGCAATTGTATGGGCTTGTATACATTTCCGTCCATATCTATATGGCAGAAAATGTCTTTTCAAATTGATCACAAACCTTTATAATGGCTCCACAGTCTCAAGGAACCGAATTCCAAATTATTAAGGTGGAATTGTATTTTTGCAGATTTCGATTTTGATAATAAGTAATACGCCGGAAAAACAGACGTTGCAACACACGCCTCATTTAGCGTTCATTATTGCACTGCTACAGAAGATGAAATAAGACTCTCAAGAAGTTCTGAATGAATTCCTTGAAAATTACCCGTAAGTTAAATTGAAATATATTATCGAAATCAGGACAATCTTAAGTAGTTTCTCACTAGCATGTATGCAAAACCTATCACAGAGATATTAATGAATGTTATGAATATATTTATATGTTATTTATAATGAGTTATATAGCATACTAGCTCAGATACCCGGCTTCGCCCGGGAATTCATTTGAGGCTGAATGGTGGTGGTATTTTTTTGGCAAGGCTTTACTTTGCACAATATTTTGACTTTTACCCGTCTCAGTGTTTAGGGTTTATACCCGTTGTTGCTATGGTTTTTTTAATAATAAATTAGTTTTTTTATGTAAGACTTCACTTCCTCCATATTGTCATATTTTCCGTCTCCTGTGCATTATGTATAGCTTTGAATTATTAAGGTCAAAATATTAACATAGATTTGAATTAATTTTTCCAGGTGAGGTACCTGGTCGTTCATATAGGAAAGAATTCTTGAGCATATCAATATTTCTACGCAAATTACTTGCTTCATACATTGTTCACGAAAAAATGCATAAATTAAAAGTTACTCTAAATAACAAAGTAAACTACTTTTGTTATGTGCACGTTTGTTGAAAAAGAAATAGACAATGAAATATCGCGAATTTTTATTTCAGGTCTCCCTTATAACCCCCACTCCCGTTCGAACCTAAAAATTTTAATAAAGCTTATAATCATGGAGGAGTTAGTGCTAATTCACATACCGAGTGAGATTTTACCGTATATCTTGTTATAATTTGGTATACGAAAAAAAGTGTATATAACAAAATTTACTCTAAATAACAAAATAAACAACTTTTGTTATGTTCATATTTGCCGAAAAACCAATAGGAAACGAAATATCGCTATTTTTAATTTCAGGCTTCCTTATAACCCCAACTCCTGTTCGTCTCAGAGAATATTAATATAGCCTAAAGTCTAATTTGGGATAGTAGTAATATACATACCTAGTTTCATAAAATTGGGTTCAGCCGTTTATGCGTGAAAAGGTAACAAACAAACAAACAGACAGACACGAAAGAAACAGAATGCAGTTTTGGTATCTATGACATGTGAAACGAAACGTTATCGTGAAATTTCGCAAAAAAAAATCAATGTACGGACAGCGGTTGCAATTTTATATATATACTAGCTAAGGTACCCGTCGATGCCCGGGAAATCATTCTTCACTGACTAATGATGGTATTTTGATAGTAAGACTTCAATGTGTACAATTACACTTCCCTCCACGACGTAATGATTTTCCGAAATAGCCAACCCTGAAGGGTAACTTTTGGGGATTAATAGAATAGAAATTTTATTTTTGAAGTATAAATGAAAATGTGTTCCTAATCTATCCCTCTACACTTTTTGACTCACCGTTTTTCAATAATTCAAACCATTATAATGAATAGCATTTATTACAATTAAATATCATCTATAACGAACATATTTCCTTTCAAAAGCCAATCCGAGCTCACATTGTTTAGGCGAAGTTTTGCACGTAAGATTATATTTGTAATAGTGAATCTCAATGGAAATTAATGCCAGACGGGAAATAAGTAAACTCAATTAACTGGTAAGGCTCCCGTCATTTTCCGCTCCCGCATGAGACTCCGTTGACATCAGCGGCACCTGTGTTCAATTTTTACACATCTCATATTACCTCTAGTGTTTAGATATGCTGAAATATTCTTCGATTGCAGCAACGTTTAATTAGAAAGGTGTTTCTCGTAGAACTAAAATAGTTTAATATCTCAAATACCTTGCTCTCGATATTATTCCATGCCTCGGTTTCAATAAAAAGCGTAGATCAGTATCGAGCTAGCCTTTGAACAGTGCAGACGTCTTGTGCCACTCTCGGGGATTATCTCGGATTAACCAGATAGCAGGGAAGTATTAGCTTTCTTTCTATATCAAGTCAATACTTGCAAACTCATTACCTTTTATTATTCCTTTTATTTTTATAATTTCACTACTTCATATTTTTTGCTATTCAATAGTATAAAATAAATATATAATCAAATCGTAATCATGTCAGTAGTTTTTAACTCAAGCAATAAAAAAAAATACCCCAGACATCAAATCTCTATTTAACCTAAAACTAAAATGGTACAAAAAATTCATTCTCATGTCCATCAATGATAATGAAAAAAATTTTAATAACTATAATCCATTTATGGTTTGTAGATTTATTAAAGGCTTTGCTCCTAAAGCAATAGTAAAATTTTTAAGAAATGGGTCAATACTATTAGAAATCGAAGATGCAAAAGATTTTTTAAATCTTAACAACATAAAAACTTTTGATGGCAGAGACATTAGTTATACAGCACATAAATCATTAAATTATTAACGCTATTTCGTGCATTGAGCTATCCAATTGTAGCGATGAAGAAATTGAAACTGAATTAGAAGAACAGGGGGTCATTAAGGTACAAAGAATGTTCAAAAATGTTAGGGGCAACAAAACCCCCACAAATTCATGGATTCTCACATTTGAAAAATGGGTAATCCCTGAATACGTTACATTTGATTTTCTTAAAGTAAAAGTTCGAGCCATCACCGATTCAATGTTTTAATTGTTTTAAGTTCCGGCATTTTGCTAGTTCATGTACAGTTATGAATTGTGGAAAATGTGGTCAAATAAAACATAAAGGTCCATGCACGGAGGAACAGAAATGTTTGAATTGTGGAAAAAATGACCACCCTGCGTGGTCCAGAACCTGTACAAAGTATTTAAAAGAAAAGGAAATTGAAAAAATTAGGAATCATGACCAACTAACCAGGCCGAAAATGTTTATAAACAAAGACTTCCTGTGATCAATAATAATTTTGAGGTTTCATACTCAAAAGTAGCAGCTGCACCATCATCAACTGATACTTTAAATAATAATTTTGAGAAATTAATTAATGTAATTGCAGCCTTGACGGAAAGAATCTCAGTTCTAGAAAATCATATAATTAAAAATAAACACCAAATAACTCCTGATACTTCCCCATCTACCTCTTCTAATAAACCAGTTATAAACAATAAACCCAACCCAACTCCCAATAAATCAAAAAAGGAATCAAAAGATAATGATAACTCAAATTTCAACGATAAATTAAATAAAAGGCCGTATTCCAGCTCTTCATCCGAGTCCTTTAATAATACTTATAAAGAAAAATTGAAAAAACCTCATCGATAACGCAACATGCTCCTTATCAGCATTGTCCGAATTATAGACTGTAGTGATAAGGTACTCGTCAGCTAAATTCCGCAATAAACCCTAAACATGATCTTACAGTGGAACTTAAACGGTATAATATCTCATAGGCTCGATTTAATCAATGTAATCAAAGACTATGAAATTCAAATCGCTTGCATTCAGGAAACTCGTCTCAACAAGACTAAATCATTCTCACTTAATAGCTTTACTACATACAGAAGAGACCACCATGGGGGTCTAATCTCCAGTGGTGGAGTATGTATCCTAGTTGCTAATCATATTCCGGTTGTTGAAATCACTCTTAATACTCCCCTCCAAGCAGTTGCCGTACAGGTCCTCTCGAATGATAAGTTTTTTTTATGTTCTCTCTATCTACCACCTAACAAACCTTTTCTCTGAAATGCAATTAAATACCTTACTATCGCAACTCCAACCCCCAGTATATCTCCTAGGAGACTTCAATAGTCACAATACTCTCTGGTTCTCCTCACAAACTGACCATAGAGGTCGTATAGTTGAGTCCTTCGTTGAATCTTCTCATATGTGTATTGTTAATGAAAACTCCTCAACTCATCTGTGCGTTGCCAGCGGTAACTATTCATACATAGACCTTTCCCTGATAAGCCCGGGTCTTCTTTCTCGTGCTACATGGCGGGTAGCAGACGACTAAAACGGTTCTCATCATTACCCCATACTAATCGACCATATAAACAGACAACCCCCACAAGAACAGCACAGCAGATGGAAATTAAAAGAAGCACATTGGGACAACTATCAACAATTAGCACAGCTCACTTACCTAGATATAGATAACCCAGATATAAATAAAATTACTGAATCCATCAATAACACTATTACATCTTCTGCCGAAGCATCTGTCCCAAAAACTAAACATACTAGGAAAAGGGTTATAGTTCCCTGGTGGAATAAAGAGTGCGACGAGGCAGTTAAACAACGCAAACGCGCACTTAGAAAATTCAAGCGTCACCCCTGCTCTGACCACCTCCAACAATATTTGCAAATACGGGCTAAGGCTAGGCATATACTAAAAAAATCTAAAAAAGAATCCTGAAAGGACTTTCTTTTAAAAATAAACCACCAAACACCCCCTCTGAAGTTTGGGCCGCAGTAAGGAAAGTAATGGGGCACTATCTCTCGAGAAACACCATCAACTGTCTTCAAACTGGTAGAGAAATGATTACTGGTCCCCGTAACATAGCCAATCACCTAGGACAATACTTTGAATCCGTTTCTTCAACCTCAAATTACACGAACGAATTTTCACTAATCAAACAGCAGAAAGAGATAGAACCCATTGTGCCCTTTATTAATCCCCCTTGATCCACTGAATAATCCTATCTCCTATGTAGAATACGCGTATGCTCAAAGAACCGGAAAGGATACAGCTCCTGGCCCTGACAACATTTGTGTGAGCTTCATTAAAAAGTTGTCTTTCGAAAATCAAAATATCATTCTTGCCTACTTAAATAAAATTTTCATGTCCGGGGCCATTCCTGGCTACTGGACCAAATCAATAGGAATACCAATATTAAAAAAAGATCAAGCCCAGAGCTACCGCATTATATCATTGACGTGTACCCTCTGTAAGTTACTTGAAAAAATTATTTTAAAAAGAATAGAGTGGTATATTGAAAGTAAGGGCTTACAACCGCAGTGGCAGAACGGATTTAGGCAGGGCCGTAGTGCTAGAGACAATTTAGTTAAACTAGAATGTGATATTCGCGAAGCTTTTGAAGCGAAACACAAAGTGCTGGCTGTATTTATAGATATTAAGGGTGCATTTGACACCACCTGGCGTTGGTACATTATCAAATCTTTTAAGAAAATGGGAATTGAAGGGACATCTTGAAATTTATAATTAATTTTATCAATAACCGAACTTTTCAAGTTCGCATAGGTAATACTCTTTCAGAAAATTTCTGCACTCATTTCAGTTTATTAATGTTACCATTATTCAACGATTACAGAAAAAATCATTTTTTAAACCTCCACTTCGATAGCTTCAAAATATTTTTAAACACTAAATTGAATATACTCCAATACTCCTCATCTTTTCTCAGACTCCGGAAACCTGATTCTGTATATCTATTTACGTGGCATATTAATAACAATACGTATTATTATTTAGAAAGTCAGCATGCATTTAATAGTTTTTCATTCTCTACGAATACACTTCTTATCAACCATGGTGTTAGCATATTTAGTTTGGTTTGATAGATTTGAATTAGACAACCACGCGAGGTTAAGACCAACGCCTTAACTCGCACGGCCAACCTGAGCTCCCCTTTTGTGATATTCTCATTGAACAAAATAATAATAATTTTTGTGTGTCACAAAAATCAGGAAGTATTGAATTTTGAGGTGACGAACAGTAAAATTGCCTTCAAATTCTAAGACATTGTTGGGCATTCATTGGCTGAATGCAGATAGTCCCTACCTCGTTGGAACTACACGAGAACGCCAACAACCCGCCATTTTCCTTTCCATCTCTTTAGCTGTTCACAAGCGAACACAACCTTATACTTTTATAAGAAGGTAATGATTTTATCTATGTTCACCCCTTAACCAATTACCTCACACATCCCAGACAATTATAGTTACTATTTACAAACTATTACTACTATTAATCCTCCTCAGGTTAGCCATTTCAGTTAAAGCGTAGACCTTAACCTCACTTGGTTAACCTAGACTGGGGAGTTCGATTCCCGCCTGGGGAAAGGAATTTGTTTAGTGGCTGCATTCATTAAATAAAATCCTTAGTCCCACCCTGATTAGTCTACAACCATCTCACCAGTGCATTGTTATTAATCCTACAAAATATATATATTCCCCATCTGTAGTTTTGTCCGATTAGTCTACAACCATCTCAACAGTGCCTTGTTATTAATCCTACAAAATATATATAATCCCCAACTGTAGTTTTGTCCGATTAGTCTATCAACAATCTCACCAGTGCATTTATATTAATCCTACAAAATATATATAATCCCCATCTGTAGTTAGGAAACCTGATTCTGTATATCTATTTACGTGGCATATTAATAACAATACGTATTATTATTTAGAAAGTCAGCATGCATTTAATAGTTTTTCATTCTCTACGAATACACTTCTTATCAACCATGGTGTTAGCATATTTAGTTTGGTTTGATAGATTTGAATTAGACAACCACGCGAGGTTAAGACCAACGCCTTAACTCGCACGGCCAACCTGAGCCCCCCCTTTTGTGATATTCTCATTGAACAAAATAATAATAATTTTTGTGTGTCACAAAAATCAGGAAGTATTGAGTTTTGAGGTGACGAACAGTAAAAGTGCCTTCAAATTCTAAGACATTGTTGGGCATTCATTGGCTGAATGTAGATAGTCCTACCTCGTTGGAACTACAAGAGAACGCCAACAACCCGCCATTTTCCTTTCCATCTCTTTAGCTGTTCACAAGCGAACACAACCTTATAATTTTATAAGAAGGTAATGATTTTATCTATGTTCACCCCTTAACCAATTACCTCACACATCCCAGACAATTATAGTTACTATTTACAAACTATTACTACTATTAATCCTCCTCAGGTTAGCCATTTCAGTTAAAGCATAGACCATAACCTCACATGGTTAACCTAGACTGGCGAGTTCGATTCCCGCCTGGGGAAAGGAATTTGTTTAGTGGCTGCATTCATTAAATAAAATCCGTAGTCCCACCCTGATTAGTCTACAACCATCTCATCAGTGCATTGTTATTAATCCTACAAAATATATATAATCCCAATCTGTAGTTTTGTCCGATTAGTCTACAACCATCTCACCAGTGCCTTGTTATTAATCCTAAAAAATATATATAATCCCCATCTGTAATTTTGTCCGATTAGTCTACAACCATCTCACCAGTGCCTTGTTATTAATCCTACAAAATATATATAATCCCCATCTGTAGTTTTGTCCGATTAGTCTACAACCATCTCATCAGTGCCTTGTTATTAATCCTACAAAATATATATAATCCCTATCTGTAGTTTTGTCCGATTAGTCTACGACCATCTCACCCGTGCCTTGTTATTAATGCTACAAAATATATATAATCCCCATCTGTAGTTTTGTCCGATTAGTCTACAACCATCTCACCAGTGCCTTGTTATTAATCCTACAAAATATATATAATCCCCATCTGTAGTTTTGTCCGATTAGTCTACAACCATCTCACCAGTGCCTTGTTATTAATGCTACAAAATATATATAATCCCAATCTGTAGTTTTGTCCGATTAGTCTACAACCATCTCACCAGTGCCTTGTTATTAATCCTACAAAATATATATAATCCCCATCTGTAGTTTTGTCCGATTAGTCTACAACCATCTCACAAGTGCTTTGTTATTAATCCTACAAAATATATATAATCCCCATCTGTAGTTTTGTCCGATTAGTCTACAACCATCTCACCAGTGCCTTGTTATTAATCCTACAAAATATATATAATCCCCATCTGTAGTTTTGTCCGATTAGTCTACAACCATCTCACCAGTGCCTTGTTATTAATCCTACAAAATATATATAATCCCCATCTGTAGTTTTGTCCGATTAGTCTACAACCATCTCACCAGTGCCTTGTTATTAATCCTACAAAATATATATAATCCCCATCTGTAGTTTTGTCCGATTAGTCTACAACCATCTCACCAGTGCCTTGTTATTAATCCTACAAAATATATATAATCCCCATCTGTAGTTTTGTCCGATTAGTCTACAACCATCTCACCAGTGCCTTGTTATTAATCCTACAAAATATATATAATCCCCATCTGTAGTTTTGTCCGATTAGTCTACAACCATCTCACAAGTGCTTTGTTATTAATCCTACAAAATATATATAATCCCCATCTGTAGTTTTGTCCGATTAGTCTACAACCATCTCACCAGTGCCTTGTTATTAATCCTACAAAATATATATAATCCCCATCTGTAGTTTTGTCCGATTAGTCTACAACCATCTCACCAGTGCCTTGTTATTAATCCTACAAAATATATATAATCCCCATCTGTAGTTTTGTCCGATTAGTCTACAACCATCTCACCAGTGCCTTGTTATTAATCCTACAAAATATATATAATCCCCATCTGTAGTTTTGTCCGATTAGTCTACAACCATCTCACCAGTGCCTTGTTATTAATCCTACAAAATATATATAATCCCCATCTGTAGTTTTGTCCGATTAGTCTACAACCATCTCACCAGTGCTTTGTTATTAATCCTACAAAATATATATAATCCCCATCTGTAGTTTTGTCCGATTAGTCTACAACCATCTCACCAGTGCTTTGTTATTAATCCTACAAAATATATATAATCCCCATCTGTAGTTTTGTCCGATTAGTCTACAACCATCTCACCAGTGCCTTGTTATTAATCCTACAAAATATATATAATCCCCATCTGTAGTTTTGTCCGATTAGTCTACAACCATCTCACCAGTGCCTTGTTATTAATCCTACAAAATATATATAATCCCCATCTGTAGTTTTGTCCGATTAGTCTACAACCATCTCACCAGTGCTTTGTTATTAATCCTACAAAATATATATAATCCCCATCTGTAGTTTTGTCCGATTAGTCTACGACCATCTCAGAAGTGCTTTGTTATTAATCCTATAAAATATATATAATCCCCATCTGTAGTTTTGTCCGATTAGTCTACAACCATCTCACCAGTGCCTTGTTATTAATCCTAAAAAATGTATATAATCCCCATCTGTAGTTTTGTCCGATTAGTCTACAACCATCTCACCAGTGCCTTGTTATTAATCCTACAAAATATATATAATCCCCATCTGTAGTTTTGTCCGATTAGTCTACAACCATCTCACCAGTGCTTTGTTATTAATCCTACAAAATATATATAATCCCCATCTGTAGTTTTGTCCGATTAGTCTACAACCATCTCACAAGTGCTTTGTTATTAATACTACAAAATATATATAATCCCCATCTGTAGTTTTGTCCGATTAGTCTACAACCATCTCACCAGTGCTTTGTAATTAATCCTATGAAATATATATAATCCCCATCTGTAGTTTTGTCCGATTAGTCTACAACCATCTCACCAGTGCCTTGTTATTAATCCTACAAAATATATATAATCCCCATCTCTAGTTTTGTCCGATTTGTCTACAACCATCTCACCAGTGCCTTGTTATTAATCCTACAAAATGTATATAATCTCCTTCTTTACTTTTGTCCTATTAGTCTACATCTTCTCACCAGTGCCTTAATAGTCCACCAAAATATATACTACCCAGTAGTCCACATCATTCTCACCAATGTCTTTTTATTGGCTAATTATTATTGAGTTGTCGGCTAATGAGTTAGAATCAACTGTACATAAATTATATTGTACTTGTTAGATAGCAAGACATCTCTGAGATTGACTGCCATCGTTATGCTTTGGTTGGCTTTCAGGATACAGGTAGAATAAATACAATATAATAACCATTTTTAAAAGTACCCTTTTGTCTAACTGGTGAGTAAACTTTATATTCATAATAGTACATAGAGTAGTTTAGCAAAGTATAACATATGAACATAACAATAATAATAAACAGTAGAAAATTGGTCTCCTGCCATTTAGTGTATATCATGTTTATACTACATTATATTACAAAAGGTACTTTAAATATAAAAACATACAACTTTTCATATGTGACATTGGGCGAAAAGCACATACAGAATGAATTATGACGATTTCTCATTTTTTGCCTTATAACCACCACACACACACCTGCTCGCCCTTCTAAATGTTAATATAACTTATTCCCACGGAGGAGTTGATTCTTATTCTCATACAGAGTTTTGTTTGACCAAAATTAGTAACCAATAAAATTGTTGTCTTTAGCTATAGTTTTTAGCATATATCTCATTCATAGCTCCTTATTCGATAAAAAGTTATAAAACAAAAGTTACTCAAAATAACAAAATAATTTCCCTACCTTCTGTTATGTGCATGTTTGGCAAACAATGCATGTTATTAGCCAGTCGATTCTGCCCTATTAGTTCAAATTAAACTCTCCATTGCCTTCTTATTAATGAATCAAAACAGCTGCTCATGAGGAGTGAATCAAATTGAATAGCTTTCCATAGAAGGGTAATGGTAGATATAATATATTTAGATGAACATTAAATTAAACTTAGATATAAATTGATTAAAATGCTGCTAATAGTGTTTTTACAAGCCATAGAACTTTATTTTTGACCTTCTTAATCGTGAAGAAAAAAAGTCGTGATTGTTCTCTGAAGCTCAACATTCCCCTTATCTATAATAATAACACTCAGTCTGTATCTACAGATTTAAAGCAGTAAAGTGAGTGAATGGTAATTGTCAAAAATACAGTCCCCGTAGTGAGGTGCACTACAAACTCCACGCCATGATCAGTATTTAGTAAAAATAATAGAAATAACTCAATCATAACATAACATTTATTCTACTAGAATGATTAATATTAAAAATCAGGCAATTGTTGTGAATGAGGTAATAGCTTTTCCAAATTATATAAAAAATAAAAAAAAAAAATGTTTGATGCCATTTTTGTTGTTTTGTTTTAGGAGAAATAATTGACCAAGAAAATATGGCTTCTTTTGAAGTTAATGACTTGGTTTGGGCGAAAATGAAGGGCTTCCCTCCGTGGCCTGGACTTATTGTCAAACCCCCGGATGAACTTTCGCAGAATTCTATGAAAACCAAATCTCTTTTTTATATTTACTTCTTTGGCACAAAAAATTATAGCTGGATTGCGTCTAGCAAACTGCATTATTATAAAGAAAAGAAGAACGATTTAAAGAATGCTTCAAAGAGTATATCTTTTCGGAAAGCTATTGAAGAAATAGAAGAGTATATATTGCATGACAAAAGCGTCACTGTCTCACCAGCTGAAGATCCAATTGCCCAGGTTATCGATCAAAATGTACCTCCCAAGAAGAATGATGAAGTACCTGATAAGAATAACCTGCCTAAGAAGAGACCTAGAACAACTGCAACAGATGAGGTCGAAACTAAGAGACCTGCAAGTGGGTTAGATGAAAAACAAGCACATGGAGACACATCTAGTCCAACTGAACAACACTTTCCTGAAAGGCTGTCCCCTCCAGCGCTATTGCCTAGTACATCATCACACTCTCCATTTCATAGAGGTCTCCCAGCGTCTTCCAGTCCTCCCGAATGCCGTCCCGAGGACATTGAGAATTTATCAGGTATCAGATGTTACATTTTGTAGTGTATGATATGTGAAGGCATCAAATGAAATAGTTTATTTAAATTGAGGTGTAATTGCCCAGGTTTAAATCTTACATTGAAATATAAGGTATAGACTATTTTTAAATCTAAGGTCATTGCAAAGGCGATATATCAGAAGGGGGGGGGGTCACTATTTATCTCGTTTATACCTCTTTATTCGACAAAAAGTTACAAAACAAAAGTTGCTCTAAATAACAAAATAAACACCTTGTGTTATGTGCATATTTGCTGAACGGTCAAAGGAAACCAAATATCGTGATTTTTCATTCAAACCACTCGTTTCATTCCATATTCAGATTATGTCTCTCCCTATATTAACTCCTACACCAATTATCTCACATAGGCCAGACAATTATCGTTACTATTTCCAACCTATTATCAAAATCGTACTTCTGAGTAGAGATTAATCCTGAAGTACTTATATTAATACTCAAAGTTTTTTATTTTCTCATTTCACCTGACGTTGACTAATGGGACAGAAGCAACTGAAAGTGTTATTATACATTTTGCTTGATTATTAACAAGAGTCCCACAGCTTCCATTTAATTTCCCATGTCTGATGTGGAACTTCCCATAGATTCAATTGAGTTACTGAGGTCCTGCAGTTTGCAGAAGAGCCTAGTAAAATTTTTCAGGGCTGGAATGCTGTGGCATAGTTGATAGGAACGAGGTAAGTAGATGCAATGTTCGGCTGATAATTGTCCAATCAAGTCTTCAATACTTTACGATCAGCTTCTCATGGGCAGTGGGTCAAATTGTACAATTTTCCATGGGAGGTTAATGATTGATATAATATATTTAGATGATCATTAAATTAAACTTATAGATCTATTGATTAACATGCTGTTTATCCTGATGTTTCTAGAAGCCATAGAACTTTATTCTTACCTTCTTAATCGTGGGTGGAAGTGGATTGTTCTCTGTAGCAGGGTTTTCCCCATATCTATAATTATAACACTCAGCCTGTATCTTGCCAAAGTTGCAGATTTAAAGCAGTAAAGTGAGTGAATGGTAATTGTCAAAAATACAGTCCCCGTAGTGAGGAGCACTACAAACTCCACGCCATGATCAGTATTTAGTAAAAATAATAGAAATAACTCAATCTTGGTTCCTGAAATATGCAGTGCACATCACAACCAGAAATAAGCCAAAATTTAAAGATGGCACTTGTGTAATATAAATAATGTGAATGTAGTAGCTTTCCAGGAAATACAATGGAGGGAATCTGATATACCCTACTTACATTCATTTTGTTTCAAAATTGTCATATCATCAAGTTAAGGCTGAGCTAGATGCATTAGTGAGCAATGGGAAAATTCCTGTTCAGAGGGACAGGAACAAGGCCATGTACATTTATTCTACTAGAATGATTAATATTAAAAATCATGCAATTGTTGTGAATGAGGTAATAGCTTTTCCAAATTATATAAAAAATAAAAAAAAAAATGTTTGATGCCATTTTTGTTGTTTTGTTTTAGGAGAAATAATTGACCAAGAAAATATGGCTTCTTTTGAAGTTAATGACTTGGTTTGGGCGAAAATGAAGGGCTTCCCTCCGTGGCCTGGACTTATTGTCAAACCCCCGGATGAACTTTCGCAGAATTCTATGAAAACCAAATCTCTTTTTTATATTTACTTCTTTGGCACAAAAAATTATAGCTGGATTGCGTCTAGCAAACTGCATTATTATAAAGAAAAGAAGAACGATTTAAAGAATGCTTCAAAGAGTATATCTTTTCGGAAAGCTATTGAAGAAATAGAAGAGTATATATTGCATGACAAAAGCGTCACTGTCTCACCAGCTGAAGATCCAATTGCCCAGGTTATCGATCAAAATGTACCTCCCAAGAAGAATGATGAAGTACCTGATAAGAATAACCTGCCTAAGAAGAGACCTAGAACAACTGCAACAGATGAGGTCGAAACTAAGAGACCTGCAAGTGGGTTAGATGAAAAACAAGCACATGGAGACACATCTAGTCCAACTGAACAACACTTTCCTGACAGGCTGTCCCCTCCAGCGCTATTGCCTAGTACATCATCACACTCTCCATTTCATAGAGGTCTCCCAGCGTCTTCCAGTCCTCAAGAATGCCGTCCCGAGGACATTGAGAATTTATCAGGTATCAGATGTTACATTTTGTAGTGTATGATATGTGAAGGCATCAAATGAAATAGTTTATTTAAATTGAGGTGTAATTGCCCAGGTTTAAATCTTACATTGAAATATAAGGTATAGACTATTTTTAAATCTAAGGTCATTGCAAAGGCGATATATCAGAAGGGGGGGGGTCACTATTTATCTCGTTTATACCTCTTTATTCGACAAAAAGTTACAAAACAAAAGTTGCTCTAAATAACAAAATAAACACCTTGTGTTATGTGCATATTTGCTGAACGGTCAAAGGAAACCAAATATCGTGATTTTTCATTCAAACCACTCGTTTCATTCCATATTCAGATTATGTCTCTCCCTATATTAACTCCTACACCAATTATCTCACATAGGCCAGACAATTATCGTTACTATTTCCAACCTATTATCAAAATCGTACTTCTGAGTTGAGATTAATCCTGAAGTACTTATATTAATACTCAAAGTTTTTTATTTTCTCATTTCACCTGACGTTGACTAATGGGACAGAAGCAACTGAAAGTGTTATTATACATTTTGCTTGATTATTAACAAGAGTCCCACAGCTTCCATTTAATTTCCCATGTCTGATGTGGAACTTCCCATAGATTCAATTGAGTTACTGAGGTCCTGCAGTTTGCAGAAGAGCCTAGTAAAATTTTTCAGGGCTGGAATGCTGTGGCATAGTTGATAGGAACGAGGTAAGTAGATGCAATGTTCGGCTGATAATTGTCCAATCAAGGCTTCAATACTTTACGATCAGCTTCTCATGGGCAGTGGGTCAAATTGTACAATTTTCCATGGGAGGTTAATGATTGATATAATATATTTAGATGATCAGTAAATTAAACTTATAGATCTATTGATTAACATGCTGCTTATCATGATATTTCTAGAAGCCATAGAACTTTATTCTTACCTTCTTTATCGTGGGTGGAAGTGGATTGTTCTCTGTAGCAGGGTTTTCCCCATATCTATAATTATAACACTCAGCCTGTATCTTGCCAAAGTTGCAGATTTAAAGCAGTAAAGTGAGTGAATGGTAATTGTCAAAAATACAGTCCCCGTAGTGAGGAGCACTACAAACTCCACGCCATGATCAGTATTTAGTAAAAATAATAGAAATAACTCAATCTTGGTTCCTGAAATATGCAGTGCACATCACAACCAGAAATAAGCCAAAATTTAAAGATGGCACTTGTGTAATATAAATAATGTGAATGTAGTAGCTTTCCAGGAAATACAATGGAGGGAATCTGATATACCCTACTTACATTCATTTTTTTCAAAATTGTCATATCATCAAGTTAAGGCTGAGCTAGATGCATTAGTGAGCAATGGGAAAATTCCTGTTCAGAGGGACAGGAACAAGGCCATGTACATTTATTCTACTAGAATGATTAATATTAAAAATCATGCAATTGTTGTGAATGAGGTAATAGCTTTTCCAAATTATATAAAAAATAAAAAAAAAAATGTTTGATGCCATTTTTGTTGTTTTGTTTTAGGAGAAATAATTGACCAAGAAAATATGGCTTCTTTTGAAGTTAATGACTTGGTTTGGGCGAAAATGAAGGGCTTCCCTCCGTGGCCTGGACTTATTGTCAAACCCCCGGATGAACTTTCGCAGAATTCTATGAAAACCAAATCTCTTTTTTATATTTACTTCTTTGGCACAAAAAATTATAGCTGGATTGCGTCTAGCAAACTGCATTATTATAAAGAAAAGAAGAACGATTTAAAGAATGCTTCAAAGAGTATCTCTTTTCGAAGAGCTATTGAAGAAATAGAAGAGTATATATTGCATGACAAAAGCGTCACTGTCTCACCAGCTGAAGATCCAATTGACCAGGTTATCGATCAAAATGTACCTCCCAAGAAGAATGATGAAGTACCTGATAAGAATAACCTGCCTAAGAAGAGACCTAGTACAACTGCAACAGATGAGGTCGAAACTAAGAGACCTGCAAGTGGGTTAGATGAAAAACAAGCACATGGAGACACATCTAGTCCAACTGAACAACACTTTCCTGAAAGGCTGTCCCCTCCAGCGCTATTGCCTAGTACATCATCACACTCTCCATTTCATAGAGGTCTCCCAGCGTCTTCCAGTCCTCCCGAATGCCGTCCCGAGGTCATTGAGAATTTATCAGGTATCAGATGTTACATTTTGTAGTGTATGATATGTGAAGGCATCAAATGAAATAGTTTATTTAAATTGAGGTGTAATTGTCCAGGTTTAAATCTTACATTGAAATATAAGGTATAGACTATTTTTAAATCTAAGGTCATTGCAAAGGCGATATATCAGAAGGGGGGGGTCACTATTTATCTCGTTTATACCTCTTTATTCGACTAAAAGTTACAAAACAAAAGTTGCTCTAAATAACAAAATAAACACCTCGTGTTATGTGCATATTTGCTGAATGGTCAAAGGAAACCAAATATCGTGATTTTTCATTCAAACCACTCGTTTCATTCCATATTCAGATTATGTCTCTCCCTATATTAACTCCTACACCAATTATCTCACATAGGCCAGACAATTATAGTTACTATTTCCAACCTATTATCAAAATCGTACTTCTGGGTTGAGATTAATCCTGAAGTATTTATATTAATACTCAAAGTTATTTTTTTTTTCCTCATTTCACCTGACTTTGACTAATGGGACAGAAGCAACTGAAAGTGTTATTATACATTTTGCTTGATTATTAACAAGAGTCCCACAGCTTCCATTTAATTTCCCATGTCTGATGTGGAACTTCCCATAGATTCAATTGAGTTACTGAGGTCCTGCAGTTTGCAGAAGAGCCTAGTAAAATTTTTCAGGGCTGGAATGCTGTGGCATAGTTGATAGGAACGAGGTAAGTAGATGCAATGTTCGGCTGATAATTGTCCAATCAAGGCTTCAATACTTTACGATCAGCTTCTCATGGGCAGTGGGTCAAATTGTACAATTTTCCATGGGAGGTTAATGATTGATATAATATATTTAGATGATCATTAAATTAAACTTATAGATCTATTGATTAACATGCTGCTTATCATGATGTTTCTAGAAGCCATAGAACTTTATTCTTACCTTCTTAATCGTGGGTGGAAGTGGATTGTTCTCTGTAGCAGGGTTTTCCCCATATCTATAATTATAACACTCAGCCTGTATCTTGCCAAAGTGGCAGATTTAAAGCAGTAAAGTGAGTGAATGGTAATTGTCAAAAATACAGTCCCCGTAGTGAGGAGCACTACAAACTCCACGCCATGATCAGTATTTAGTAAAAATAATAGAAATAACTCAATCTTGGTTCCTGAAATATGCAGTGCACATCACAACCAGAAATAAGCCAAAATTTAAAGATGGCACTTGTGTAATGTAAATAATGTGAATGTAGTAGCTTTCCAGGAAATACAATGGAGGGAATCTGATATACCCTACTTACATTCATTTTTTTTCAAAATTGTCATATCATCAAGTTAAGGCTGAGCTAGATGCATTAGTGAGCAATGGGAAAATTCCTGTTCAGAGGGACAGGAACAAGGCCATGTACATTTATTCTACTAGAATGATTAATATTAAAAATCATGCAATTGTTGTGAATGAGGTAATAGCTTTTCCAAATTATATAAAAAATAAAAAAAAAAATGTTTGATGCCATTTTTGTTGTTTTGTTTTAGGAGAAATAATTGACCAAGAAAATATGGCTTCTTTTGAAGTTAATGACTTGGTTTGGGCGAAAATGAAGGGCTTCCCTCCGTGGCCTGGACTTATTGTCAAACCCCCGGATGAACTTTCGCAGAATTCTATGAAAACCAAATCTCTTTTTTATATTTACTTCTTTGGCACAAAAAATTATAGCTGGATTGCGTCTAGCAAACTGCATTATTATAAAGAAAAGAAGAACGATTTAAAGAATGCTTCAAAGAGTATCTCTTTTCGAAGAGCTATTGAAGAAATAGAAGAGTATATATTGCATGACAAAAGCGTCACTGTCTCACCAGCTGAAGATCCAATTGCCCAGGTTATCGATCAAAATGTACCTCCCAAGAAGAATGATGAAGTACCTGATAAGAATAACCTGCCTAAGAAGAGACCTAGAACAACTGCAACAGATGAGGTCGAAACTAAGAGACCTGCAAGTGGGTTAGATGAAAAACAAGCACATGGAGACACATCTAGTCCAACTGAACAACACTTTCCTGAAAGGCTGTCCCCTCCAGCGCTATTGCCTAGTACATCATCACACTCTCCATTTCATAGAGGTCTCCCAGCGTCTTCCAGTCCTCAAGAATGCCGTCCCGAGGACATTGAGAATTTATCAGGTATCAGATGTTACATTTTGTAGTGTATGATATGTGAAGGCATCAAATGAAATAGTTTATTTAAATTGAGGTGTAATTGTCCAGGTTTAAATCTTACATTGAAATATAAGGTATAGACTATTTTTAAATCTAAGGTCATTGCAAAGGCGATATATCAGAAGGGGGGGGGTCACTATTTATCTCGTTTATTCCTCTTTATTCGACAAAAAGTTACAAAACAAAAGTTGCTCTAAATAACAAAATAAACACCTTGTGTTATGTGCATATTTGCTGAACGGTCAATGGAAACCAAATATCGTGATTTTTCATTCAAACCACTCGTTTCATTCCATATTCAGATTATGTATCTCCCTATATTAACTCCTACACCAATTATCTCACATAGGCCAGACAATTATAGTTACTATTTCCAACCTATTATCAAAATCGTACTTCTGGGTTGAGATTAATCCTGAAGTACTTATATTAATACTCAAAGTTTTTTATTTTCTCATTTCACCTGACGTTGACTAATGGGACAGAAGCAACTGAAAGTGTTATTATACATTTTGCTTGATTATTAACAAGAGTCCCACAGCTTCCATTTAATTTCCCATGTCTGATGTGGAACTTCCCATAGATTCAATTGAGTTACTGAGGTCCTGCAGTTTGCAGAAGAGCCTAGTAAAATTTTTCAGGGCTGGAATGCTGTGGCATAGTTGATAGGAACGAGGTAAGTAGATGCAATGTTCGGCTGATAATTGTCCAATCAAGTCTTCAATACTTTACGATCAGCTTCTCATGGGCAGTGGGTCAAATTGTACAATTTTCCATGGGAGGTTAATGATTGATATAATATATTTAGATGATCATTAAATTAAACTTATAGATCTATTGATTAACATGCTGCTTATCCTGATGTTTCTAGAAGCCATAGAACTTTATTCTTACCTTCTTAATCGTGGGTGGAAGTGGATTGTTCTCTGAAGCAGGGTTTTCCCCATATCTATAATTATAACACTCAGCCTGTATCTTGCCAAAGTTGCAGATTTAAAGCAGTAAAGTGAGTGAATGGTAATTGTCAAAAATACAGTCCCCGTAGTGAGGAGCACTACAAACTCCACGCCATGATCAGTATTTAGTAAAAATAATAGAAATAACTCAATCTTGGTTCCTGAAATATGCAGTGCACATCACAACCAGAAATAAGCCAAAATTTAAAGATGGCACTTGTGTAATGTAAATAATGTGAATGTAGTAGCTTTCCAGGAAATACAATGGAGGGAATCTGATATACCCTACTTACATTCATTTTTTTCAAAATTGTCATATCATCAAGTTAAGGCTGAGCTAGATGCATTAGTGAGCAATGGGAAAATTCCTGTTCAGAGGGACAGGAACAAGGCCATGTACATTTATTCTACTAGAATGATTAATATTAAAAATCAGGCAATTGTTGTGAATGAGGTAATAGCTTTTCCAAATTATATAAAAAATAAAAAAAAAATGTTTGATGCCATTTTTGTTGTTTTGTTTTAGGAGAAATAATTGACCAAGAAAATATGGCTTCTTTTGAAGTTATATATATATATATAATAAAAAAAATTTTGTTTTTATACGATTAAGTAATTTAAATTATGCGTTACAATATTAAATTTTTATATAAGTTGATATCTTTTAATAAGTTTATGAATGCGTCTATGGACTTTCGAGAATCTTGTAATGCTGCTGCATTTCGTGGAATCCCGTGGTTAGAATAGAATTTGTCTAGGGCTGGGCACTCTTCGATAATGTGCTGAATGGTAAGTGATACTTTAGTCATCAAATGTACGTCGGTCAAATTTGTGTGTCCGATTCTCATTCTGGTAACTACTACTTCTTCTTGGCAGCTTCCCCTTTCTGCAGTCCTCCATGGTTTTGTTGTAGCCTTAATGTTCCTTAGTTTGTTTGTTTGTTAGGTGCACTTCAGACCACAGTTTTCTCAAACTCTGCATCTCAGCCAAGACTTCATCACATTCACATCATTAACTTAATACATTTGAAGGGGTGGCTCATTCATTGCTGCGGCCTCCATAGCAGCCTTATCTGCTGCTTCATTCCCAACTACTCCAGCATGGGACGGGTTCCATAAAAATATTACTGTTTTTTTCAGTGTTTGTATTATGTCCAAATATTTGTTAATTTTGTTAAGTATTATTCCGGATTTATGAGGTTTTTTCATGCTTTGTATGACAGAAAGAGAATCAGTGCAAATAAGGATTTTGGTATTGAAGCTATTGATGGCTTGATATAGTGGCGCAGCAATGGCTTGTAATTCAGCACTATAAATGGACGTGTATAGAGGTAATTAATATTGCATGGTAGTGCCCCTGTGTATTATAGTGCAACTGACATTATCTTTGCTTTTGGATCCGCCGATGTATATCACCACAAAGTCGGCATATTTTTCCATAATGCTAGTCATATTGATTTTAACTAATATAATATCTATATTCTTTAGACTTAAATCTACTCTGGGAGATATGTGCATCCATGAGGGTTTATCCTGGGTCAAGTCCGCTTCTTCAATAGTAATTGCATGAATTTCTTTTTTGAATCTTCTTTGTCTCATTCCTAGTGGGCTAGCGCATCGTTGATTCTCATTGTATAGTATCATACGAGTAGGGCGAAAAAACATGTTATATCCAGGGTTTGAGGGCTGTAGTTTCATCTTAGCAATGTAAGAATTCATTACTTGTTGCCTTCTAAAAACTTATGGTGGGATTGAAGCTTCTGCGCAAAGGCTTACTATTGGACTGGTTTTGAAAGCTCCAGTTGCTAGTCTTATTTCTGAACGAAGGATAGTGTTCAGGAGCAAGAGGTGACTGGTTTTAGCTGATGAATACACCTGACAACCATAGTCCAGCTTGGATTGGACTAGGCTCATGTATACCATGCTCATTGCCTTGGGGTCTGCACCCCAGGACGTCTTTGCTAAGACTTTCATTATATTGAGTCTCTTAAGGCATTCTGCTCGAATATACTAAATGTGGGAAACCCAAGTTAATTTTGTGTCGAGGACTAAACCTATAAACTTGACTTCTTTTTCAAAAGCTAATACTTGCCCATTCAAGTTCAGCTGTGGCTTTTTCAAGGCCAACGTGGTCGAGCGGAGGAAATTAAGGGGATGGCCCCTACCAGCCTCAACACTGATGGAGATGGTGGAAGCTGTTAATATCTTCCGAGAAGATCATAATTTCGTTGGTCTCGTGAAGGCAGGAGCTAAGAACTGGGTAGATCTTTAAAAACAATAAAAAAATAAACAAATGTACCAAATAAGTATTTGTGACCAGAAAAAAATCACAAAGTATCAATTTGAGTTTTTCAGAAAGCAAATTCGTAGTTTCACGTTAAATAGAATATCTCGAAAGGGATAAGGATAATCATCCTTCATTTTTTGTTTTACAGTATGGGAAAAAGTATTTGCACACCAGGTTTTATTTATTAAACTATGAATTTGGGCAATAAAAAAATTGTATACCATAATAAATAAAAAGTGTATTTAAGACGGAATTAATACATATACTATATAATTCAAATGAAAAACGTTTTGCTTAGTAAAATAAAACTTAAATCTTACAAAAAGTACAGAAAAAAAGTATTTTCACACCACAGTTTTTCTTCATTTTTTTAAATTGAATATTTTTTATGAAGTCTTTTAGTGACAAATACCACTTGTAAATGTCTAGGCATTGATTTTACAAGGTTTTAAATTAAATCTGGATTGATTTGTTCCCATTCTCATAGAAAAGGATTCTAGAGGTGGTCCTTTCTAGTTATGTGGTGTTTTGGAACATTTTGGTCTAAGGTGTGGCAATAATTTTCAATTATATTCAAGTCTGGAGACTTTGGAGAGTTGTGCAGACATTGACGAACATTAAATATTAACCATTCTTTATTTTTATTGGCTGCATTCTTTACTTTCATAGGTTGCATGTTTCGGACCATTGTCCTTCTGGAATATTAACTGATGCTGGATTCCAAATTTAGCTGCATTTGAATTATTCCTACCAAAATTATTAATTTAACAATTTTCAAAAAATCTTTTTTAAGTAACAAACTAAAATTTAATTAAACTTAAAATTTAAAACTTTTTCCTTTTAAAATTTTTTTTTAAAAATTTATTTTAAAATTTCTAATTAAATTTAAATTTTTTTGCTTTTTTGGAAAATTTTCAACTTTTTTAAATTTTTTTTTTTTTAAAAAAATTTCTTTCATTTTACCATTCTTTTCCTTCTATTTCCCCTTTTCTTTTTCTAATTTTCCCTCTCTCTCACTTTCTCCCCCCTTTTTTCCCCTTCTCTTTTCTCCATTTTAATCTTTCCTTTTCCACCTTTTTTCTTCTCTTTTCTTTTCTTCCTCTTCCCTTCCCTCCTTTTTCCTTCCCTTTCTCCTCCCTTTTTTCCCCCTTCTCTATTTTTCTTCCCCTTAATTTCTCTTCCCTTTACCCTTCTCCCTCCTTTTCCCTTTTTCCCAAATTTTTCTCTCTTTCCCCTTTCCCCCCTTTTCCTTTTATTCCCCCTTCCCCCCTTTTTCTTCTCAATCTTCTTCTCTCATTCCTTTCATTTCCCCCCTCCCCCCTTCATTCTCCCTCCCTTATTCCTCCTCTTCCCTATTCCTTTATCCTCTTCTCTCTCCCCAATATTTTTCCCTCTCCCCTCTCTTCCTTCCCCTCTTTCCCCCTTTACCCCCTTGTTTCCTTTTCCCTTTTCCAACTTTTTTTTTCTCCTTCAATCCTGGACCTCCTTTTCCCCTTTAAAAAACCCCCTTCTCTGTCTATCTCCCAAAATTTTAACCTTTCCTTCTACTACCTTTTTTACCCCCTTCATTTTCCCCATTTCATTTTCTTCCCTCTTCTTTTATCCTTTTTCCCCTCTCATTCCCTCTCTCTCCTCTCCCCTCTCTCCTTTTCCCTCTCTCTCTCCCTTTCCCCTTATTCTCTCTCCTCTCTCTCTCTCCCTTCATCCTTCTCCCCTTTCTCTCCTCTCTTTCTCCTCCTCTCTCTTCTCCTCTCTCTCCTCCTCTCTCCCACTTCTCCTCTCTCTCCTCCTCTCCCTCCCCTCCCTCTTCTCCCTCTCCTCTCCCTCTTTTTCCCTTTCTCCCCCCCCTTTCCCCCCTTCCTCCTCCTCTCCTTCCTCCCCTCTCCTCTCTCCTCTCCCTCTTCTCCCCTCCTCCTTCTCCTCTCCTTTCCCCCCTTTTCCCCCCTTCCCTTTCCTCTCCTCTCCTCTCCCTCTCTTTTTTTTCCCCCCCTCCCCCTCCCCTCCCTCTCCCTCTCCCCTTCCTCCTCCTCTCCTCCCTCCCTCCCTCTCCTCTCCTCCCCCTCCCTCCTCTTCCTCCTCCTCTCTCCCTCTCCCCCCTTCCCTCCCTCCTCCCTCTCCCCTCCCCCCTCCACTCCCTCCTCTCCCCTTTCCCCCTCCTCCCCCTCCCCCCTCTCTCCCTTCTCCCCTCCACCCCCCCCCTCCCCACCCCCCCCCCCCCCCCCCCCCCCCCCCCCCCCCGCCCCCCCCCAAAATCCCCCCCCCCTTTCTTTTTTTCCCCAAAATTTTCCCCCCCTTTTCCCC